>JASDFA010000029.1:7457500-8177500 GCA_035772735.1 Datura wrightii | reverse complement strand
ATCCTAGTATATGGAAGACATTATGATTTCTTTAAATCATGTGAAACCTCTTAGCAGCAACACCGAATTATGCAAATTGTGGTAACTTGAGACAATTTCTATGCATCTTTTACTTGCTTAATTGATAAAATTTTAGTAGATTCATTGGGTGATTGTCTTCCTCTCTGACAAATTAATTTGTGATAACTTTTTATGTTAAATATGATAATCAAGATGTTTTATTTGACACAATATGTGATAGCTCCAGTATTTCAATATTTTGGTAAGCTTTTATGATTATCACAAGGGAGATTAAGAATGCTTCATATTTCCTTTCAATTATTTCTCTGATTAATTTTGGGATAGATTCATTCTTTAAATTTTATACGCTAATTATGATAACCTTAACCTTATATTATTATTTAGTTTGTGACTACCTTCAATCGAGTAAATTGATTGACTAAAAAGGAAGATCTCTTTATTGCTTTTCATCTGTATTTATCAATTATTAGAAAAGATTGATTATGTTTAAGGTAACTTGTGTAGCTGATTTTCTTATCCCTTTTCTTAAAGCGATTTAGTATATAGGTGGTTATGGTAAACTCTAATTAGCTTACAATTAATTAATTTTGCCTTCCTGATTAAGAAAAATTATTTGATTAATTATCCTCTTTCTATTTTTTCCTCAATCTAAGTAGGTAAAAATATTATTATTGATTTTCGGTCTCTTTCTTATCCATACTTGTCTAAATGTGGCAAAGTTTGATTAGTTTTATTTATCTATTTATTTATTTATTTATTTATATTATTATTATTATTATTATTATTATTATTATTATTATTATTATTATTATTATTATTATTATTATTATTATTATTATCATCATCATCTTGGATTGATTTGATTTTGTTATTTAAGGTAGGAATTCATTATGACTGATTTGATTGAAGATCTTCCCTCTCCTTTTTAGTCCTCTTACTTAGTGGATATATAAACATACTTGGGACTCTCTGGAAATGGACCTCGAACGTTATCGATTCTAAGAAAAGACACAACTTTGTTTCTCTTTTTTTTTACAATTGAATCTTGCTTACTCTCTCTCTATAGTAAAAAATATCTTCTTCTTCTCGTCCTATAATTGCTGAAAACTTAAAGTCCCTCTTGCTTTGCAAAATAAATCTTCAATGTTAAATGTGTTAGGATATACTATCAACCATGCGGTTTAGTATAGTGTTATGTTTTAATTTTATATAAGACTTTCTTTTTATTTGTTAGATTAATAAAGTCTTGTTTTAAATAGATTGATTTTGCATGTGTGTCCTTTACTTATATAGTAGATGGTTTAGTGTATAGAGTTTAGCTTATACAAAGAAGATTAAATAATTGGTTCTTATAAGTATAAAGTTTGTATATGTTCACAATCTAATATGAAAATTGGACAAATTCATCGGTATGATTGTAGCACAGGATTAAATATAATTTATCTTAATTATGAGAATGGTATTGTTCCAACTTCTTGTGCTAGTACATTTTGTATGTATTGAATGGACCAAGTAGAGAATAGTTTTGTCTGACTTAGTAAAATAAATTCTCTAGATCATTAAATGTACTTATACTTTTAATCTTGATATAACTATTATGATCAATTTCATTTGCTTCTTGTTTTGATCTATCAAAGGATTAAATTCTTTCGCGAGTCCCGATAGGTTGGATGATGACAAATGATATTTGTGAAATGATAGTTAGTTAATGGAATCCATGTTTCGACCTTGAGATTGATGATATCCCTTTATAATTACTTATAAGTTTTCATGTGAAAACCCTGCAGATGGATTCTGTATCCGTCACATGAAATAAGTTAAGCGTTTGAATAAAGGATTAAATTGATCAATGAATTAAATAGTCAGAATTTTAATTTGATTGGTTGGTATCTGTAATATTAACATGGGGAGTTAAATAAGAATTTAATAATTGATTTTGAAATTATACCGAGGAGTGCAATTATGGATTTTTAGAGTAATAATCTGTGATTTTTATGGTAGGTTAATTCATTCAATATTTCGAATTAATGCCATAATTGGAAGCCTCACTAATTAAATATGTGGCCCTACTTGCCTCATTAATTAAAGAACTTGGAAAAGGAAGAAATTTATTTTTTTGAAGTAGTAAAATCTTACAAGATTTTGGACAACTTAATAAAAGGTAAGCAGTACACGTTTGGATTTCACCCTTAAAAACGTGTAGATGTGCAAGGAAAGAAGGAATCCTATACGTTTTGGGATTAGAGTTTTAAGCCCTAAAAACGTGATTATAAATAAGGTTTTTTCCTTCTTGAAAAATACACAACCTTTTCTGAGAAGCAGTACTTGCCCACACAAGTATTCCCCGCTCGGAGATTATTGAGGACATAGTAGAAGACTGCAGACCTGGAGAGCGAGTTGGACGCGTTGTGTGAAAGCTTCAAGAGGTTAGTATTTCGTAATCTAACTCGTCGTTGTTATCTAGTGATTCGTGTAAGATTGTTGATCCTATTCATGCTTGCTTCCGCTGTGCATGTTCTAACAAAATGCTTGTTTCTTAATTGGTTAGTCGCCTGATTATGCAACTTCAATTATTTTGCTAATAACATGATTTATATTTAATGTTTATTGCTCGCTAGTTTCTTTATGTTCACATGAAAAGTATCAGTCTTTTAGTTTCATTTATAAACATAATATTATTGTTTTATCTATACATGTGTTGCTCGTGTTTGGTTAGTCATTGTTTAAAGCAGATACTCCCTTTTACTATGTTCGGATATTCAGAAGAGTTGCTCGGGTTTGAAGAGGAGTGAAACTGCTGTTTATTAGAAATAGTCAAATCTGATACTACTCTTTTTATTTTTTTATTATTTCATTATGTTGTAATAATGTAATAAATGTTGATATAGTGAAAAGGACATGCTAAAGGGGTTGTGAAATGTATGCTAATTGTTTTAACTTTTTTTTTTTAAGTTTCTTATAAGTTTACATCATTGTTTATTTATTTATTTATTTTAAAAAAATAAATAAATCAAAGTCATTGTCTAGATCTATTTTCCCTATTTGAACTGGACATTTTTTTATACTTATAAAAATGCTATCCCTTAACATATAATTATTGGAAAAATAAAGAAATTACGAGATCTAATTTCAAACTTTTTAAAAATTAAGCCGACCCGTTTCCCGAACGTAACATGAACTTAAGATTTTTTTTTAAAGGATTTATGTGTATTTATATGTAGATACTTATGTGTTTATATTTTAAAATTCGAATCTTTATTAAAATCTTTATATATATATGTATATATATATTTTAAATTTAAAACCAACCTCTAATCAATCTGTTGCTAATGTTGATGACCATGATTCATACTATCATGTTGTCATCCCTAAAAAGCAACAAACATTTTAACTTTTCAAAAAAAAAAATTCTTTATATTTTGTTTAAAGCATTAAATGCATTTAAGTCATCATAGATTTATTCGCAGTTTCTTATTAATTATTTTTTTACTCTTGGGTAGTTAAGGTTTATATTATTTTAGTTATCATGAAAAAGAAAATTATTTTGTTATATACTGCTTAGCCATTTTCTTCTCGCTAGTCTAAAATTTAAACTTTAATTAGTAAGTATTTGTTTAATATGTAGTGAATAAGCTTGCAGACCAATTTGCTTTATCACTTAGTTTCTATTAATTTGTGTATTAATTTGATTTTCTGTTGAGATATTTACTAGTCTTAAAAATAATTTTTTTTATTATATGTCTAACTAGGAAATAGCTTAATCATTATTTCATCATATAATTTTGCATTAATTAGTAAGTGAATTAATTGATTTATTTATTTTTATAATAGTTTATTTTTTCTAATCACATAGCTAAGTTAGTTTATAATAAATTAATGGACCACTTTTTATCAGTTAGTCATTCCCCATATAATTAATGAATCCGGAAGGGAACCACATTTGTGGACCTCGAAAGGTGTCTAACACCTTTCTTTCGAGGTAACCTGAACCCCTACCCGACTCTGGTAACCTAGGCTAGTTAAATAAATTTTGAACTTAGTACGGTGCCCTAACATACCATAATCCGTTAGGTGGCTACTCTTCTTTCAAATTAATCCTTCAAGAGTTGTCACGTGTTGAGTCACGCTTTTCGCGAGGAAATGGGGCGCGACACAGGTTACTCAAAATAATATGCAAATGCTTGCTGAGCCAATACCAAGTACTGGAAACAGAAGATCAAATAGATAAAGGCAGACTCCTAAACGGATGAAAGATTTTATATCCTTGAATATAAGCAAGGATGTGCAGTATCTAATGTGCAACTATGTTAGCTATGATCATTTATCTGCTACATATCAATCCTACCTAGCAGCTACTGCAGCTCTCACAAAACCTACATCATACAGTGAAGCTGTCAAGGATTCTAGGTGGTTGAAGCCATGAAGGCTGAGATACATGCTCTTGAAAGCAATGAAACTTGGGAGGTCTCAAACTTACCGGCTGGAAAAATTTCCATAGGGTGCAAGTAGATTTACAAGATTAAATACAAATCCATTGGTGAGGTTGAATGGTCCAAAGCCAGGTTAGTGGCAAAAGGATATAGCTAAAAGGAACGTATAGATTACAAAGAGACTTTTTCTCCAGTAGTAAAAATGGTTACAGTTAGAATTGCCTACCTATAGCAGCATCAAATACAATGGCATATCCATTAAATGGATGCGTACAATGCATTTTATAAGGAGACCTACATGATGAAATATACATGACAATGCCTCAAAGGTTTTTCCAGTCAAGGGGAGGAGGTATGTAGACTAAAAAAATTGTTGTATGGGCTTAAACAAGCTCCAACACAGTAGAATCACAAACTTACTGAGGTATTAACAGGTTTCAAGTTCAAGCAGAGTCAATATGATTATTCTTTGTTCATCAAAAAATCAAGTGAAGGAACTGTTATAGTGTTAGTATACGTAGATGATATGCTTATTACAAGCAGCAACTTGAAATTGATTGATGATACAAAGGAAGCACTACAACAGTCTTTCAAGATGAAGGATCTAGGAGAACTAAAATACTTTCTATGCATTGAATTTGCAAGGTCCAAAGCTGAAATATATGCACCAAAGGAAATACACTTTAAAGCTTATATCTGAAGTTGGATTATCAGCAGCAAAACCAGCAGGAACTCCTATTGATACCAACATCAAGCTCACATCTAAGAAATATGATGATCATGTGAAGCAAGGCCGGGAAGATTCTGAGGATCCTCTAATAGATCAGTCTGCTTACGAGAGACTAGCTGGAAAACTACTCTACTTGAATATGACTAGGCCAGATATTTCTTTTAGTGTTCAGACCTTAAGTCAGCTTACAACAACCAAAAAAATCTCACAAGGAAGCTGTTCTAAGAGTAGTAAGATACCTCAAGAAACAGCCAAGGCAAGGATTGTTACTTTCAAGCAAAGCAACCAATTTAGTCACTGCATATTGTGATGCATACTGGCAACTTGTCCCCTTATCAGGAAATCTGTTACTGGGTACATGATAAAATTAGGGGATTCTCTGGTTTCTTGGAAGGCAAATAAACAAACAACAGTATCAGGGAGTTCAGCTGAAGCTGAATATAGAAGTTTAGCTAGCACAGTTTCTGAACTGGTGTGGTTATTAGGAATACTAAAGGAAGTAGATGGTGGTACTCAACTGCCTGTTCAAATATTCAGTGATAGTAAGACTGCAATTCAAATTGCAGCCAATCATGTATATCATGAAAGGACAAAGCATATAGAGATTGACTGTCATTTTGTGAGAGAAAAGTTACAACAAGGACTTATTCAAATCAACTATCTGTTTACACAAGAACAGCCAGCTGACATCTTAACTAAAGGGCTCAGTAGGGCACAACTTGACTATCTACTCTCCAAGCTTGGAGTTCTAAATATCTTTATACCTCCCAGTTTGAAGGGGAGTGTTAACAAGTCAAGTTGAGAATCTATTAAGTTGTTAGTTAGGTAGTTAAATAACTAACTTAGTAGTTAGCTGTTAAGAGTTAGTTATAGTAAGTTACTACAGATTAGTTGAGAAGATTAAGATCATGAGTTGTCTATATAAAGCAAATCAGCTCATATGTTGTATCATCACAAAAAAAAAAAAAAGAACTATTATGAAATACAATCAGATTCTCTATGAAGCTTTCTTCTACAATCATTTCATCATCATCTTGTTCATTTGTTTTTAGTTTACTGCAAAATCTTCTTCTTTAAAATTCTTCACTAACATAACTAACTTCACTTCAATAATTTTATTTTTATTGAGTAGCATTACATGCTACACATATCATAATGACACTAAGATATTAAATTAAATGTATCATTTTCCAAGTGACCCAAAGCAACCCTATTTCATAGCTTTTCCATACTCTTGTCTTTAAAACGTTTATCTCAACTTCTACAGTTGGAAATTTCAACTTTTAATTTTTCACTTTTAATCTTCAGCAAATTAAATAAAATCATTTGTTATGATATACATATCTTATATTTGTTTTAACTTTTAAGTATATTTGAACAATCTCCCTGTTGAACAAATAGAGACTTTTCTGGATGATGGAGTCACAAATTAACATCTAAACAAATATGATTTTAATTTACATGCCATGTGATTAGAAAAGATACTTGAGAATGAATCTATTTCTAGCAATTTACTAAATTGGTTCATCAAATGTTGAAACATGAAAAGAAAATAATAGTTATTCGTCAACCTAGAGTGAGAAAACAAATATTTTTCTTGCCTTCAAACTCTCTAAAGTCTGAAGTTTGAATATTTTTCTTTGAAATTATTGAGCAGATGTAGATGTTCAAGAAAAGTCAAAAGAAATCCATTCTGGATAGCTTCTGGTATCATGAGATTCAAATAGCAGGCAGAAAAGCCTGTTTCGAAAAAGAGGAAAGAACATATCTTTTTTCATGTCTGTTGTAAAATAGAGCAAGTGCATTAACGAAGTGAAAACCAATCAAAAAAGTATACTAAATATCATTTGCATCCTTTGAACAGAGTCATGGACTGCACCTTAGTGAGAGCTCTCTAGTCCCTTTTGATTTCATAGAATATAGATTGCTTTTTTAATAATCTTCCGTTTAAAATTGAAATGTTAGTTGAAATGTGACTCCCATATTTTCACAATAAAGCTGGAAATTGTTGACTTTTGAATTAAAATAACAGCAGCGCATACTAACAGTGACAGTACATCTTTCCCCTTCTTCTTTTATGATTTTATCTACTTGAAAAATCATAACATACACTAGAAAAACACAAAATATTATTAAATAACCAAAAAGAATAATTTTTTTCATCCTGTTCCAATTAATGTTGTGGTAAATAAGAAAGAGAAGAACTCACCATATTTTAGTCAGCAATAATTTTCTTAGCAGAGCCAGAGAAACTCTGTTGATAAGTATTGTGGAACTTCCAATAGATAACCTAATCTAAATTTACATATTGCACGTTTGGATAACGGCATTTTCAATAAGATTTTTTTTATTTTAATTTTAGAGTAAAGGGATCTCAAACCACTAATTATATCTCATATTGATTTTAATGATTGGTGCATTAATTACTTGCATTTGCTTTTCTGTAGTAAATTAAGCCTTTAGAAGATTATCAAGCGGAATAGTGTGTTCTTGAAATATTTTTTATCAATGAGTTGAGACTAATAGCAATATTTATTTTGGGACCTCAGTATACATGGTAAAATAGATGGAGATTGAAAGAAATTGAAACTTCATTTAGGATTTCAGATTAGTGAAAAAATTACCTATTATATTTATATGCAGTATACTCTTTCCATCTTTAGCAACTTTCAACTTTAAAAATCTGTGCATTCAAAATTGTGCAACTATATATTCCAACTAAATGGATCTAACGTATTAGATAATGTCATGTATTAAATGATTAAATTTCATTGCATTTTTGATCTACTAAATAACGGTACTGGTAAATCAGAAAATGCATTTTCTTTAATTCGTGCCACAGTTCCCTTCAAGGAGGGATTCTGCAATTAAAACTCGAGATAGAAGAATTAGAATTTTGTTCGCCGTGAAGTTCATTTCTACATGATATTAATACTGCGAAATATAGCATAGAGTTGGAGTGAACATCTTAACTTCAATTGTTTAATAATTAAGAAATAGCTAACATATGCAACAAAAATAACAACTTGATGAAATTCACAGAAGATCATACTTTAAATTTTTATTTTAAAATAGGATGGAAACACATGCATCATGCATAGTTGGAAAAACAAAGAAAAATACACTTAGCCGAGTTACTTTAATTAAAAGATCCTTTAAAAAGAAGAAAGACGTCGTTTCATAAATATGACCATTAGCATATAGGAGTAGTATATTCAATCGAAAAATTAATAAACAAAAATATAATATAATTGAAAAAGAAAATGATAACAACATACAGAATATTCAAAACAAAACACTTTGAAACAAGATTTCGGACTTTTTCTTTCAGATCGGGTTGAAAGCTAATCCATTATAATTCAGAACATGCAAAATAAAAAACTTTGAAGGTAGCTTTTCTTCGAACACAAGATTCGCGATTTTTTTAAGAAATATTTTCAAGTAAGTTTTGAAATAAATGATAGAGCTTAGACAAACTGAGATAACAATTCGAGAAACTAGTTCTAAATATTTGTTATACATAATTTCTCATTAATGTCATGATCAATGCAAAGAGGTCACAATTCAAAGCACACATGTATAAAAGTAACTCATAAGAAGCAGGAGTATTGTATTATTAACTTAGCAAGGATGAAAACATACTAATATCGTATATGAATACTTTGATATAAAAATTCTTAGTTGTTCTCGACTTTACACTAGCAGTAGAGTAAAATTATTTGAACAGAGGATGATTGAAAGCTCTTATTTTTGTTATCTTATTTCATGACAGTATTGTCACTGGAATATCCAGATGTAAATTCAAAAGCAAGCTTTACTAGGAAGTTTATTTTTTTGCAAAAGAACTGTTTATATGTAAGAAAAAATTTATTAATTTATGTGTGATCAAATTATTTTGAAAAATTGTTAAGTCTTGAAAAAGCTAAAAAAACTTTGATATTAATTACCTTTATTTGACATCTTTGTTTCATACAATACAATACAAAAATGATTACAACAGAAACTTTGGTTAACCTGCAAATACATTTATCAAAAAAAAAATGAAAGAAGACAATATATTTGAAGATTAAAAAAAATAATTGTAATTGAATTTATAGTATATGTTAAGAGAAAAGGATTTTTAGTGACCTTTATTTTTTTTATTTTTTTTTGCTGAAGTTGGTTGCTCCACTTTTTGTTTAAGCTTCAGCAAGTCACGTCTTGTCGTTGTTACCTCACTTTCTTCATCCTTTTTTGGCTCTTGCTGCCTTCCTTGATAGTAATTATGGATGGTGCAGGGGAAGAACACAACATATTTGCCTTTTCAGTACATGATAAAATGTAAAACTTTTTAAACGTTGATCAAAAAGTGTGAAAGAATGATTTCCTTACTTGAATTTTGAAAAGTTCTGATACAACTTGATTTGGATATTTTGCATTAGCTGTGACTCATTCTATAGAGAAATATATTTTAAACTTTTTGCTAGTTCAGTTATAAACTGAATGTAATAAATCACGTGGATAGAATTTTTACCAATTGAAACAAGGTTGTAAATCTCTTCGGTAGTAAGAAATAATAATTTTTCCCTTCTCTGTTCATAATTATCTCAATGCTGAGCCAAAGACGTCTTCAAGATTAACATCAAATTGGCACGTGTAGTTGTATATGTTTAAAAGATTAATATTTTTTTATAAAAAGAAAGATTATTGTACACATTGTGTTTGGATATGCTTATAAAATTAGAACAGAAAGTATCGGGAATCAACATATTTTATTGTTTACAATTCATATATTGAGTTTTCCTTCTTGTTGGACTTTTCACTTCTTGTCCGCAATTTAGACACATAAAAAAATAGCAACTTTTGAATTTATTTGAAAATGATATTTTTACGTCAATAGAGAAAGAGTGCCCTGTGCAAAAAAGAAAAAAAAAGAGTAAAACTAATCATTATATTTTTATAAAAATAAATATTGATAGAAATTATGAATGTTGTAAATAGAATTTATACTAACATCCTGTTGTGATTAAATATTTGCAACTGACACTATTTTTCCATCCACTGAAACAAATATAAAACATTCAGATTGAGATGTGCTCCCTGTAGTGAAAGAGTCAAGCATCTCTTTATTTTTTGCAATCTTGTATGAGGGTAAAATTTATTACTTTAGATTATTAATAATCAAGAAGAAATTTTGGACATGTCATGAATGTTGTGATAGTAATTTTATATCATGAATGCGGTTGGAGGCACTATGAAAAAGGTGGATCAATCTACATCGTTGTGTTAAATTTTGTTGTCAATAATGTACCTACATTTATTATAACAATAATTTTTCCATTTAAGAAATTAAATAATTTTTACACCAGTAATATAAAAATTAATCTAGTAATATTTTATTTCAAAAAGTAAAATTTTATGTTGCTTTTATGTAACAATATTATTCATAGCTTACCGTTGTATTTCGATATACCAATACGCCTGACAAAGATAATTGGATGTTCTTGAAATTGCACAAGCAATTTCCTTTCTTCGTCCTTAATAATAGGCTCTTCCCATAATGTGAACGTGAAAGTTTGCTTATTATTTATATTAAAATAGTTAATATGTTGTATATTTTAAAATTGTAACAATAAGGATAAACTCTCAAAATGGGCTAGCCCAGCCCAACCTAGTTCAAGCCTCGCGGGCCAAGAAATTTAATAAGCTAGGATGAGTCAGTCCTTCATTTTAAAGGGCTTTAAAATGGGCATCCAACGCAGTCATAAAAGACCGCAGGCTGAGGCGGGCTAACTCTTCATTTTTTTGATTTTTTTAATAAGAAAATTTCATTTTAATATACATTTGAACTTATAGGTCTGAGTACAATTTGTTAATATTTTTAACATATGATTATATCAAAGTACATAAATTTTATGAGACTTTATAACATATTCAATATCAACAAATCATCGAACATATTTGAATCCATTGATAAAATTATCTTAATTAACATCGTCATCTTCGTCTATATTCATATGAAAATTTAATTATATATATATATATATATATATATCAAATTTAATAATATTTAAATTCACTTAAAAATATTATCACTTTAAATTTGGATAAAGTTGTGCAACCAATTTCGAGTTGCAATAAGTGTTTGGATATTTTCATGATGGTTGCGATTTTTACACTTAGTGACTAGAAATTTAATGTTAAATGCGTAAAGTATTATGTAAGATACTAACACATATTAGGTAATCACTGTTTCTAATTTTACTTCTTTTTCATAATTTTTTTTAAAAAAATTATGTTTAAATTGAACCACGATCATGAGTTCAACTTCTATACTTGGTGATCAGAATTTAATGCTAAATGAGTAAAGTATTGTGTAAGGTATTAAGACTTATTCGGTAATCATTATTCTTAGTTTTTACTTTATTTTTCCACAATCTTCCTTTAAAATTTTAAGTTAAATTAAATAGTATTTAGGCACAAAGGTTAGCCTCAGCCTAGCATCGACCAAGCCTTAAGAACCAGTGGGCTGACTTGGGTTAGACTTATAAGTTTAAATTTAAATGGGTTTAAAAAATCGTAACATACTCTACCCTAATAGTGGATGGATTGGGTTGGCCTCAAGGGCCAAGCCTATTTTGCCAGCTCTAAACAGGGATATAAGAAAGCTATGCAACTATTCTTACTCAGTATCGATGAGAATGAGTTCTTGCAATCTTTTCTGCAAACTTATGACATATCTTGTGTTACACCCCATAAGTTTTTATCATGTGACGGATGCGTACGTACGTATGTTGAGAGCTTTGGAGTACGACGCACACGGAAAAAGGCTCGGGGGGTGAACGAACGAGCACGGAATCGAGCAAGCAAGAGGAAAGAGGCCGAAGGCAGGCCGCTGGGGTCGGCGCGTCGCAGAACTCCCTCCTCCGCAATGGCTGGCGTGTCACGCCCTAGTGGCAACGCGATGGGAGGCGCTCCGCACACCCTCCTGCCACCGCCCAAGCATTATATAAAGCCCCTCCTTTATTTCTTAAACCATTTCCAACAAGAGGCCTCGACCAGAGGTGAAAAGAAATGCGAATCTCCGTGGTTTTTCATCTGATTACACTATCAAACACTGTCCAAACTCAAATTAACTTCAGGTATCGAGTTCTCAGCCTGCAGGGAGCATTACTACGGAGTTATTTTCTCAAAATTCGCTCGGCAAATTGGAACTCCACCGAACAAAAATTGTCAGAATTTCCCCAAATTGATTCCTAAGCGATCACAGGCTTCAAGTAAGCATTTCTCCCTTCTGAACTCTCGAAAAATTATAGGTTTTCGGCTGTGTTTTACGTGATTGAATTATAATTGCTATTAGTGTTAAAAGTTGCCGATTTTTCCTAGTTTAGTATTAAAATTAGACCCATTCTTTCAGTATTAAAGTTATAGTTGGCAGGAGCTGTTAAATACGAGTTGAAACCCGACGGTTATTTGGGAAACGACAATCAAGGTATATAAGGTTTATCCCTTCGGTAAGTTATTCTCGTTGTATAGCGATACGACTTATGCCTCTGAAGCAAGACCATGATTTTGTATATTGTAATTAGTTGATGTCAGTTGATAACGAGTACATACATATACGTATTACAGCTAGCTGTTATCAGTAGATTGTGATTAGACTTGTTGTGGTCAGCTGTTTCTGTAGACTATGAATATATTCATGTAGTGGTTAGCTGCTAGAACACGTACATAGGTTGTATGATAGTATCCTTCATCGGGAAAGGACAGGCTGGGTGTGACACCCTCAGGAAGCATTACTGAAACTCCTCTATCCTCCAGTTCATTGTATTACTAAGAATTGTATGTTTTACTGTCAAGCCTAGATCTTAGGAGTTTGTGGATAATTATTGGACCTGAGTTAGTAAGTTGAACAGCATAGCCGCAGCTGAGCGGTATAACTACCAGTTTGACGCTTCTGTAGCTAGGAAAGCACGCCCAGAGGCTATTGGCGTACCATTACTCCCCAGGGCCAGGAATTTAGATAGGATGACAAACTTTAGGGTCAGCGGCACAGGGTTGTCTAGTGGACTGAGTGACAGCCTGCCACCTAGTTAGCCGCTACCAATGATTATTAGTTCTAGTTAACTTAGTACTCGTCACAAAGGTTTCCCGGAAAACCATCTTTGTCGTCCAGGTCAAATAAACCCGTGGGTACCCTAAGGAAGGAGACCTTATTAGCAGTTAGAGGCAAGGTCCACTTCCCAGCCTATCCCTATAAGATATTTAGGTACAGGTTGTCGTGAGTGGCTAGACTTAAATAAACCTATCTATGAGATTAGGAATTGCCCAGCAGAGTCATATAAGATCTAAACAGGCCAAATTAAAGTCTAAGGGACTAGATTCAGGTTATTACAATATCATCTCTAGGCTAAGCACCGTCGACAGCTGCCCGGGGGAGATTGGGTGGCTGACTGATCAGGAGTATATCCGTCCAGTAGCAGCCTTTACAGTCATTCCAAGTAAAGGAACCAAGTGATTAGTCATCTGTGACCCCACAGTTTCCTATGAGTTATAATTGTCCAAGTAGGACATCCAGAATATTGTTAGGCTACTCCATACCTCGCCTTATCCAGTCCAGACCGTCGGAGATTATGATCACCATCAAGATCCTCTAATCAGGTAAAGATGCACGGGGTGTACCTGCTAGCAGCCATACAGATTATTCTATAGGCGAGCAACAGTCGCGTTAGGCCCAGAAGGCCAGATACGCCTTTTGAGTGGCTAGGTTGAGACTTTAGTATAGCGCCTCGGGTGGGGTGCCCTTAGTTAGGAGCCTTCCGTGACCACCCCAGGGTTACTAGCTGTGTCGTTGCCCGCTAGGGGCTAGATGACGTCGCTCCAAGGAGTCATGTCAAGTAGAGTCTTATTATAAATGTGTTGTGCACCGCATTCTATAAGCAGGAGGCCGCGAGACATGATAGTATGGTTACCTCTCATTTTTCTCAGATCGTGCTATAGAGCGGAGTTGTATAGGGTTGAGCCCCTAAGCTTTCATTGTTATTCCTGTCTAGGATAACTGTTGACACCCAATTTTGTCCCTCCTTTCTTCATATTTATTCCCGTGAGCTTCTAAATTATTAATAAGTCAAACACTTTATATTTCACTATTATTTTCCTTCGTTACTATCTTTCTCGTTACTATCTATTAGATATTATTATTAGTATTACTTTAATTTTTATTTCTATAGCATTATTATTTTTACAATTCATAAAATTTATATTTTATTATCAACGTTACTATTATTATTTTATTATCTTTTTCTTTAAAATCGATTGTCATTATTTTATTTCAAGTGTCGTAGTTACTAAATTAATCATATTCATATGTACATATATTTTAAATCAATAATGATAATTATGTAATATTAATACTTTACTTTGTACATAATTGTGAATCATTATTGTATAATATATATTATACTAGTTATTAAATTAAAAGTTCAAAAGATTCAATTTTTCTCTTCAAACCAGTTTGTCTGGGACCGTTTTTTACACATAAATGGTTAGTTTGACTACTGGACTTTGAAAATCTGTCACGGGTCTGTTTTCTTCTCAAATCAACGATTGATTTGAAATCAAACCAAACATGTGACGCTTAAGTGATTTAAAAATCTTGCCACCTAGAGTTTCAATTCTGCCTATAAATATTCACTGAGTCTCAGCCAAAAAGAGGGGGGGAGGGGGGGAAGGGGGAATACTCATAAGAACAATATCACAGAGGGGTTCATGCACTCAGCCATCACTTTACTCCTCAAACTTTACTGTTTACTGACAACTCTTTAAAGGAAGTCCCTATCTCTCTTTGAATCTATTGAACAACGACAAAGGTGTCTCAAAGGCTTTTGAATCTGTTCGTGATGAGAGAGTAGATTCGAGGCCGACGACTCCCTAGTTCATTGCACCACAAGAGAGAAAAAAAATTCAATCCTATTCTGATTATTTTACTTTTGTTAAAATTCTCTGTGCACTAAGAAAATTTATGTTTTAAGGTCCTATTATATTCAGATATATCTTTCGGTAATTAAATCATGTGACAAACTACTCTTTCGAACTTCTGGATATATCTTTTTGTAATAAACTAGTGTTTGAATATAATAACTGTTATGCCCTTGATTAAAGCTTAAGTACTATACTATAAATCATGTTTTAGTATTGCTTGAACATGAAAAAATCTATCTTAAGAAATTCTCCTTTTAAGTGTAGAAAGCATGATGTTTAGAAAGATCCTATGTCCAATTTAATGATGGAATCTTGAAACATGTTCCTTTAGCATGAATCATAGGTATATATTCATTTTTTAACATCGGATACTACTTAAGAACCTTCTGTCAGTAAGAGTTAGATTGTGGTATTTTTGGTTACTATGACATTTATAAATATTTGTTTAATATGAGCTTGGGAATCATGTATTCCTTGTCTTATTTTAATATTTTGTTGAAACACATATGTTCCTCTCTAACTCATTTTTAACTTTCTTCTCTTTGTTCTTTGCATAACATGTAGGAGCACTCTTGAGTTTTATTTCAAGACTCGATGTCGTCGCTGGACCAGGGAACCCACATTTCCTCTTCATTCCTCGCCTTTTATTTTCCTCACTTCCTCCTGAAAGTGCGTTTGAACAGAGGAATTAAAGAGGGGCGAGGCGAAATTTTGAGTCTTAATGCAAGTTGTCCACTACATCTTCTTCCATTTTTGTTTGCACATGAGTCGTCGAAACTCGAAAAAATCTTCCAGTGATTTGCTTTTGTTGTGTTGGTTTATTTGTCTATATTTGTTTATATGGTTTAAAACTTACTTTCAATTATCTGTTAGTAACCATAATTAACCTAGGATTAATAACAACATTATATTTAATCATTTAAGTTCTTTTCCTAACCATTAGTAATTTACTGTATAGTTTATAGCTAAGCTTTATTTAAGGATTTGCTTCGGTTAATAATGGATCTCTTACTTTTCATATGGGGCATAATATTGGAGTTCAGTAAAATGCTTTTACAAAAAATAATTCACTTTACAAAGCAACCATTTTTTTCTTTTTTTAACAAATCTATTTTTGTTGGAGGTAAATGGGTCTTTAGGTCACTAACTCAAACTTGCTTTCTTTTTTAACCAAAAATAAGGTTTATGACTTCAAAACCATTTTAGTTTTGTCCCTTTTCAACAAGAATTGTGAAAGCACTATTTTTGAAGTTAACTCACCCCTAACATTTATATATAACTTTTTTTTACATCTTCACACTTAGCCTTAATTCATTAATTTAAGTTCGGTAGATTAACTATTTTTAATGTATCTTAAAGGGTGCTTAACACCTTCCCTTTAGATTAATTGAATCCTTATCTAGAATCTTTAAATAAGTAGACCTTAAAATGGAGTTTAACTTTAATCAATTTAGGTGTCCTAATTCACCGTAAACAATTGGGTGGTAACTCCTTAAGTTATTTAATTTAGGAATCACCAATATGTTGTACACTATTTTGACTTGGTTAAAATGAGGTATAACAATAACGTTCGATATAAAACAGACTCCATCAGTCGTAAGATGACTACAGCAGCAGCATGAGGTACCAGTGAAGTGCCACAATTGGGAGACGGCTAGCCTAAAGGCAGAACCAGACGTCTTTTACATTTCCCCAATATCCTCATGAGGCACCAGAAACTTCCTAAGGCAAAAGATATGTCAACATCATCCCCAATCCCTTCTTCAGCCTTGGAACAGTACCTCAGAATAGCATACATATGAGTTGGCTTACCTACTAGACATGTAGAATTAGACAGGGGCAAGAGTTAAGGTTGGACCACCTGAAACATACAAAGGGTCGTGTAAGGTATGTACCCCCAGCCTCTAGAGTTGTTGAAATTCACGCCCTAACCCTGGTATAGAACGATAGAGTCACTTCGCACCTCCCAGTTTATTCTTTCAGTACAACAGAAATCGTAAGTAGCACTACTATGTTGCCCAGAATAAAGATTAAAGGAGGGCGAGAAGTATTGACTTTGAGGAGGGTAAGGAAATGGTTAAGACCCCTAGTGTTTAAATAAGTTATCTAGACCTTTACGGTAGTAAATCAGGAGAGCAAATAAGAGCGTCAGTAGTACTCAAGTACGTGAGGGGGCCCATAAGTTGATAAACCCCCAACAATAGTAAAGTTCAAGTCAGAAATAGGCCGATTCCGACGCATTATACTAATGACGATAGGGCATATCATCAAGGTAATGGCTATGGCCCTAGTTTGTTATGTCGAAGGACAGAGAGATCATATAAATGAAATGGGCCCGAGTGTGGGTCAATGGGATACAGATCAGTAGACTTGGTTAGTAAAATCATTGACAACATAAGGCAGAAGGCATGAACCCCAGAGCTCATTCTAAGGGAGAAAGGGGGAAGGCACGCGTACTTAACTCTGGAAGGAAACAGAATCACTTCCAATCTAAAAGCTAATTGGTAAAGTATGGGACCACTGCTGAATGTCGAGAAATAAGCATCGGGCTGACAGTTAAGAGATAGTGAGGTTGTGACCTGGAATGGTTCAATATCACCACTAGTTATAGAGGTAAAGGAATGGTGACACGGAGATTCTAACTTAGTACAATTTAGAGACGAGGCCTAGTAGGAAGTTAATGGCCTTTGAAATAATAAGGGGCGGAGTCATGAGACCAAGAGGTCGACTCTGAGTTCCAGAGGTGGCAGGACTTGATAGAAGACTATGGCCAAAGCGCACTATGTCCATTACCCCCTCCACCTAGAGTTTAACGAAAATGAGTCAGGTTGTAAGAGTGGCCTATTGATGGCATGGAAAGAGGGAAGATATCGTTGAGTCATAGCACAGAATTCCAGCGACCATCCAGGGGAGGCTGGATAGCAAGGACGGAGCGGGCCAATTCAAGAGATGGTCGTGCCTGCAAGGGAATAAAGAGTAATTGATATGAATACAGTTACAAGATGGAATTATATTTCAGCTAAAGGCTATGTTGAGTTAAATGTTTAAGAAGTAGTTTGGTTGCGTGGAGCCCAAGTATCTAATAAACTATGACAGAGGGGCACAACATACAACTAGGTTTTAGAAAGGTTTGGGGACACAAGTTAATCTGAGTATAGCCTTCCATCCTCAAACAGACGGGCAGGTAGAACATACAATTCAAACGCTCGAAGATATGTTACGGGCGTGTGTGTTAGACTTCGGGGGCAGTTGGGATGAGAATTTACCTCTTATTGAATTTGCTTGCGATAACAGTTATCGTTTGGCAATCCAGATGGCGCCTTATGAGCCTTATATGGGCAAAAATGCAGGTCCCTAGTCGGTTGGTTCGAGGTTGGAGAATCATAGTTAATTGGACTAGATATAATCCACCATCAGAAGAGAAAGTAAAGCTTATCAGAGAGCGCCAGAAATCCTACTCTGATGTGCGGCATAGAGCCCTGGAATTTAGTGTTAGTGATTGGGTGTTTTTGAAAGTTTCGCCAATGAAGGCAGTAATGAGGTTTAGTAAGAAGGGCAAGCTTAGCCCCAAATTCATTGGACCATATCGGGTCCTCCGTAGAATAGGCCAAGTGGCTTATGAATTAGACTTACCTTCAGAGTTAGAATCTGTTCATCCGGTCTTTCATGTGTCGATGCTGCAAAAGTGTATAGGGGATCCATCCCAAGTCGTTCCACTTGAGGACGTCCAGGTTATGAGGAGTTAGACGAAGAGGTTCCAGTGGCCATATTAGATCGGCAGGTTCGTAGGTTGAGAACTAAAGACGTCGCCTATGTTAAAATATTATGGAGGAACAGAAATAAAGAAGAGATGACCTGGGAAGCTGAGGATGATATGAAATCTAGATATCCTTACCTATTCTAGGATTGATCCAGATTATGCAATTAAGGAGAGGTCGTTGTTCAGTTGTTAATTTACTTCTTATGCTATCATTACCGTTTCCTAGTTATTCTTTATTATTGCATAATGATTGTTGTCGCGTCCTGCGAGGCGCCTATATTAAACTTTTCTGCGTTTCAAGTTTTTGGATAGTCCACATTATAGAAGAGACTCTTCTGAAAATTTTCTAAATCTTAAATGAGAGAGTTAACTCCTTTAAGCTTGAGAATGGCATTCGAGTACGAATGTTCCTAGGGGGGGTAAGATTTTACACTCTATAAGTTTTTATCATGTGATGGATGCATGCGTACGTATATTGAGAGTTTTGGAGTACGACGCACATAGAAAAAGGCTCGGGGGGTGAACGAAAGAGCACGGTATCGACCAAGCAGGAGGAAAGAGGACGAAGGCAGGCCGCTAGGGCCGGCGCGTCGCGAACCTCCCTCCTCTGCAATGGCTGGCGCGTCGCGTCCTGGTAGCAACGTGATTGGGGGTGCACCGCACACCCCTGCCACTACCTAATCATTATATAAAGCCACTCCTTTATTTCTTAAACCATTTCCAACAAGAGGCCTCAGCCAGAGGTGAAAAGAAATGCGAATCTCCATGGTTTTCCATCCGATTACGCTATCAAACACTGTCCAAACTCAAATTAACTTCAGGTATCGAGTTCTCAGCCTTCAGGCAGTGTTAATACAGAGTTATTTCCTCAAAATTCACTCGGAAAATTGAAACCCCACCGAGCAAAAGTTGTCAGAATTGCTTCAAATTGATTCCTAAGCGATCGCAGGCTTCAAGTAAGCATTTTTTCCTTCTGAACTCTCGAAAAATTATAAGTTTTCAGTCGTGTTTTACGTGATTGAATTATAATTGCTATTAGTGTTAAAAGTTGCCGATTTTGCTGAGTTTAGTATTAAAATTATACCCATTCTTTCAGTATTAAAGTTACAGTTGGGAGGAGCTGTTGAATACGAGTTAAAACCCGATGGTTATTTGGGAAACGATAATCAAGGTATGTAAGGCTTATTTCTTCGGCAAGTTATTCTCGTGGTATGGCGATATGACTTATACCTCTGAAGCAAGACCATGATTCTATATATTGTAATTAGCTGATGTCAGTTGATAATAAGTATATACATATACGTGTTACAACTAGCTGTTATCACTAGATTGTGATTAGACTTGTTGTGGTCAGCTGTTTCTGTAGACTATGAATATATGCATGTTGTGGTTAGCTGCTAGAACACGTACATAGGTTGTATGACAATATCCCTCATCGGGAAAGGACAGGCTAGATGTGACACCCGCAGGAAGCGTTACCGAAACTCCTCTATCCTCTAGTTCATTGTATTACTAAGAATTGTATGTTTTACTACTAGGCCTAGATCTTAGGAATTTGTGGATAGTTATTAGACTGAGTTAGTAAGTTGAACAACATAGGCGCAGCTGAGCGGTATAACTACCAGTTTGGCGCTTGTGTAGCTAGGAAAGCACGCCCAAAGGCCATTAGCGTATCCTTACGCTCCAGGGCCAGGAATTTAGATAGGATGACCAACTTTAGGGTCAGCGGGACTAGGGTTGTCTAGTGGACTGAGTGACAGCCTGCCACCTAGTTAGCCACTAGCAGTGATAATTAGTTTCAGTTGACTTAGTACTCATCATACAGGTTGCCCAGAAAACCATCTCCGTCGTCCAGGTCAGATAAACCCGTGGGTACCCTAAGGAAGGGGACCTTATTAGCAGTTAGAGGCAGGGTCCACGTCCTAGCCTGTCCCTATAAGATATTCAGGTACAGGTTGTCGTAAGTGGCTAGACTTAAATAAACTTATCTATAAGATTAGGAATTGCCCAGTAGAGTCATATAAGATCTGAACAGGCCAAGTTAAAGTCTAAGGGACTAGAACCGGGTTCTTACAGTATCACCTCCAGGCTAATCACCGTAGTCAGCTGCCCGGGGGAGATTGGGGGCTGACTGCTCAGGAGTATATCCGATCGGTAGCAACCTTACAGTCATTCCAAGCAAAGGAACCAAGTGATTAGTCATCTGCGACCCCACGGTTGCCTATGAGTTATAATTGTCCAAGTAGGACATCCAGAATATTGTTAGGCCACTCCAGATCTCACCCTATTCGATTCAGACCGTCGGAGATTATGATCACCATCAGGATCCTCCAATCAGGTAAAGGTGCATGGGGTGTACCTGCTAGCAGCCATACAGATTATTCTAGAGGCGAGCAGCAGTCGCGTTAGGCCCAGAAGGCCAAATACGCCTTTCGAGTGGCTAGGTTGAGACTTTAGTATAGAGCCTCGGGTGGGGTTGCCCTTACTTAGGAGCCTTATGTGACCACCCCAGGGTTACTAGCTGTGTCGTCGCCCGCCAGGGGCTAGATGACATCGCTCCAAGGAGCGGTATGCTATCCGCGAGGGACGAAGATGAGGTTTGAGAACCTTATATAGTCCATTCCATGGCTGGACTATATTATTGCTGTATCGGCACCACACCCCCGTCGAGCTTGGTGCCCTGGGTGCAGATATCAGGAGTCCACCAGACTTAAACACAGCTATAGATCAGGAGCCGAGTCGGCTCAGTTGCAGACCCAGGGGACTGGTAGGTTGGCTATAGCACCAGTAGAGTCACAGGAACCTGGTTAGGGGTATATAGATTGAAGTGTGCTCGCCAGGGCTTATGGGGGCCCGAGCGGGCTAATCTGTGTTGATTGTACCTTCCAGGCTTATAGGGGCTAGGTTAGGTTCTTGTTTTCATCCTTGTCTACTAGCTATAGCTTATGAATATATGATTGTGTAGTCGTAGCTCATGTATGTGTAGTGTTTTGTTAGATGCAGATTACGAATAAGCCGGCTTACAAGTTAAGTCTTCTGCCCTTCTTTTCTACTTACTTTTAATTTTTAACAGTTTTCATTTAGCTTTTATGACTGCCTTACATATTCGTGACATATTGTACTGACGCCCAATCATGGAGCGCTGCATTACTTGCTTGTAGGTTTAGACAGACAGAGTTCAGGGTCTTCAGTAGCAGCTGTTCATAATCCGCAGTTGGGCCAGCTCCTTTCATTCAGAGTTGCCAAGTTGTAGAGATTTCAGTATTTCAGTTGTATAGCATTTTGTGTAGGCTGGGGCATTATCCCGACCACTAATTGTAATTCTTAGAGGCTTGCAGACTACAATTGTCAGTAAGTTAGTTGTATGTTGGCCGTATGGGGCCTAGTATAATAGCTTGTCTTCATTTCGGTTATAACTAGACAGCATGGTGGTCTTTTCGGCCCGCATGGGATCCCTTTTATTACCTGTTGTTGTTTAGATGTTTTTATTTACAGGTGGCTATACAGCCTTGTCGGTCGGAGGCTGTGCTTACGCCGAGATATAGCTCGTTGTTTTCTTGAATTGATTCGCATGCATGCACCAGACGTGCATAAGCCAGCCAGGTTAGTCAGACCACAGTGTGGCACTAGGCGCCAATCATGCCTCTCATGGTAGGGCGTGGCACCTTGGTGGGAAGCATGACAACAATTCCAAGTACATCTATTGATGAAATAATTTGTAGTTAACACATGATTATGTGAATGGAAAAATTGACAATTTGTGTTAAAGGAGTATAACAATCATACTGAATTCTGCATTCTTAAGTTATTCCTTGGTGGTTCGGGAAGCTTGGTTGCTGATGTCACGAAATTATGTAACATTGAGCTTGTGGATGGTGATAACTGATATTATCTAGGCTATCTCTATCAATTGGATCAATTATGGTCTTTTTGTTGATGATCCACTTAAATGTATGCAAAGGTTTTTCATATCTCAAATTTGGTTGTTGTATTCGTGCAATCATTATCAAATAAATGTGAAATAGCTTGTACATATCTTGGGAAGCGGGGATGTCATCACCATACACAATAACCTTTATTTGGTCTTTCCGTGGGTGATTTAAAAAAAAAAGAAGTAGAATAAATATATGCCAAAAATGTAAGCAATTGGTTTAGAAAGTAAGAAATAATTGCACATAAATTTGATAGAGTGAAAATAAGAAAATACATATTTATTTTGAAAGATCATTTCAGATATTTTAACTTTCAGTCTCTATCTTCTCCTAGCCTGCATGTATCCACAACTTGCACCTTACACATCCGGTCTGGTATTTCAGGAGTGATGACATGTATACTGAGCCTTTGTGCCATTTTTTGTAGCCTAAAAAATAATTTAAAAGAAACATATATTAAAAAATAAGGATAAAAGAAGCAATGCAGTATGAAAAATATATAGATTATATCAGTATTTATTTAGA
Source organism: Datura wrightii (assembly GCA_035772735.1). NCBI lineage: Eukaryota > Viridiplantae > Streptophyta > Magnoliopsida > Solanales > Solanaceae > Datura > Datura wrightii. The sequence continues at coordinate 8,154,142 of JASDFA010000029.1, read as the reverse complement.
AGTTTTAAGAGGATGATCTTTTTCGTAATTTCACTATATACTATGTTATAAGTAGAATTAGGGTCGTTTGTTGTTGTTGTCCGGATCAACTTTTTTACACAGTTTGAGCTTCTTGCTCTTGATAAAGCAACGTAAAGTTGACTATGGAAAAATACAAGTTCCCGTAAATATACTTCGATAAAATCTAGTATTTGAACTTGAACTTTATTTATAGTCATACCAAAACATAATCGAATAGGAAATTATGTTCTCTTGAATTGAGTTGGCCATTTTTTATTTTGTGAAGATAATAATGGCATTCGAGGAATGAGAACATTTAATTTGAAAACATGACATTAGGCGCTTTACTAATATTTATAAATATTAATATAAATTTGTATCATTATATTTTATTTGAATTTAAAGGCTTTTAGCCTTCGTTTTCATGATTTATTGTGTTATATTTAATATAAGTCTTTTAATTTATTTTTAAAAAATTCAATTACAAGTTTACAAATTACAACTTTACTGTCACACCCGCCCTTGGGGGGTATGACTGACACCTAGTGCCCTACTAGGACCTGAACTGCTCGACTGCTAAGCCTGGGCACATCTGGTGCCTGGCTGGCTCTAACTCACATTTCTGGAAACAAAGGGCTATATAACGACTGTAAACACAGCCCCCGGCCCATTGGCCTATAGCCTCCTGTACCTGTACTAACAGCTGACCAGAAACATGTCAATATAGGGAAACCTATGCGGGCCGACAAGGCCACCATGCTGTCTAGTTATCTATAACTTAACCATGAAGTACTGGATAGCTACGTGACCGGCAAGGTCACCACTACTGTTGAACTATGGCCCCACACGGCCAACATAAAGGAAACACAAGTACTAACAGCTATACAACTGCACGGCCTCACACGACCGGCTCATCTAACCACAGGGAAATATATACAGACTGCAAGCCTCTTGGAATAATAATGAAAATGATCGGGACAGGGCCCCGACCTACCCGTACTGTATAACAAAAGGAAATGAAATACACCTCTGGAATTCAGTCTCCGGATGACAGGAGCTGAATACTCGATCGCTGACAGAAATCACGTGGTATAGCCTGCTCGTCTATGAGTACCTGCAGGCAAGTAATGCAGCGCCCCACCGGGCATCAATACCGCTGGTACTGAGTATGTAAAGCAATAACTGAAAGAAATGTCTGAAAACAATAATATAACTGATGAGACTGAAATAGGAAAGAATAGATTAACTGTTTGATAATGTAAGTCATACCTTCTCTTAATTATACTGGAAGGAGCAGGAGTCATACCTGAGGATTTATCATTCTACTGTCGATCTACTCGTATCTATTATAACACGGCACAACATATCATAACATACATAGCACACACAAACCTTACCCGGTTCCCATAAGCCGGGAGGTACAACCAACACGCAATCTATACCCCTACCCGGGTCGTCCCATCTCCTATAATAACTATAAGCATCCTGCCGGTCCCCTGGGTATGCACTTGGGCTCGCTGAGCCCCTGACTATAACTGTACCTGAGTCCGGAGGACTCCTGAATCAACACCCCGGGCGTATCCGCTCGACGGGGGTGTATTAGGGCCGACCAAGGCACAATATGGGGAAAACTGGCATCCCATCTTCGTCCCCTGCGGGACGGCATGCCACTCTGTAGAGCGACGTATCCTCGTCCTCTGGCGGATGAGTCGATACAGCTATTAACCCTGGGGCGGTCATGGATGCTAGGTAATCCAACCCCAAGACAATACAATGGTCTCAACTAGTAATACTATCTGCATATACCACATACTGAAGCTAATGATAATAAAGTGTTGGTACATACTGCATGCTGAACTAGTGATAGTGATATGTACGTATTTAATACATGCTGAGACTGATAATAGTATATATATACAAATATAATCTTCTGTCATACTGTACTGAGTCTAATGCTGAACATGATATAGTATTTCTGCTGAAAACTATGTTGTATACTGAGTTTCTATAGTAACATGATTTACTATTCCTAACATGCTTTCCAACTTCTTTTTAACTTATTATTCTATTTCTGAGATGTCTTACAGATACTACATTGCTCTACTGGGTTTCAACCGAATACAATGATATCCTAACATTCTGTGTCAGATCACATACTGAGCATGTTGTGAAATTCCTAATACTTATATTAGAATATATATCGCGCCAGCCAGTTTCATGCAAGTTATAACCTGATGCTTCTAATATCGTATCAACATTCGTAATAAACATAATACATAGCTTCTGACATTCTATTGGCCTTTAAGTTACTGTACTATACCGAGATTGCTTAACTTGCCGAGGAAACTAACTTTACATACCTTATCCTCGAACCATCCGTCTGTCGGACGAGGCTCGGCCGGTACTTCAACTATTTCTTCTCAACTGCATTCATAAATATGTCAATTAATACTAAATACAGCTTTATTGTAAAGAGCAATGTCACTTTCGATATAGTTTATAGCCTAAACTTAGGCTTATCGAAAGACGGTCGAAAACTCGCTATTTTTCAGCGGTCCAGAAGGGAGAAATATTCACTTCACAGCTAGGAACACATAGACACTAAGTTAGAGCAATTCCACTTACCTTAGCTCGGTAACTCGACGATTCATCGGCCGTATTTCACGAAACTAAATCCGTAGGAATGCTCTCTGCTGCTAAATACCTCGGTATCTGAGGTTAATTTGAGTTTGGACGACGTTTAGCAGCGTAATCGGATGAAAATTATATTACTTCTTCGTTCTCTCCCTGTTCTCCTGCGATTTCTGGAAATTTTAAGAGGTTATAATGAAATTAAACCGAAGTGGGGCTTTATATACTTGGGCCTGGACAAGGCCAACGTGTCACAGAGCCAACACGGAGGCTTCACCTCCGTGACACGCTGCCATCGCGGAGGGGCTCTGCCTCGGCTCCTTCCGCGATGGTTCGACAGGTTTCTCGTCCGATCTTTTCCCGGGCCTTTCCTTAGCACGTATGGCTTTCAAATATGCTTAACCAACGTCCGAATAGGTCATTTAGGTACCGGAGATTCTACGGGGTATAACATTTACAAACTTACTATAAAATTTTATTTACAAATACTTTAACAAGCTTATAAATTCAAATAAATAATTACTTCATATTTCAAATTTTAACGAACTCTAGCCTTAATTCATATTTTTAATTTCAAATTTGAAATTTAAAGTCTCTAACTCTACTCTCTAAATCTAAATATTAAGAGTATAACACTGTAAAACTTTAAAAGTAATTTAAAATCATAACTTACACTTTTATTAAATACTTTTTAAAAAAGAAAGTATTTTTTCGACCCGTTTGTTCCATTTATCCCGGCCCGTTTTATAGTGGGACGGGACGGGACTGCCGGTTTGTCCCGGTTTGGTTCGTCTGGCCCGCTGGCAAATCCCGGCTGGGACCGTCCCGTTGGCCAATCTTAAATGCACCAGGAGAACTACAGGAGAGCCAAAATCTGTACCAACTTCTATTCCTAAATTTAATGACTAAAGTCTGCGAGGAAATGAAATCTTTCGGCCTTTATAATTTAAATAAAAAAATGACATTTTTGGATTTCAAAATGAAAATCTCTCGTAAACAATAAAAAATATATATTTTTTTAATACAGGACTAGAAAACTATTTCCCTTGGTGAGAGGCAAAATGTTACAAATCCAATAGTATAAGGGTCACCGGGGACGTTTACTGTTTAAGGCCTAAATTAGAGCGAGAAGCGCGTATAGTGGGCAAGAAAAATATATTAGCTGGACGACCTTATAAATCGTGGGAGGCTTCTATTCCTTCTTCACGACCGAAACTAGAAGACAGCTCCAGGAGGACGAGATCTCTGCTTCGTCATTTCTCTCCTCTCTCTAAGGTAACTCTTTTTTCCTCTTCATTCATCATTTTTGAAGGAATCTACCTGCAGACTAGGTTTTTATCCTCTTCTATGGCCTATATTCCTAGATCCGACGACTCTGATTGATTTTTTTGTCTTTCTAGATTATGAATCTGAATTCGCCTTACTCTCTTGATTGTTCACCTACTACGGATCGTATTTCTTTTTTCTCTTTTTGATTGATTTTGTTTGCATCGACTAACCGATCTGAAATGAAATCCTCCTACTTTGATATTTGTGCCGGCGTTTTGATCTGCTGATCTCGTACATCAAACTGCTATATAGTCAATCTCCAGTTCAGTAGGATATACTTAATGGATTTAATGGATCTCCTTCTTATCGGATAATTCACGCTAGATTGATCCGATCAACCGTCTCATTAGAATTGCTTTTATTTTATTCGATTTTTGTATTTCATTTGTTTTTACCTCTTATGTAGTAAATTATTTGACACACTTGCTGATTGATGATACGGATTATTGTTCAGATCTTATGATTTTACTTTAATATCTATTTGTTTACTTACACAGAGGTGTATAACTCTTTAATTCTGCTACCTAATCGTTTAAACGTTGTGAAATGTGCAGCAAAACTCAAAGATGGGGCTGTCTTTTGGCAAGCTTTTCAGTCGGCTTTTTGCCAAGAAAGAGATGCGCATACTGATGGTGGGTCTTGATGCTGCTGGTAAAACAACCATTTTGTACAAACTCAAACTGGGGGAGATAGTCACCACCATCCCTACCATTGGTATGCTATTTGTATTCTCATTGAGGGCAGCCAAGTCTTCTTTGGTTGGCTTAAAGATTCATTCTCTTTTTAAAATTTATTTTACAAAGGATTGCACGGCAAATGCAATTTACTTTTTTCGTTGTCTTTCCAATCAACTCTGATCTCTAGCTTTAACTGGCGTTCCATTGTGCAATTCACCAGAACCTAGATGTAGTTCTTTAATTTATTCGTTATGTGTTCTTTGTTGTCTATCCTATCAATCAGTGGCTTTAAGATGGCTTTTCATTCTAAAATACTAGTCGCACCGAAGAAAGATGGCTTTCATTCTATGATTTATTATTATTACTTTTTAATGTTTATTTGCTTATTTTTTATGAATATACACCACAATTTTTGTTATTGTCTTTACACTTGTTATTCAATGCCAGCTACCTCACGTTTCAGGTTTCAATGTGGAGACCGTGGAATATAAGAACATTAGCTTTACAGTTTGGGATGTTGGGGGTCAAGATAAGGTATGTATTCTGTAACACACTTTCAGCATTCACTGTCCTTTGGTTTCTCATGAAAACAGTAAAGAAAAATAAATTAACTTAATTCAAGTAAGTCGTTTACCAGGCTACGTTTTTGTTAAACTAAATATGAGGCCTTGGAATCGAATCAACGTTAATCAATCACTTTGTTTGGATTGGCCATTTGTGGTAGGAATTTGATGCTTTAGGCATAGGATGAAAATGAGCTGAGCAAGCTTGCAAACTTGCTGTGTTGGCTCTGGTTAAACCAGCTCAACTAATTAATTTTGAAGATCCACACATTCTTTTCGAGTTAAGTAAATTGGTTAAATAAAGTATTGCCTTTTGAGTTCATCTTGTGCTGGTTAAATCTACTTGTAAAAGTTTCAATCTCCGTAACTTAAGACTTTTGCTTCAACCTCGAGCCATGGAAGTTAAGGCTTGGTTAGTTTCTAGGCTAGCTAAAGTGTTGGCATTAGCATAAGTCGGACTAAGCATACAATAGTTTGTCTCGGCTAAGCTCGTTTAAACCCCGAGTGAGGATTGAAAAAAGTACAGTCTAGCTTAAAGGCTTAATATACCGCTCCTTTTTGTTGAAGATCCATATCTTTATTTGATGATTACTCTTGGGGAGATTTCAACAAGTTCATTTTATTAAGAAATATGAATTACATATCTAGAGGTGGCAAGTGATTCCATTAAAGTACAATGCATTCTTAACTGAAGAAACTATACCTTTGCTTTTCGTTATGTTTGAAAAGGAGCAGTCTTATACATATGAGTTCTGATAATCTTCTTTGTTTCTTTAACAATTCATAAAAGCACCAACGGGAACAGCATACTTCCAGCCCCATGTCACCATCCCATTGCCCCCCCAGAAAAAAGAATTAATGGGAAAAAACACTTTGAAGTACTTATTGTTGTTACTTGTGTAATAAGCTCATGTTAGAGTCTATCATAGACAATACTTAAGTTGTACCTATATCATAAATGAATGAATTCTCTATTTGACTTGAAGTAGATTTACCCATTGCGTTGCATTTATCATTCAACTACTCTATTTAAATAAAGTGTAATATCTCTACCTTGTAATACTTGAGGAACATGAAGAGAACGATTCAGTTTGTTGGGATTAAATGTAGAGAAAGGGAGTCAGCTTTGAAAAGCAAGCTGTATTCCTCTAGAAGGTTTTGGTCCATGTTCTTTGGGCATTTGAAGAGTTCACAAACTGCTAAATAAAAGTTATCTGCCATTTGATATTGTGCAGACCCAACTTATGGGTATTATTCTGATGTAGTTGTGCTAAGTTGCTTATTACTTGCTTAATAACACGTTGAGGACATATCTTGCCCTTGAAACTCTCCACCCTTATCTACCCAGAAAAGAAAAGAAAGAATCCTTACATTAATTAAAGGAAAAACAAGAATTCTCTGAATCTTAAGAATATACTATAATGTATAGTAAAAAGTGGAAAACGTATGTATAAACATCTGGTCGTGAGGTGGAAGAAAGAATTAAAACCTTTATATGAGTAATCTACTAACGGAAAGGAAGAGAATTTTGTGCTAATCAACTAGGTTTGATGCTTTTTGTCCTGCAATTGTCATTACGATTACCACAAAAAGCAACTCCCGGAGACAAGGAGATTTAAGGATAAATTTGAAATATGGGAGGTTTGGGAAGCTGCTAATGAGAAATGTATATGTGATTTGCAGATTCGTCCTTTGTGGAGACACTACTTCCAAAACACCCAGGGACTCATCTTTGTTGTTGATAGCAATGACAGAGATCGTGTAGTTGAAGCTAGGGATGAGCTTCACAGGATGTTGAATGAGGTATACTGCAACTTTCAAGTGTCTTCTGTTTTTGATGTAACAATTTCTCCCATAAAGTAGTATTGCCCCAGTGTTGGGAGTGAGCAAATTTGTGCTTGATTCCTCCCTATTGGAAGAAACCAAAGGGTGATTCAACTCTAATATGTCCTCACCTTCTCAGGATGAATTGAGAGATGCTGTTCTGCTAGTGTTTGCTAACAAGCAAGATCTTCCAAATGCTATGAACGCAGCAGAGATAACTGACAAGCTGGGCCTCCATTCTCTCCGCCAGCGTCACTGGTAAATAAACCCGGCAATGTTGCCTCTCCCCCCCTGCCCCCCCAACCCAGCAATGGGAGCTCATGGACTAATGGTTGATTGCATCTGTATGCAGGTACATCCAGAGCACCTGTGCGACTTCTGGTGAAGGTCTGTATGAAGGGCTAGATTGGCTGTCAAACAACATAGCAAATAAGGTGAGTGTGAGATGTTCAACTTCTTACCGTCATGCTACCTAATCAGATACAGTATGATTTTTACTCATTATTGCCTATTCCAATTTGCAGGCATAGAATCTAAGCATCTTTGGACTCTGGATTATGGAGTAGTGAGACTGTGAGAGTAGGCTTTGTCAATTACTTGTAAACGGTTCATTTGTTATCTTTCTTTTGTCCAAGGTTTTCTTTCTTTTAAGGATTCTTTATCGTGTCTTCTGCAGTGTCAAAATATATTTTGAATTTAACTTCTTAGTGGTTATTAATTTTTTGTTATTTTCCTTTCAATCTGGTCCTGGTTACACTTCTTTTGAGCTCAGACCCAGGGGGTCTATCGGAAACACTGCGTACATCATAGCCTCTCTAGATCCACTTGCCAGACTATACCATAAGGATATGCTGTGTTGCTTATTAATTTATCTCCGGATCCATAGCTCCATTCCGTTGGGTATATGCTCTAGTTGTTCCCTTCTTGGTTGGGAAGGATAGTGGTATAAGTTTTTCAAGGGCTTTTTGTGTTCAATATATACGATATCACTGATAATTTTGCTTTGGTAAATGGAATGAGGAGCTAATTTGGTTGGATAAGCATGGCTTTACAATCCATTTTTTTGTTGCTAACAACAACAATGTAGCTAAAGTGCAACTAACTTTGCGGGATTTGCTCTCTGTCATCTAATTCTGTTTGGACTTGCATAAGCCCGTAGCCACCCTAGACGAGTTGTTGAACGGGCGTTGGCATACTTGAATTAATGAAACATCAACACTTCTTTTTCCGCCTTCATAGGGAAACAGCCGCAGCACGATACCAGCTGCAGCCATGTCGGAGGAAATTTAAAAGACCAGTATCAGCTTTTCACTGGTAACACAAAGAAAAGGGAAAAAGCAACGAAAAAGTGTTTCATATTTTTCTTAAGTTCTCTTTATATTGTTGTGGGTGTTTGTTAATAGCTGACTTTGGACGTTTAAGTTAAGACCAAGGCATATTATTTTCTTTACCAAATTGAACTTCTTTGGTTTACTCATTCTTATTGTTGCCACGCTCTCCACTTTTGAAGTCTAGGTCGTCCAGTTCTGAACATGCAGGAGTTAGTAGAATGTCTGACATTTGGTTAAGAGAATGAATTGTTTTTTCTTTTAATCAACTCGTAATCTAATTTTTAAGGGTGGATAAAGATTCATAGCCGATTTCATTTACAACACAAAGATACTCGAAGGCGTGTGCCATCTACTGTGTATACACCCCTGCATCAGTAAAGCATAGTCCTTGATTAAGGTGATTGATATTGTGTTGTAAATGAAGAACAAAACCACTCTAGTACACCAAATATACCATACAGTACTTTGTGAACCCACTCGCACATGTCAATTCGAATACACCGAAATCGGAAATGACAAACGCATCATCCACAACTTCATTTGCCTAAAAAAATCTGCAGAACTATTGACAACTTCCTCCGCATCTCTACTCCCTCTCAACCATCTGTCCAGTTCACCTTATCATTTGCAAATCCAGGGACCTCTTTTAGACGTCCACCTGTTTCCTCTTTCATCGATGTTGTGGGGCATGGCACATTAACCTGATCTAGCGCAATGTGGTCGTCTGGTCCAACATTAAGCAGCGGAGGGAGCAGTCACATATTTGACAGCGCCAGCCTGGGACATAGCAGCAGCAATCAATGGTTGCAGCTGATTCACTGCTCCTGCAGCACCTATCACCTGGTTCGTGCCAACCGGCCTCTTGTAGTCGAGGGATTCGTCCTTGTAAATGTCCCACCACTTCTTCACAAGTAATTTTATGTCCTCCCTTTCCATGTTCTCTTCTTTCCCCGTGTACCTCCATGGCTTTGATCCCTGCTCCATCATCATTATTAGTTACTCACCGCTGCACAATAGTGTACAACTTTCACCTTATCCAGCTCAACATTCTCGGGATGACGCCATAACATTGCTAGAACAAGATTGTAAACTAGTGGTATTGGTCTGTATATGTTCTGTCATATTCACAATATCCAATCACCTTAATCAAGGACAATGCTTGAGTGATGCAGGGGTGCATACACAATTATTGTAAGGGACAGATAAAAACGCGAGTAGAACCACCAAAAGTACCTGCTCTGCAAAAGGAGTAGGAGGGGTGATCTGAAGTCTTTAATAGATCTTCATAAATACGAAGGCTGGGCTCAAACACAAACATTCCAGCATTGAAATAAAGGGATGGTTGCCGACCCAATTCCTTAATCCTTAGTAGGCCATTTGACCTTGTCCAAACACTGCTGGGATTAGGCAATAATTAATAAGTAAATGATTCAAACAATATTAATTGTATATAACTTTCAACCTCACTTATTGTAGGGATATAATTTTTGTTGCTAATTCCCTTTTGACATTTCATAATCTTGTCGCTATAGAGTTTTACAAAGGGTCATTTGCATAAATGCCCTTATTTTGGTTTCGTCTTTAATTTTTATTCCTTAATTATGGTCTTTAATTTTTACTCTTCACCACTTTAATTGAATAAAAAGTGATCAAAAATATCTTTAACAGCAAAAACAAAATAAAATTCGCAAGGTATGAATTTTGTCCAAGTTATGCCTGCGGCATAAATTCTGCTACTTAAATTGTGTTTACGCTTAAGATCTTCTACCTTTTTTATGCATAATTACCTGCATCTTTAACTTATGTCTTATGCCCTGACTTGTACTTTTTGGACATAATTTCATTTTTTTTCCATCTAATAAACTTTTTACACCTATGCCTTCTGCCATGACTTGTTCCTTTTGGGGCATAATTTTTTTTTTCATCTATGACTTGTGCCTTTTAGGGCATGATTTTTTTTTTATCTAATAAACTTTTTACACTTATGTCTTATGTCATGACTTGTGCCTTTTGGGACATAATTTCATTTTTTTTAACATCTAGTAAACTTTTTACACTTATGTCTTACGCCATGACTTGTGTCTTTTGGGGCATGATATTTTTTTTCATCTAATAAACTTTTTACACTTATACTTTATGTCATGACTTGTTTATTTGGGGCATGATTTTATTTATATTTTGTCATCCAATTAACTTTTTGCACTTATGCCTTATGCCATATCTAGTGCCTTTTGAGGCATGAGTTTATTTATTTTTTTCCATCCAATTAACTTTTTGCACTCATGCCTTATGTCATGACTTCTGTTTTGGGCATGATTTTTTTTCCATCCGATTAACTTTTTGTACTTATGTGTTATGCCATAATTTGTGCCTTTGGGACATAATTTCATTTTTTCCATCCAATTAATGTTTTGCATTTTTTGTCTTATGCCATGACTTGTGCCTTTGGGACATAATTTCATTTTTTTTTTCAATCAATAAACGTCCAAAAATTGACTATGAACGCTATATGAATAATTTTAAAATTATAGAAATATTACACTAATTTATGCTTGAAGGCCAATTATCAACAAAAAAGAAACTGTGACTCAAGAAAAAAAAAATTATGCCTCAAAAAAAGAAAAGGAAACTACGCCTCAAAGAAAAAGAAATTATGACCCAAGAAAAGAAGAATTATGCCTCAAAAAAAAATTATGCTTCAAGAAAAAAAAAAAGAAAAAATTATCTCAAGGAACAAGAAATTATGCCTCAAGAAAAAAAAATTGCGTCAAGGCATAATTTTTTCATTGAGAAGAATAAACTGAATTAAAAAAAAATGAAAAAATTAATGAGTAAGACAAGAATAATATTGTCCATAAATTATTATTTAATGAATACTAATGGCAAAAACTAAAAACTACACATATAAATACCACTGCATTTTAATGGCATTTCATGCAAAAACTTAATTTTACAAATGACATTAGTTAATGTGAAATTTGAGTAACAATAACTACATATTTGACTAATGGTCCCAAGAATAATTAGAAGAATGTATACAGTATATAAAAATCTTTGGTGTATTTACACCAGGTAACTTTACAACATAATTTGCTTAAAGACGCTTACCAGCATATATGTAACAAAATAAATCTACACTAATAAGACTTTATTTAATCTTAACAAAGAAATAAAACATTACAATAGGGAGCTTCACTTCACATGACAACATAAGAATAAACAACAATAATTCCGTAACCTGCCATTCGCTACCTTCTCATCATAAAAATCTGATATCAATAAAAGAAGTACCACCTAAGAGTAAAATATCACGCACCATAACTATAGTTAATTTAGTATCCAACACATAAAAATAAAACCAAAGGTTACAGTACCTGACAACAAAGTATGATAGACCAGAACAACAGCAACAACATCATCTAAATCACAAAAAAAAACAATCTCTACAACATTTTGTTGTCACGTTCCATTTCTCTTAAGAGTGGGTTTTGTCATGTGACAACCTTTTTATTGTGTAAAAGACACCACCTAACAGGTTGAGGTGTGCTAAGGTACCTATTCATAATAACGTAATTTTTACTAGTTTGCATAACTTGAGACAGAATAATAATTCAAGAATGGTGTTAGACACCTTTCAAGGTCTAAAACTATGATTTCCAAGACTTACGAATTTGAAACTAGGTGGCATTAAGTGTTTGAAAGAGAGAAAGATATTAAATAAGCTAAGTTGCTAATTGTAAAACTTTAAACTAGATGCCAATCAAATTAATTTAAACTAGATGTCTTAGTTCTTATACGTTCAGAAAAAGATTACATAATGATAATTAAGCAGTAAATAGATATATAGATGCAAATTTTTAGGACAAACAACAAATAAGCACATATGCTAGCATAGAGAATAGAAAAAAAAAATTGAACTTAGCTCCATCCTAGCACTAAAAAAAGTACTTCACGATTTACCAACACTTATTTTTTCAAGCTCGAGAATTGAAGTGAAAGCTGGTTGTGTGAAATAATCTTCTTTCTCCAAAAAATGTAGGCTTCCATGAATGACAAGATCTTGAAAAGAAGAAGAAGAAATTGATTAGTAAAATGTATGCTAGCTCATAGGAATGGCGTGGTGACAATGTCAGTCACACAAATTAGTGCAGGGTCAACCACATAAAAAAATAAAACGCATAATTTCACTAGTTGGTCATGAACAAATATCAACACAAGTAATAAGTAAAACAAATAACAAATATTGCATCAAATTCACATAATAAGCAAATATTTTTACAATGAAAAAATATTTGATTAAATTGTAATAATTTTAAAAGTGAGATCAGCTTGGTAGCTAAAAACATAAAATTTCATGTTGGTTGGGCTTTGACCTCTCCATCGAACATAAGTAAACACATGAAGAGACTAAAATGGAAGAACACGCTGATACAAAAAGATTCTTTCTGTCATGATTTTGACTAGAAATTTAAGTAAACTTATTTATTTTTTAAATAGGTAGACTGATGGTTACAGAGATGCATTAAATAAAATTTCAAAGATTCTTTTGACCTTAAGTAAATGCAATCATATATACTCTATAGAATCTGATTCAAACTTACACACAAAATCCTAATATGCTACTGGTCTTGATCTAACAAAATACAATATCTCTGTAGATGGATTGCGAAAACGCATGTCCAAAAAAATTGAATACATGAGTCTAGAATATTAATCATGTGCCAAATAGATTTGAAGTGCATTTTCCATGAAGTGTAAGCAGCCACCTAAACAATGGAGGATATTTTGATTTATTCAAAATATATACCGAAACAAAAATCACAATAACAACAACATGTCACATGAAATAGTAACCAAAGATTAAAGAGACAAATTACTCAGGTACATAAGTTATTAAAATTCAACGATTTACAGTTGATAGATTAGAATAAAACAATAAGGACCACTCTCGACTTTGCCTATGCGAAGGACAACACAAAAACACACACATATTCATGAAGAATAGGATATCATGAGCATGTTAATTAAAATGGTCCTGACACCTTTTAACAACAGACAGAGTAGAAATTTGCAGACGAATCAAATGAAAATTGGCAGAAACAATAGTAACACATGACACCAAGTATAAAAGGGTAAAGAACTTACCTTTTGAGCACAACAACAAATATAGAATACCAAGAATCCGAGTTCAAGAGCATTTCTGAAATCACAAGCACAACGATAACAAAGGCCAAAAAAATAATAGAAGATTGCGGCTTCGATTTATAATATCGTGAATACAACAAAAAAGATAGAGACATCGTCATGATTGCTAACTCCTGTTGCATTGATATGCCAGCCAACCAGGTTGCCCCGCCATGATACAAGTGTACTCATTTTCTCACCTCACTAATTTTATTTTTAAAAGGAATTAGTATCATCACATCTTTGGAGTGGATCCAAACCTCCAAGATAAAAGGGTTCCACAACTTTAACACACAACAATCACAGTGTAAATATCACGTATCAAAGGAACAATGGTCATGATCTGTCCAAAGAGAAAGAATTTATGCATGAATTGGACCTAATTGTATTTCATTTGACTAATTATATTAAAGTAAAAAAATAAAGGACAAGATAAGCATCCTACATCTGTGACAAGTATTTTATAGAACTCTTTGCATAATTTTTCATGTGCAGTAGGTAATTTAATTTTTTTAATATATAGAGGAAAAGAAAAGAGGACTGCTAGGTGGGAATTCGAACTCTCACTAATAAGATGAAAGTCCAAATAGCCAACCAATTAAACTACTAAGCCTCGTAGGTAGTTCAATCGCTTATTGCTTTAGGGTCATGCAATTGGAGCTTGGAGATATCAATTTTCCCAGTGAACTTACTACATGAAAGCACAAATGCTCAGAGTCTATTTTCATCTAAAGTTGGGAGAGTAGAACAGATTTAATAAGAACTACAGCATATGATGCTACATGAAGCAATATTCATCAGGGACATGAATATAAACTAAGATTCATTTTCTTTACTTCATTCTTCTTAAATAAAACAAAAGGAAACTAAGTTACTTTCCTGAAAAATCTCCCCTTAACCTTTCTCAATTGTCCCTTATTTCGAACTAATCACATACTCCCTCTTAGGGGAAAGGATATTGGACATACTAAGATGAGTTGTCCGTTTCACTTGTGGTTGATTGATATAATCAAAATGATTTATAGCCAAATAATAAAAATCCAAAAGCGACCAAATATGACATAATTTGAGCATGGAAAACATAATGAGAGAACGAATATAGCGTCATTAGGTCTACAGTCACTATAAAAACCTGTGTACCACACATTTCAAGATCCAAGGAGTACAAAACCAGCTAGTGAATACAATGCATGAAAAAATATCCGGTTTACTGACAACGAATCAAGAGAATGCAGCTCATGTTATTAAAAGATTCCTATATTTTCAAAGCCAACGAATACAAAAACCGCTGCAACATAAAACTCAATAACAAAGTATTCGGTTAAGAAAATCACAACAAAGAGTACCAAATCACTCTAATGCAACTTTTTACTAAAAAAGATTAGAGCATGTTTGGATTGGCCTATTTTAGGTGTTTTAAGCCGAAATAGCTTTTAAGCATTTTTGAAGTATTTGGTTAAGATGAAAAAGTATTAGAGAACTACAAAATCAAAAAAGGTATACCCCTATTAGGGAACCACTTGGTTATAACTTTGCTCTATAACCTCCAATATCTAGAATCCTCTAGCTAATTGAGAACGTGAAATTTTACCACAAAATAAGTGATTTTAGCATCATAAGGAAGACTATTAATTAGCCTATATGATCATCTACAATTTGTTCTTGAAACTACTAGTAGAAGATACAAACTATGACTATCATCTCAAATCAAAATCACAATGTATACCCAAATACGCAATAATATTTCAATGAAAATTAATGTATAATCTATACTCGTGGTTCTTTAACTTTAGGCATTTTAATATTAATACATTAAATAAGAGAATAGTTATATGGATCATTTCTTTGTATGTGTTTAAGTAGCAATAACCGTATACTATACTAACAGGACGTAAACTAATTTTATATTTTTCTTAGTAGATACCAGTGATTCACTCGCTGGTATGTTTTAAGCAGGAGGAACACCCTCTTCTCATCAATTGGCAAAACATAGATAAATTATTAATAAAAAATAAGAGGATTGAAACGTGAAATATAAAAAAAGTCCATGTTCGTTTTAAAACTATAACCTAGAAATTGAAGGGTATGAAACAGAGGAAGTATCAAAATCATAGCAGAAACGAAAGTACACCCATAAAATTCATTATCACAATAGACAAATTAACTTAAAAGTTACCGCCAATATCTATAGTTAAAAGAAAATTTTAAATCTGAAATTACCAGTTGATGGGTGATCGATCGAGCCCTAACAAAGATGCCTGTGGAAAATCTAGAGTTGAAAGAATTTGTAACAAACTCAAAATTTGGGAGCCTTAACCTAAGATGTTTTTAGAGAATATCTTGCAGAAGTCTTCTGGGTGCTTTAGCCGAGACCTAAGTGGGTAGGAAATTTTAGCGTGGGAAAAAATGGCGCATCTGTTTTTAAGAACTTAAGTTTTTAACAACCTGATAACATAATCTTTAAAGACGGAATGTTATTCTTTGTTGTTAATGAACTAAAAATCGACTTTAATGACCAAATCTGTTTTGGTCGTTACTGGTGTTTTTGTAATGATTGAAATCTTATCCTTTCGTTAAAAAGTGGCAGTTAAAGATTAAGTTTTTTATAGTGATATAATTTCTTAAAGTTATTTTATTTTTATTAGTATTTATGTAATCAAGTATTAACTATCAAGTTTGGTCATATTTAAACTGTTAATTGTTACATTAATTTTTTATTATTGGTTATAATTATCTATTTTTACGCATACGTTTGGTACATTTGTTTCATACTTTCTTCTCTTAATTTATTTAATTTTTGTCTCTTATTTATTTTAATTTGCTTGTGTTATATTTATTTAGTTATAAATTACAATATCGATTCTGCTAAAAAAAATTGTAAAATAAAAGACTTTTGGTATGAAGTTAGCAACATTACCAAATGCGTTGAATATTCTACTTAAAAAAGTAAAGATTCTAGTTCTAAAAAAATGGATAGTTCTTCTCAATCAATGTCTAGAGTTAGAATTAATACGGATGATTTTACGCATGTTGATGATACTCTTGTTAATATTAGTTCAGATACTCTTGTTAATATTAGTTCAGATACTCTACTAGATAATGAAACTTTAAAAATATGTTGTGCTAATTTTGAGGAAGAATTAGAGGAAGAAGTATAATTAGAAGAATAAAAAACAATTAGATGATATACCTACTAGTCCGGCTAACGATGCTTCAACTCAGAATAACCCTCAGTAATCTGGAGCTCAACTTCCCCCCGTACCTCCTAAAAGGGCTAAGATGAAGGTTGAACGTCCTAAAACTTCTGTTATGGGACAATTTATGCATCAAAATGAGGAAAAAAACGTTTGTTATTTGTAATAAATGTAAAAAAAGATTTAAGCATGAATCTAGTGGAAGTGTAGATGGGACAGAGGGTTAAATAGACTTTTATTATAATATTATAAAATTGAATATATGGTGGCTAAAGTAACCTTCAAAACTGACTCTTCTAGTAATGCCCCTATTGGATCGCCAGGAGGGTTCCAACATGGTTCAGAGCCAGTTAGATCATTCAAACCCAAGTAACCCTGTTACACAATGCAATTATAGTAAAGAAAAAGATTGTGAAAACATCGTTAAAATGGCTGCTGTTTGTGGTTTGCCTTTTTTTTTTTTCCTTTGCATCCCGATTTTATTACTTATATTCAAGAACATATAATCCTTCTTTTCAAGGTTTTGCAAAAACCATGGTTAAAAGAGATGTTTTCAAATTTCAAGCTAAATATTGTCATTATTTTCGCTGCTTATTTAACTATTTAGGTGCTAGAGTTTCTATTACGTCTGATATGAGTCATGTATTAATGGCATTGATTATTTAACTATTATTGTACATTGAATGATCATAACTGGAACGTACAAAAAAGAATCATAAGTTATTATAAGGTTTATGAGCAAAGAAAAACTGTTTCTCATATAACAACACTGTAGTTGAAATTTTAGAATTTTATGGAATTTGTGATAAAATAATGAGTATTACCTTAGATAATGCTTCTACTAATACTAGTGCTATTAACATGTCAAGAGCTAGATTATGTCCAATTAATAATAATGTTTTTCATATTAGATGTGCAGCACATATATTTAATTTGGTTGCGAAAGATGGTATTAAGTTATTTAATTCTGATTATACAAAAGTAGAATATGCTTGTTTTTAAATTTTTCAAATAAATGAAAGTTTTAGAATTCGTAAATTTAAAGAAACTTGTAGAATATGTGATCTTCCACGTAGGAAAATCCAAAAACAAATTAAAAATATATGAAATTCTTTATATGAAATGTTAGAAATTGTCTAGATTTATAGAAGACCTATCACTATGACTTATAATGTTCATAATTCTGACCCAGAATAAAAACTCAATGAGGATGATTGGGACTTGAGAGGGAGTAAATGAACTTAATAAATTCTTAAAATTATTTTATCAAGCAATAAAAATATTTTTTGAGATGTATTTTCCAACTGTTTGTGAAGTTTTAATAAAATGTATATGCTATTTCATCTAATTTTTTAAATATAAAAAATATTTTGTTAAAGTTATGATTGAAAATTTCTAAAAATATTTTTTTTGATTCCTCAAATTTATTTAATTGCTATTCTTTTTAACCTTAAATATAAAGAACAAGGTGCAAAAAGAGTTGTTGAAAAATTTACGAAAATTTAGAAATTCAAGAATATGAACTCTCAAGTATAAAAACTGTAAAGATAGTAAAAAGTGCATGCTAAAATAATATATGACATATATTACCAGTTACAAATAAATAATGTAGATGTTCCTCAAACTTCTAGGGGCTCGAGTAGATACTACCCATAGATTTGTACAAGATATTATTGGTCTTGATTTTTCTGACAACTATGATTTTGATGAATATCTTAATTAGGACGGAAAAATATTATAGATGATGAAGGCATCCCGCACGTTTTAGATTGATGGAGGGCTCATGACAGCACATTTCCAAAGACTTAGCAAGATGGTTCAAGATGTGCTTGTTATTCAAGCATCATTAGTCGCTTCAGAGGCCACTTTTAGCGCGACAAGATTTCAAATCGGAGATTACTAATATTCATTAGTAGAAGACAGCTTTGAGATATCAATTTTGTTCAGGAATTGGACTGACACCGAGCGAAGAAAACATGTGTTATCGAAGTTAAGTTCTCAACAAGAAGCTTTTTTAGATTCAATAATTGACAGTGATGATTACATGATAGCACAAAACTATCAACAATCTATGCCAATGCCGGAGAATGTTTCTGCTCAAATTATGAAAGAGTTAGGAAGAAATTTCATAGAACTATACAAATATTAGTATCATATTCGAGACTTAATTCAAACAGAACCCTTCCTAGAAGGTGGCTGCAGAGTTTAGGCGCTCTATTAATATTTTTAAATTGTAATACAAATTTGTATCATTATATTTTATTTGAATAAATTTAAAGACTTTTAGATTTAATTTTCATTATTTATTGTGTTATATTTAATACAAGTCTTTTAATTTATTTTTAAAAAAATTTAATTACAAGATACAACTTACAAACTTACTATAGAATTGAATTTACAAAACTTTAACAAACTTATAAATTCAATAAATAATTACTTCATATTTCAAATTTCAATCTTTAACATACTTTAGCCTTAATTCATTTTTTAAATTTCAAATTTGAAGTTTAAAGTCTCCAACTCTAACTCTCTATGTCTAAACTTTTAGAGTATAAGACTATAAAACTTTAAAAGTAATTTAAAATCATAACTTACACTTTTATTTTCATCTCGTTTGTCCCATTTATTCCATTCCGTTTTATAATGGGACGGAAAAGGACTTGTCACACCCTACCTTGGAGGGGGGGGGATATGACGGGCACCTGGTGCCTGCTAGACTCTGGGCTGCTAAACGGTCCAGCCTGAGCACATCTGGTGCTTTGGTTGACTCTGGCTCTATTTCAAGAAACGAACCGGCTATATAGCGGCTGTAAATACAACCCCCGACCGATTAGGCCTATAGCCACCTGCAATGCACAACAACTAACCAGAACAATGACACTATATTCTGAAGCAACTGCTATTCACGTTTGTGACCGACAAGGTCACTAACTATAACCAGAAGAAGGCCCCACATGGCCAACATCAATAACTAAACACATATATACATGCACGGCCCCACACGACCGGCTCCACCACCACCGAAAAACATCAGACTGCAAGCCTCTAGGAAGTAATAATAGATTGGTCGGGACAGGGCCCCGACCTACCCAAACTGTAATAAAAAAGGAAATAGGAGCAACCTCCAACTGTCTAGCTCCGGAGGATAGAAGCTGATAACTCTACTGACTGGATCACGAGGAATCAACTCCTCATCTATGTGTACCTGCAGGCAAGCAATGCAGCGCCCACACGGGCGTCAGTACCACAGGTACTTAGCATGTAAAGCAAACTGAAATATACAACTGAAATGGGTAACAACAATAACATGAAATAAAAGCAGGAAGTAGTTGAATCTATCTGGCTGAGGATAACTGGGGAGAGTTTACCTATTCTGTAACTAAACTGGGCGTACCTGATGACGTGTCATCCTACTGTCTATCAGTATCTAATAGCACATATAGATATACATATAAATACACACAATACCTGACCGACCCCCATAAGCCGGAAGGTGCCAACCAACAGAACAATCTATTTACCCCTACCTGGGTCTAAACCAACCAAAAATAAGTCACTCCACTCAGCTGATAACTGTGAGCTCCCCCTACCGGCCCCCTTGGGTACGTAACTCAGGCCTTGGCCTCTGACAATGAACTGTGTCTGAGTCCGAAGACTCCTGCCTCTAGGCGCAAGCGCTCAACGGGGTAATCTGCTGCTGTATCTGTGACTGAAACTGCCCCTGGGTGAAAACACGCAATAAGGTAATTTTATAAAAATCTGTATTTGAAATTGCCCCCGGCCACAAGCGCACACAGAGTAGTCTGCCCCGGTAAATAGGGTAATCTGGCTCTGCGCAGAGTGAACTGAACTGCCCCTGCAAGCAGGGTAATCTGGATCGTATTATTATGGTGGTCGGCCATCATCGTCCTCTAGGCGGACGGCATCGCCCAGCTGGTGGCGGTATCTGAATCTGGTATCGACACAGCTATAACCCAGAGGCGGCGGGGATGCTAAAGGATACCCACATGCCATAACAAGTCTCAACATGCAAAACACATACACAGCAAGCATGCTCAAATGAAAAATACTAGTCATATTCTCTTCTTTTATTTCAAGGCCAGTCCGTATTAAACAACTGATGCTATATTCTGTTTTGCACTATTTTTGATTGTTGGGCTAACTGCTACCTAGCGTTTATCTGTTTATCTGATTATTGTTATCCGTGATCTGAAGCTATATCAGTTTCTAGAGTCATATCTGTTTCTGAAGCTATATCAGTTTCTAGAGCCATATCTGTTTCTGGAGCTATATCTGTATCTAGAGTTATATCAGTGTCTAGAGCTATTTCTATATCTGATTACTGATCTGATTATATCTGGATATAACTCAATAACATAGAACATGCCATCTATGACTGAATATAACTCAATAATATAAAATATGTCATCTATTACCGGATACAGTCTCAACAAATATAATACATACTATAATTCATCATACTGCTTTTACAACTTCCATTCTGGATATTACGTAAGAACATGCTGAGCTACTAGCAGATACCACATTACTATCTGAAATCATCTGACTATCTGTTATTCTGATTATCGCGTGATACGTAATGATATACTAGCATGCTTGCTGGAAATTGTACTGAAATCGTTCCTGTACGTTGAGTATCTGTTAATAACCTTTATTCTATTTATTTTCTAGACTGTACTTCCTGGCTTGCCGAAAGAATAGCTTTACATACCTTAACCTCGGTTTATTCGACTAACGGACGAAGCTCGGTCAGTACTCCAGCTATTTCTCCCAACTGCATTTACATATATGCCAATTAGAACTAAATACACCAATATTCTGAAGGAAAACGTCACTTTCGATATATTTATAGCCTAAACTTTAGCTTATCGAAAGACGGTCAGAAACTCGCTATTCCTCGAAAGTCCAGAAGGGAGAAATATTCACTTTAAGGCTAGGAGTATATTGACACTAATTTGGAGCAATTCCACTTACCTTAGTTCGATAGCACGACGATTCGCCGGCCGAATTTCGCGAAACTAAATCCGTAGGAATGCTCCTTACTGCTTAATACCTCGGTATCTGGAGTTAATTTGAGTTTGGACCGCATTTGACAGCGTAATCGAACGATAATTTAATAGTACCTTCGCACCCTCTCTGTTTTCTCACAAGTTCTGGAAATTATTTGATATATTTATGAAATGAACCGAAGTTGGAGGCTTTATATACTTGGGCCTGGACAGGGCCAACGTGTCACGGAGCCATCGCGGAGGCTCCACCTCCATGACACGTTGCCATCGCGGAGGGGCTCTGCCCCGGCTCCTTTTGTGATGGTTCGACAGGTTTCTCGTCCGGTCTTTTCCCAGGCTTTTTTCTAGCATGTATGGCTTTCAAATATTCTTAACCAACACGCGAATAGGCCATCTATGTGTTGGAAATTTTACGGGGTGTAACATTCTCCCCCTCTTAAGAACATTCGTCCTCGAATGTAAACTTCTATCTAGAGGACTTCTCAACTTACTCAGCTTGTTTTAGAAAAATTTCGGTAGAGTTTCCCCTGTAATATGTACTATCCCAAAATTCCTGAAAAACAGAAAAGCCCAATACAGATACTCCACACGATATAATAATATTCATTCATAACTGTCTATAATCAATCGCCTGCTTTCATATATGAAGTATAAGCATTCATAAGGAGAAACAGTTCTAATATACCTCATGTTTGCCTATGTCTGGAATAAGTGGGGATATCTGGCTTTCATGTCCTCCTCGGCTTTCCAGGTCATCTCTTCTCGGTTCCTGTTACGCCATAATACTTTGACTGAAGCAACATCTTTCGTTCTCAGTCTATGGATCTGTCTGTCTAGTATAGCTACTGGAACCTCTTCATATGCTAACTCTTCTGTGACCTGGACATTCTGAACTGGAACAACTGTGGAAGGGTCTCCTACAAACTTCCTCAACATAGATACATGGAATACTGGGTGAACAGACGCTAACTCTGGAGGCAAGTTCAACTCGTATGCAACTCGGCCTATTCTCCGTCGAATCTGATATGTCCCAATGAACCTCGGGCTAAGCTTGCCTTTCTTGCCAAATCTCATCACCCCTTTCATCGGAGACACTTTCAAATATACCCAGTCATCCACTGCAAATTCTAGATTTCTGCGCCGCATATCTGCATAAGACTTCTGGCGGTTCTGAGCAGTCAGTAGGCGTTCTCTGATAAGCTTCATCACCTCTTCTGACTGACGAATAATATCCGGCCCAATCAGCGCTGTCTCCCCCACTTCAAACCAGCCGACGAGTGATCTACATTTCCGCCCGTATAATGCTTCAAAGGGCGCCATCTGGATAGCTGAATGATAACAGTTATTATAGGCAAATTCAATCAACGACAGATGCTCATCCTAGCTACCCCCAAAATCTTGTACACACGCTCGTAGCATATCTTCGAGCGTTTGGATAGTTCGTTCTGCTTGCCCGTCTGTCTGAGGATAAAAAGTTGTACTTAAGTTAATCTGTGTCCTCAGGCCTCTCTGGAACGACTGCCAGAATCTCGCTGTAAATTGTGCTCCTCTATCTGAGATAATAGACACCGGAACACCGTGCAATCTGACTATCTCTCTGATATACAGTTCAGCATAATCCTCAGCAGAGAATGTAGTTCATACTGGCAAGAAATGGGCTGATTTTGTTAATCTGTCAACGATTACCCAAATAGAATCGTTTCTGCGTCTGGTACGGGGTAACCCTGTTACAAAATCCATATTTATCGCTTCCCATTTCCACAAAGGCACGGCTATATCCTGCGTCAGACCGCCCGATTTCTGGTGTTCTGCTTTCACCTGCTGGCAGTTAGGACATCTAGATACAAATTCAGCTATTTCATCTTTCATACCTGGCCACCAGTAGATGTCTCTAATGTCGTGGTACATTTTCGTTGCTCCTGGATGGAGGAAATAGCGAGCTCAATGTACCTCATGCATGATCTGCTGGCGAAGCCCTGAAACATTCGGGACACATAGGCGGCTACAACGCAGCACTTCATCCTCAGTCACTTGGAAATCTGGCTCCTTACCCTTTTGAACTCTATCTCTGAGCTGGACTAAGTCAGGGTCCTCGTACTGTCGTTCTTTTACCTCTGTAACTAATGATGACACAGTAGAGTTCTGAATCACCGCTCTGTTATTTTTTGTTTCTACTACTCGGACGGCTAAACCAGCTAGCTGATGAATTTCCTTAGCTAACTCCAGTTTCTCGGGTCGCAAATACGCCAAACTCCCCATTGACTTATAGCTCAGGGCATCTGCTACTACATTACCTCTCCCCGGGTGGTAGAGAATATTTACGTCATAATCTTTCAGCAATTCTAACCAGCGACGCTGCCGCAGATTTAACTCCCTCTGTGTGAAAATGTACTGCAGGCTTTTATGATCTGTAAAAATGTCTACATGAACGCCATACAGATAATGCCTCCATATTTTTAGAGCGTGGATCACTGCGGCCAGTTCCAGGTCATGGGTCGGATAGTTCTTTTCGTGCTTCCTCAGTTGTCTGGAAGCATAAGCAATTACCTTTCCATGCTGCATCAGCACACAACCCAGTCCAATGCCTGAAGCGTCGTAATACACTGAATAACCTTCTGTACCTTCCGGGAATGCTAACACTGGGGCGGAGGTTAATCTGTCTTTTAACTCCTGGAAGCTCTGCTCACATGCCTCTGTCCACTGAAACTTCGCTGCTTTCTGCGTCAGTTTGGTCAGAGGTGCCGCTATAGTAGAGAATCCCTCAACAAATCTCCTGTAATATCCCGCTAACCCCAGAAAACTGCGGACTTCGGTCGGAGTGGTAGGTCTGGGCCATGTATTGACCGCCTCTATTTTCTGTGTGTCCACCTGTATACCAGCATCCGACACGATATGCCCCAAGAAGGCTACTGAGTTCAGCTAGAATTCACACTTGGAAAACTTAGCGTATAGCTGACGGTCTCTAAGGATTTGGAGTATTGTTCGTAAATGGTTCTGGTGATCTGTCTCTGAACGAGAATATACCAGAATATCATCGATAAATACTATCACGAACAGATCCAAATACGGTCTAAATATGCTGTTTATCAGGTCCATAAACACTGCGGGAGCATTCGTCAGCCAAAAAGACATGACTAGAAATTCAAAGTGACCATATCTGGTCTTGAAAGCAGTCTTTGGAATGTCCCTCTCACGAACTCGGACCTGGTGGTATCCGGACCTCATACTATCTTAGAAAAACATTTGGCCCCCTGCAACTGGTCAAACAAATCATCTATTCTAGGGAGCGGGTATTTGTTTTTAACCGTTACCTTATTCAGTTGCCGGTAGTCTATACATATACGGAGTGAGCCATCCTTCTTTCTCACAAATAGAACTGGCGCACCCCACGGGGAAGTACTAGGCCCGATAAAGCCTTTGTCGAGCAAATCTTTTAACTGCTCTTTCAACTCTCTAAGCTCAGCTGGTGCCATGCGATACGGGGGAATGGATATAGGTTGAGTCCCTAGCAACAAGTCAATTGCAAAATCTATCTCCCTTTCGGGAGGGATACCAGGCAACTCATCTGGAAATACGTCAGGGAATTCATTGACCACTGGAACGGACTGAAGAGTCAGAGGTTCCACCCGAACGTCCTGGACTCTAACTAGGTGGTAAATACATCCCTTTGCTATTAATTTTCTCGCCTGAAGGTAGGAAATAAACCTACCTTTTGGCGTAGCTGTGCTCCCTTTCCACTCTCGCACTGCTTCTCCCGGAAAGTGAAATCGGACCGTCTTGGTCCAGCATTCTAAATTGGCATAGCATGGCACTAACCAGTCCATACCCATAATGGCATCGAAGTCGACCATCTCAAGTTCTATCAAGTCTACTGTGGTCTGGCGATCAGCAACCTCTACCGTACACCCTCGGTAAACGCTTTTAGTTGTAATCGAGTCACCGATCGATGTAAGCAAAAAAGGGCTGCTGAAGTAATTCTGGTTCGATACCCAACTTCCGGGCCACAAATGGTGTAATATATGACAAGGTAGACCCTGGATCAATCAATACATAAACAGGGTATGAGCAGATAATCAATATACCAGTGACCACGTTGGGAGATGCCTCTGAATCCTGCCTCCCTGGTAATGCATAAGTACGGCTGGGGCCTGCACCTGAGCTAGAGGCTCCTGACCTACCTCGGCCCCTATTTTTTGAACCTGAGGGTCTACGCCCTGCTGAGGCTGCTGGAGCTTGTGGCCCCGCTGATGCTCTATCCAGACTATCCCGGCTACCCTGTCCTCTGGCCGGACTATCCTTCATTAAATGCCCTTCCTGTCCGCAGTAATAGCACCCTGAGAAGCCTTGCCTGCAGGCTCCAGAATGGGGTCGGTGGCATATAGGACAAGGGGTAGGTGCAAACCTACTATGTTCTACCCTCCGCTGCTGAGGTGATACTACTGTCCGTAAACTTCTACTGGACTCTGACTGACTCCGGCGAACAAATCTGCCTCTCTGCTGCTGTACCGGAGGTAAAGATCTGGGTGGCCTATCTGAAAACCGTGGTCTCGGCCCCCTAGGGATTTCCCCCTGAATCTCAGCGGGTCTGTTTCTACGGTGCTGCTCTGAAGTCGCCTGCCTGTCGCCCCGCTGCCGCTGTCTCAGGCCCTCAATTATCTGTGCGAAGGCCTATACCCTGGCTATGTTTGTCCATGTCCTCTCTCAAAGTAGCCATCATGCACGTCTCTATGTAATCTGAATTCAGGCCCATAATAAAGCGATGGACTCTGGACGACATGGTGTCCACAAATGCTGGAGCATAGCGGGCTAAGGAGTCGAACTGTAAAGAGTACTCACAGACGCTCCTGGCCCCCTGCTCTAAGTGTAAGAACTGGTCCATCCGGGCTTGTCTGACCTCCCGGGGTAAGTAGTGGTCCAGGAAGGCCTTTGAGAAGCTGGACCAAGTAGGAGGGGCTGCATCTCTTCCCCGAGATCTCTCCCAACTTTCGTACCACAAAACAACAATATCCCTCAACCGGAACACTGCTAATTCCACTAATTCTGCTGGGGTTACGTGCATGACTCTAAAGATTCTCTGCATCTGGTCCAGAAAGTCCTGAGGGTCCTCCACTGAATCTAACCCTGTAAACTAAGGGGGTCCCAATGCCAAGAATTCTCTAACCCTGGAACTACCTGGCCCACCTAGGGATTCTGCTGCTGCAGGTGGTACTGGCTGACGCTGAGTAGCTAGCATCTGGGTTAACATAACCACCGCACTATGTAGCTCCTGATCAGATGAAGTGGGTGCAGGAGCTGTGGGAGGCGGTGCTACCTCAAATGGTGTCTGGCGAGGCGGAGACTGCTGGGAGGGTCGAGATGACACCTCTGTATCGCCCTCAGACCAGGCTGAGTCTGGCTGTAAGTGAGGCATCCTGCTGGTGCCCTCGCCTGTCGCTGTATCTAATCTCCTGTCTGTAGCAGGGTGCCACTGATCTGCCATAGTATCTGTAGACAAAGAGGGTGGTAAGTTTCAAAAGAACCAACCCTATACTGTACTGTGCTATGGCACGACTGAGTATGAAAGAAGGGTAACCATCCTATTATGCCTCGCAGCCTCCTGCCTATAGTATGTGGTGCACAACACATCCATAGACAAGACTCTACTTAGCACGGCTTGCAGACTCCCTGGGACACGACCTGCTCTGATACCAAGTTTGTCACACCCACCTTGGGGGGGGGGTATGACGGGCACCTGGTGCCTGCTAGACTCTGGGCTGCTAAACGGTCCAGCCTGGGCACATCTGGTGCTTTGGCTGACTTTTGCTCTATTTCAAGAAACGAACTGGCTATATAGCGGCTCTAAATACAGCCCCCGGTCGATTAGGCCTATGGCCACCTGTAATGCACAACAGCTAACCAGAACAATGACACTATTGTCACACCCCACTTTGGGGGGTATGACTGGCACCTGGTGCCCTACTAGGACCTGAACTGCTAGACTACTGAGCCTGAGCACATCTGGTGCCTAACTGGCTCTAACTCAGATTCAGGGAAACAACGGGCTATATAACGGCTGTAAATACAGCCTCCGGCCGACTAGGCCTATAGCCACCTGCACCTGTACTAACAGCTAACCAGAAACATATCAATATAGGGGAGCCTATGCGGGCCGACAAGGCCACCATGCTGTCTAGTTATCTGTAACTCAACAATGAAATATTGGAAAGCTACGTGACCGGCAAGGTCACCACTACTGTCAAGCTATGGCCCCACACGGCCAACGTAAAAGAAACAGAAGTACTAACAGCTATACAACTGCACGGCCTCACACGATCGGCTCATCTGACCACAGGGAAATATATACAGACTGCAAGCCTCTAAGAATACTGATAAGATGGTCGGGACAGGGCCCCGGCCTACCCATGCTGTACAACAAAAGAAAAGGGATAAACCTCTAGCTATCTAGCTCCGGATGACTAGAGCTGATGACCCTGTAAGCTGGCTGGAATCACGAGGTATCGGCCCCTCGTCTATGAGTACCTGCAGGCAAGTAATGCAGCGCCCCCAAGGGGCGTCAGTACCACTGGTACTGAGTATGTAAAACAATAACTGAAAGAAATATCTGAAAACAACAACACAACTGATGGAACTGAAATAGGAAGGAATAGACTAACTGACTGAAAATGTAAAGCTATGCCTACTCTTAACTATACTGGAAGGAGTAGGAGTCATACCTGGAGATGTATCGTTCTACTGTCGATCTACTCGTATCTAGTGTAACATGGCATAACATAACATAACATAACATAGCACACACAAACCTTACCCGGCCCCCATAAGCCGGGAGGTACAACCAACACGCAATCTATACCCCTACCCCGATCATCCCATCTCCTATAATAACTATAAGCATCCTGTCGGTCCCCTGGGTATGCACTTGGGCTCGCTGAGCCCCTGACTATAACTGTACCTGAGTTCGGAGGATTCCTGAATCAACACCCCGGGCGTACCCGCTCGACGGGGGTGTATAAGGGCCGACCAAGGCACAATATGGGGAAAACTGGCATCCCATCTTCGTCCCCTGTGGGACGGCATGCCACTCCGTAGAGCGACGTATCCTCGTCCTCTGGCGGACAAGTCGATACAGCTATTAACCCTAGGGCGGTCATGGATGCTAGGTAATCCATCCCCAAGACAATACAATGGTCTCAACTAGTAATACTATCTGCATATACCTTATACTGAAGCTAATGATAATAATGTATCTGTACATACTGTATGCTGAACTAGTGATAGTGATATGTATGTATTTAATACATGCTGAGACTGATAATAGTATATATATATATAAATATAATCTTCTGCCATACTGTACTGAGTCTAATGTTGAACAAGATATAGTTTTTCTGCTGGAAACCATGTTGTATAACTGAGTTTCTATAGTAACATGATTTACTATTTCTAACATGCTTTCTAAACTTCATTTTAACCTATCATTCTACTTCTGAGATACCTTATAGGTATTTACATTGCTTTACTAGGTTTCAACTGAGTACGATAATATCCTAACATTCTTTACTAAATCACATACTGGGCATGTTGTACAGTTCCTAACACTCGTATTAGAATTTATATCGTGCTAGAAAGTTTCACGCTCTACATAACATGATGCTTCCAATATCGTACCAACATTCGTAATAAACATAACACACGACTTCTGAACATTCTACTGGCCTTTAAACTACTTTACTATACCGAGACTACTAACTTGCCGAGGAAACTAGCTTTACATACTTTCGCTTCTGATTTCCCGACTAACTGGCGTAGCTCGGTCAGTATTTTCGCTATTTCTCCCACTGCATTCGTATACATGTCAATTAGCACTAAATACAGCACTATTATGAAAGACGGCGTCACTTTCGATATAATTATAGCCTAAACTTAGGCCTATCGAAAGACGGTCGAAAACTTGCTATTTTTCAGAAGTCCAGAAGGGAGAAGTATTCACTTCACAGCTAGGAACACATAAACACTAGTTTGGAGCAATTCCACTTACCTTAGCCCGGTAGCACGACGATTCGTCGGCCGTATTTCGCGAAACTAAATCCGTAGGAATGCTCCCTGCTGCTAAATACTTCGGTATCTGGAGTTAATTTAGATTTGGACTACGTTTGACGGCGTAATCGAACGATAATATATTACCTCTCTTCGCCTCACTCTGTTTCTCTGCGTTTTCTGGAAATTAAATAAGAGATATGACCTCACAAACCGAAGTGGGGGCTTTATATACTTGGGCCTGGACAGACCCAACGTGTCACGGAGCCAACGCGGAGGCTCCACCTCCGTGACACGTTGCCATCGCGGAGGGGCTCTGCCTCGGCTCCTTCCACGATGGTTCGGCAGGTTATCCGTCCGATCCTTTTCCGGGCCTTTCTCTAGCACGTATGGCTTTCAAATATGCCTAACCACCGTGCCAATAGGCCATCTAGGTGCCGGAAATCTTACGGGGTATAACAACTATATTCCGAAGCAACTGCTATTCACGTTTGTGACCGACAAGGTCACTAACTATAACCAGAAGAATCCCCACACGACCAACATCAACAACTAAACACATATATACATGCACGGGCCCACACGACCGGCTCCACCACCATCGGGAAACATCAGACTACAAGCCTCTAGGAAGTAATAATAGATTGGTCGGGACAGGGCCCCGACCTACCCAAACTGTAATAAAAAAGGAAATAGGAGCAACCTCCGACTGTCTAGCTCCGGAGGATAGGAGCTAATAACTCTGCTGACTGGATCACGAGGAATCGACTCCTCGTCTATGTGTACATGCAGGCAAGCAATGCAGCGCCCACACGGGCGTCAGTACCACATGTACTGAGCATGTAAAACAAACTGAAATATACAACTGAAATGGGTAACAACAATAACATGAAATAAAAGCAGGAAGTAGATGAATCTATCTGGCTGACGATAACTGGGGAGAGTTTACCTATTCTGTAACTAAACTGGGCGTACCTGACGACGTGTCGTCCTACTGTCTATCAGTATCTAATAGCACATATAGATATACATATAAATACACACAATACCTGACCGACCCCCATAAGTCGGAAGGTGCCAACCAACAGAACAATCTATTTACCTTACCTGGGTCTAAACCAACCAAAAATAAGTCACTCCACTCAGCTGATAACTGTGAGCTCCCCTTACCGGCCCACTTGGGTACGTAACTCAGGCCTTGGCCTCTGACAATAAACTGTGTCTGAGTCCGAAGACTCCTGCCTCTAGGCGCAAGCGCTCAACGGGGTAATCTGCTGCTGTATCTGTGACTGAAACTGCCCCTGGGTGCAAACACGCAACAGGGTAATTTTATAGAAAATCTGTATCTGAAACTGCCCCCGGCCACAAGCGCACACAGAGTAGTCTACCCCTGTAAATAGGGTAATCTGGCTCTGCACAGAGTGAACTGAACTGCCCCTGCAAGCAGGGTAATCTGGACCGTATTATTATGGTGGTCGGCCATCATCGTCCTCTAGGCGGACGACATCGCCCAGCTGGTGGCGGTATTTGAATCTGGTATCGACACAACTATAACCTAGGGGCGGCGGGGATGCTAAAGGATACCCACATGCCATAACAAGTCTCAACATGCAAAACACATACACAGCAAGCATGCTCAAATGAAAAATACTAGTCATATTCTCTTCTTTTATTTCAAGGCCAGTCCGTATTGAACAACTGATGCTATATTCTGTTTTGCACTGTTTTTGATTGCTGGGCTAACTGCTATCTGGCGTTTTTCTGTTTATCTGATTATTGTTATCTGTGATCTGAAGCTATATCAGTTTCTAGAGCCATATCTGTTTCTGGAGCTATATCTGTATCTGGAGCTATATCGGTGTCTAGAGTTGTTTCTATATCTGATTACTGATCTGATTACATCTGGATATAACTCAATAACATAGAACATGCCATCTATAACTGGATATAGCTCAATAATATAAAATATGCCATCTATTACCGGATACAGTCTCAACAAATGTAATACATACTATAATTCATCATACTGCTTTTACAACTTCCATTCTGGATATTACGTAAGAACATGCTGAGCTACTAGCAGATACCACATTACTATTTGAAATCATCTGACTATCCGCTATTCTGATTATCGCATGATACGTAATGATATACTAGCATGCTTGTTGGAAATTGTACTGAAATCGTTCCTGTACGTTGGGTATCTGTTAATAGCCTTTATTCTATTTATTTTCTAGACTGTACTTCTGGCTTGCCGAAAGAATAGCTTTACATACCTTAACCTCGGTTTATCCGACTAACGGACGAAGCTCGGTCAGTACTCCAGCTATTTCTCCCAACTGCATTTACATATATGCCAATTAGAACTAAATACACCAATATTCTGAAGGAAAACGTCACTTTCGATATATTTATAGCCTAAACTTTGGCTTATCAAAAGACGGTTAGAAACTCGCTATTCCTCGAAAGTCCAGAAGGGAGAAATATTTACTTTAAGGCTAGGAGTATATTGACACTAATTTGGAGCAATTCCACTTACCTTAGTTTGATAGCACGACGATTCGCCGGCCGAATTTCGCGAAACTAAATCCGTAGGAATGCTCCTTACTGCTTAATACCTCGGTATCTGGAGTTAATTTGAGTTTGGACCGCGTTTGACGGCGTAATCGGACGACACCCTCTCTGGTTTCTCACGAGTTCTGGAAATTATTTGATATATTTATGAAATGAACCGAAGTTGGAGGCTTTATATACTTGGGCCTGGACAGGGCCAGCATGTCACGGAGCCATCGCGGAGGCTCCACCTCCGTGACACGTTGCCATCGCGGAGGGGCTCTGCCCCGGCTCCTTTCGCGATGGTTCGACAGGTTTCTCGTCCGGTCTTTTCCCGGGCCTTTTTCTAGCATGTATGGCTTTCAAATATTCTTAACCAACACGCGAATAGGCCATCTATGTGTTGGAAATTTTACGGGGTGTAACAGGACTGTTGGTTTGTCCTGTCCCTATTCATCCTGGCCCGCCAACGAATTTCGATTGGGACCGTTTTGTCTTGTCCTGTTGGCCAGTCTTAAATGCATTAGGGGAACCGACAAAAGGACTAAAATTTGGAATAAAATGAAATCTTTTGATCTTTTACAATTTAAATAAAAAAATAATATTTTTAAATTTCTTATATAAAAAGTAAAGATCTCCATAAAAAAATCATAAAACTAAAATATTTTTAATACAAGACTAGAAAATTATTTCCCTTGGTTAGAGGCAAAATGTTACAAATTCAATAGTATAAGGGTCACCGGGGACGTTTACTGTTTAAGGCCTAAATTAGAGCGAGAAGCGCGTATAGTGGGCAAGAAAAATATATTAGCTGGACGACCTTATAAATCGTGGGAGGCTTCTATTCCTTCTTCACGACCGAAACTAGAAGACAGCTCCAGGAGGACGAGATCTCTGCTTCGTCATTTCTCTCCTCTCTCTAAGGTAACTCTTTTTTCCTCTTCATTCATCATTTTTGAAGGAATCTACCTGCAGACTAGGTTTTTATCCTCTTCTAAGGCCTATATTCCTAGATCCGACGACTCTGATTGATTTTTTTGTCTTTCTAGATTATGAATCTGAATTCGCCTTACTCTCTTGATTGTTCACCTACTACGGATCGTATTTCTTTTTTCTCTTTTTGATTGATTTTGTTTGCATCGAGTAACCGATCTGAAATGAAATCCTCCTACTTTGATATTTGTGCCGGCTTTCTGATCTGCTGATCTCGTACATCAAACTGCTATATAGTCAATCTCCAGTTCAGTAGGATATACTTAATGGATTTAATGGATCTCCTTCTTATCGGATAATTCACGCTAGATTGACCCGATCAACCGTCTCATTAGAATTGCTTTTATTTTATTCGATTTTTGTATTTGATTTGTTTTTACCTCTTATGTAGTAAATTATTTGACACACTTGCTGATTGATGATACGGATTATTGTACAGATCTTATGATTTTACTTTAATATCTATTTGTTTACTTACACAGAGGTGTATAACTCTTTAATTCTGCTACCTAATCGTTTAAACGTTGTGAAATGTGCAGCAAAACTCAAAGATGGGGCTGTCTTTTGGCAAGCTTTTCAGTCGGCTTTTTGCCAAGAAAGAGATGCGCATACTGATGGTGGGTCTTGATGCTGCTGGTAAAACAACCATTTTGTACAAACTCAAACTGGGGGAGATAGTCACCACCATCCCTACCATTGGTATGCTATTTGTATTCTCATTGAGGGCAGCCAAGTCTTCTTTGGTTGGCTTAAAGATTCATTCTCTTTTTAAAATTTATTTTACAAAGGATTGCACGGCAAATGCAATTTACTTTTTTCGTTGTCTTTCCAATCAACTCTGATCTCTAGCTTTAACTGGCTTTCCATTGTGCAATTCACCAGAACCTATATGTAGTTCTTTAATTTATTCGTTATGTGTTCTTTGTTGTCTATCCTATCAATCAGTGGCTTTAAGATGGCTTTTCATTCTAAAATACTAGTCGCACCGAAGAAAGATGGCTTTCATTCTATGATTTATTATTATTACTTTTTAATGTTTATTTGCTTATTTTTTATGAATATACACCACAATTTTTGTTATTGTCTTTACACTTGTTATTCAATGCCAGCTATCCTCACGTAGTCGCACCGAAGAAAGATGGCTTTCATTCTATGATTTATTATTATTACTTTTTAATGTTTATTTGCTTATTTTTTATGAATATACACCACAATTTTTGTTATTGCCTTTATACTTGTTATTCAATGCCAGCTACCTCACGTTTCAGGTTTCAATGTGGAGACCGTGGAATATAAGAACATTAGCTTTACAGTTTGGGATGTTGGGGGTCAAGATAAGGTATGTATTCTGTAACACACTTTCAGCATTCACTGTCCTTTGGTTTCTCATGAAAACAGTAAAGAAAAATAAATTAACTTAATTCAAGTAAGTCGTTTACCAGGCTACGTTGTTGTTAAACTTAATATGAGGCCTTGGAATCGAACCAACGTTAATCAATCACTTTGTTTGGATTGGCCGTTTGTGGTAGGAATTTGATGCTTTAGGCATAGGATGAAAATGAGCTGAGCAAGCTTGCAAACTTGCTGTGTTGGCTCTGGTTAAACCAGCTCAGCTAATTAATTTTGAAGATCCACACATTCTTTTCACGTAAATTGGTTAAATAAAGTATTGCCTTTTGAGTTCATCTTGTGCTGGTTAAATCTACTTGTAAAAGTTTCAATCTCCGTAACTTAAGACTTTTGCTTCAACCTCGAGCCATGGAAGTTAAGGCTTGGTTAGTTTCTAGGCTAGCTAAAGTGTTGGCATTAGCATAAGTCGGACTAAGCATACCATACAATAGTTTGTCTCGGCTAAGCTCGTTTAAACCCCGAGTGAGGATTGAAAAAAGTACAGTCTAGTTTAAAGGCTTAATATTCCACTCCTTTTTGTTGAAGATCCATATCTTTATTTGATGATTACTCTTGGGGAGATTTCAACAAGTTCATTTTATTAAGAAATATGAATTACATATCTAGAGGTGGCAAGTGATTCCATTAAAGTACAATGCATTCTTAACTGAAGAAACTATACCTTTGCTTTTTGTTATGTTAGAAAAGGAGCAGTCTTATACATATGAGTTCTGATAATCTTCTTTGTTTCTTTAACAATTCATAAAAGCACCAACGGGAACAGCATACTTCCAGCCCCATGTCACCATCCCATTGCCCCCCCAGAAAAAAGAATTAATGGGAAAAAACACTTTGAAGTACTTATTGTTGTTACTTGTGTAATAAGCTCATGTTAGAGTCTATCATAGACAATACTTAAGTTGTACCTATATCATAAATGAATGAATTCTCTATTTGACTTGAAGTAGATTTACCCATTGCGTTGCATTTATCATTCAACTACTCTATTTAAATAAAGTGTAATATCTCTACCTTGTAATACTTGAGGAACATGAAGAGAACGATTCAGTTTGTTGGGAATAAATGTAGAGAAAGGGAGTCAGCTTTGAAAAGCAAGCTGTATTCCTCTAGAAGGTTTTGGTCCATGTTCTTTGGGCATTTGAAGAGTTCACAACCCATTAAAAAAAAGTGATCTGCCATTAGATATTGTGCCAACCCATCTAATGGGTATTTTTCTGATGAAGTAGTGCTAAGTTGCTTATTAATTGATTACTAAAACATTGAGGACATATCTTGCCCTCGAAACTCTCCACCCTTATCTACCCAGAAAAGAAAAGAAAGAATCCTTACATTAATTAAAGGAAAAACAAGAATACTCTGAATCTTAAGAATATACTATAATGTATAGTAAAAAGTTAAAAACATATATATAAGCATCTGGTGGCGAGGTGGAAGAAAGAATTAGAACCTTTGTATGAGTAATATACTAACAAAAAAGAAGAGAATTTTGTGCCAATCAACTAGGTTTGATGCTTTTTGTCTTGCAATTGTCATTATGATTACCAAAAACAGCAACTCCCAGAGACAAGGAGATTTGAGGATAAATTTGACATATGGGAGGTTTTGGGAAGGTGCTAATGAGAAATGTATATGTGATCTGCAGATTCGTCCTTTGTGGAGACACTACTTCCAAAACACCCAGGGACTCATCTTTGTTGTTGATAGCAATGACAGAGATCGTGTAGTTGAAGCTAGGGATGAGCTTCACAGGATGTTGAATGAGGTATACTGCAACTTTCAATGTCTTTTCTGTTTTTGATGCAACAATTTCTCCCATAAAGTAGTATTGCCCCCATGTTGGGAGTGAGCAAATTTATGCTTGATTCCTCCCTATTGGAAGAAACCAAAGGGTGACTCAACTCTAATATGTCCTCACCTTCTCAGGATGAATTGAGAGATGCTGTTCTGCTAGTGTTTGCTAACAAGCAAGATCTTCCAAATGCTATGAACGCAGCAGAGATAACTGACAAGCTGGGCCTCCATTCTCTCCGCCAGCGTCACTGGTAAATAAACCCTGCAATGTTGCCTCTGTCCCCCCCACCTACCCCCCAACTCTCTCCCTCTCTCTCTCTCTCAGAGTTTTGGGAGCTCATGGATTAACGGTTGATTGCATCTGTACACAGGTACATCCAGAGCACTTGTGCGACTTCTGGTGAAGGTCTGTATGAAGGGCTAGATTGGCTGTCAAACAACATAGCAAATAAGGTGATTGTGAGATGTTCAACTTCTTACCATCATGCTATCTAATCAGATACAGTATGATTTTAACCCATTATTGCCTATTCCAATTTGCAGGCGTAGAGGCTAAGCATCTTTGGACTCTGGATTATGGTGTAGTGAGACTGTGAGAGTAGGCTTTGTCAATTACTTGTAAACGGTTCATTTGGTATCTTTCTTTTGTCCAAGGTTTTCTTTCTTTAAGGATTCTTTATTGTGTCTTCTGCAGTGTCAAAATAAATTTTGAATTTAACTATCTTAGTGGTTATTAATTTGTTATTTTCCTTCCAATCCGGCCTTGGTTACACTTCTTTTGAGCCGAGACCCAAGGGTCTATCGGAAACACTGTGCATATCATAGCCGCTCTAGACCCGCTTGTAAGACTATACCACAGGAGTATGCTGTGGGTGTTATTAATTTGTCTCCGGATCCGTAGCTCCATGCCGTTGGGTATATACTCTAGTTGTTCCCTTGGTTGGGAAGGATAGTGGGCTAGCTCCAAGTATTCATTAGCTACATCTCTGGTTGATGTCCGTGTTTTATATTCAAGGGCGTTTTTTTGTTAAATATATACTAAATCACTGATAATTTTGCTTTGGTAAATGGAATGTGGAGCTAATTTGGTTGGTTAAGCATGGATTTACGCTCCATTATTTGTTGCTTATATAACAAAAACAATGTGGGTAAAGTGCGAGTAACTTTGCTAGATTTGCTTTCTGTCATCTAATATGTTTGGACTTGCAAGAAGCCTGTTGCCACCTTGGACGGGTTGTTGAACCGACGTTGGCACACTTGAATTAATGAAACATCAAACACTTCTCTTTCCGCCTTTGTAGGGAAACATCCGCAGCACGATACCAGCTGCAGCTATTTTAAGGAAAATTAAAAGACCAATAACACCTTAACTGGTGACACAAAGAAAAGGGAAAAAGCATCTAAAAAGCGTTTCATATTTATCTTAAGTTCTCTTTATATTGTTTTGGGTGTTTGTTAGCAGCTGATTTTTGACGTTTTAAGTTGAGGCAAGTCCTATTATTCTCCTTACCACATTGAACAGCATTTTTGGTTTACTCATCCTTATTGTTGCCACACACTCCACTTTTGAAGTCTAGCTCGTCCAGGTCTGGACATGCAGGAGTTAGTAGAATGTCTGCCATTTGGTTAAGAGAATGACTTCTTATTTCGTTTAATCAACTCATAAGCTAATTTTTAAGGCTGGATAAAGATACAAATCAATTTCATTCAGAACGCAAAGATACTCGAAGGCCTGGTCGAAGGCTACTGATAAAAATACTAGCGTGGCTTATTAAAAGAAATAATGCCTCACCTGGCTGTAAGAGTGAAAAAGAAGAAATGGAACAAAAACTTGAATGATGAAAGTAAGTTGCAATGAAGAACAAAACCACACTCTATTAGACCAAATATACTATACAGTACTTTGTGAACCCACTCGCACATTTCAATTCGAATACAACGAAATCGGAAATGACAAATGCATCATCCACAACTTCATTTGCCTAAAAAAAAGCTGCAACACTACTAACAACTTCCTCTGTCTCTCTCCTCCCTCTCCACCATTTGTCCATTTCACCCACTCATTTGCATCCAGGGACCTCTTTTAGACGTCCACCTGTTTCCTCTTTCGTTTTCTTTTTTTTTTTTGGGGGGGGCATGGCACATTGACTTGATCTGGTGCAATTGGTCTAGTAGTCCAAAACTAAGCAGCGGAGGGAGCAGTCACGTATTTGACCACGCCTGCCTGGGACATAGCAGCAGCAATCAAGGGTTGCAGCTGATTCACTGCTCCTGCAGCACCTATCACCTGGTTCGTGCCAACCGGTCTCTTGTAGTCCAGTGATTCATCCTTGTAAATGTCCCACCACTTCTTCACAAGTAATTTTATGTCCTCCCTTTCCATGTTCTCTTCTTTCCCTGTGTACCTCCATGGCTTTGATCCCTGCTCCATCATCATTATTTTAAAAAAAATAAAAATCAGCACTTATGCTCTTTTTACCTCATGATACTAATCGAATTCAGAGAAGGTTGAGTAAGAGTTAGTTACTCACCGCTGCACAATAGTGTACAACTTTCACCTTATCCAGCTCAACATTCTCGGGATGACGCCATAACATTGCTAGAACAAGATTGTAAACTAGTGGTATTGGTCTGTATATGTTCTTGAAATACATATTCAGGAAATCCTGTCATATTCACAATATCAATCACCTTAATCAAGGACAATGCTGGACTGATGCAGGGGTGCATATATAATTATTGCAAGGGGCCAATAAAAACGCGAGTAGAACCACCAAAAGTACCTGCTCTGCAAAAGGAGTAGGGGGGGTGATCTGAAGAGTCTTTAATAGATCTTCATAAATATGAAGGCTGGGCTCGAACACAAACATTCCAGCATTGAAATAAAGGGATGGTGGCTGACCCAATTCCTTAGTAGGCCACTTGACCTTGTCCGGACACTGCTGGCAGTAGCCGATTTTGTATTGGGGCGTGTGACTCCATGTTTTCTCGCAGAAACAGTCCATCACTGCATAGAAATATCCATCTGGCAAATCAAACAAATGATCTATGTTGTCATACACCTGGATGTCACCGTCCAGGTACATCATCTTCTTGTATTCCACAAACTGCATCCATGTAACGTTAAATATATGTCAATAACCCAGATTCACATCTGGAATGTGCAGTTAATGAGTCTATACAGCATATCAAATTAATAGACAATACTAACTAGGTCACATTCCCGTATATTCAATTATTTATAAATATATTTAGTAGATTAGTTACATTGTAGGTTCGCTGGGCCCTGCATAATCCTCAATTAATTAACCATCCCTCAATTTCAAATTTACTAATTGACAAACAAATCTTCAACGTAACAAACTCAAAAAGTCATTTGATGTTTTAATCAAAAACTTACACAATCAATTATATAATTTTTTTAATATAAAATTTATATTTTAGCTTAAATTTATAAGAAACAGAAATTTATTTATTTTAATCATTTTATTACCCGCCCCACTTGATCCCACTCCTAAATTTTTAAAATTTAGAATTTTAATTTACCAATATAATTTTTTTTTTATCATTTTTAATAATATCCACTCTTATTTTTATTTTAATATTTTTTATTTTTAAAACGACAACCTCAATTAGCAAAGAATAAACTTATTCGAATATTTGATATTTAATTATAAGAGATTGTTATTGAAGAAATAGAATGAAAAATTTAAACTGAATTATTCTAAATTTAAAAAGAAAGAAGCATTCTTTTAAATAAAAAATAAAAAATATTAAAATTACATTCTTGTAATGGTCGAGTCAAGTGACGCGGATTAATGAAATGATTAAAATAAATGAACTTTTACTTCTGATAAATTTGAATTAAAATAAAAAATTTATATTAAAAAAAATAAAATAAAAAAATTATATAATTAGTTGAATAAATTTTTGAGTGAAATATTAATAGCTAAATAATTTTGTGCATGAAACATCAATACTTGAATGACTTTTAAATTATACTCTAAGTGAATTATTTATAGTTAAATGACCATCTCCATCCGAGAAATTAACTCTACAAAACACTCCAATTTTAACTAATGAAATCTAAATTTAGGGACAATAGATACATTGTCACATGTTAGTTGCTTTGAGCCTGGTTGACTCAGCTGATTTCAAGTAGTTAGATAAGTATTAAGCGCTAATAAATATTTTTTAAGTGCTGAAATTAATTAATTAAATAAATAAGTAGTTATTTAGATTTAGTCTGACAGGGTCATCCACGTGTAACGAATAATCTGACGTAGCAACACTAAGAACGTGACGAGTGTCATGATCCCATCCACGTGTAAGTGCAAGTGAAGGTAGAAAAATGACCACTGTCAAAACACGGACCCCCCCCCGGCCCCCCCCTTACCTCCCAGATTCGAAGCTTCGAGTAGTTGATGACGTAATAAGCCATGGCAAATTGAGTTTGGTTGTCCGGTGGGTAAACGGGTTCAATCTCCCTCACGATGCAGCCTTGCGCCTCCAATATACGGCGGTGCTCCGCCGGGACGTCCGGCAGAACCGCCACCACCAGCGGATACGCCGACTTGACCTTCCTTAAACCTTTTGCTAACCCGATCACACCCTTCACATAGTCACCATTTCCCGCCAAAAAAGTCACATAGGCCCTGCCCCCGACAGAAACCGGCCCATTCGCTACTGGTTTCGCCGTTGTCTCACCTATTTTCGCAATCGCCGGAGCCATGGGAATTAGGAAAATTTAGGTGATGGAATTATGTGAATATTTATATATTGAAACAAAAGGAAGACGAGAATGTTGATTTTGTCTTGGTGAAGCAGAATTGAATTAGAAAATGGCAATTGGAGGGAGAATTGGTGTAATATATAGAGGTGTGTGAAGTGAAATGGAGCAGGTGAATTAGAAATTACAAATATGGATTCTCGTGATACAGGATTGTGGCCGAACACGTGTGCGCTATGATTTCAATCGGATGGCTGAGATTAATGTTGGGAAGATTCTGGAACTGGGGCTAATGCTGGACCTGTATGTAATGAATGGAAGATGCTGGAAGAAACCGGTCTTGTCCCGAGCTAAGGGGAAGCTTGAGTCTGTGTTTGTCAATAAAATTAATATAATTAAATTTATTAACGAGATTAAGAACATACTATATAACTTAAATTACCATTTTAAAGTTAATAAATGAAAATAATGATTAGAATAACTAATAGAAAAAATATATATAGCAGACTCAATATAAATCTTAATCAAAGTGTTAATCGTCTCCAACTATCTGAAGTCTATGTTATTAGCAAAACTATCAGTGGGACAATGAGTAATAGCTCAAGAGATAGTAGAGTAGTATTCAGTTGCTCATTCAAAAGTGCCTTTAGCAAGTAAAGATAGCTTCTATTTATAATTTTTTGCTATAATCAATCAAATGGTTTTAGCTTGAGTCCTATAATACATAATAATAATTATGATATTTATATTGGACAATTACAAATGTCAGATATCAATTTATTGTTATTGATAGATTCCTTACACGGTCTTACCTACATATTGTTGTTCTTTTCAATTTTCATCGTATCTTCAAATCCGAGCTGCTAATATCAAATTCGAAGTCACTGCCTGCTTCTTGCAATTCCTCCATAGTTGTTTTCCATCACCTTTTTCTGGTGTCCGAAGAGTGATTTGAAATTCATTAATAATCTATCGAGATCTTAATTACTTTCTCCATAGCCGACTCATTATATTCTTATCTTTAATATCACGATGGCATGTAACACCGCTCGTCTTCCGTCACGTGTTTGAAATGACATTTTCCCATATATATAATTTGGTGTGTGAAATAAAAGATAAAGATTTTGATATAAAAAATAATAAAATTAGTTATTTCATATAAAAAGGGAAATAGCTAATAGAATATTCTTATTTATCTTGTTCCACGTACACTATTAAAAATAAAAAATTTTCTCACCGTAAATCAATGAGAAATTTATTTTATAAGACATAATTTTTCCACTTATTTCTTACCGAACTTGTTCACTAGGAAAATACATGATGAGAAATAATTTTCCGCTGTGTGGGAAATTCCATGATTTTTTCATGTGAAAACATGATTATTATTTTTTTACCGATAATCAATAAAAATAATCACTTAATATTTTTTAGTGAGAAATTAATAAAAAATAATAAATTTTTAATAATGATATCAAAGAAGGCCCAAGTACAAAAGTGATATCTTCTTTATATGAGTTTGAGTAATTTTTACTTTATGATAAGATGCTCTTTTTAATTGATTTAGGTATAAAGTTTAGGATCAATTTGAGCCAAACCTATATTTCGATCCTTGTTGAGAGTATGAATTTGTAGTAACTTTATATAATATTGAACAAATCTTACTTTGCTTATCTAAACAAAGTTCAACATTCTTTTTGCACTCCCTTTTACGAGTTGTTTCGAGGTAAAGTATTTACTAATATTAATGAGTATTTGGTTATAAATTTTAAAAATTTATTTTAAATATTTGGTGATCATCAAAATTTTATTAGATTTTGAATTTTTTTTTAAATATTAATTTTAAGTTTCCAAAAATTGAAATGGGATTTTTACTCAAATTTAAAATTTCTTTTCAAATAAATCACGTGTTCAAACACAACGTTAAAAATTCAACTTTCTAAATTTTAATTTCAAAATCTATGACAAAACGAGAACATAAAACTTTTCTTCTTTCACTTTATCAAGGTGGAAAACTCTTTTACATTTCTCCATTTATACACCTTAGCTTGCAAGTATCATGATATAAACTTTTACCTAACACAACATAACTATTTATTATTTATTTATTTATGTAAATGCGGGATAAGGTAAGCGTGCACAATTTTGTTCTTTTAAAAATTTTACCAAACAAACTATGAATTTTCCGCTATTATTCAAATTATACAGAATGTTGAATGATCATTAAAGTTATAAGGTAACCAAATTAAAGCACATTTGAATAGCAAATAAAAAAGCATAACAGAAAACTTTGATTTGATTTCATAATTCTATTATTTATTATTA
Organism: Datura wrightii; assembly: GCA_035772735.1. Taxonomy (NCBI): domain Eukaryota; kingdom Viridiplantae; phylum Streptophyta; class Magnoliopsida; order Solanales; family Solanaceae; genus Datura; species Datura wrightii. Next base: position 8,110,547 of record JASDFA010000029.1, on the reverse strand, counting down.
TCTCTCGTCATTCTCAAACAAAAAACTTTCTTAATTATAGTATTAGTAATTGTCTTGTAGTAGGTTTCTATTAGTAAATGTGCTTATGACACATTCTATTTCAAAATATGTAAGGCCTATATATGTTATTTTTATTTTTATTTTCTAAGGATATTATGATATTTTGAATCCTTTTTTTTGCTCTTCTACATTTTACAAGTAGAAGAAAGTTTTGGATTCCTATTTCAAATAAAAACAACATATTAATTCAAAAACGTTTTTTTTTTCATACAAGAAATGAATGACATGTTATTTTCTCGTCTCAAAATTTTAAGACAGTTAAATGAAATTTACTTATTTATATACACAATTATTATCGGATTTAAGTGATCTTTTTTATTTTCAGAAAAAAAAAGTAATAGTCCATTATAATTGAAGGTCAATTTTTACATTATAAAAGTTAAACTACCTTTGAATATATAAGAATGACATGAAAACAGAATATATAAATGCTTTATATAAAAATGAATAGTTGAATTAAATTTTCAATACTTGTAATAATACAAGTTATTACAAAATGGATCAAGAAAATTTGAAGCTCTACAATTTTCATGAAGCAAAATGATGTTTTGATATACACACTTAGGAGTTAAAAGATAAGTAAACAAAATTTAAATCCTGTACAATACTTTTACATAAATTTTTTAAATATTGACAAAAAATAGATATTACAATTCATATAAATTGAGGGTCATGCATTTTTTACATTTATATATATATATATATATATATATATATATATATATATATATATATATATATATATATATATATATATATATATATATATATACATAAAATGGTTCAGTTTAATTTCAACTGTTAATTTAAGATAAAAAAAAAATATCGTCTCATTCAAAAAGACGAAAAAAATATTATTTTTTAAACTCAAAGAGTAAGGAGGTAAAGTGAAATTTAATCTTTAATTTGAATGCATTGTTTGCTTCATATCGAATTTGGAAGCATCCACATGATTATGCTCATCTTTTTTTTTTTCTTTTTTCATTTTTATTTATATTTCCTTTTTCTAATATTGACATACTATCTATCTTCAAATAATATATCAATCTTATGATATATGCATAATACCACACAATCAGTTGAGCTGTCCAATCAAATTCCTTCGAATGGTAGAAATAAGCTTTTAAAAGAAAGGGAGAAAAGTGTATTGTTCAAAGAAGTTGACATTTTAAAATTAAGCTACCTACCTAATTAAGTAATTCATGTGAGTTATAAGGGGTTTAATTAAGAAGCCTACTTATTGTTTAATTTATTAAGATTTTATAAGTATTTAGTAGTATACCCGAATTCCAAAAACGTAGATGGTATATGGGTTAAAATTCGGGTTTGATATGTGAACAATCAAAAGGTGATGCATGATTATTGAAGTATAGTCAGGTTCAGCTTAATCACAATAAAATCAAACATAGATAAATCGTACTTGATAAGATTGTTCCTATCCACTGCAAAATCGAAAATGTTACAGCCCTATCTAGCTTCAGAATAATAAGACCAGAAATAAAGTTTATCAGTGGCTAGTTCAATTAAGCTTCACCAGTAGCCATTTTCGGAGAATTTGAAATTCACTCTCCAACAATTTGTACATAATGGCTTCAATGTGCATATAGGTGCTACAACACGGAAAACGTTATTTAGGATTTAAACTATTAAGTATACCCCTTCTCCTCACATATGAGGTGCTACAGACATTTTGATTTTCATCACAATATAGACACGTACATTATAAGGTGCTACAGGGCATTTTGATTTATCACAATAGACACATACATTATGAGGTGCTACAAGACGGAGAGTGTTATCTAGAATTTAGATTATAAATGGGCATTTGGATATGTGATTTTATTTTGTAATTTAAAATTATGATATGAAATTAGTGTTTGAACATGTGATTTTATCTCATGATTTCAAATCATGAGATGAAATCTCAAATTCCTAAAAAAACCTTGATTTGGAATGAAATCATGAGATGAAATCCCAAATTCTCAAAAAACCTTGATTTGGAATTCCAAATCATGAGATGGACATTTTTAAATACAAAATTTGACCCACAAATTTATATTTTGTTTAAAAATTTACCATTTTATATGTACCAACTATATTTACCAACCATTATTTCAATGTAAACAAAATTTGTTGTTGGTATTATTACTCTTAACAATTTTTGCCACCCATTTATTTCGAAAATATGGAAGAATAATATTAAAGAGTAGTACACTACAACTCATGTTTAATTTTACTTTTTAAAGAACTAAAGTTCGATCAATAAATGTTGTATTTTTTTTAGAATGACCTTGTGATAGTGTATTATACTTTGTTATGAACTTTTACTTATTTGCTAAGATTGTATAAGAATTGGGGAAATTTGGATAGTTGTCATAACTTATGGGGTATTTATGTTCATGAGGAAAAAATACAACTTAAAAATTTTAAATTGCATCTTCAAACAAAACTTCAACTTTATTTCATATGATCTCATATTATGATTTTAAATTATAATTTCATCTCGTATGGCCAAACAGACCCTTAAATATACCCTCTTCCCACATATGAGGTGCTACAAGGCATTTTAATTTTCATCACAACAAACACATACATTATTCTCACAGTTATAATTCAAACTCTCAAGTTTTTGTTTTCGATGACGTTGTTAGACAATTACACCAGGAACCCTCAACAAGAATTATTACTCCTTTCCGTTTCAAAATAAGTGGTGTTTTGATCTTTTGATTTTGTTTCAAAATAAGTGATGTTTTACATAATTAAGAAGATATTAATGATGTTCTACCAATTTTGCCCTTATTTAAATGGAGAGAGTTTTACATAATCAAGAAAATATTATTGAGTTACATCTTTTTCAAGATATTTATTAGGGGTAAATGGGTAAAATTATATTTTTCTATGTAGAAATGAGGAGTTTTCTTAAGGGGTGTGCTCAAGTTGAAAGCACCACTTATTTTGAAATGAACGGAGTATCTCCCTTTGTTTCATACTTTTAATTCCCTGTCCTTATCTATTATTTCAATTATTTTCCTTTAGCAAGTTACACAATATCAAAAATATAATATTTATTTTCCTTAAAACATAAATTCAATTATTATTTTGAATTATTAATTCAGGAGCAAATAAATGATAGCCAAAGATTTTAAATGAAACTACGTATGTTATCAAATATCAACAGACCAGGGCGAGACCTTCGGAATTTAAAAACGCAACAATAAGCCTTCTATAACATGCCTCTGACTAATCCAGAATCATTGGTAACATGTTATGGTTGATGCGGTTCAAGTTGCATTAACGATATTTTGGACATAAAAGTAAAGTAATGAAAAGTGCCAGTAAACAATCCATGGCCATTCATGTGGGATTTCTAATTTGGACTTTGATCTAGAACCCTCTTAAGAGCTTTAATTAAAATATTGGAATGTCTATAATGATATTTCGGAATAAAGGAGTGGCTATAGGTGAGGATGAGCATGCTACCATATATGGGATGATATTAAAATTTTTGTTTTAGTAATTTTAATTTTTGATATTTTTAAATTTTATATTATTATATTAAATTAGTTTGGTATAATTCGGTAATTTTAATTTCAGTATCGATATTTTGTTATATGATAAATCGGTAATTATATTTTATTTGACTTAGATTTATATATACTCATATAATAAAGGACTATGATTTTAATTTTTCAAAAAGTACTTCAATTATATTAGGCTAACAATTTCCTTCGTTAATCAACCACACAAAAAGGATATTTCAATCACGGTAGAATAGTTAATTTTCTTGAACCTACTCCAAATAGATATTTAGTATAGGCCTAAGGGATCAAAACTGTTCAAGAAAATTTAGTACTTTTGGATAAAAGATTAGTTTGGTGGTAAAATCTCCTATCAAATATAAATTAGCATTAAATTAAATGTGATGTATTTTATACGGCTAAACTAGTTTATATATTTAAGAATGTTAAATTTAATATGTATGGATTGTATATATTATTATAAAACTTCGGTGCGGTATTCGATATTTTGATATTTATTTTATAAATACCGAATACCATATCAAATACCAAAAAAATTTAAAATCTATACCAAATATTTGACCAAATATCATAAATATCCATCCGCGATATTAAAAATTTCAATTTCGATATGGTGTTTGATATATACCATATCATGCCTACCCCTAGCTATAGATTCTTTTGTAATTATATCGATAATGATGTTTGAATTTTTATATACAATTTTTTTTCATATTAAAAATACTGAATTCAAATAAATTTGATGTTGCAACGCTATATTCGCCTCTAAATAGTAAAAAAAAAATTACACAATTTTTGTATAGAATCATTTTCTTCATTTTCAATTATAAAGATTCACATTGACTAATTTCTTTAAAAAAGAAGAACAGAAAGCCAAAAAGAAAAGGAAAAATCTGTAATAACCCACATAGTTATTTTGTGATTTTTGATTCGTTTTCCAGTATGAACCTTTTCGAAGCTTCATTGTATTGTTTATGATTTACAGAGATGGGTGCCACAATTTTCGAGATGATCGAATGAAGAATGGATGGGATTTTCAATTTTGAAGGATTAAAGTTTGAGGGGTTTGACCAAAGTCAACACTTCAGGTTAATGAGCTTGGATTCGAATGAAAGCTCCGTTAGATCTTAATGGTGATTTATGACTTAGTTGGATGGTTTGCATGAATCCCGAGGTATTTGGGAGTGATTTGAGCCTTCGGTTGAATTTTTGAGTTTTAAGGAAGTCAAGTTTGACCACAGTCAGCTTTCAGTCAAAATTATCTCATATCAGTAATTTGATGATTTCAGTAGATCTTAAATATATTTTATGATTGATTTGCGTATTTGGTTTGTGTTTGGGAGGTTCTGGATGAGTTTCGAACACTCTAGTTGCACTCTAGTAGAATTTAAGGTTAAGAGTTTACCTCGGTCAAATAGTTGACTAAATGAGCTCGAATTAAGAATTTGAAAGTTCCAACAGGTTTGTAGGATTACTTTGGACTAATCCGCAAATTTTAATTTAATTTCGATGAGTTTCGGGTGGATTTGAACGTTTGATGTGTTTTAGCATAGTTTAAAATGTGACAACAACTCAGAGATCAGTTTTTAATTTTAGAGATCGAAAAATTAATCGAGACTTTCAAAATTCTTAGCATGAATTATACAAGTGATCTGAAAAGTTTGGTGCAATTTTGATAAGTTAAGATCGAGTTTTTATCGCAAAAGATAAAATAATTTTTAAACGAGTAAAAATAATATCTGACTGGTCAAATGAGCACTAAATAGAGTTTTGATAGAACAGTTAGGTCTGTATCATTGTTTAGGAATTATAGAAAAAAGAATCGTCGCATTTTGAGTTCGTATGATGATATTATGACCATTTTAGTGAAAATAAATGTTGTTGGTGCAAAGAGAAATTGAAGTATGGTGCAGAACTTTAGTGACGAAACTTGGGCTTTTAGTTACAAAATTGGATTTTTAGTGACAACTTTCGCACCCTTTATATAGCTGGACAAAATTAAAATTTCAAGTCTGATTTCATTATTCTTATTGCATTTCTGAGAGTTAGGAGACTCGAGTTTTGGTTATTTTTGATGCATTAGATTCATATTTTTTGTGGGGTAAGTTTCTAATCTTAAACCCATTATTTTTCAGCTAAATAATTGATTGTTTCACGCTTAAATCCATGAAATTAGATAGAAATTTGAGGTTTTAAGCCTAGGATTCTTAGAGTAAGAATTCTTGATTTGGAGATCGAATAATGATCCGTTTTAGCTGAAATTTGACGTGCGAGTTTATTTCATTATGGATTAAGATAATCTAAAAGAAAATTTCAAATTCATCTCTGGAGCTCGGGGTAACTTTAAGACCCGATTTTCAAGTCGAAGATAGATATAACAATATGTGTGTCATTATATTCATATTCTTATGGAGATTATGTATTTGAATAGATTTTAATCATTCGAAAGCATTATAGAAGGGCAAATTCATAATTTGAATTTGGGCTTCGGTTTGAAGTAAGTAGAGACTGCTTGATTCTCTGAGGTATTAATTTTGTATATATTAAATGAATTTAAGGTTAATGGGTAATAAGGAGGTCCCGTATAAATGAGATGACGAGTATTTGTACGGGTATCGATGTCATGATATGAGTAAATTTACACGAAATTAATATATATATTTTGATGATATTCCATAACTTGTGATATGATTAATTTGCTTAGACTTAAGCACTACGTGATACTTGATTGTGACTTGATGATCCTTGAGTGTGCGGTTGATTGATGAACTTGTGTTATTCATATATACTCATACCACTCTTATTGTTGCATGATGATTATTGACTGATAGTGCCCATTGAGTTATTTTGTGAAAAATCATACTCTTGTAATATCGATGAAAAATAATTTTGACATGTGTTTTTATTTATGAAAAATAATTCCGACATGTGTTATTGCCGATGAAAAATAGTTCCAGCATGTGGTATTATTGATGAAAAATAGTTCCGGCGTATATGCTTAACGATGAAAAATGATTCCAACAGGTATATGGACCTTGCGAGTCCCCCATGGGTCCCGACTATCCAACAGAGGAAGTAGATATATACAGATTTTGGCCAGTGCATTGCATTACATTACATTTCATATTAAGTTGAGTGTTAAAGTGTTGACATGATTGTGATATTGATTTGACTCATTATATTTGGGCTCATTATGATATAATTAGTAGTGTAGCTGATGTGGTGACTATATTGAGGCATATTGTGATATCATTAGTGGTATAAATGACTTCGGATAGTATATGTTTTCTTGCTTCATGGTTTGATGTTAAATCCATAAACTCTTATTGGGGTGAATTATTATTATTGTATATTTATAACTATTGAAAAAGATTATTAGGATTATATCTCGTCATCACTTCTAGAAATGGTCAGTTACCAAAGCTTGTTGAGTACATGTGTTTCCCATACTCACTCTATACTTGCTGTCCCTTTTTGCATGCAGGGACTGAGTCAAGTACTAATGGTACTTGAGTTGCTACACAGTTCGAGATTTGTTATGGTTAGAGTTCAGGATGAGCTGCTTTCTCTTCGGCAATAGTGAATTCTAGAGATTTCTTATTTTATTTCCTATATTATTTCTTTCTATACAATGACTTTAGTTTTTCAGACTTGTTTGGTACTCGTAGATGCTCTTGTACTAGTGTTACTAGGTCCTGGGGTTGCAATAATTTTTGACTCATTTATTCCATACTTATAGAAGTTAGTTGCTTTTTTTCATTACTTCCATATAATTTATAATGCTAAATAGTTAACAAAGGAATGAGGTTAGTCTACAGGGATGATGGATATCCTTACGACTCAATGAAGATTTTGGGTCATGACAACATGGTATCAGAGCATGGTTCATAGGTCCCACTAAGAACAAGAGCAGAGTTTAGTAAACTCTGGTGGATCAGTACGGAGACGTCCGTAACTTATCTTCGAAAGGCTACATGATATTAGGAAACTTTTATTCTTTGATTGTTTATTGTGTTTTTTTTGTTCTACCTAATTCTTTAAATCTCTTCATTTCATTCTCTTATTGATAGTGAGGACATGTTATTCAATTCGTGCGCTAATAGTTGATGATGACATCGCATAGTATGGATCAAGAGGTTGTATCAAGAAAGAAGAAGTGGGCTAGTTTGAAGGGTGTATGACCAGATTTAGACAGTAGCTATGATTCGAAGAAATTTATGTGAAGTTGTAATTTGAATTTTTCAGTTTGATAATATTCATAGTAGAATACGAATGATGAGTGAAGAACTTTATGATCACCTTATCTTCTGTAGTCAATTATTTAATAATAGAATGAGTACATAAATGACATAGATGGTTTTGGAGAAGGAGTTGACGATTATCAACTGTACGATTAATGACATTACTAGGTAATAAGTGTTGTGACTTTAAAGACTACAATTAAGGAGGTTTGACTTAACAAGGTTGGGTTACTCGAGTTATGATTAGAACAAAACAATTTTGATATTGATCAAATCTATACTATAATCTTATATCATGAGTATATCAACAAAGATTCAGCATTCCAGTGATGAAATAAGTACATATACTATTATCTTAAAGAAAGATTAAAGTTGTGGAGGACTAACGGATCAGGTAAGAGGACAAGTTGTAAGGCATGAAAAAAAAAATTTCTTCTAATGAGGTTCAAGGTGGTATGATTTCTTCTGAGGTTCGTATGAATGGTGTTCCTTCTTTCTCATGAAGTAGAGATAAAACGAAGAGGATTTGAATGGTTTGAGTTTTACGATTCGCCAATTGCAATATTACAGTGTCTAGTTGAAGAGCCAGGGGGTGTGAAAATGTTCTTTTATAAACTGGGGCTTATGAAAGGAAGAGCTGAATATGAGTGGAGGAAGTTTCCTCTCATGATAGAATTTTATGAAAATATGTACTGGTGATTCTTTAGTAAGGAGCATGTTTGCACGTCTACTTGAGATGAATACGGGGATACATGCCATTTTGGGCCAGAGACGGGTGGATTTGCATAATGCTTTCCAGTTACTCGATGTATAAATTGTGTGACGTGATCTATGTATGACCTTCTCAATGGTTATGGTATAGAAAAGTGATGGATCTAGTAGGCTTTTATGGAGCGATACTAATGAAAATGAATTTGGCTTTAATAAGTGTGAAGGTCAATCACTGGTGGAGCTATATGATATTTCACTTATTTAGAATAATGTAGATCGACAATGCATGCAGTTTTAAAGAACTAGAAAGTTTCTACTATCACTACTAATACAACTTTATGGAGTAGGAGGGCAGAAAGGAATAGTCGTACGGTCTACCAAAAATGTTCTAGTCAAAAGTGATAAGACAAAAAGAGTATTTTTTTTATAATCAATCATCGCTTACGAACATTCGAGCAAGATATTAGTTAATAAGGGCATTTAAAGTGGTGGATCAATTGTAGGTGTTAACAAATTCGTGTTGTGAAGTGCATTTCAGAGATTTAAATAAAGATTAGTTGAGGCCAAGGGAAGTGAATCAGTGTTGGGGTAAGGAGCTTGTGGATAAGGGGAGCTCTTAATAGATAGGCTTGCATGAAACTATATGAGAATTTTAGTAGGAACATGCATTTGGTGATTGGGAATTGTCCTGCAAATTTCAACTAATGCATTGGTGGTTTGAGGTATTATTTCGACATTGCTAGGTACTTTAGTTAGAATACTTTGTGATGGGTAGTACCTATGATGTGACTAGTTTTGTAGATTTTTGGTTTAAAAGATTCGAGTAAGGTAGAAAAGACTTTTAGAAGCTCAAAATTTGTGGTTTATTACAACTCTTATAATTGGTGAAAATTTAGGATATCTATTTTGATTTGAAAGGTTAGGGGTTCATCTTCAGAAAAAAGGGACTTAAATTTAGGATAACGTGATTACTTGGATCTTGTTCAGATTATAGTGATATTATCATGTATTAATCTGATAAGGTGTAAATTATGGAATATGGTTGGAGGAGAAATTCTATGAATATTTTTGCTAGAAGATGTGATAAGTTTCATGGTGGGTTTGAGTTTCGTAATTGGTGATGTTCAGATGATTGACATGATAAGATCAATGAGAAGATTATTTGTAGTGCACTAAAGTGCGTGGTAACATGACATCCTCAAATGAATAGGCTAAAGTTGATCAGGTAAAAGGAGTTATCTATAAGGTTTGGATAAAAAATTAGGATTTTCTACATTAGACTATATTTTTGGTAGTTGACCATGTTAGAGTGTGGATTGGTAAGATAAGAAGATTTGAAAATATCAGTTATGGATGACGTGGGAGAACTTGTACAAAAGAAAAAAAGGAAAAAAGAAACATGAATTGCAATAAGTTTTACTTTTAGGTACTCTTAAAGGCGTAACTAGGTATTGCTCTTAGTGATTTGTGATTCAGAGATATGGAGTATGAGGCTACACACCTTGTGTCGAAGAGTCAATAGAGATAGATATGTTAGAAATAAGTGCAAGAGGTTCACATATTTGATACTTTGATGTATTCAAATCCCATGAGGTTCTACAGAATTTTGTGATTCGTATGACTTGAGAAATGTAAAGAAAGAAGACATCTGATATAGATCCTTGGTGCTGAGTTGATGATTTTTGTGGGTTTCAGTCTTTAAGTTCAGGAACGACAACACAAGATAGGACATTCATGAGTGAAAAATGGAATAACTATAAAGAACTAAGTAGTGATTTTGTGAACAACTGGGATTAGTTTTGATAACTATTGGCAATATAGGGGTAATCATCTATTCTACACTAGTTTAGATTGTTTATTTATGCCAGGTGACTTACAGATATATTATTGAAAGACCTATAAATATGCAGGTTTATTGACAATTTCATATGGAATCAATACTATCTTGTCGATGGAAATTACACGAACAGTTACAAGGAGTTACATAGATAGTTAATGGTGCATTAGGAATATATGAATAGATATGGAGATATTTTGGGAGATTAGTTATTTTCTATAGATTTGACTTGAGAATATAATTTCTAGAATAGTGGGTGAAGCATACCATTTGAAGATTAATATGTAAGTAGATATCAGTTTCTAACTCAGTTACTTCAGCTTGACAAAATAAAACTTTTAGACTTGAAATTAGCGCAATCGGCCTTGGATTAGGCCAGTTTCAGATAGAAATACTTACAATTGGCTCAGAATAGGCAAAGAACCTTTTATGACAGAATAAAATCATGATTCAGACATGTGGTGTGTGATAATGTATTTTCTAAGGGTTCTTGGTACTAATAACGGCTCTAGAGGATGTGAAAGGATGATTAGTTGGATTAAAGTATTTTACTACTACAAAGTCGGTAATGGATTTCGGCATAGTAATCGGATTACGACGATTATGATGCATGTTGATGAATCAATCATATTCAGAATTATTATTATTATTATTTTAAATTAGGTATTGTATGCAGAGACAGTTCAAATATATGAAAATAAGTTGTTTTAAGAAGTTTTGACTTTGAAATAAAGAGATATAGTCTTATGGGTTAAAACAAAATAAGATTTGACTGTTAGGGTGATTAAGCAGAACTACAAATGTAATTTTTTCTTGAGAGCTCATGCATGAGGCCTACCATGGGTATTTTCAGCTCCTTAGATAGTCTTAGTATTTTTTCTTGCCTGTTTGAGGATGACTCACATCGTTATTTTTTGATTTTGACCCGTTTTTTCAGTATGTATCTTTTTGTAGCTTCATTGTGTTGTTTATAATTTTGCGAGAATGTGTGCCACAATTTCGGAGGTGATCAAATAAAGATTGGATGAGATTTTTAGTTTTGAAGGTTTAAAGTTTGAGAGGTTTGACCAACATCAACATTTCAAGTTAATGAGCTTGGATTCAAATTTTGAAAGCTCCGTTAGTTTTGAATGGTGATTTATGACTTAGTTGGATGGTTTGCATAAATTCCGAGGTGTTTGGGAGTGATTTGAGCCTTTGGTTGAATTTTTGAGTTGTAAGGAAGCCAAATTTGACCATATCAACTTTCGGTCAAAGTGATTTCATATCGGTGATTTGATGATTTCAATAGATCTTAATTATATTTTATCATTGATTTAGATATTTGATTTGTGTTTGGGAGGTTTCGGATGAGTTTCGGACATTCGAGTTTATTCTAGTTGAATTTAAAGTTAATAGTTGATCTCGATTAAATAGTTGATTAAATTAGCTTGGATTAAGGATTTGAAAGTTCCAACAGGTTTATAAGATTACTTTTGATTTGTCTGCAAATTTTAATATAATTCCAATGAGTTTCGAGTGGATTTGAATTTTCTATGTGTTTTAGCATGGTTTAAGCATAAAATGTGACAACTCATAGGTCTATTTTTATTTATATAGATCAAACAATTATTTCGAGACTTTTAAAATTCTTAACATGAATTATGCGAGAGATCTGAAAAGTTTGGTCTCAAGATCATATTTTTATCACAAAAGATGAAATAATTCTTAAACGAGAAAAAATAATATCTGATTGAGAAAACGAGCACTAAATGGAGTTTGAATCGAATGAGTAGGTCCATATCATTATTTTAGAAATTATAGAAAAAAGAATCATCGCATTTCAAGTTCATATGATGAAGTTATGACCATTCTTGTGAAAATAAATGTTTATGGTGCAAAGAGAAAAATTCAAGTTTGGTGCAGACTTTTAGTAACATTATTCACACACTTTATATTGCTGGATAGAATTAAAATTTCAAGTCTGATTTTATTATTCTTATTGCGATTTTGAGAGCTAGGAGACTCGATTTTTGATAATTTTTAATGCGTTGGATTCATATTTTCATTGAGTAAGTTTCTAATCTTAAACTCATTATTTTATTTGCCAATTATTGATTATTTCATGTTTTAATTCACTAAATTATATATAAATTAGAGGTTTTAGGCCTACGGTTCTTAGAGTAAGAATTCTTGATTTGTGGATCGAATAATGATCCGTTTTAGCTGAAATTTGGCGTGCGAATTTATTTCATTATGGATTAACATAATTTGAGAAAAAATTATAAATTCAGCTCCGGAGATCGGGTGACTTTTTGACTCGATTTAAGTCGAAGATAGATAGAATAATATGAGTGTCATTGATTTTGTATTCTGATGGAGATTATGTATTTAAATATATTTTGATCGTTCAAAAGTGTTATAGAAGGGAAAATTTGTAATATAATAATGACATCTACAGTATGGATCATGAGGTTGTATCAAGAAAGAAGAGGTAGGCTAGTTTGAGGGTGTATTGCCAGATTAAGACTTCGATGCATATTGTGAGAAGTTATAGTTTGAATTTTTTTAGTTTGGTTATATCCATAGAAGAATGCGAATGATGAGTGAAGAACTTTATGATCACCTTATCTTCTATGGTCAGTTATGTAATAATAGAGGAGTACATATATGGCATAGCTGGTTTCGGGGAAAGAGTTGACGATTAGGAATTGTACGATTAATGACATAACTAGGCAATAAGTGTTGTAACTTTGGAGACTACAATTAAGGAGGTTTGACTTAACAAGGTTGGATTGCTCGAGTTATGATGAGAATAAAAATATTTCGATATTGATCAAATCTAACTATAATCTTATGTCATGAGTGTATCAATATAGATTCGGCATTTCAGTGATGAAATAAGTACATATACTAGTATTTTAAAAAAGGATTAAAGTTGTGGAGGACCAGCGGATTAGGTAAGAGGACAAGTTGTAAGGCATGGAAGAAAGGGATTTATTCTAATGAGGTTCGAGGTGGTATGATTTCTCTTGAGGTTCGTATGAAGTGTGTTTCTTCTTTCTCACGAAGTAGAGATAAAATGAAGAGGATTTGAATGATTTGAGTTTTATGATACGCCAATCACAATGTTACGGTGTTTACTTGATAAAGTCATAGGGTATGAAAATGTTCTTTTATGAACTGGGGCATATGAAAGAAAGAGTTGAATATAAGTGGGGAAAGTTTCCCATTATGATCGAATTTTATGAATTTGTAGTTGTGATTCTTTGGTAAGGAGCATGTTTGCAAGTTTTCTTGAGATGAATAAGGGTATACATGGCATTTTGAGCCAGAGACGAGTTGATTTGCATAATGCATTCCAGTTACTCGACGTACAGAATGTGTGGTGTGATCTAGGTATAACCTTCTCAATGGTTATGGTTTAGAAAAGTAGTGGATCTAGTAGGCTTTCATGGAACGATACTAATGAAAATGAATTTGGCTTTAACAAGTGTGAAGGTCAATTATTGGAGGAGTTATATGATATTTCACTTATTTAGAAGAATATTGATTGACAATGCATGCAGTTTTAAGGAACTGGCAAGTTTCCACTATCATTACTTATATAACTCTATGAAGTGGAGGACAGAAAGGAATAGTCATACGGTCTATCAAATATGTTCCAGTTGAAAGTGATAAAACAAAATGAGTGTTTTTTTTCTTCATAATCAATCATTGCTTACGGACACTTGAGTGACGTATCAGTTAATAAGGGCATTTAAAGTGGTGGATCAATGGTAGGTGTTAACAAGTTCATGTTGTGAAGTGCATTTCAGAGATTTAAATTTAATTGAGGCCAGTAACTTCAGTTGAGGCCAAGAGAAGTGAACTAGTGTTGGGGTAAGGATCTCTTCGATAGGGGGAGCTCTTAATGGGTAGACTTGCATGAAGCTATATGAGAACGTTCGCAGGAGCGTGCATTTGGTGATTGGAAATTGTCCTGCAGATTTCAATCTATGCATTGGTGGTTTGAGGTATTGTTTTAATATTACTACATACTTTGATTAGAAGACTTTGTGACGGGTTGTATCTATGAAGTGACTAATGTTGAAGGTTTTTGGTTTGAAAGATTAGAGTAAGGTAGAAAATACTTTCAGATGCCCAAGATTTGTGGTTGATTACAACTTTTATGATTGACTCACCTTTTATACAAAGACTTATAGTATTTTGAAACACTCCTCAAGCAGATTTGAAGGATTTTTAATTTATAAAGGTAAATGTGATCGAAAATAAAATCTGACATTTGGTAGAAAATAAGGATTAGGATATCTGTTTTGATTTGAAAGGTTAGGAGTTCATCTTCAGAAAAGAGGGACTTAAATTCAGGACAACATGATTGCTTTAATCTTGTTTTGATTCTAGTGATATTATCATGTATTAATCAGGTAAGATGTAAATTATTGAGTATTCTTGAAGGAGAAATTCTATGAATATTTTAGCTAGGAGTTGTGGTAAGTTTCATGGTTTGTTTGAGTTTCGTAACTAGGGAGGTTCAGATTATTGACATGATAAGATCAATGGAAAGATGATTTGTGGTGCACTAAAGTGCGTGGTAACATGACATTCTCAAGTGAATGGGCTAAAGTTTATCAGGTAAAGAGAGTCATCTATATGATTTCGGCCTATGTGATTGTCGATGAAAAATAATTTCAGCAGGTATATGGACCTCGCGAGTCCACCATGGGTCCGACTATCCAACATCAGTAGCGGGTATATACAGGTTCTGACCAGTACATTGCATTGCACTACATTTCATCTTCATTGTATTTCATATTAAGTTGAGTGTTAAGATGATTGTGATATTAATTTGACTCGATATATTTAAGGCTCATTATGATATAATCAGTGGTTTAGCTGATGTAGTTACTGTATTGAGGCATATTCTGATATTATTATTGGTGTAACTGACTTTAAATAATATAGGTTATATTTGCTTCATGGCTTGATATTAAATCGATAAACTCTTGTTGGGGTAGATTATTATTATTGTATATTTATAACTATTGAAAAATAATTGTTAGGATTATATCTCGTCATCACTTCTAGAAATGGTTAGTTATCAAAGCTTGTTGAGTACATGTGTTTCTCATACTCATCCTATACTTGCTAAACCTTTTTGCATGCAGAGTCTGAGTCAAGTACTAATGGTACTTGAATTGCTACACAATTTGAGATTTATCGCGGTTAGGATTCAGGGTGAGCTGCTTTATCTTTGGCAGTACTAAAAGCTAGAGACTTTTTATTTTATTTCCTATCTTATTTCTTTCTAGACAATGAATTTAGTTTTTTCAGACTTGTTTTGTACTCGTGATGCTCTTGTACTATTGTCACCAGGTCTTGGGGTTGCAATAATTTTTGACTTTTCTACTCTATACTTAAAGAATTTAGTTGCTTTTTTTTTTCCATTACTTTAGCATCATTCATATTATTTAATAATTAATAAAGGAATGGGATTCGCCTACGGAGATGGTGGGTGCCTTCACGACTCAATGAAGATTTCGATTCATGACTATAAGAGTAGGATAAGTGAAATTGAAAAGCACTTATTTTATGATGTAACACCTCGGATAATTTGTGCGATAAAATCGTGCTTTTGAGGTAGGACTAAGAGTACATAATAGGCTAAGAAGGAAGTGTTATGAGTTATTTGAGTCACTCTATGGTCGTATTTAAGATTGGACATCGATCATGTTGCGGAATAAAATTCGAAAAAAGTTATCGCAAAATTTCCTTCTTGAGATTTCTTGAAATTTAGGTCAAATGTCTCGGGGCTTTTCTCCCAATCTATAAGGAGTTAGGGGGTGTGCGACCTATCAAATTAAATATGTATGAGTCTGTTTCCATTGCATCAAACCATTTGTCAATTCGACTTTGGAGTAGAGAGATATTCGCATTTTCACGAGACCGCGCAAGAGGCACCTTACAAGGTCTTAAGGCGGTGGAGGATTATTTTATCCCCTTTGGCCGGTTGTTGGTCATCAAAAATTTATTTTCCAACATATATTTCGTATGAAATCTCTCTCAAGTTCTCTCCATGGTTTCCTTTAGGTTTTGGGGCTAGAAGACATGGCTCAACATGATTTTTGTATCGGGAAGTCGGGAATCGCGTGTAGTCCGTGGTTTGGTGTCTTTTCCAGGTTGTTGGTGGCTGTTTCGTGGTGAATCTGTTGGTAAAACTTATTTATTTTGTTCTCCTTAGTTTTTAAGGGCTTTTATAGGTGTTTTAACGCTGATAGGGTGTTGTCTCGGAGTTTCTACCGTCGAATTTCTATGAATATTATCGGGTAAGCTTCGTTTGTCTTGTTTTATTGTTGAGTTGTGTTGGCTGCGTTTTGGCAGAATTTTGGACTGCTTTAGGTAGTAGGTTCATGGTTTTGAAGGCTCAAGTTCATCTAGGATTGAATCTAAGGTATGTTAGGCTTGTCCTTCCCTTTGTCAGCAGAAATTTCATAGTAGTTATCGTCCGTGTTGACGTGTATGTTGGCTGTTTTGCGATGGCTTGTATTTTGCTTTTATTGAACTCTGTTTTTCTGTTCATATGGTAATAATTGTGTGTATAGGGTGCTGGTTTGGTTGGTGGCTCAGGCTTGAGTGTGGAGAAGCGTAGACATGGCAAATTATTAGGCTCGTGTCGAGAGGCCGTATGTGAGGCGTGTGGTTCTTTTAGCAAGTTTTGGGCTGTTTGAGTGAATAATATTAGGTGATTATATTGACAAGTGAATGAGGGTTTATAGTGGTTAAGGTCAATGGTTGCGACGATTTATTGTTATTTTTGATTCAGTGGTCGTGTCGGCTGTGTCGATGGCACTTGACGACCGCAGTGACACTTGGGTTGGTTTGGCTGTGTCCCTTGATGTTAGTGGTGAGTAGAGTGGCTTGTGGGATTTTTGATCATGTATTGTTATTGTTGTTCATTGTGTGTGTGTTGTGTTTGAGGCCTTGTGGCTTGTGGATACCTGATGCAGGAGAGTTGTTCCGGCTAGGGGTCGAGCCCGAGGTACCTTGTGGCTTGTGGATACCTGAAGCACGAGAGTGTTTCCGGCTTGAGGGGTTGAGCCCAAGGAGTGATATGATCTATGGGATTGAGAATGATGTCCTCCGTAGTGTCGAGTTGAGACATGATTCGAGAGTGGTCTGACATGTTAGAGGCTTCCTGGGATCGCGATTGGTTATCCCAGATGGATTGAGCTCCGCTAACTGTGCGCAACCAAAAGAGTGTCCGTCAGTGCCTGATTGATGATGTTGATTAACTGGTGTTTACTTGTGATTTGTTTGGCATTATATTATGGTTGTTGTTTGTGTTATATATTATCTAATGCAATGGATGCTAGATGTTGGCTGGTGTTAGCTGAGGCCATTGAGAGGTGTAGAGGCGATGACAGGTTAGACGGGTCAGCTAGGTGCCATTGTATTGTTATTTACTTTTGGACTTGTCGGGCTTATGGGGACCAAGTAGGTTCCGTTTGTATGTTTGCTTGTACTTGCCAGGCTTATGAGGGCCAGGTAGGTTCTATGTGTTTAATTACGTTGAGTTCTCTTTTTGCGATATCTGGTATATCTGTTGATATTTAATGTAAGTCTTCCAGTTGTTTCTGCCTTTCATGCTCAGTACACTATAGTACTGATCGAGTTCTTGGGTGCTGAGTAGAGTTTCAGCTGACTCAGTGTGCTCCAGTTCTTTCGGAGTTGCTAGAGGTTGAGTTATGGGTAGTTCGGGGCCCTATCCCGTACAATTGATTTTTATTATATTTTTAAAGGCTCGTAGATATTTGTTGTGGGTGTAGTTTCATTGTTATAGGCCAGGTGGGCCAAGTTGTATAGTTGTTCTTTCATTCCGTGGCCTTGACGGCATATTGTATTTATTTTTCTTAGTTGGTCAGGTGAGCCAGCCTCCGCTATAGTCTATCGTCTTATTCTGATTGTATAGTTGTTGTGTTGTTGAACCTCATCGGTTCTGGCCTTTGTTTTTATTTTTTTGAGCATCTTGTATGCTCATATCATGGCTGGCACCAGGTGCCAGTCATGCCCCCTGAATTTGGGGTGTGACATATGAAACCTCAAGACAAGGGAAACTAAAAGTGTTAGGTCCATTCCTATGAGATAAAAATAGTTTGAAACCTAAATAATGGAAAACAGAATCAAAGAGTCAAAGCAATGACCAAAATCAAAATTGACATTTTATAATATTTAGCTTAGGAAATTCCTTCTATATGAGTATTAGAAACAGACCTAGTCTAACGGTGTTACGTTCCGAGTCTATACCCTGGATGAGACACGGTGCTTGGAGTTACAAGTAACCCCAAGCCAACCCATGGTCTATCATAATACTGATAATCTGAGTAATCATAGTGGAAGCTTAAATAATAAAATTATTTAAAAAAGCTAATTTGATAAAAGTTCATGCATCCGGAAGAAAAACTGAATGTCTGAGTCTATGTCTGAAAGCCATCTACTAATGATGAGTTACTGGGACAAGCCCCCAGCTAACTCTAAAGTCTAACTGAAAGGAAATAATTGAAAATAAAATATCGTCCTCAAAAGCTTAGGACTCACCACTGCTGCTTCTGATGTCACCTGAAGGAATCTACTAACGGTGCTGAGGCTGAGAACCTGCGCCTGTATCATGATCGATACAGTATAGAAGGTGTGCGTTAGTACTTTGAATGTACTGAGTAAGTGAGAGAAAATATAAACATTAATAATAAGTAAATGAACTGTAATGACATGTAATGACCAACTGAAATACTAAAAACTGAACAACTGAAGTATAACTAAGATGGTCAATAATGACCCTGACTGATGGTCATAGGCATGCCCTGAATTTGAGATATTGATCTGGGTTAACTGTACCGAACTGAACTGAACTGAGTTAATCTGAAACTGTACTAAGCTGACTAGTGGGAGAGTCTATAACCGACATATAACCACGTGAACTAAACTGGTAGTCTGATGTATACACCTCATCGTAGGACCCAATATACCTTGCCAGAGTATAAATACATGAGCTGGGTGATCACAAGTCTGGGGCCATAGAACCAATAAAATAACCTACGGTGGCAATGTAGTTCTGGGAACCTGGGTGCGCTGAAACTCCGATCTACTTGGTGCTAAGTCCTACTCCCATTGGATAGTCCTAGGCTGACTACTAAGCTGATAGCTCAAAACTGGGGTCCAAGACTAAGTCAGGGATACCTATCTGGAAGTACCCTGAGAGTCTTACCAGACCAGATTCTGTAATTGGTGTTCTAAAACTGGTCAGAGCTGCTTATCTGGAAGCGTCGTAACCGTCTAAAGAACAAAGTAAAACTGAAGTTGAGGATTCTAAGATTGGTTAGAGCTTCTTATCTGAAAGCATCGAAATCGTCTAAAGAAACAACTAAAATATGATAACTGGTATCTGAGACTAATAACTAATAAATGAGAGGCACCACTGACGCCTCAAGAAAAGACTGTAGTCAAACTGATCAGCTGACATTTCTGAAAATACTGATTAAGCTAGTATTCTAACTGAAACTGGACTAACATGAACTGACTGATAATCAACTGATATTAACAATATAGGAATCCCAACACTGATAGGATCTAGCAATATGATTAACTAGTCAATTTTTCAAGACTCTAATTTACTGTATTTAGACACTAGGGCTAAATCATTTGACCTAATGAGTCATCAAGTGACTCGTCATTTGACCTAATGGATTGTCAAGTGACCCATTAAGTGGTGCCAAGTTTGGAAAATGCTATTTTCTGACAGTCATGACAGATGGTAGTGATGAGTCATCAGGACACACCACTAATCGTTAAGTGTCCCATTAAGTGAGCAGTGGTGGAAGAAGTGTGGGATTACAGTATACTTCATGGATTAAGGAAACGAGTTGAAAGTCCCTGACGACCCTTAAGTGACACATCGTTTGACCTAACGAGCCATTAAATGACTCGTCATTTGACATAATGAGCCGTTAAGTGACTCGTCGTTTGAAAAGATCAGAAATTTCAGGTGAAGTTGCCAGTGGCAACGGGTCAAGGGACGACTTGTCATGCCTCCCAACGGATCATCCAGTCTCTCGTCGGGTTTGGTAATGTGCAATTTCCTATTGGTTCATTAAGGGTGTTTTCACAATTTCTAAGCTCCTAAGTCCTAAACTACGTCATTTTAAGCTTGGAAAAGAGTCTTTTAAGGGGAATATTCACCCTAGAACTCTCATTCTACTCAGTGGCGTACGCAGAATTTTTTGTAAGCGGTATCACATTTTAAAATGAAAATAAATAAATAAAATATTATATCATTATATTAAAAAATAATATAATATAAATAAAGCACAACTTACATATATTACAATAACTCTCTTCAATGAATTTTCATTTTTTAAAAGTATTCAAAATAACATCATTAAAAATTATACTAAAACACTTTTTTCTATATAAGGCACCAAACCATTACCAAGAAAGTCATCATTTGATTTTGCAAATTTATCTTAATCCATTTTATTGACAAGAAAAAAGATAAAATAAAAAATAAAGCAACTAATTAGATAGACAAGCAACAATGTTAATTAGCAGAATCCTCTTACTCGTACTTATTCCTAATGATAATTATTTTTATTTTTATTATTTATAAAAGGATTGCTAGAGACATTGTTTAGTGATATAAGTTCATAAAAAAATACTAGGAAACAACAGGATCCTTTTTTAGTTTGATATTAGTTTGTTGTAATGTGAAGGTTATGGTACTTTGTATTGATTGGTTTGTAGTTTGTGTTAACTTCTAATAGGTTCACTATTCGAACTTGGATGAGTATCCTTTTTGTGTTTTTGTATATATGGGGGCGAGAAAAAATTTATGCTACAGAGAGATTCGAAATCACAATGCCTAACAGAAACCTGTGGCGCCTAACTAGCTGAACTGCATTGTTCTCTGTGTTATGCAGTGTCAGTTTACTTTATTTATCCTTTTATTTTGATTCTGCCTTTCAATTATATATAAATATTTTTAAAAGATTTTCAATGAAGTAGTGTCAATGTGATACTCCTCGGCCTAAGGTAGATCCGCCCCTGATTCTACTCCTATCACCCTAATTAGAAGATCAAAACCTTTCAAGGCTAACAAGAGCGATATAGTGTTCTTCACTCTCATCCTCTCTAATTCTCATTGGGTTTCAAGCTAGGTCAAGAATGAGTGAATCAAGGTATATGAGGTTTATCAAAAGAGGGTTCTTCCACCCTCATTCCTCTTCTCCAATTGAAATCATTATCTCCCATTTCGCATGCCCTAATTTTAGAATTTCTAGGGCTTTATTAGGTATTGTTGAATTCCTCCATGATTTTCCAATGGGTTTTGCTATCTTGATCAATTTAATGATTGTGTTATTAGGGTTTTATATTTCTATCAAGTCCTCCATGAAATTTCTATCAAGCATGATTATGAATTTTTAGGGTGAAATTCCCTTCTATTGAAATCCCATGATTCTCTTACGGTATCAACTCTCAAGTTCTAAGTTATGTATTATGATCATGATATATGATTTTTACAAGAACCTTTTATGAATTTATGTATCTCAAGTATGGTACTTTCTCATATATGCATAGATTTTACAAGTATCATGTTTATGTTTATGGCCGACTCACGGGTCTCTTTCATGGCTAGTTCATGTATTTCAAGAATGTTTATATATCTTATGATTTTAACTAGCCCATGTATTTTACGTATGTTTCATGATTACTCTATGAGCCATGTACATATTTTTGGGAGTAGTATCTAGCACCGAGTAGGTCGTAGATTCTGAGAACTCAAGCCTCAGAACTACGTGCCAACGTAAGACTATGATCATGTTAACCTTACGGGGTCTCTTTAGTGATCACACCATGTCATCATCCCTTGCCTGGTAAGCTTGGGGCGGCTCTGCCCACTTGAGCGAGATAGTTGGGGCATCATGTAAGATCATGATGGTGTCGGTTATGATGAATTATCCCACAGTTTCTTATGATTTTATGCATGTTCATGATTATGATATTTGGCTCAAGTTATGTTTTACAAGGTTCCCCTTATGAATATGCTTATGACTAGTTTATGAACTGTTTTGAAAGTCTTGAGCCCTCATGCTTAAATTATGATTATCACTTCATGTTTGAAATATCCTACTCTTATGAACTCTTTATTCATTTTTTATTAGCCTATTTTACTTACCCCACATACTCAGTACATTCAAACTCTATCCTATATCATTTTATGATATAGGTATGGATAATCAGACTCAGTCGCGCCGTTAGTCCCGCTCCCTATCAGTTCAGCCCTGTGTTGGTGAGTCCTCATCTATCGAGGATATTCTTTCAGTCCTGTTATTTTGTCAGTTTAGTTTCATGCTTGGAGTTAACTGGGGGCTTGTCCTATCATCTCATCAGACAATAAAGGCTTTTCAGATATAGAGTAATATGTTCAGCTTCTGGCTTAGTGTTGTGATGTTAACGCTTCTATTTACGTTTTTGTTATATTCAGACTTCTGTGTATTCATGTTTAAATTTTCCTCTTTAATTTATACTCTTGAGTTTCTATGCATATGCCATGGGTTAGTTTGAATCCATTTGTGATTCTAGGTCCTATGTCTCGATCTGGGGTCCTAACCCGTGTCGTGACATGTATAGTGTAAAATTGTCAAATGTTATGTAATACTTTTTTATCTGAATTTTTTATCCAAAAACCCATCCAAAGTCCATTTATGCATTTCCTAAATTTGGATGATTTAAAAATTCATCCAACTCCTAAATTTAAAAGAATAGTCCTTTTAATATACTTTCATATTAATCTCTTACCCCTTCTGTCTCAATTTATGTGACATACTTTCTTTTTTAATCGGTCCCAAAAAGGATGACACATTTCTATATTTAGTAATAACTTAACTTTAAAATACTTATTTTATCCTTAATGAGAAATTTTTTAGCCACACAAATATCTATGACTTGTTTTAGACCACAAGTTTCAAAGTCTTCTCATATTTCTTAAACTCCACGCTCAGTCAAAACACATCACATAAATTGGGACAGAGGGAATAATATTTTCAGCTTCTTTAAAAAATATCGAATATTTAAATCGTTAGGTTACATAGTATTGAGACCGTGAGATCATTCATGAGGGTAATTTTAGACATTATAATTGCTTAGCAATGTCCCATGTTAGTTTTCCATTATATTGAAATACAAAATATTATTCACTGCGATATATAAAAAAATAACAGTTAGTAGGCGAGAGTTTAAACTTTCTATGATTGGGAGATTTCCATATTTAATTTCACCACAAGGTTCAGCCAATTATGACAAGCTCAGTATTGATGACAATAAAATTTTGGGTGATTTTTTGAGAGCTCCAATTGATTTTGGTTGTTGTTGTTGTTGTTATTGTTGTTATTATTTTCATATTTTTGTTATTCATATAATAATGTTATTTTTTTAGTGTTTATCAGCTTGATTTGAATAATATCAAAAAATATGGACAAGATAATAGTAATGTTGAGGGATCGTCTCAGTTGGGATGGATGGATCATGGTAGAACATCTCCAATTTATCACATGGAGCAAAATGTTGGTCCTTCCTCAAGTTTTAGTGTTGCTAATTATTATCGTAGGCCTATTATTTGAATATTAAATAATTTATATCTTTTGATATTTAGTAGTTAAAATATTTTTACTTCCTTGTGCAGGAAAAATATAACACAAAATGAGTTTGAGAAATCAGAGCATATCGATGGTATTGATCTTGTAGACGTACAGAGTGAAGAGTATGATAGTAATAAGCCACATAATATGAAGGTATCTATCATGACCTTAACATAAACCCAGATCGAGACACGGGACAAGGAACCCTGAGGGACTCCTTATCGACTCATGGCATGAACATTCAACGAACTCAATCAATAGAAGTGGTAGTTTCTACATACATAATATAGTGGAAGTCTAAACATGGCATAAGATCTGAAACACATCACATGCGTTTAAAGCTGAGTATAAACTATGTCCGAGAAAGCCTCTATCAGTGATGAGTTGATGGGACAAGACCCCAACTAACTCTCTAAAACTAAAACTGAAATACACCAACATATCTGAATCAAAGAGGGGCCCTCGACAGAGTAGGACTCACCAATAGAGACTGATGCTACTCTGAAGGTTGGCTAGGGTCGAGGCTGAATCTGAGTACCGGAGCCTGTATCATGAAATGATACTACATAGAGTATGCAGTCAGTACGTGGAATGTACCGAGTATGCAAGGTAAGTAAAACAGATATTTAAAATTCATAAAAGTTCATAAGAGTGGGACAACATGGTCATAACATAAATATTATAATGTAACATAAGGCTCAAGGTTTTCAAAACATTCATAACTCAGTCATAATCATAAAAATAGGAGAAAAACTTCATTAAACATGACTTTAGCCAAAATAATACGAACATAACTATGTATAAATCATGAGGAATAATGGGAAATTCTTATAACCGACATACCCCATATGAGCACATATGGAGCCCGACCTGTAAATCCTTAGTCGGGAGGGTGTTCGTACCTTGCCAAGGGTAGGACCATGAAATAAGTGATATTTCTCATGCAATGCCCATTTGAGGCAAAAGGGGACAGTCTCAAGGGAGGTCCCATCATGACCTCCGGTGGCACGTAGTTTTGAGATTCAGGACAAAACCTAAGTCTTGAACCTACTCGGTGTTAAATACTACTCCCAAAATATATATTTTGCTCATAGGATAATATAGATGAGATTCATGGGCTAATTAAATCATGATAATCATAAGCATGCTTGTAAATACGTGAACTAGCCATGAAGATAAGGCCCCTGAGTCGGCCATAATCATAAATCATAAATCATGAGGTTCATGCATACTTGTAAAATATGTATATACCTACTAATTCATAAATTCATGATGAGCATTTGAATAAATTCATATCATAAATCATAAATCATGATGGGTTCACGAACATCAAAATTAAGGTAAAATCATAACTCAATTATCATAGAACATGTATGATTGTGCATAATTTTATTGAAATTTAAATCAATAAATTTATAATCGAATTAGTTATAAAATCTGATCATGATTCGTAAAATATGATGTGATTCAAGAGAGATATTAACCCATAGATAGATCTTAGGATTTCATAAGGAATTGAAATAAACCCCATAAGATTTTCAAATAAAATTTCATGAATTAGGAGAGATTGGGCATGGATGTGAACGAATTCACCTATTCATAACTCTACATACTGAGAGACTTAGATTCTATCACTTCCGCACTTGCCAAAAGGGAATTGAAGAACAATTGATGAAGAACCTTGGGGTTTTATGCTTGATCACCCTCTACACTCTTAAACTTTACATGCATGGGTTTTAATAGGCTAGAATGACTTAATCTATCTTAATACACCCTGAAAATAGCTTAAAACGATGTAGTATAGGATCTTAGGGCTTTGGAATGACGATAATATCCTTAATAAATTCGCAGTAAAAAAATGACTGCTAGTTCCCACGAGAGACTGGACGAGTCGTCATCCAAGGGAATGAGTCGTGGCATCGGTCATCGAGTGCACTGTCCACAAATCATCTAGGGCTCGCCACGGGGGACCCTACGAGTCGTTACGGGTGACCACGACTCGTGGTCATCACTTGTCGTCCTCACTACCTGAATTTCAGATTATACCTAACCAGCTTCCCACGACCCATCCCACGAATCGTGGTGACTGACCACGACTCGTGGGGACCTTCCATAGGATACATTGCCAGATCTCCTTCACTTCCCTTAAACCTTGCCCACGACTGACTCAACGAGTCGTGGGAACTGACTACGACTCGTGATCAGATTTGTGGGGACCTCAAATTCCAAAATTCAACCCAAGCCTTGAAGCCCCACCACGAGTCTCCTCACGACTCGTGGTCTACCCCACGAGTCACAAAATGACTTGTTTTGTGACCTGGTGCCAGATTTCTAATTTTCTCCGTTTTAATTCCCGGGTTTGATCTTTGGGCCTTCAGGATATTACAATATCTCCCCCTTGGGAACATTCGGCCTTGAATGTTGGAAAACATACATAAATGCAGAGAAATGCAATCATTATATTCAAATACTGATCATTTAAGCTAAAAATTGACGGAATGACTACCTCTGATCTGAACTACATGACTGAACTGAATTCATGAATCATACATACATCCATATACATGAAAGAAAATGGGGCACATGAACTAAACATGAAAACTAAATAGAGTACTAGGGCAAAACTGATACCTCCAACTAAAAATGAGTCGGAAGAGAATAGGTGTGGGTATCTAGCCATCATATCTGCTTCAACTTTCCACGTAGCACCTTCAATATGTTGATTCCTCCATAATACCTTGATTGAAGCTTCCTCCTTATTCCTTAGCCTTCAAACCTGACGATCTAGTATTTCCACCAGAACCTCTTCATAACTAAGGTTGTCTTTCACGCCGACACTGTCCACCGGGACAACTAGAGCTGGATCACCAAAACACTTCCTTAAGAGCGACATATGGAAAAAAGGATGCACAAAAGCTAATTTTGAGGGAAACTCCAATTCATATGCCACCTTTCCAACCCGTTTCACGATCCTGTAGGGGCCAACATAATGAGGATTGAGTTTCCCTTTCTTTTCAAACCTCATCACCCCCTTCATGGGAGACACCTTCAGAAATACCTAATCATCCACTTCGAATTCTAATTCTCTCCTTCTCACATCGGCATAGGACTTTTGGCGACTTTGAGCAGTTTTCAACCTGTCCCATATAAGCTGAACCTTTTCCATGGCCTTATGGCCTGAATCTGGTCCTATCATTGCAGCTTCACCAACTTCGAACCATCCAATAGATGACCTACATCTCCATCCATAGAGAGCCTTGAACGGAGCCATCTGAATACTGGAATGGTAGGTATTATTGTACGCAAACTCAATAAGAGGCAAATGATCATCCCAACTATCTTTGAAGTCAATCACACATTCTCTCAACATGTCTTTGAGAGTCTGAATTATCCACTCCGCTTGACCATCCGGTTGTAGGTGAAATGCTCTATTGAGCTTAACCTGAGTACCAAATCCTTTTTGAAATGATTTTCAAAACTGAGAGGTAAACTGAGTATCTCTGTTTGGTATGATGGACAAGGGCACTCCATACAACCTAGCTAGCCCTCGGATGTATAGTTTGGCATAATCCTTCGCCGAATCCATGGTTTTGATCGGTAGAAAATGAGCGGCTTTGGTCATACTGTCTACTACAATCCAAATAGAGTCATATTGCCGACGAGTGCGAGGAAATCATGTGATAAAGTCCATATTGATTTCTTCCCACTTTTAAGTAGGAATGCTAATATCTTGGAGCACACCTCTGTGTCTTTGGTGCTCAATCTTCACTTGCTGACAGTTTGTAGACTTAGCCACAAATTCTGCTGTTACACTCCAAATTTTTTTTGATGATTATTGATAGTTATATGTCATATTAAGGAAATTATGGGTTGTATATTGTTCGTAGGTGAGGAGGGAAACATGTTCAAAGGGAAAAACAAAGAGTATGTGAAGTTTGTAAATAAGGGTCAATTTTATATGGTCATATCTCTAAACATATAATGATATAGAAGTTCAATAACCTATTAAATGAAAGGTATTTGAGTCTAGTTTACATTGAAAAAAACCTCTCATCAATCGGAGTTTGGAGTAAAAAGTTATGCTCGTTTGAAGACAGCACTATCGGCTGGCAAAGCGCCCAAGCGCGTGGGCACCGAGACAGGTAGGCAGCAGGCACCCGCGCAAGGGGCATGTCGCACGGGAGCCGCACGTGGGCACCGCCCAGACCTTGGTCAGCCCGCCTATATGAAGTAAAATTGAGCTAGAAAGCTCATTTCTACTCCATTTTAGTTGTTTTTTTTTCCAGAATTCAGAGAATTCAAAGCCCTATCACATGGTGAAAATATATCCTAGGTAAGAAGCTTCACTCTTGTCTCTTTTGGGATTTTAAAAGAGAACCTTGGAAGAAAGTCATGGCTTGTTGTTTTCTTGTAGTTGATTGTGGTATTGTTGTGTTTTTAGATGATTCTAGGCAGAGGAAAGAGTAGGAGTTTACTTCTACTTTATCTAGTAACACTCCAAGAAAGGGTAAGTAATTCCCTTTTTGATTTCTTTAAGTTTATGAGGTTAACTTGGAGAATGTTGTAGAATTGTGTTATTGTTTCTTTGTATATTTTTGTGGCATGTTGCTGCCCAATTTTTCCAGAACTTTGGTGAAGTGAAGTTGCTGCTTGTTGTGTTTGTAAGTTTGACTTGGAAGGAGCCTTTAGGAATAAGATTGAAAGGAAGATTTTAGCAAAATTAGAGTCGACGTGCCAAGGTATGTAAAGGCGTCCATTTCCTTGTTTTTCATGCACGAAACTAAGTTATTGAAAGGATACATATTCCTATGTTCTTAAAATCATATTGAGGCATGTATGATCCTTTCCAAAGGGTTGGAAATACTTGGCATAACGCTTGAATCATTAAGAATGGTTGAAGCGAACAAATGTGAAGCGAAAGGCGTAATTTTTATACGATTGTTGTCGTAGTTCTAAATCGAGTTTAAGGTTCCCTTAATGTGGGCACCGTGAGCTGGTCCTTTGCAGTATACTGTATATCTGATGTTGAATATATGTTAAGATCTGGTCACTTAGTGAAATTGGTAGAAAATGCTAAGACGACGACATGTAATTGAACTTAAGCTAAGAAGATGATGCTAAGACGATTGAGGGTAAACGAGCTTATTGAAATAAAGTTTTAATAATATTTTTAATCCCTCCTATATGTTTATGTTTTTAAAGTGCTTAATTGTAAAAAGTAGATTTTATGTTTTTCCTCTTTAAAGCTAAGCAAGCGGCACGTAGCGAATAAGCTAAGTCGATACATGTTAACAGGGAAAGCGTGGCTAAGTTGTCAATTAGGCAAAGAGGTAAGTGCGTATAAGAATTGATGGAATAGTGAACACGATGGTAAAGACTTGAGTGTAGAGTGAATAATTTTTGGCAAAGAAGTTAAGATGAATAAGGAAAGTAGAGCTAAATATTGTTAAATTAAACGATACGGGTTACGATTGTGAATGAGGTACGCGACAACTAGGAAGATTAACCTTGTTCTAAGACGTTTAGCAAAAGAGTTATAAATTAAGTTGTTTATGTTCAATATGTGTTACGTTTATGAATAACCACTAAAGTGTTAACCTTCTACGAAATAATTAGAGTTCAATGTCTGCAAAATAGTAACTTAAGCTGAGAAGCTCTCTGCTATACCCCTAAACGATTATGTTAAATTATCTATTCTAAGTGTTGAAATTTTCTACCATGTATGGAAAGGGTAATCCTAGGATCTTATAAGTCACTTATGATTATGTAAGCTTTCTTAAGCTCCGCATATAATTGCAAAGTTATGTAAGTCAATCCAGCATCACCCGAATTATGGCTATATATCTTTATTTGCCTATAAGACATCACTTAGAGAGTTACTCAGATGTTCCCAAGTTATGGAGCTCCATGTCTCAGATCCTTAAGTTATGTCTTTATGTCCCTAATTTATGTTGAAACATGCTAGCTGATCTAAGAAGTTTTTGAGAGATCATATTTCGAGAATTATGCTAATGTCTAGGTCAAGTATCTGATGTTGTATACAAGTCTAAGAACTCAAGTCATTATATGTATTTCCAGTAAGAAGTCTTAATGTATATGATTTTCATGTTATAACATACATTTTAATTCTTTCAGTTATATTCAAGTCATGCATCTTTATGTTTAGCTCTTGTTGAGTTATCAGTTGAATTTCCTAAATTCAGAGGAGACATTCTCCCATGTACCAATGTTCCTAATGTTTAAGTAAGTATAAGTGCAGGCTATGATTATGATCAGTTAAGCTCAGAACTTTGAATACCAGGAAGTCTCCTAGAGGTCACCCAGTTAACTAAATACGAGTTATACATTATATAGAAGTCTCATACGTTGTATGTCTGTAGTTCAGTTCTCAGCTCTATGTATATGACAAATAACTCCAAGTTCCTAGTTATAATTTTCATGTTTTCCTACAAATAAGTCAAATGAATTAAGAACTATATGTGCTTATCTACATGATAAATTTGGCAATGAAATTCCAATGTATAGTTATCGATATAGGTAAAGGAACCACCTGGTAGGTAGTATATATTTGTAGTTTCCAGATGTTAAAGAATTGTGTAGAAATGAGCTCTATGTGTTTCTATTCAAGTAATATGTTAAATTGGTAGGATTATTTGTAGGATATTGTTTGTAAGCCTACAAACGTTCTTATGTTGTCTAAACCTCTTGAAGGTCCTTCAAGTAACTAAGTCTACATGTTGATGTATAATTTAACAGCTTTACGTGATATATATGCATATTTATAGCTTTATATAATATGGGTGCTCACTTGCATTTATGGGTTACGAAAGAGGCCTATTCCAGCCACAGATTTAACATTTTTTATTTATATGTCATATGTGTTAAATTGACTCAATATAAGCCATATCGGCCCTATTTATGATTACGATTGAGAATTATTTTTATTTTACCCCAGTGTGGTGCATCAATAAGATATTTTTATTTTACCACGGTGTAGTACATCGGCTGGAGATATTTTTATTTTACCTCGGTGTGATACATCGGCTAAAGATATTTTAATTTTTTCCCGGTGTGGTACACCAGCTGAAAGAATTTTATATATGGATTTATGGTTGGATGGTTGCTGGCATTACAGTTATAGTTTTTCTTGTGCATTACTTGGTTGCATTTGTACTTCAGTATTGACTTATTGTCAGGTTTCAATTTCCAGGATTCCAAGTTGTTAGTATTCCTTATTTCTGGCTCAGTTATCATTGCTATCTTACATGTTTACTGATTTTTGCTTTACATACCAGTACATTTCATTCGTACTGACGTCCCTTCGCCTGGGGACCTGCGTTCGTAGCGCAGGTGCAGTAAAGGTCGGGATTGCCAGTTGCAGTAGCAGTTCGTGAGATTAGTGGATGTGTTGGTATGCTCCTTTCTTTCTGGAGCTAAGACTGATTTTGTTTCAGTTATAGTTTTTAGATGCAATTATGGGTAGGTCGGAGCCTTGTTCCGACCATCAGTCAGTTACTCTTCAAGGCTTTGTGGGCTTAGTGTGTACAATGGTATTCAGTTTTGGCCTTGTCGGCTTTTTGTTGTTTAGCTTAGCATACTCATAGCCTTGTTTGCATTTCAGTTGTTTACCCTGTATTGTTGAGACATTATGGGTCCATTTTGTGCTCCAATTGATTGTGATAGGTGGCCTGGACGGCCTAAGTGTTACAGTTACAGATGTCATATAATTGGCTTCCCAGTCAGTCAGATATGGGGAGCCAGTCATGCCCTCCCCCCAGTTATAGGGCGTGACATCTGCGATGTCTTTCTTCATGCCATTCCACCAACAGACTTCTTGTAAGTCATGATACATCTTGGTGGCATCTGGATGTATAGAATACCGGGATCCATAAGCCTCGTGCAACATTCGATTTCTTAAATCGTCAACATCCGGAACACATAAGTGACCCTGGTATCAAAGCACACCATCTCCCACTTTGGAGAAGACCTCTACCTTCTGATTTTAAACGGCCTCCTTTAGCTTTACCAAAATAGGGTCCTCATCTTGTCTAGCTTTTATAACATTCACCAAGGATGATTCTAATCCGTTCTGAACTATAACACTGCCATCGGTCGAATCAACTAAACGAACTCCCAACCTTGCAAGTCAATGAACGTCCTTCACCAGCTCCTTCTTCCTCTCATCTATGTGGGACACACTTTTCATGGAGAGTCTACTAAGTGCGTCTGCTACTACATTAGCCTTTCCCGGATGATAAAGGACGCTCATGTCATAATCCTTAAGAAGCTCCAACCACCTCCTTTGCTGAAGATTGAGATCCTTCTGGGTAAACACATATTGCAAACTCTTATGGTCCGTAAACACATCCACGTGGACCCCGTACAAGTAGTGTTTCATATTTTCAAGGCAAATACCACTGCGGCCAATTCGAGATCATGAGTCGAGTAGTTCTTCTCATGCACTTTTAGCTGTCTAGAAGCGTAAGCTATAACTTTTTCGTGTTGCATCAAAACACACCCAAGTCCTATCCTTGAAGTATCACAATACACTACGAACCCATTGGTACTTGATCTTGGGCATAATTACGTGCCCAAGTGCTATTTTATAATTTAATTTAGTCATGTTGGTCTGATTATACACTTACATTCTTATGTGATTTTATGTAAATTTGGGTATGCACTAACCAACATGATTAGTCCTTGTTTTGTAGGTGTAAAATGCATATGAGTGACTAAATAATGATGGGTGAAGTGAATTGCAAAAGATGGCAAGGAAACATGCCATGGCAAGGCTGGCCGCGCCAAGCAGCGTGCCACGCTGCGCGTGTGCCGCGCCCAGCGTTGTGCCACGCCAAGGCCATGCACGCGAAATGCTTCCTTCCAAGTCGCTTGCGCGCCAGCGTCCGTGCCACGCTAGGCACTACTGCGCGCCGCAGGCCGTGTCACGTTGGCCATCGTGCAGGACAAACGCCGTGCCACGACGGCTGTCGCGCCATTCCTCAGCCAAGCAACATTTAAGTGCAAATTCCAGTGGGCCTCCGCGTCACCTCCGTGGCACGGAGGCAAATTGGTGCGTTCACCTCCGTGCCACAGAGCTATTCCACCACAGGTCAAATTTTGCATTTTTTTCAGCTTAGTATAAATTGAACCCTTAGCTTCTAAAATCATTTATCACGAAATATTTTCTGAAAACCGTAGAGGAGCGAAGGGAGAAGTGAAGAACACACCTAGGATTCACTAATTTTACATTCTCTTTTACCTATTCTTGTAAGTACACTACTTTAACGATGTTTTTAAGTTATTGTATGAACATGAGTGGCTAAAACCCTTCCTCTAGGGTTGAGGCCACGTGATATGATTGTAATGCATGAATTCATTTTGGTTTGAGATGTTAATTCTTGTTTTGTCTTACATTCTTTATTATGATTGTTTTTATGCTTAATCACCATGAAATCATACATGTTAAGCTAGGTAAAAGCTTGAGAGAGTAAACCTAGGCTAGAACAAGAGAATGTAGGGAGCAAGTTCTTATCTTACGATAGGATTCGCGATTAGGATATAAATTATACTTAATTTACCTTGCTTGGTTGATAAAACGGGATGATAGCGAGACACCGGCTTAGAACTGTCACTTCACCACTCTTAGAAGTAGTTGTGAAGCTAAGTCAGGTTAAATGATTAGAGGTACGAAAGTCCCTAATCAAGAACACAAACCCCATAAACCACATCCATATAGTTGAATTGCCCACGAACTAGGATGCCACATCTCCACTCAAAGATATAGTTGTGAAGCTAGTTTGTCGTGTTTAGAGGCTCGAGAGACCATGAACATCGCATTTTCCAACTATGTGAGACAACAATTGATAATTTCATATGTGAACCATTACAAAGTGTAGCATTGCATGATTGTATGGCCTTAACTCTAGTTTCTTCTTATATTGTTTCCAGATTTTGTGACAACCCCAAAACTTAATTATAATTTACCAAAAACTTCTCTAATCAACACTTGTGAAGGTTATCATACACTTGAACTTCATAATTTGCTAAATTGGTCCATTCCCTATGGGTTCAACATTCGACTCTTAAAAAGGGCCACTGTATTACTTGTACGACTGCGTACGCTTGCGTGTGCGTTGGAGCGCAACAAGTTTTTAGCGCCGTTGCTGGGGAACTGGCGAAGTTAGTAAATTTTTCTATTTTCGTGTGATTTTTAATTTCCTTAAGTGTTGAGAAACTTGGTCTTAGTCTGATATATTGCAGGTGACAGGTTGTCCTTGCAGAGCTGGCAAGGAATAGGGAGCTAGTGGAACCGTTGCTTGAACCTGAACGTCAACTTCATTTACTCAAGAGGGAAGCTCTAGAGCGAAAGATAAAGAGACTTCAGGAGAGGTTACAACAACACCCACCAGTAAGGCAAGCGAATTTGTTACTTGAGATCATGGCAGCACGACCAGTTCGCGAAGTGGCTATCCCACTAGCGACAAATGTGAGCTCTAGTATCCGCAAACCGGAACCTGGAGGGAACTTTGAATTGAAACAGAATATGGTGCAAATGTTACATTCTAGTGGCCAGTTCACTGGGATGACTCATGAGGACCCACAACAGCACTTACAAAACTTTCTTGAGATTAGTGACATGTTCGTCCCTACTGGAGTGTCCACAGATTATGTCCGACTTACCCTCTTCCCATTCTCATTGTTGGGAGAGGCAAAGAGGTGGTTGAAATCTGAGCCACCAAATTCCATAACTTCTTGGGACGATTTGGCAAAGAAGTTCCTCATCAGATTATTCCCTTCAGGCAAGACTACCAAACTCAAGAGTGAAATATTAAGCTTCAAGCAGAGGCCGGAGGAGAACTTGTATTTAGCTTGGGAGAGATTCAAGTCATTATTGAGAGATTGCCCCCATCATCAGCAGTCCAATGAAGTGCTAGTCCATACCTTTGTGGAAAGTATAGACCCACACACAAAAATTTTACTAGACTCTGCATCGGGTGGGCAAGCATTAGAGAAAACTTATGATGAGTTGTACACTTTGTTGAACAGGATTGCTCAGGAAAATCCAGAGTGGCACAACGAGTTATCGAGAGGGGCAGGAAAGAGAACAACAGGGCTGATAGAGGTGGATGGTGTAAATGCCTTGGCTGCATAGCTAGCATTATTTCAGCATCAGATGATGACTCAGTTCAATAAACTGAGTATGAACCAACAACAACGACAGGTAAATGCGGTTCAGCAAGCTCCTAGTTGGTGCGAAATCTGTAGAAATAATGGGCACAAGGCAGAATCCTGCGGGGCCAATCCTAAAGCGGTCAATTTTGTTGGGAATTTTAAGAGAACAATAAGAATTTTGGGGACAATTACAACAATAATTGCCAGAGCCACCTGAATTTTTCTTGGGGTGGGAATCAAAGTCAAAGCTACCAGCAACCTCAGCAACAGCAGTATCAGCAACAAAACAAGCAGATGGGTCAAATAGCAGCTGCTCACCACACTAGACCACTAGGAGGATTACCTAGTGACACAGACACAAACCCCCGACAGGTCAACGCCATCAGTCTGAGGAGTGGCAGGCAATTGGCTGATGCACCACCGAAAGTAGAGGAGAAATGAGGTGTAGCCAGAGTTGGTTAGAAAGGGACCATCCACTGACGAGGGAGAGAACTAGAGTGTTGTGCAACAAAATGCACAATCATCATTGCAGCCATCACAGAGACCATCACCACCATTTCCGCAAAGACTAAAAAAGAGCAAGGAGGAGGAATGCTTTAGAAAGTTCTTCGATATTTTCAAAGAACTTCACATAAATTTGCCTTTTCTTGATGTTTTGCAGGGAATGC
Organism: Datura wrightii; assembly: GCA_035772735.1. Lineage (NCBI taxonomy): Eukaryota > Viridiplantae > Streptophyta > Magnoliopsida > Solanales > Solanaceae > Datura > Datura wrightii. The sequence continues at coordinate 8,074,652 of JASDFA010000029.1, read as the reverse complement.
CCAAGTATGCTAAGTACTTGAAAGATGTGGTGGCCAACAAAATCAGATTGGTGGATGTTCAGATAGTAGCATTGACTGAGGAGTGCAGCCACAGGGTAATGAGCAAGATACCTAAAAAGCTCAAAGACCCAGGGAGCTTTACCCTCCCCATACAAATTGGTAAAGTTGAGGTGATAAGAGCTCCATGTCATTTAGGGGCAGCAATTAATCTAATGCCCCTATCTTTGTTTAACACCTTGGGGTTGGGTCAACCGAGACCAACACGATTGATGCTGCAGCTGGCAGACAAGTTGCGAGTGGCACCAGAAGGAATAATTGAGGACCTTCTCATCAAAGTGGGTAAGTTCATCACACCCACTGATTTCATTATATTGGATTTTCAAGTTTATGTCAAGGTATCCCTCATCTTGGGACGGCCATTCTTGGCCATTGGAGGAGCGATTATTAATGTAAGAGCAGGGACCTTGAAAATGAGGGTCGATGATGAAGAAGAACTCTTCCGGGTCTGTCAAGAGATTAACCCACTCATACATTACAGATACCTTTGTAAGGTTAGTGTGTTATCAGAGGCTAAGGGTGGGGTCAAAGATTCCATAGGTCCACGGCCAAAGGAGATGATTACTTTTCAGCCCGAATCTGATGGAGGGCTTCCGTTTGAGAAGGAGTTGGAGGAAGAGAGGGACGAGAGGCGGTTGTTCCCTCGAAAAACAAAAAGAGAAGAAGATGGTTCTCGAAAGGGAACACGGGTATGAGGACGTACTGAAAAGGATAGTCCACGTCGTGCTGCGACGTAAAATTAGGTGCTGCTTGGGAGGCAACCCAAGGGTACCACAGGTACAATTTTAATTTTTTTCATTTGTGTTGATTTTGTTTATTTACATCTTGTTGTTGTTTTTGGTGGAGAATTAAGCACAGATGGAGGGGAAGTCTGAGTACCCTTGGAGGAGAAAGCTAAGAAGCATAAAAGAGAAAAAGTGTGGGGTCGAATACCCACTTGTTCAAAAATGAAGAAAAATATGCCGTTAGTTAGGCCTTGAGGCCCCAGGGAGTATTTCTCACCCTTTTTGAATTTTAATTGGATGCTTTGGGGACATCATGATTCAAGTGTGGGGTGAGGGAAATTTCAAAATTTTGTGCTTAATGATTTCGGGTGAATTTAGTGCTTGATAGGTATTGGTGAGGAAAATTTTTGAGTTGAGCATGATTCCCCACCCGTTGGTTTTTCTTTCGGTTCTTTTTCAACGGGAGGCACTTTGAACCGAAGAATAAAAATTTTATTTGTCTGTACATAGTTGTTTTTAGTCATAGTTAGGGACTATTCCCGACAATGGATGGATGACGACCGTCTTGAGGGAAAATTAGTCAATAGGTTTTGGTTTTTGAACCCGTAGCTAATTGATGGCTTGATGCTCTTGTTATGTGCTATACATGATTGTGAGATGCAAGTATGGTTAGTTTTGAAGCATGTAAGTTGTATAACTCTGTTTGAGAAACCTAGGCTCTTGAATATGACTCTATGTGCTTAAAGCTTAATTTTGAATTCTTGTGATTAGCTGAGTTAAGAGTCTGCTGAATTTGTCTTGAATTGAGCATGTGCTATGTGTGTAATTTGAATATTCAATGCTATTGTCTAGTGTCTAGAACTTGTCTGGTGTGTATACAAAATGAAATGAGGGATGTCGATTGTAGGAGATGATTTACGCATTTCATTGAATGAGCCTAATTTTTATGCCTCGCTTTACCCACCCTGAATGTCTAATCCTAGTTAGCACCATTGAGCTTTAAGCCTATTCTTTGATAGCTGCAACATAAGCTTAATCCTTTTTCTTTCAATAGCCTTGAAGTTTCTCCAAAACTCCTAAGCGCTTAAGTGAAAAATCTAAAAGAGTAAAGGAGTGAGAATCGTGAAAAAGAAGGAAAAATAACTGTTGTGGGATTTGAGGAAAAGATTAGAGGTGCACTTGTTTGAAAATGCTTGAGTATTGGTAGGGAGTAAGAAAACAAATGAATAAAAAAGTTGCTTAAGTACTCCTTACTAATAAGCTAAGTGTGATTAAAGAAATGGGAAACAGAAGAGGAAATTTAAGATTGAAAAGAATGAAGGTGAAGTAAGAGAAGAGATGTCCGTAATGAATGTGTGATGTATTAAAAGCACTTGGGGAAGATAGCCACTATTACTGGCCAGAATAGTACCTACCCGTCCCTTAGCTTACATTACGACCCGATAAGTCCTACTTAATCTTATGGTCAAACATTCTTAAATTAGTGGAGTAAAACACTAAGGGAAAGCTTATGGGTCAATACACGTGGCATGTGAATTCTTTGTGAGAGTGAGCTTAATTCTTATCCATATACCCGTACACGGTATAATTTGAAAATTTGTGAGTAAAAATGGGTAACTCGCCTTTTGTGAGGGAACATGTTTAATAAAGGATAAAATTCATATCGGATCTCTTGATCAGTTGATTTGCATGAGTTTGTTGAGATTGAGAGTCGATTCTTGAGGTGAGGAAGTCTTAACATAGTCATATTTGCTTTTGATGGTTACACCGTGCATGCAAGATTTTTAACTTGCTATAAAAAAAACGCTGTAGCCGCTGCTTGAATTGTCTTACTAAATTAGCTATGTGTGAGTCTTCATGTGCATGAGATGTAAAAGAGTTGTTCGAGGACGAACAAGGCTTTAAGTGTAGGGTAGTGATCTTGGGCATAATTACATGCCCAAGTGCTATTTCATAACTTAATTTAGTCATGTTGGTCGCGCAAGGAAACATGACATGGCAAGGCTGGCCGCGCCAGGCAGCGTGCCACGCTGCGCGTGTGCCGCGCCCAGCGCCGTGCTACGCCAAGGCCATGAGCGCGAAATGCTGCCTCCCAAGGCGCCTGCGCGCCAGCGTCCGTTCCACGCTAGGCACTGCTGCGCATCGCAAGCCGTGTCACGTTGGCCATCGAGCAGGACAAGTGCCGTGCCACGCCAGCTGTCGCGCCATTCCTCAGCCAAGCAACATTTAAGTGCAAATTCCAGTGGGCCTCTGCGTTACCTCCATGGCACGGAGGCAAATTGGTGCATTCACCTCCGTGCCACGGAGCTATTCCACCACAGGCCAAATTTTGCATTTTTTTCACCTTAGTATAAATTGAACCCTTAGCTTCTAAAATCATTTGTCACGAAATATTTTCTGAAAACCGTAGAGGAGCGAAGGGAGAAGTGAAGAACTCACCTAGGATTCACTAATTTTACGTTCTGTTTTTACTATTCTTGTAATTACACTACTTTAATGATGTTTTTAAGTTATTGTATGAACATGAGTGGCTAAAACCCTTCCTCTAGGGTTGAGGCCACGTGATATGATTGTAATGCATGAATTCGTTTTGGTTTGAGATGTTAATTGTTGTTTTGTCTTACATTCTTTATTATGGTGTTTTTATGCTTGATCACCATGAAATCATACATGTTAAGCTAGGTAAAAGCTTGAGAGAGTAAACTTAGGCTAGAACAAGAGAATGTAGGGAGCAAGTCTTATCTTATGATAGGATTCGCGATTAGGATAGAAATTATACTTAATTCGCGTTGCTTGGTTGATAAAACGGGATGATAGCAAGACACCGACTTAGAATTGTCATTTCACCACTCGTAGAAGTAGTTGTGAAGCTAAGTCAGGTTAAATGATTAGAGGTACGAAAGTCCCTAATCAAGAGCACAAACCCTGTAAACCACATCCATGTAGTTGAATGGCCCACGAACTGGGATGTCACATCCCCGCTCAACGATATAGTTGTGAATCTAGTTTGTCGTGTTTAGAGGCTCGAGAGACCATGAACATCGCATTTTCCAACTATGTGCGACAACAATTGATAATTTCATATGTGAACCATTACAAAGTGTAGCATTGCATGATTATACGACCTTTGCTCTAGTTGCTTCTTATATTGTTTCCAGATTGTTTTGTGACCACCCCGAAACTTAATTATAATTTACCAAAAACTTCTCTAATCAACACTTGTGAAGGTTATCTTACACTTGAACTTCATAATTTGCTAAATTGGTTTATTCCCTATGGGTTCGATATCCGGCTCTTAAAAAGGGCCACTGTATTACTTGTACGACCGTGTACGCTTGCGTGTGCTTTGGAGCGCAACAGTACCCTCGAGTAGGGTTAACACCAGTGCTAAGGTAAGTCGAGCCTTCAGCTCTTGGAAGCTCTTCTCACAAGCCTCCGACCATTGAAACTTTACCTTCTTCTGGGTTAGTTTAGTCAACGGTGCCGCGATAGATGAAAACCCTTCAACAAACCTCCTATAGTACCTAGCTAAGCCCAAGAGAGTTCTAATATCTGAAGGATTCACCGGTCTGGGCCAATTCTTCATGTCTCTATCTTTTGTGAGTCTACCTGCACCCCGCACCCTCTCACTAGACACCACATGACTGAAGAACAACACAGAATTCAACCAAAACTCACACCTCCTAAATTTCATATAATTGACGATCCTTCAAAGTCTACAACACCACCCTGAAATAAGCGGCATGCTCCTTCTCGCTCCGAGAGTATATAAGGATGTTATTTGTGGACACATTCACAAACAAGTTCAGATATGACTTGAACACCCTGTTCATCAGGTCCATAAAAGCTGCAGGAGAATTCGTTAGTCCAAAGGACATAACTACTAACTCATAGTGGTCATACCAAGTTCCGAAGGCTGTTTTTGAAATGTCACTCTCCTGAACCCGGAGATGATGGTATCCGGACCTGAGATCTATATTCGAAAAGCACTTGGCACCCTAAAGCTGGTCAAACAAATCATAAATCCTAGGGAGAGGATACCTGTTCTTGATGGTGACTTTGTTCAATTGCCGATAGTCAATACACATCCGAAGGGAACCATCCTTCTTTCAGAAAAATAGAATTGGTGCATCCCATGGAGACTTGCTAGGTCTGATGAAACCTTTGTCTAGAAGGTCCTTCAACTGATCCTTCTACTCCTTTAGCTTAGCTGGGTCCATTTGGTAAGGAGGAATAGATATAGGTTGTGTGTCGGGTAAGAGGTCAATATCAAAGTTGATTTTTCTCTCTGGAGGAATACCCAATAGATCATATGGGAATACTTCTGGATACTCACATACCACCGAAACTAACTAAATAGTTGGGGTCTCGGATATGGCATCCTTAACTCTAACTAGATGGTAGACACAACCTTTGGAAATCATCTTTCTGGTCTTAAGATAGGAAATGAAACGACCTACAGGCACAACTGAACCACCCTTCCATTCTAAGACTGTCTCACCCAGAAATCTAAACTCTACCACACAGGTTCTACAATTAATGGAGGCATAACATACAAATAGCAAATCCATGCCGAGGATAACATCGAAATCATTCATGAATAGCTCTACTAAATCTGCTGAGGTGACTTTCTAAAGGACTGTGATTGGGCAACTTCTATATACCAGTCGAGCTACGACTGAATCACCTACTGGAGTAGATACTGAGAAGGATTCTGAAAAGACCTCGGGATTTATTCTGAAACTACTAGCCACGTAAGTTGTCACAAAAGACAAGGTATTCCATGGATCTAACAAAGCATATACATCAAGATGGAAAACTCATAAAACACCAGTAACCACATCGGGAGAAGACTCCTGTTCCTGTCGGGATGCAAGGGTACAAAACCTATTCTGGCACTGACCGCCAGCCGAACTCGTTGAAGTACCCTGATAGGAGGGACGCGATGCTGGAGCTGCTGAACTAGCGGCTGGTATACGGGCTCCACCGTCCCCTGATCTGGCCGAAGGGCACCCCTGAGTCTGTGTCCGGGTTTTCCACACCCAAAATAAGCGTCTGAGCCAACTAAACACCTCCTTGGGTGATTATTGTCATACTTTGCATAGGCTGTGAAGGTGAACTCTATCTGCATGCTACCCTGGCCCCTCGAATCTGAAACCCTGTTTCTCTGATCACCTAGCGGTCTAGATGGTGCACTAGCTGATGATGGTGCTAGAGCAATAGGCCTGTGATGAGACTACTGGCGATGACCGCCCCTCGATCTAGGCTGAAAGGCCCATAATTGTTTGTCCTGGCCCTCTTGGCCTCTCTCTGCCTCCAATACATCGCCCCCATCTGTTGGGCGTGTAATACTATGCGAGGCAAATCCATGTCTTGATGCAGCATGGCGATCCTACAATCCTTATCCAGGTAGTCCGCCACTCTGTGTACAAATCAACTGAACCGAGCCCTCTAGTCTTCCACTAACTCTGGCGTATACTTGGATAAGCAGGTGAACTCTAGAGCATACTCCTGAACCAACATGTTACCCTATTTTAGATTTACAAACTCGGCCGCCTTCAGTTCTCTCATCTCACTAGGGAAGAACCGATCCAGAAAGGCGGCATGAAACTCTTCCCAATTGAGGGGTATGCTCCCACTACCCTACTATCTTTCCATTTTTTAAACCAAGTACGTGCAATCCCTTTCAACTAATAAGAGGCCAAGTCAACGCACTCCTCATTTTCCACCCCCATGACCTGGGTGATCTTCAGAATCTGATCAATCAATTCATGCGGGTCCTCGTCTACTTTCAACCTAAGAAACTCTGGTGGGTTCATTCTCAGAAAATCTCTGACCCGAGTCGCCGCCGCATTCCTGTTCTAAGGGAGATGCACCACTGCTTGTTAATTTACTTGAGCGGTCAAGGCCTGTGCTAGCATCTGTATGGCTGTCCTGAATTCAGCGTGGGCAGCCGACTCTGGTGCATGCTCTTCATGGGCTGGTGGGGCCTGATGGTGCCCCTCTCCGTTGCCGTTCTTGTGGATATTCCCGTTCCTCCTTTCATTTACTCGACGTGGAGTATGATTTTGTAAATTTGTATAGCACGAGTTAGAAGGATAGATATGCATTTCATCGCATGGCATGAGATCATGAAAGAATGGGACATTTTCTAAACGTATCGTAAGCTCTTCGTCATAAGTGTAGTGCGCTTCACACATATGAAAAAGACTCTACTTAATGCAGCTTTCAGACACCCTAGGACACTCCAAACTTATTGCTCTGATACCAAGTTTGTCACCACCCGATTATAGGCCCGGATGGAGACACGGGACAAGGAACTCCAAGGGACTCCGAGACGACCCATGACATGAACATTCAACGAACTTAATCAATAGAAGCAGTAGTTTCTACATACATAATATAGCAGAAGTCTAAACATGACATAAGATCTGAAATACATCATATGCGTTTAAAGCTGAGTATAAACTACGTCCGAGAAAGCCTCTATCACTAATGAGTTGATGGGATAAGAACCCAACTAACTCTATAAAACTGAAACTGAAATACACCAACATATCTGAATCAAAGAGGGGCCCTCGACAAATGAGTACTCCCAATAGAGACTAATGCTACTTCGAAGGCTGGCTAGGGTCGAGGCTGAATCAGAGTATCGGAGCCTGTATCATGAAACGATACAACATAGAGTATGCGGTCAGTACGTGAAATGTACCGAGTATGCAAGACGGACATTTAAAATTCATAAAAGTTCATAAGGGTGGGACGACATGCTCATAACATAAATATCATAATGTAATATAAAGCTCAAGGTTTTCAAAACATTCGTAACTCAGTCATAATCATAATAATAGGAGAAAAACTTCCTTAAACATGACTTGAGCCAAAATAATACGAATATAACCATGCATAAATTATGAAAAACAATGGGAGATTCTTATAACCTACATACCCCATATGAGCACATATGGAGCCCGACTTGTAAACCCCTAGTCGGAAGGGTGTTCATACCTTGCCAAGGGTAGAACCATGAAAGGCGTGATATCACTCATGAAAGGCCCATTTGGGGCAAAAGAGGATAGTATCAAGGGAGGTCCCATCTTGACCTACGGTGGCACGTAGTTATGAGATTCGGGACAAAACCTGGGCCCCGAACCTACTCAGTGTTAAATACTACCCCAGACATATATAGTGCTTATAGGATAATATAAATGAGATTCATGGGCTAGTTAAATTATTATAATCATAAGCATGCTTGTAAATATGTGAACTAGCCATGAAGATAAGGCCCATGAGTCGTCCATAATCATAAATCGTAAATCATGAGGTTCATGCGTACTTGTAAAACATGTATATACTTACTAATTTATAAATTCATGATGAGCATTTGAACAAATCCGTATCATAAATCATAAATCATGATGGGTCGACGAACATCAAAATCAAGGTAAAATCATAACTCAATTTATCATAGAACATGTATGATTGGGCATAATTTAATAGAAATTTATATTAATAAAATTATAATCGAATTAGTTGTAAAATCTGATCATGATTCGTAAAATAAGATGTGATACAAGAGAGATATTAACCCATAGATAGATCATTAGGATTTAATAAGGAATTGAAATAAACCCCATAAGATTTTCAAATAAAATTTCATGAATTAGGATAGATTGGACATGGGTGTGAATGAATTCACATAGATTGGACATGGGTGTGAATGAATTCACCCACTCATAACCCCACATACCTGAGTGATTTGAATTCTATCACTTCCTTACTTTTCCAACAGGAATTGAAGAACAACTAATGAAGAACCTTGGGGTTTTATGCTTGATCACCCTCTACACTCTTAAACTTTGCACGCATGGGTTTTAATAGGCTAGAATGACTTAACCTATCTTAATACTGTCACACCCCGCCTTGGGGGGTATGACTGGCACCTGGTGCCCTACTAGGACCTGAACTGCTAGACTGCTGAGCCTGGGCACATTTGGTGCCTGGCTGGCTCTAACTCACATTTCTGGAAACAAAGGGCTATATAACGGCTGTAAACACAACCCCCGGCCCATTGTCCTATAGCCTCCTGTACCTATAACGACAGCTAACCAGAAACATGCAACTATAGGGAAACCTATGCGGGCCAACAAGGCCACCATGTTGTCTAGTTATCTGCAACTCAATAATAAAATACTAGAAGGCTACGTGACCGGCAAGGTCACCACTACTGTCGAGTTATGGCCCCATACGGCCAACATAAAAAAGGTAAAAGTACTAACAGCTATACAACTGCTCACACGACCGGCTCAGCTGACCACAGGGAAATATATACAACTGCAAGCCTCTAGGAATAACAATAGAAACGATCGGGACAGGGCCCCGACCTACCCATACTGTACAACAAAAGAAAATGAAATACACCTTTGGAATTTAGTCTCCGGATGACAGGAGTTGAATACTCGATCACTGACAGGAATCACGAGGGATCGCCTCCTCGTTTGTGAGTACCTGCAGGCAAGTAATGCAGCGCCCCACCGGGCATCAGTACCGCTGGTACTGAGTATGTAAAGCAATAGCTGAAAGGAACATATGAAAACAACAATACAACTGATGAAACTAAAATAGGAAGGGGAAAGATTAACTGCCTGATAATGTAAAACTATGCCTACTCTTAATCATACTGAAAGGAGTAGGAGTCATACCTGGAGACGTGTCGTTCTACTGCCGATCTACTCGTAACTAATGTAACATGGCATGACATAACATAACATATCATAGCACACACAAACCTTACCCGGCCCCCATAAGCCGGGAGGTACAACCAGCACAGAATCTATACCCCTACCCCGGTCATCCCATCTCCTGTAATAACTATAAGCATCCTGCCGGTCCCCTGGGTATGCACTTGGGCTCGCTGAGCCCCTGACTATAACTGTACCTGAGTCCGGAGGACTCCTGAATCAACACCCGGGCGTATCCGCTCGACTGGGGTGTATAAGGGCCGACCAAGGCACAATATGGGGAAAACTGGCATCCCATCTTCGTCCCCTGTGGGACGGCATGCCACTCCGTAGAGCGACGTATCCTCGTCCTCTGGCAGACGAGTCGATACAGCTATTAACCCTGGGGCGGTCAGGGATGCTAGGTAATCCAACCCCAAGACAATACAGTGGTCTCAACTAGTAATACTATCTGCATATATCACATGCTGAAGCTAATAATTATAATGCATCTGTGTCTACTGTATGCTAAACTAGTGATAGCGATATGTATGTACTTAATTCATGCTGAGACTGATAATAGCGTATATGTACAAATATAATCTTCTGCCATACTGTACTGTATACTGAGTTTTTGTAATTACATGATTTACTATCCCTAACATGCTTCCTAAACTTCACTTTTAACCTATCATTCTACTTCTGAGATTCCTTACAGATATTACATTGTTTTACTGGGTTTCAACTGAATCCGATAATATCCTACATTCTGTATTACATCACATACTGGGCATGCTGTGCAGTTCCTATAGGGGTGGGCGTTCGGTGTTTCGGTTCGGTTTTTTCAAATTTCGGTTCGGTTTTTTCGGTTTTCGGTTATAAATAATGAACACCAAACACCGCACCGTTTTAATTCGGTTCGGTTCGGTTTTTTTTAATTCGGTTCGGTTTATTTATTTCGGTTATTCGGTTTTTTTGGGCTTGGTTGATGGACTTTTTTCTTATTGTAAAATGGGCTGCATTTAAATAAAATATAAATTATTTCAAGCTTTTTAATTCAAAATGATCTACTTTTAAGGTTTAACTACTGTGATTGTGAAACTTTCTTTTATTAATATCAAATTATCAATTATAAATTTATAAATAAAAATTAAAATTACATAAATCGAGTGCCTACCGGCTACCGCCTACACTTCAAAATGGCATAACTTAGTAACTTGCCATCTCAATTCTCAAATTCTCAATGACAATTGACATAATCACATAAAGCATCACATCACTTGATGGTCGAATGCCGATGGACACTTGGGCATTCCCAAATCCACACAGGCACAAAGCATACAAATTTAAAATTACAATACACACACGAAATGACAAAAATCATAATCAACATTCAGCACTTCAGTAGTGCCAGCGCCTAACAGCCCAACACACACACTGGTATGGACCGTATGGTACACACAAAGTCACAAACTACTTGGGACTTCAAAGTTAAAAATTAAAATCACAAAAAAAAAAAACACCAAATTCATTCAACCACTCTATAATATTAAATACGAATAACATTGAGATTACGCTCAAGAGTCAAGACACTTCTCAGTTCTCAACATGCTTCTTCATGATTGAACTTGAACCATTGATCATTGAACCTAATAAATGGTAAGATAAAATAAAAAATTAGAATATAACTTTCAACTTTCAAGATAAAAAAACAATATTACAAAAAAATATCATCAATGACAATGAGACTATGAGATGAGAGAGTATGAGACAAATGAGTAAATGACAATGACCAAATAAATAAAGTAATCAATAATTCAACTCACCGGTCACTAGTAGGCACCGCACTAGTAGCAAATTGCATATTGCAATCATACATCAACAATGTAAGACTCTCTTCCATTTATTGCCATCTCTAAAGATAATTTAATCAAATATGTCATAAAACACAAATTAGTATACTACTAATTTATTATTGCATTAAAACTTAAAAGTCTAAATAAACAACTAAAAAACATAAAATCTTACCAAGCTCAAGTTTCTCAAGATACTCCAAACTTTCCTCAACACAAATGGGCTTAGTCTCTTGTCTAAGCCAATCTTGGACACAAACAAGAGATTGCACACATTTAGGAGTCAATGAACTTCTAAATTGATCAAGAATACGACCACTAGTACTAAATGCACATTCTGAAGCCACACTTGAAATTGGAATAGCCAACACATCACGAGCTAACTCTAAAAGAACAGGAAACCTGGGAGAATTAACCCTCCACCAATCTAATATATCAAAATCATTAGAATCAGGCTCTTGTTCTTCACTAATGTATCTATCCAACTCTGATTTAGCACCTCCACTTCCACAATCTTCTTTTTGTTTTTTCAAGAAAAGCTTAGTTCTCACATGAAGATGTTTACCTTCCATTATATTAGTTCCCCACATATTCAACTGTTTAGACAATTCTTTAATTGTAACATCATTAGAAGATGCATTGTCAACAGTGATAGAGAATACCTTGTCCAAATGCCAATCAAGTAAACAATTACTAATCGCCTCTGCCATTTGCTCACCCTTATGACTAGATATTGGGCAAAAATTTAATATTCTTTTATGCAACACCCAACTTCTATCAATAAAATGAGCAGTCAAACACATATAATTAATTCTTTGCAATGATGTCCATGTGTCTGTGGTAAGACAAATCTTTGGTTGTACTTCTTTAAAAGACTTCTTCAAATCTTGTCTCAATTCACTATAAACTTCATAACAATCCCTAGTTATTGTTCTACGGGAAGGAATTCTAAATAGAGGTTGGGCTTTGCTCATAAACTTCTTGAAACCTTCATTCTCTACAAAGCTAAATGGTAGTTCATCGATAATTATCATTTCAACCAAAGCCCTTCTAACTACATCTTGTTCAAATTTCCAAAGTGGGGCATCTTGAGTTTGAAAAGATAATTTCATTTGAGAAGAAGTTTCAACGATAGTTTTATATGCCTTGCACCTATCCAAATGTTGTTTCAAACCCGTTGTTCCATTTTTACTTGTATGGGCAGCATAATTATTCTTACAATACTTGCACTTTGCTCTACCAATACCATTTTCAACTATCTTATCAAAATGACCCCAAACCTCAGATCTTCGTTGCATTTCTTTCCTTTTCTTTGTAATTGAATCCAAAGTTTCAGTTTGAGTATCTAGTGAGTTGTCAGTTGAACCAACTTCACTTACTGTACTTTCATCATCCATCTACACAAAATTAATAAGAACAATCATAAATAATTAACCAACAATCAACAAATCAACAACCAACAACAACAAATGATATATCAAAAAGACAAAGACTATTCAAAGAATCAAAATATTAACTATTAAGTATGTATAGACTATAGTGAAAGTGATTCCAAAGACTATTCAAAATAAATAATATTAAGGTTTAAGTGCTCTATTAGTTAGTAACTTAGTATTACATCTTACCAACAATTCATGCATGACATATATATAATAATGCATATATCTTCGAATTCAAGAATTTGCACGTGCCCTGCTTCTCCAACAAGAGCTACCCACCCATTATTGCAAACATTTCCATAACCAATGCTAACTCTAAAACATCAACAAAATTAAGAAAAGGTGAAATAGAAGTTATTTTCTAGGGGAGAGGGAATTGTTCAATTTGAACTTGGGGGGACAATGAAGAAGCTTGGGGTAGCTCAAGTATTTATAGCTGGAAAAAGATGGGAGAGGATGTGTTGAGATTAAGGGGGGGTAGGGGGGTGAACAGAGAGAGACAGAAATAAAACAAGGAGGGACAAGAAGAGTTAAAGCTTGGAGTCTTGGAGTGGGCAAATCTTTAAAGACTCATGGGTGAAGCAATCAAGTAAACAAGTGAAAAGGGGCTATCACAATTATCTTTTGGCTCATTGATTTTTCAATACCAATTGATGCTGTGGAGTAAAAAGTCTATCCATGACTTTGCAAGAAATTAAAAGACCCTCCAGGCTCCAACCCCTATTTATAACTTTTACCACTATACTACCAGTACTATTTACAATAAACAAGAAAAGAGAAAAATATATATTGAGGGCATGATGCAGAAAATTTCAAAACAGAGGGGGAGAAATTTTACAAGTACAAGAGATGTTATTTATTTATTTATTTATTAGTATTACTTTTTTTTTTGCAATGGAATGCCCAAACATCAATCTCTTTTGCTTGCAGCCTTGTTTGGGTGGACGTGTTGCATACTTATTGTTATTGTTCTAAAGTTCTAAACAAATAAGAACTTGAAAACATTAAGAAATAAGAAATAAGAAGACAGCACTCAGCACTTCAGCAGTAAGCAACTATTAGTCTATTACTAAATTTCAATTTTCAACTCTTTAAAATCGTAACCTACCGCCTACCGGCTACCGAGGCCTGTTCTATACTTCTAAGTTCTATACTTCTATCACATATTCTGATATTCACATTGTTGAATGAGTTGAATCTTGATTAAGGATAAGTGGAATAGTGGATAACTTACAGTTACAGAGATAATAGAAAGAGATAGCGGGCTAGCGGCTGCCGGCGAGGGATGGGCCGATCAGCCGATGGGCGATGGCCGACGGCTGGTGACTGGTGAGGCAGAGAGTACCGACTACCGAGTACGCGCCGACGGGCGACGGGCGACGGCGACGGGCGACGGGAGACGGGCGATGGGCGACGGCCGACGGCTTCTCTCTGAAGTTCTGAACTTCTGATTGTCGATTGATTTCTATTGTCTAGCTGTGGCCTGTGATGTGAGTACTGAGTAGACAGAGTAGTAATAGTTATTAGTTTAGGGTGTTTTATTTTTTTATTTAATTTAATTTTTAATTATAAAAATAAAATAAAATAATTTTATTATAAATTCGGTTATTCGGTTTAACCGAAAATCGGTGAACCGTAACCGAAAAAAAAACCGAAAACCGAATTACGTTATAAAAAAAAACCGAAACCGAACCGAAAAACCGAAAAAACCGAAACCGAAAAACCGAATTAATTCGGTTCGGTCCAATTTTTCGGTTTTCGGTTTTTTTGCCCACCCCTAAGTTCCTAACACTTGTATTAGAATCTATATTGTGCTAGCAAGTTTCATGCTAATTATAACATAATGCTTCTAATATCGTACCAACATTCGTAATAAACATAACACATGACTTCTGAATATTCTACTGGCCTTTAAATTACTTTACTATACTGAGCTTACTAACTTGCCGAGGAAAACTAGCTTTACATACCTTATCCTCGAACTATCCGTCTGTCGGACGAGGCTCGGCCAGTACTTCAACTATTTTCTCCCAACTGCATTCATAAATATGTCAATTAATACTAAATACAGCTTTATTTTAAAGAGCAACGTCACTTTCGATATAATTTATAGCCTAAACTTAGGCTTATCGAAAGACGGTCGAAAACTCGCTATTTTGTCAAAGGTCCAGAAGGGAGAACTATTCACTTCTCAGCTAGGAACACATAGACACTAGTTTGGAGCAATTCTACTTACCTTAGCTCGGTGGCTCGACGATTCGTCGGCCGTATTTCACGAAACTAAATCCGTAGGAATGCTCTTTGCTGCTAAATACCTCAGTATATGGGGTTAATTTGAGTTTGGACAACGTTTAGCAACGTAATCGGATGAAAATTATATTACCCCCTTCATTCTTTTCTCTTCTCTGCTGTTTCCTCTCTGTTTTAGTGAAAATTATAAGTTTAAAATGATTTAGAACCGAAGTGGGGCTTTATATACTTGGGCCTGGACAAGGCCAACGTGTCACGGGGCCAACGCGGAGGCTTCACCTCTGTGACACGCTGCCATCGCGGAGGGGCTCTGCCTCGGCTCCTTCCGCGATGGTTCGACAGGTTTCTCGTCCGATCTTTTTCCGGGCCTTTCTCTAGCACGTATAGCCTTCAAATATGCTTAATCAACGTGCGAATAGGTCATCTAGGTACTGGAAATCCTACGGGGTATAACAAATACACCCTGAAAATAGCTTAAAATGACGTAGTATAGGACCCTAGGGCTTAGGAATGATGATAATACACTTAATAAATTCGCAGTTAAAAACTGACTGCTAGTCCCCGCGAGGGACTAGATGAGTCATCGTCCAGGAGAACGAGTCGTGGCATCGGTCTTCGAGTGAACTATCCAAAAATTATCTGGGGCTCGCCACAGGGGACCCTAAGGGTTGTTACGGGTGACCATGACTCATGGTCACCATTCGTCGTCCTCACTGCCTGAATTTCATATCATACCCAACCAGCTGCCCACGACCCATCCCACGAATCGTGGTGACTGACTACGACTTGTGGGGACCTTCTGTAGGGTACACTTCCAGGTCTCCTTCACTTCCCTTAAACCGTTTCCCACGACTAACTCAACGAGTCATGGGGACTAAGCACTACTCGTGGTCAGGTCCGTGGGGACCTCAAATTCAACCCAAGCCTTGAACCCCCACCTCGAGTCTCCTCACGACTCGTGGTCTACCCCACGGTTCTCAGAACGACTTGTTCTGTGACCTGGTGTCAGATTTCTAGTTTTCTCCTTTTCAACTCTCGGGTCTGATCGTTGGGCCTTCTGGGTATTACAGTACCAGACGATGACATCCCTTTCTCAAACTTGAAAAGAGAGGATCAAAATGTATTGCCTGCTCCGCAACAAAGCTCGTTTCAGCAGCCAGACTCAATGCCCCAAGAGAAGTTATTTCGGAGCAACATCTTTTGATGTATTTTTGATCATCTTCAAAATCTTTTGATGTATTTTCTTATACTAGGTAGAATGATAAAATTCGTCAAATCATATCGACTGAACCACATAATCTTTGAACCCATAAAGTGGACTTTAAGTCATATGCTTTTCAACTGCAAGAAGGCATTGTAAAGGGTTGTTAGAATTTAAAGTATCCAGGATCTCAAAAAGTTCATTGTTGATGTATTCGCGGTGGTAGTTTGGTGAGTAATATGGAGGCGATGATACTAAGGATGTGAATGGATGCTTCATGGTAGGTAATGTTCTGACCATATGTGGAGTATTAAAAAATAATATGACAAATACACTTATGATATGGATGTATGCGCCCAAGATCATTTCAATAGATATCAAATATGATTTTTGTTTTGCTTATTTCTGAGATTGAAACGACCTCTAGGTATCTTATTAAAAATTGCATTAGAACAATTAAGAAACAAGATGAAAAAAATCATAAGTAGGAGAAAGGCATATCTCGGGTGCAAGAGCACTTTTGAGAGTCTATGACACATGAGAGAGATCTTTCAGCACTTTGTTGAGGTATATGGCTGTTGTACAACAGTTCAATCTTGGCACAATTATTGAATGGGAACTCAATAGTCATCCTGAAATGCCAGAAGCTATTTTTAATTATGTGTTTTAGCCATTCGAACCACATATTGATGATTTTGCTCATTGTCGGCATGCAATATCAATAACGACACACATGTCTACAAGACATGATGTCAAATTTTTTATTACAGTTGAAATGGATGTGAATTGGTTGATATTCCCTCAGTCATTTACTATTTCATCCAATGAGAACATGTGGATGTGAGACATTTTTTTTGTATCATTTGAAGAAGCACGTTGTGAAGCAACATAAGTATAATCATAATATATAACATACATCATGGCATACTGACCAACGTACTTAATTTGTCAGAGTGGTAGACTCTCTTTTCCTGTCATCATTACCATGTAAGTCATCTGACGGTAAATTATCAAAGGACATTTAAAATAATCGATTTAACAAACTTTTGTGGGTGCGCAAGAGATCACTAAATAATTTTTTTTTGGAATGGATAAAATTTATTAGGGAGATAACAAGGAATCCTACAATTGATTAAGGGTGTTCTGATTGAGAAATAGACCTTGCACAAGAATAATGGTAATATAAGGGATGCTAGTAACAAATATGTTTGAGTCATTTATGGCTAACTAAAATCTGTAATAGCGTTTCTCAATACTATAATGGTAAGAATGTCATTCAGACAGCTTCTGGAGCAGTTTGTTACTAGATTAAAGTATATGAAATGATTGTTGACAGGAAGAGAAACATGAATCCCATACGGATAAATTATTTGAACACCATAGAAAATGCTCAACGTGGAACAGTTTTTGTGGAGTTCAACCCACAACGTAATATATTTGATCTCAAAACATGTTTGCACCAAGGTAGTGGAGGTAATGTTTACTCAATTAATGAGATAGAAAGAATCTGCTCATATAACAAATGGCGATCATACCACATGTCGTGATCTCATGCGATCAAGTGTTTCGAGCATGTTAGGATACCTGTATCGCGTTGTCTTACAAGACTATAGCATGACAAATTATACAAGAACTACTTTTTCTTTATGTGATTCATTTTCTTCATGGTCTTCTCCTTCTTCTTCTTTATCTTCATCATCATAGTCTAGCATTTACTTTTAACTCATTCTTTGGCTATCATTAATAAGATTACTTTCTTGATTTACACAATAATATGACACACCATATTTGGAGTAAATATTTTAAAAGGCCTATTCATTCTTGAACTACTGGAAATATCGAATAAGAAGAATCTCGATGCAAATTTTTATTTTCAGACAACTCCCAATTCCTTGTGTTGTCACTCCTAAATGATAAATATCATTCAGATATGTATAAATAAAAGTACTAACGAGTAATATATAATGCAATTGATAAATAACTAACATTCATTAAAATTGAGTTACTATGCCATATTGGAATAGAATCTCGTGAGATGACTAAGAATCGATCCAAATCAAGAGCAGAAAATTGCTACAATTGCGATAATCAGGACACTTTAAAAGAGATTGTCAAATTTTAGAAATGTGAAAAGGAGAGCACAGTGGCCAGAAGAATGACGACAACATAACTACCACAATGAAAAACAATGATAATGTTATACTTAAATAAACGAGAAAAAGGAATGCATGCACTTGACACCTTTAAAGTCAAAATGGGTGATAGATATAACAACATCTTATCATGCGACACTGCAAGAGATCTTTTCTACAGATATGTAGCAGAAGATTTTAGTACTGTGAGAATAGGTAACACAAGTTACTCAAAGATTGAGGAATTAGAGGCATTTGTATCAAGTATAATGTCCAATGTATATTAGTTCTAAAGAAAGTACATGATGTACCTCATGTGCGAATGAACTTAATCTTGAAAATTGATTTAAAGTGAAATAGACGTGAGTTGCAAATAAAAAATGGAGACTCATCAGTGGATCATTGATGATTGCAAAAGGAGTTGTTTGTGGCACGTCATACAAGACAAGTGTAAAAATATGCCAAGGTAAATTGAACGTTGTTTTAAGATGAGGTTTCTACATACTTATGGCATAGAAGAATGAGTCATGTGCAAGACCGTCGAGTCGCTCAAGGCATAGGTGAATAATTTGATTGCAAATGGCATACATCATGATGTGCCCCATTTTCCTCCCCGCGACTTAAATAATAAAGACTCTGAGGATAAAGATGAAGAATATGTCTCCTAGGCATCGAATGTTGAGTTATCTTGGGGTATCTTTTATATATGCAGATGTTCATACTTTGGGTTGAATATTTTGTAAATGAATGAACTTTGGTAGGCTTCTTTGACTATTTTGATGTATATTTAGTATTGTATTTGATATTTTTAATTGATAATTACTATATTTTTTATGTTGTAGCTTATTTAGAATTGCTCTGGCAGCATTTAGTATTGGTTGTAGCTGTGAATTGAACCGCAATTTGCTTGACAGATAGGATACAGAAATTGCAGGTTTCTATATCTAGTGTTTTTGTAGAAAATCGATGAACGTACTGACATAGTCCATCGATTTTCTACAAAAATAAAAAGTAAAAAAAATCAAAGAAACCAGAAAATCGACCTTGTTCATTGGTTTGTTCTTCACCATGGTTGATTATTATGTATATAATTTTAAATTATTTAATTTAAAATAATTTTTAAAATAAAAATAATTTTAAAATTTTGAGGGTATCCATCGGTTTATTTTAATTTCATTCATCCAGTTGAGATATAAAATCAGTGAGGTGAAATTAATATAATTGAGGGACGTTTCTCAGTTATAACTGATCCTATTCGTAAATTTTATTAAATCAACTCAAATTATATTAACAATATCCAGTCCGTGAATTTAACGTTCATTTTTTTTATTAAAAAAAACCCAAGTTGTCTGTCTGTTTCGTCCCTCAAATTTGAACCTATATTTGGTAGTGCATCCCTATGTGATAAAAATACTCATGTGCCAAGTCTACCTGGCTGACATTGTTTTCCTCGGAGCCTAAAAGTATGGCAAGATGTGGAGGAGAATTAAAATACTCATGTAGCACACTTGGAGCACAAGTCAATTTTAGCCTATAAAAGGAGAGATCTACGATAGAGAATGTGAATGATATTGTAGTGAGGTGAAAAAATTAAAAGAGAGTTTTTTTTTTTTAAATGTGTAATAATTTTTAATGTATTTTATTTAAACCTACAATGTGAATTTTTTTTTATAATGATATCAATTATTTCTCTCGGCCCATAATTTTTTTTTTATTCAGAAGGATTTTGATGTAAAAATTTCATTGTCATTATCACTCTTTTTATTCTTGATGATTAACTGCAACTTAGTGTTTCTCTTATATTACAATTATATACATTAGAAAATGTTATTTTTTTTCAACAGAAAATCACTTAATTATTTGATCAACAAAAGCTAAGGAAGTCCTTTTTATTGAGAAAATCTCCTTTTTCATTCCGATGAAAAATTGTCGACTTTTTCTTATTTAATCATTAATTGACATAACTAATTTTAATTCACACAACATAAAATTTAATATAGAAAATTTTAGTAAATTCCTTACCGAAAAAGATACTATTCTTGAGATTTGAATTCAAAATCTAAATATTTTTCATTTTATCACACCCTTTAGCGGTAAAAGACAACCACTGGACTAATACTATTATTCAAAATGGAGCTTCACTTCACTTTTATTTGAACGTATGGGTAGGCGTTAGACCATTCGGGTTGATTTATAAAGCTTCGGTTTACATTTTAGATTTTCGTACTTAAACAAATTATAATCTAAATTATATTTGAATTGGTTCACTTATACGGTCTTATTTCGGATTAATTAGTTTAGTTATTTGAAATTTTAGTTTTGAACTTATAATTTGAATTTTTTGATGAATTCTCATAGATGGTATGAATCAAGAACTTATATTTGATGAATGTAAATGAATAGAATACAAGAACAAAAGAAGAAGAAGATGAACTTAGAAGAAGAAGAGTAATCTCAAGCTCAGATCTTGTTTATGATATGTGTTACTCCATATTCATCCATATGCCTCTCAATATATAGATTATATGAGTGGCATTGATGAGTTAGTTATTTCTATCATAACTAGACATATTGTGGCCTTTAACTGTAGTTAACTAAACTAACTGTAAACTACCATATTAACCAACTTAACTAACTTAATTAACTACTGTCTTTTACTTCAACACTCTCCCTCAAACTTGGTGATACAAAAATGTTAAGAACACCAAGTTTGAATAGAAGAAGTTCATGTTGCAGCCTGTTCAAGCTCTTAGTAAAGACATTTGTTGGTTGATCAAGTGTTGGAATGTACTATGTGTGTATTAGCCCTTGTTGGATAATTTCCCTCACAAAGTGGAAATCTATCTCGATGTGTTTAGTTCTTTCATGGAACACAAGATTAGCAGCTATATGTATAGTTGCTTTACTGTCACTATAAATGTTGATAGGCAGCTGAAGTTGAATTCCAAGGTCTTTAATCAAACCAGCTAACCATGTTAACTCAGCCACTGTGATAGCTAGACTTCTGTACTCAACTATCGCTGAGCTTCTTGATATGGTAGGCTATTACTTTGATTTCCATGAGATCAAAGAATCACCTAGCTTTGCAGCAAAGACTGTCACTGACTTCCTTGTGACTACAGGAGATGCCTAATCTGCATCACAATAAGTTGTTTGGATGTCCTTCCTGTTACTAGTTAGGAGTATTCACTGCCCTGGTATGGTTTTCATACATCTCTCTATTCTTAAGGTTGCATCCATATGAGAGTGTTTTGGTTGTTACATAAATTGACTGAGAGTTTGTATAGTATAGGAGAGATCAGGTCCGGTAGCAGTGAGGTACAATAGTTTCCCAATAAGTCTCAGATCAACAACGTGTAACTGCATGGCCATTGAGTCTTCCGCTGCTTGAGGAAGTATGTGAGAGGATAAGTTGTGATATCAGTGAACACTTCATCTGTTGTTTCAGTTGGCTTCTGGCAAATTTGATCATACTCTCTAGTTGTAAATTTCATGACTATCCATGGGAGTGCTAGCAGGCTTAGCTACACTAAGACCTGTCTTAGATATCAACTCAAGAGCATACTTCCTTTTATGCATTACTATGCCTTGTTTTGACCTTGCAAACTTAATGTCAAGAAAGTATTTAGTTCACCTAAATCTTTCATTTTGAAGGCTTTGTGTAGTGTATTTTTGGTCTCCATAACCTGTTCCAACTTGTCACCAATTATAAGTAGATCATCCACATACACCAGTACTAAAATTATTTCAGAATTTATCTTCCTAGTGAACAAAGAATATCATATTGACTTTGCTTGAAGCCACAGCCTGTAAGAGCCTCAGATAATTTTTCATTCCATTGTCTTGGTGCTTTCTTAAGCCCATACAAGGATTTTGGAAGTCTGCATAATTGCTTGTGCTTCCCCTGACTTCTAGAACCTTGTGGTAAATTTATATAAATCTTATGATACAAATCTCCTTGGACAAATGTATTGTAAACATCCATTTGGTGAATATTCCATTGTCTAGCTGCTGCTATTGCCAAAATGGTTCTTAGAGTCACCATTTTAACCACAGGACTATAAGTCTCTTGATAACCTATACTCTCAGTTTGGCTATATCCTTTAGCAACCAGTCTTGCTTTGAATCTTTCAATTTCACCCAAGGACTTGTATTTTCTTTTTTAGATCCATTTGCATCCAATAGGTTTCTTGTCATGTGGTAGGGGTACTACTATCCATGTTTGATTTTCTTCTAATGCTTGTATTTCATCTTCCATTGCTTTCAACCATCTTGGATCCTTGATAGCTTCTGCATATGAGGAAAGTTCAACTACATTAGAAAAAGCAGTAAGATAAGCTTGATAGGTTGGTGTTAAGCTTTCATAAGATATATAGTTAGCCAGTGCAAAAGGCACATTAGTATGAACATTTAAGGATACAAAATCCTTCATCCATCCTGGTGGATGCTTTCCTCTTGTAGATCTACCGTAAGGTTGAGCAACAGTATTCTCAGTGCTTAATTCAGCCAGAAGGTGATTTGATTGATTTGATCCTGCATCATCTGTATGAATTTAACTATTAATAAGAGATAATGATTGAACATTATGTACAACATTATCGTCCACTGTTTGATTTCCAACAGAAGGTTCATCTATTAGCTGAAGACTATTAGTAGGATCAAAGAATAGAGAAGATAGTTGACACTCAGTTTCTTTAAAGGGAAACACATTCTCTCTAAAACTGACATCCCTATTAACAAAAAATTTCTTGGAAGCTATATCATATAGTACATAGCCCTTTTTGAGTCCAGAGTATCCCATGTGGACTACCTCACTTGTTCTAGACATTAGTTTGTCTGTCTCTGTAACAGCGCAGGCCACCGCTTGTAGAAATTGTTCGCTTTGGAGCCTTCGCCCCT
Organism: Datura wrightii; assembly: GCA_035772735.1. Lineage (NCBI taxonomy): Eukaryota > Viridiplantae > Streptophyta > Magnoliopsida > Solanales > Solanaceae > Datura > Datura wrightii. Next base: position 8,051,376 of record JASDFA010000029.1, on the reverse strand, counting down.
CATGGTTTTAAAACACGTCTACAAGAGAAAGATATACAAGCACTTATAAAGCATTGTTCATTCTCCTCTCCTACTGATGTGGGATTTGCCTAAGACAAGCCTTGTTGACACCCAATTTTGACCTACCTGCGCCTTAATATGCTGCTTATATATGTATATATTTATTTATTTATTTAACGCAAAATTCGGCTTATTTTTGTATTTATAAAGTAATTTATTATCATAATATTGCGAAAATTATTTCAAGTTATATATATATGATTTATATTAATTTTAAATTTTGATACTTAATAATTACATCGGATATAATATATTTTGTATTAATATGCGTCTTATTTTGAAATATATTCTTTATTTAATAAATTATTTACCTAATTTTACTAAGTTTTATAAATTTATTTGACTAATAATATTACTCTAATTTATAAATTATTTATGTTAATAATATGAGTTTTATAATATTTGATAACTTGATTTTATATTTTAGTCATTAAATTTTTCATAAATATAATAATTTAATTATATGATATTTACATAAGTATACTTAAATTTATAATTTATTTTATTAATAATAGTATTTATATGATTTTCGTATAATTTAAATTATTTTATTATCTATTTATCAAATTATTTAAAAGTGTAGTATATTTATTAATTTAATAGCAGCTAAATTCAATTTCATTCAATTTATTTAAATTATAGCCATTCCCTATTCAATTTCATCCAATTTATTTCAAATCTGGCCACTTTCATTTCAATTTATTTCAATTTTAGCCACTTTTGATCAATTTTGGCTATTATTTAAATTAAATTTCAGCCAAATTAACCCCTACCCATTTTTGACCCATTAACCCGACCCTTTTATCCAGATTAAATCTGATCCGTTCATCTAATCTAATCCTACGGCTAAGATTAACCCTAGCCTACTTCCATATTTAAATCATTCCCCACCCCAAACCCTACCAAAACTTTTCATTTTCCTCCTTCCCTCTCCTTAACCTGCCGCCGCCCATCCTTCCCTTCTCTTACCTCGCCGGCCACCACCACTCCGCCCTTTCCCTCATTGATCTCCCCCGCCGGAAAAAGAAAAGTCCACCGGCGTCGCTCCCTCTCTCCCTCTCTCCCTCTCACATTTTTTTTTCTTTCTTTTCCGGTCAAAACAGCCACCACCAAACGACCGGCGAACAACACCAACAGCAACTCCAAACCAGCCTCGCGCCGCCGTCATCTTCTCCCCTCACTGAAAACAACACTGCCGGCAACCATAACTCCCTCTCTCCCTCGTCTTCTCCGACGACAGTCACCGGATCTCCCTCCTCTCCATCGTCGGAAACAAGCCGCCTTCCTCTCTCCATCTCCATTTTTTTTTTCTTCTTCAACCAAAACGCCGTAAAACACCCGCCGGACCTCAACGCCACCACCACGTCCTTCTTTCTCCTCTCCGGCCGGCCTCCTTCTTTCCTTCTTCTCGCCGGAAAACACCTGTCGCTCCTGTTACGGTCCGATCGGACAGATCTGTGATCTGTCCGTAAATTATTTATTTTTTTTATTTTTTATTTTTTCGTTTTGCTGTTTATTGTTACATATATGTATATAATAAGTATATATCTATATATAATATATAATATATAATATATAATATATATGTAATGTATATAATAATATATGTTAGATATATTGTTTTATTTCATTTTTATATATAATGTCATAAATGTGTAATATATATGTATATAAGTATAATATAATATATATATATAGGGATATGTATATATGATAGATGTAAATATATATAATATAATATAATATAATATATATATAACTATTTATGCTGCTCTACTTTTCTGTTCATTTATGCATGAGGGATATATTATATACTGTTTTCTATTTCATTTGTATATGATATATATATATATATATATATATATATATATATATATATATGTATATGGATATATATAATATAGTATATGTGTAATATATATATGACTATATGTACTATTCTTCTTTCCTGTTCATTACTGTTACCCTTCCTGCTATGCCTCTTAATTTACAATTCTAAATTTCTTCCTCTTATGAATGCTTGTTTAGATCTAATACTATTCATGTTGTCAGATGCACATAATGTATTTAATTTAACTGATCGTTTATGTCATTACAAACATTACTTTATCTTTATTTTTTGTTATTTGTTAACTCTAAATAAAACAGCCTAAATGTCACAAGATTTTTTTTTAAAAGACAAATCTGATTATGATTTTACTTAATGTTTCTGGTGAATTTGTTGATTTAGTAGAATGATATGTTTAGACATTTATCTCAATAAAACCTCATGTCGAATTTGTTTATGACCATCTGTCGTTTATTTTACCCCAATCAGTTTATGACTGCTCATACTACTTGATAAATCTCAGAAAAATCAGGATAATCTTCATACTTAATTGAATACATATGCTCAATATATTTACTATTTGATTCTGTTTAATTTTAAGTGATTCTTGTCCATCATTGATATTATTAGGGTCTTTTGAACTGATAAACTTTGTAATTACTTATATTTCTTATCATTAATTTGAGTTTTTCACTATAAAAAAGTGATTTGTCATATGACAGTTTCAAATTTAACTGTAATTAATATTTAAATAATTTTTGAAAAGTATTACTGATTTCTCCTTTTAATTGATTTTTAATAATCTATACTTAAATATTTATTCAAATAATTATGGTAAAGTTAAAATTATTTTCGAATATTTTAGATCATGTTTAAGTAGTCTTTGGTAATAGATTGATAGGATCCGGCCTAATTTTAGTTTTTATATGATTTGATCTTTTGCTTGATTTGGTGTATATATTGGTAAAGCTGGAAACTCCTCCAGATTTTTGACAAGTTTATTTAAATAAGGCCCTTGATTGATTTTTTGTGATTATTTTCCTCATTTATGTCCTTAAGTGACTCTTTCAATTAATCCGTGATTGATTTTCTTTCCCTTTTAATTATCTGAATGGTCTGAATATAGGTTTTATTTTTGGGAAAATTTATTTAGTCCTGATTTTGGCTTTATTCAATTAAGGTAATTCTATCTAATTGCTGGCTGATTTGTTTCCTTTCCCTTTACCCATTTTAGCTATAAAATACCCTCCTCCCATTTTCTGGAGGGTAAGCATTTCTGGAATTCTTAAAATAATATCAGTTCTCTCGTCCAAAGAAAAAAAATAGACTTTTCCTTTGGTAATTGGTCTAAAACAAATATTTATCTGCAAGAATTCGCTTCGACTTCCTTGAACCGGTTAGTACACATTTTTGTGATGAGATGCTATGTGTATTGTGGAATAATTTGGTCTTTTAAATTTCTTTATTTATTTATTATTATTATTATATTAAGGTAAGGTTTAAAATGAAATCTGTTTTAGGATTAGACCGTCTATATGCTTGTTGTTTTTCTATCATTTAACAGGTTTTCGTTATGGGGAGAAATATCGGAGAGTCACTTCGGGTCTGGAATAAAAACAGTCGGAGGCGATTGTTTGGAGTAGTTTAAATTTTCGTGTTCATTCATGTATCTGTTTAAGTGATTTATCATTATTATTGTAATTTATAAATAAACAGTGATAAATAGTGGAAAGGGGAATGGGGGAGGGGATCTTATTCTTCTTTACTGTTTTGATATCGCTAGAAAACATGCATATAGGAACGACGCGCAATAGAAATTATACTCGTAACAGTTTGATTTATATATTGCTAAGAAATATGCCTATAGGAATAACACGTAGTTGTTAGAAATCACACTCAGAGGAATTAACAGTAATATGAATGCCGATTTAATACTGCTAAAATTTTTAGGATTTTGTAGTCATGTATGTGCGAGTAGATAAAAAACATCATACAAATTTTATTTTTGCATATCTGTTGTTTCTTTTTAATCAATAGGTGATAACAGACTATTTGTAACATGTTATAAGACTTAATCTTTTAGATTGATTCACAGAATCACCAATCCACTTTTGTTTATTCTCTCAATTAAAGAATCATGCCCGATTTACTGTTTTAATATAATTCCTTGTCCGCTACCATAATTTCAATAGGAATTTATCTTTAATTCCTTAATTTGGAACACGTTTATATTAAAACTTCTTAAACACTGTTTGTAGTCACAAATCTAATTGCTACAAATTTGTCAATGCATATAAGATCTTATTTAACATAGCCATCATGCTAAGATATTAATTTGTTTAAATCGTACTTGTTTAGTCATTACATTATATTCGCCCATTTCAAATTGGCTATTACTCTTACATTTAAATTTTGTTGTTCTGCATTCCTGCATCTAGTTAATTATGTTTGCATTAAATTTCACTCGAATTGATTTGCATTTCTAAGTCCATTTCAAACCAGCCTTATTTTCACATTAAAGTTGCTTTCTTTAATCTACGGTTTTCATCTATTTTAAACTGGCACTATGTTTATACTATTTTGGTTTTCATATACGAAGTCAACATATTTGTTTAGAGATCATTTATAATATTCACTTGCACTCATAAATCATGCTTTTAGGTTTGTACAAAGAGGCCTATTCAAACCCTTCATATGTTTGTTTTGCTAATTGCTATTTATCCGTTTTTCTTTCTCTTAAAGCCTTGAGACTTTAGAACCAAAAATCCAAATTAGTTGTCCAAAGCCTCGTGGACCTTAAGATTGGTGCGGGTAGGCAAATTGTAGGACGTTAGCTTCATCACCTAGAGCGTTTTAAGTTAAATAATCAATTAGGTGGGTAGTTGGGAAATGATAAACTCGTGCTCGCTGAATAATACAAGCAATTCAAAAGATTGCTCGTATTATTTAAGTTGCACGAGATGATCCCATTAGGTCAAACTTTTCTAAATTTAGAACTACGTTTGGCCTGATTCCCTTAAGGGATACGTAGGCGCCTACCGAGGCTCGGCCCCATAATTTAAAAAAAAATTTTGTTTTCAAAAAATGATTGCTTGTCACAGCTTTTGTAGTTATTTAAGAATTTAGAATGTCATAAATTTGTTTTAACTTTCATTCCGTCCTAATTTCTTTCTTGTTTGTGCAAACTTTGTTATCTTCGACTTCATCATTTAGTTTAAACAATATAAGTTAAAATCAGTTTTAATTGGCCACTTAGTTAATATCCCATTAAATGAGTACGGCCGGTAACCACATTTGTGGACCTCGAGAGGTGCCTAACACCTTCCTTTCGAGGTAATTAAAGCCCTTACCCGAACTCTGGTAACTTAGGAAATAAAAGCTTATGACGGTGCCCTAATGCACCTTAAATTCGTTAGGTGGCGACTCTTCAACAATCCACCCTTAAGAGTTGTCACATGTCGAATCCAGCTTTTCCGCGAGGGAAAAATGGGCTGCGGCAGAATGGCGACTCTGCTGGGGATTTTTAGGTTTTAAACCATTACGTGCTTATTTAAATGGGGTTTAATTAAGTGCTAATTTGCTAAGTGTTCAATTTACTCTCTTATTTTTGACTTTATCATGAAGTTACTAACCGTTTTCTTTGTTTTCTTATTGTTTATTATTTTCTTATGTAATTGTTAGTACATAAATTATTGTAATTTTCTTTTATTTAATTGACATATCGTTCATACTTCCCCCACTTGGGAATTTCACACTTTCACACACAATGACGGTTGCGTGGTTTCACGGCCGTTCACCAGTTTAAAACACCTCGAGGATTGTTTGTGATTTGGTCGATCAGCGGTGCGTCGACGGTCATAAGCTTCCTCACTCTCGAGTTGTCTGCTCGAGGGAACCGTGTCATACCCACTCTTATTCCTAGAACTTAACCGTGTACGCTTTTAGTAAGGCATGCATATCCTTTAAAAAACTTAGAAAAATCAAGACGTCCATGGTACGTCAAGATTAAATAGGAACTTGCCCTATGTCTTAAGGGATCACTTTTAATCCCGATAAAAGACGATTCATGAATTGTGTGCATCTTAAAAGAATTTTATTTAAAATATCGTCATTGTGCTCCCGGGTGGGTAGGATAGCCTAACTTTTTTTATTGCAGGCACAATGAGTCTCCCAACTTCGTATCCAAGATTCGACATGGTTAGCTTGGTGGTCGAATTTAGGAGATCGCCACCATTTCGACAAAGTATTAGAAGATCCGAAGAAGTTGGATGCAGACGAAGATGTTTTTAGGATTTACTGTTTTATTGTAATTCTTGTAATCTTATATAATAATAAAGTTTATTTTTTGGGGTTTATTTTGGGAGCAACATGACGATATTTAATAACAAGTCCTCTTAAATACGTTAGGCCTACCTCTGGCATAAAAGAGGCCCCCAAATTAGGACAACGTATTAATGTGTTTAATGTTTCATTTTACAAGGTGAAGTGTATTAATGTGCTTCTTTTATCTTTTATCTACAACATGTCATATTTGAATTTCTTAATTAATTTCTATGTTGTTTTATTGTTTAACTTGATTATTCCCCTTCCTAAGGTTGATTTGTGCATAATCGTCCGCTATACCTTTCTCGCTGTCAATTCACCGAAGCAAGAGGGAAATGAACGACAGTAACGGTTCAACAGTTAGAATTGACACGGCTACTCCAAAAGATTTCGCAGAGAGTTCGGAAAGAAGATATCCACCCGAACGTAATGACCTGATTATAAGGATGGAGCAAAAGATTTTAGAGCTCCAAGGAGAATTATTTCGAGCCCGTAATACAACCAATCTAGCGGTCCCCCTGGAAACTTCGTTAGAACAGCAGGCCGAGATTCATGCTGCTACCAAGCCTCACGTCACTTTCACGCATCTTCCTCCAGCACCCCATCAAACCTCATATTCTCAAAACAATTTTCGTCATGACTACTCCCTTCCTCAAAATCAACATTCTCGTAATGCTTATGCAGCTCCTTCACATCAAGCTATACCACAAAAATCGTCCAACATGTTTCATCATTTACCTCCTATAGTTACATCCAGCACGTCTTACGCTCCAAGAGATCATACCCTAAGCCCCATTTATATTGATACTGCTCCGGTCACCCATCACTTAGGAGAATCTGGACTCTCGGAGAAAGACAACTTGATACAATCTATGGCCGAGGAACTCAAAAAGATGAACAACCGATTACAAAATATTGAAGGGGCCAACAGGATAGAAGGCCTAAGTTATGAAGATTTGTGCATTCATCCCGACGTCGAGCTACCGACGGGATACAAACCTCCAAAATTCGAAATGTTCAACGGCACCGGTGATCCGAAAGCCCATTTAAAGTTGTATTGCGACAAGTTGATTGGGGTAGGAAGAGATGAAAAAATTCGAATGAAGTTGTTCATGAGAAGTTTGTGTGGAGATGCCCTCAATTGGTACGTGGAGCAAAATCCAAGGAAATGGATTAATTGGACTGATATGGCTGCAGCTTTCGTAGAGCGTTTCAGTTTCAATATAGAGAATGCGCCGGATTTGCACTACATTCAGAATCTGAAAAGAAAGCCTATAGAGACATTTAGGGAGTATGCAACCCGTTGGAGGTCCGAGGCCGCCAGAGTACGACCTCCAATGGCAGAAGTTCAAATGAAGGATATCTTTATGCGGAGTCTGGACCCGCCTCTGCATGATAGATTGATGCTGGTTAGTGAAAAGAGTTTTGCCGAGCTCATCAAGTTAGGTGAAAAGATTGAGGACGGTATCAAGAACGGTACCATTATTGATTGGGGAGCACTGCAAGCAGCCAGCAAAACTTTGCAATCTGGTAGGACAACTGAGAACAAGAATGTGAATGAGGTGAATGTCGTAGCACCTTTAGAAAGACAAAAAACTCCGTGGGGATACCAAGCACCTCCACTTCAATACCAATTGCCTTCATACCATCAGTCAATGCCGTTCTATAACTCTGCTACCTATCATGCACAACCTGCTCATTTTCAGCCTCCTCCACCTGCACTCCAAAGGCCAACAATTTTTCAAAATCCACCGATTCAACAATCTCACAAACTCGTGGGATCCCGAGCAAGTTCATCTAAGCGGTATACTCCTTTGGGTGAGCCCATAATCCAATTGTATGAGCGTTTGAAGGTTGCTGGCTATATTAGTCCTATTCCCGCAATAGTGTTGGATACCCGCGCGAAATGGCTCGATTATAATAAAATTTGTGATTATCATTCAGGGATGAGAGGACACACCACAGAAGAGTGTCGAGCTTTGAAAGACAAGATTCAAGAATTGATTGATGCCAAGGTTATCCACCCGAGTTGAAAGTTAGTGCCCAATGCTATCCTCAACTTGATTTGTTTCTTTGTTCGAAAACCTTTCATTTCTTGTATTCTGAACTACGTCGGACCTGATTCCCGTTTAAGAGGGATACGTAGGCGCCCTTATGGGGTTTGGTCTATATCTCAATAAAATTTCCTTTCTCCTTTCCTTTTCCAACTGGGGCAGAATTTTTGAGAGGACCTCAAAAATTCACAACTTTACGTCATTTGCAACATAAGTCTATACTGGGGCAGAATTTTTGAGAGGACCTCAAAAATTCAATAGATCGAGCGTTCCTATGTAACTGGGGCAGAAATTTTGAGAAAGATCTCAAAATTTCATCAAGGCTCAGTCAAGCCGAGGAGCTGATTCCCAAAAGGACGTGACATCCAGTCTGATCATCAAGCTCATGAAATTGGGATAGCAATGGACGAATAAAGGCATAAATTGACCTTCCCCCATTTTAATCTTATGATCTTTTCTTTGAACGCAGGATGCAACAGGTACCAAATGTGCAATCATTCCGTATGGATCTTCAAAGATATTTACCCTAAATTAATTTTTCAAGGGCTAAGCACTGTCCTAGGGTTAAGCATTACCCTAAATTTATTTGTTCAAGGGCTAAGCACTGTCCTAGGGTTAAGCATTACCCTAAATTTACTTTTCAAGGGCTAAGCACTGTCCTAGGGTTAAGCGTTACCCTAAATTTATTTGTTCAAGGGCTAAGCATTGTCCTAGGGTTAAGCATTACCCTAAATTTATTTTTCAAGGGCTAAGCACTGTCCTAGGGTTAAGCATTACCCTAAATTTATTTTTCAAGGGCTAAGCACTGTCCTAGGGTTAAGCGTTACCCCAAATTTATTTGTTCAAGGGCTAAGCATTGTCCTAGGGTTAAGCATTACCCTAAATTTATTTTTCAAGGGCTAAGCACTGTCCTAGGGTTAAGCATTACCCTAAATTTATTTTTCAAGGGCTAAGCACTGTCCTAGGGTTAAGCATTACCCTAAATTTATTTGTTCAAGGGCTAAGCACTGTCCTAGGGTTAAGCACTACCCTAAATTTTTCGTTTAAGGGCTAAGCATTGTCCTAGGGTTAAGCATTACCCTAAAATTTTCTTTTAAGGACTAAGCATTGTCCTACGGGTTAAGCACTACCCCCTGATCATTAAAGGCTAAGCATTGTCTCCTAAATTTTAATTTGATTAAGCGCTAATTGTTAGCTACTTCATGCTTATTGACTAATCATTTATCCAAGTTTTTTAGCTTGCAGGCTGTTATTGCGTTCCTTCTCATGTTATCTGATCAAATGACTATCACGTCATTTTCAAACTCCCCCCGCTCTTTGATATTATTATGCTACTCTCTGCTATTTTTAACCTATTATTCTCGTGCTACCCCATTCTTATTCAAGCCTCGTGTTGTCAATATTTAGGGATCTCTTTCGTCCCTAAGATCCAGAACTACACGCGGCCTGATTCTCGTGAAACCCGAGATATGTAGGCGACTTGAAACTGAAGTCTCGGTCGCAACATCTTCATGACTTTCTTTCCTTTTATTTGGCCGCCCCAAAATTTTTGCTTCGGTCGGACAAAATTTGCTACAAGTCAACGTTCTTTGCTCGACAATTCATCCTTCATTCCCGAGCAAAGAAGGGGCAGCTGTTGACACCCAATTTTGACCTACCTGCGCCTTAATATGCTGCTTATATATGTATATATTTATTTATTTATTTAACGCAAAATTCGGCTTATTTTTGTATTTATAAAGTAATTTATTATCATAATATTGCGAAAATTATTTCAAGTTATATATATATGATTTATATTAATTTTAAATTTTGATACTAAATAATTACATTGGATATAATATATTTTGTATTAATATGCGCCCTTATTTTGAAATATATTCTTTATTTAATAAATTATTTACCTAATTTTACTAAGTTTTATAAATTTATTTGACTAATAATATTACTCTAATTTATAAATTATTTATGTTAATAATATGATTTTTATAATATTTGATAACTTGATTTTATATTTTAGTCATTAAATTTTTCGTAAATATAATAATTTAATTATATGATATTTACATAAGTATACTTAAATTTATAATTTATTTTATTAATAATAGTATTTATATGATTTTCGTATAATTTAAATTATTTTATTATCTATTTATCAAATTATTTAAAAGTGTAGTATATTTATTAATTTAATAGCAGCTAAATCCAATTTCATTCAATTTATTTAAATTATAGCCAATTCCTATTCAATTTCATCCAATTTATTTCAAATCTGGCCATTTCATTTCAATTTATTTCAATTTTAGCCACTTTTGATCAATTTTGGCTATTATTTAAATTAAATTTCAGTCAAATTAACCCCTACCCGTTTTTGACCCATTAACCCGACCCTTTTATCCAGATTAAATCTGATCCGTTCATCTAATCTAATCCTACGGCTAAGATTAACCCTAGCCTACTTCCATATTTAAATCATTCCCCACCCCAAACCCTACCAAAACTTTTCATTTTCCTCCTTCCCTCTCCTTAACCTGCCGCCGCCCATCCTTCCCTTCTCTTACCTCGCCGGCCACCACCACTCCGCCCTTTCCCTCATTGATCTCCCCCGCCGGAAAAAGAAAAGTCCACCGGCGTCGCTCCCTCTCTCCCTCTCTCCCTCTCACATTTTTTTTCTTTCTTTTCCGGTCAAAACAGCCACCACCAAACGACCGGCGAACAACACCAACAGCAACTCCAAACCAGCCTCGCGCCGCCGTCATCTTCTCCCCTCACTGAAAACAACACTGCCGGCAACCATAACTCCCTCTCTCCCTCGTCTTCTCCGACGACAGTCACCGGATCTCCCTCCTCTCCATCGTCGGAAACAAGCCGCCTTCCTCTCTCCATCTCCATTTTTTTTTCTTCTTCAACCAAAACGCCGTAAAACACCCGCCGGACCTCAACGCCACCACCACGTCCTTCTTTCTCCTCTCCGGCCGGCCTCCTTCTTTCCTTCTTCTCGCCGGAAAACACCCGTCGCTCCGGTTACGGTCCGATCGGACAGATCTGTGATCTGTCCGTAAATTATTTATTTATTTTATTTTTTATTTTTTCGTTTTGCTGTTTATTGTTACATATATGTATATAATAAGTATATATATATATATATATATATATATATATATAATATATATGTAATGTATATAATAATATATGTTAGATATATTGTTTTATTTCATTTTTATATATAATGTCATAAATGTGTAATATATATGTATATAAGTATAATATAATATATATATATATAGGGATATGTATATATGATAGATGTAAATATATATAATATAATATAATATATATATATATATATATATATATAACTATTTATGCTGCTCTACTTTTCTGTTCATTTATGCATGAGGGATATATTATATACTGTTTTCTATTTCATTTGTATATGATATATATATATATATATATATATATATATATATGTGATATATATATATATGTATATGGATATATATAATATAGTATATGTGTAATATATATATATGACTATATGTACTGTTCTTCTTTCCTGTTCATTACTGTTACCCTTCCTGCTATGCCTCTTAATTTACAATTCTAAATTTCTTCCTCTTATGAATGCTTGTTTAGATCTAATACTATTCATGTTGTCAGATGCACATAATGTATTTAATTTAACTGATCGTTTATGTCATTACAAACATTACTTCATCTTTATTTTTTGTTATTTGTTAACTCTAAATAAAACGGCCTAAATGTCACAAGATTTTTTTTAAAAGACAAATCTGATTATGGTTTTACTTAATGTTTCTGGTGAATTTGTTGATTTAGTAGAATGATATGTTTAGACATTTATCTCAATAAAACCTCATGTCGAATTTGCTTATGACCATCTGTCGTTTATTTTACCCCAATCAGTTTATGACTGCTCATACTACTTGATAAATCTCAGAAAAATCAGGATAATCTTCATACTTAATTGAATACATATGCTCAATATATTTACTATTTGATTCTGTTTAATTTTAAGTGATTCTTGTCCATCATTGATATTATTAGGGTCTTTTGAACTGATAAACTTTGTAATTACTTATATTTCTTATCATTAATTTGAGTTTTTCACTATAAAAAAGTGATTTGTCATATGACAGTTTCAAATTTAACTGTAATTAATATTTAAATAATTTTTGAAAAGTATTACTGATTTCTCCTTTTAATTGATTTTTAATAATCTATACTTAAATATTTATTCAAATAATTATGGTAAAGTTAAAATTATTTTCGAATATTTTAGATCATATTTAAGTAGTCTTTGGTAATAGATTGATAGGATCCGGCCTAATTTTAGTTTTTATATGATTTGATCTTTTGCTTGATTTGGTGTATATATTGGTAAAGCTGGAAACTCCTCCAGATTTTTGACAAGTTTATTTAAATAAGGCCCTTGATTGATTTTTTGTGATTATTTTCCTCATTTATGTCCTTAAGTGACTCTGTCAATTAATCCGTGATTGATTTTCTTTCCCTTTTAATTATCTGAATGGTCTGAATATAGGTTTTATTTTTGGAAAAATTTATTTAGTCCTGATTTTGGCTTTATTCAATTAAGGTAATTCTATCTAATTGCTGGCTGATTTGTTTCCTTTCCCTTTACCCATTTTAGCTATAAAATACCCTCCTCCCATTTTCTGGAGGGTAAGCATTTCTGGAATTCTTAAAATAATATCAGTTCTCTCGTCCAAAGAAAAAAAATAGACTTTTCCTTTGGTAATTGGTCTAAAACAAATATTTATCTGCAAGAATTCGCTTCGACTTCCTTGAACCGGTTAGTACACATTTTTGTGATGAGATGCTATGTGTATTGTGGAATAATTTGGTCTTTTAAATTTCTTTATTTATTTATTATTATTATTATATTAAGGTAAGGTTTAAAATGAAATCTGTTTTAGGATTAGACCGTCTATATGCTTGTCATTTTTCTATCATTTAACAGGTTTTTGTTATGGGGAGAAATATCGGAGAGTCACTTCGGGTCTGGAATAAAAACAGTCGGAGGCGATTGTTTGGAGTAGTTTAAATTTTCGTGTTCATTCATGTATCTGTTTAAGTGATTTATCATTATTATTGTAATTTGTAAATAAACAGTGATAAATAGTGGAAAGGGGAATGGGGGAGGGGATCTTATTCTTCTTTACTGTTTTGATATCGCTAGAAAACATGCATATAGGAACGACGCGCAATAGAAATTATACTCGTAACAGTTTGATTTATATATTGCTAAGAAATATGCCTATAGGAATAACACGTAGTTGTTAGAAATCACACTCAGAGGAATTAGCAATAATATGAATGCCGATTTAATACTGCTAAAATTTTTAGGATTTTGTAGTCATGTATGTGCGAGTAGATAAAAAACATCATACAAATTTTATTTTTGCATATCTGTTGTTTCTTTTTAATCAATAGGTGATAACAGACTATTTGTAACATGTTATAAGACTTAATCTTTTAGATTGATTCACAGAATCACCAATCCACTTTTGTTTATTCTCTCAATTAAAGAATCATGCCCGATTTACTGTTTTAATATAATTCCTTGTCCGCTACCATAATTTCAATAGGAATTTATCTTTAATTCCTTAATTTGGAACACGTTTATATTAAAACTTCTTAAACACTGTTTGTAGTCACAAATCTAATTGCTACAAATTTGTCAATGCATATAAGATCTTATTTAACATAGCCATCATGCTAAGATATTAATTTGTTTAAATCGTACTTGTTTAGTCATTACATTATATTCGCCCTTTTCAAATTGGCTATTACTCTTACATTTAAATTCTGTTGTTCTGCATTCCTGCATCTAGTTAATTATGTTTGCATTAAATTTCACTCGAATTGATTTGCATTTCTAAGTCCATTTCAAACCAGCCTTATTTTCACATTAAAGTTGCTTTCTTTAATCTACGGTTTTCATCTATTTTAAACTGGCACTATGTTTATACTATTTTGGTTTTCATATACGAAGTCAACATATTTGTTTAGAGATCATTTATAATATTCACTTGCACTCATAAATCATGCTTTTAGGTTTGTACAAAGAGGCCTATTCAAACCCTTCATATGTTTGTTTTGCTAATTGCTATTTATCCGTTTTTCTTTCTCTTAAAGCCTTGAGACTTTAGAACCAAAAATCTAAATTAGTTGTCCAAAGCCTCGTGGACCTTAAGATTGGTGCGGGTAGGCAAATTGTAGGACGTTAGCTTCATCACCTAGAGCGTTTTAAGTTAAATAATCAATTAGGTGGGTAGTCGGGAAATGATAAACTCGCGCTCGCTGAATAATACAAGCAATTCAAAAGATTGCTCGTATTATTTAAGTTGCACGAGATGATCCCATTAGGTCAAACTTTTCTAAATTTAGAACTACGTTTGGCCTGATTCCCTTAAGGGATACGTAGGCGCCTACCGAGGCTCGGCCCCATAATTTAAAAAAAAAATTTGTTTTCAAAAAATGATTGCTTGTCACAGCTTTTGTAGTTATTTAAGAATTTAGAATGTCATAAATTTGTTTTAACTTTCATTCCGTCCTAATTTCTTTCTTGTTTGTGCAAACTTTGTTATCTTCGACTTCATCATTTAGTTTAAACAATATAAGTTAAAATCAGTTTTAATTGGCCACTTAGTTAATATCCCATTTAATGAGTACGGCCGGTAACCACATTTGTGGACCTCGAGAGGTGCCTAACACCTTCCTTTTGAGGTAATTAAAGCCCTTACCCGAACTCTGGTAACTTAGGAAATAAAAGCTTATGACGGTGCCCTAACGCACCTTAAATTCGTTAGGTGGCGACTCTTCAACAATCCACCCTTAAGAGTTGTCACATGTCGAATCCCGCTTTTCCGCGAGGGAAAAATGGGCCGCGACAAGCCTTACACTCACCCTCCCCCCTCTTTGGGACTCAACGTCCTCGCTGAGGTTTGCCCCACCATCGGCCTGGCACCGATTCTGATACCAACTGCAGTAGCCCAAGCCACTGCTTGTAGAAATTGTCCGCTTTGGAGCCTTCACCCCTCATGATTTTTAAACGCGTCTACAAGGAAAAGTATCCAAGAAATTATAAAGAACTATTCATTCTCCTCCCCAACCAATGTGGTATTCGCCTAAATGAATGTGGGATTCGCCTAAAAAAAGCCTTACACTTTAATTTTGTCACAATCCGAGTCTATACCCTGGACAAAACACGGTACTTGGAGTCACAAGTAACCCCAAGTCAACCCATGGTTTATCATAACCTTAAATAATAAATCCATTTAAGAGAGCTAAATTATAAAAAGTTTCTACATTTGAAAGCAAAACTGAATGTTTGAAAGTCATCTACAAAAGATGAGATGCTGGGACAAGCCCTAGCTAACTCTAAAGTCTAACTGAATGAAAATAACTGAAAAATTAAATATCATTCTCAAAAGATGAGGACTCACCACTTCTACTGCTGATATCACCTGAAGAAGAGCTACTGACGGTGCTGAGGCTGAGAACTTGCACTTGTATCATAATACGATGCAACATAGAGGATATGCCTCAGTACTTTGAATGTACTGAGTAAGTGGGAGAAAAATATAACATAAAGAAAAAATAACTAAATTGTAATGACATGTATTAACCAACTGAA
The DNA here is from genome assembly GCA_035772735.1 of Datura wrightii. Lineage (NCBI taxonomy): Eukaryota > Viridiplantae > Streptophyta > Magnoliopsida > Solanales > Solanaceae > Datura > Datura wrightii. The sequence continues at coordinate 8,035,430 of JASDFA010000029.1, read as the reverse complement.
ATGCTAAAAACTGAACAACTGAAATATAACTGAGATGGTCAATAATGACCCTAATTGATGGTCAAAAACATGCCCTGAATCTATGATACTGATATGAGCTAACTGTACTGACTGAGTAAACTGAAACTGTTCTGAGCTGAGCTAAACTGAAATTGTGCTGACTAATGGGAGAGGCAATGACCGACATATAACCATGTGAGCTAGACGTGGAGTCCGATGTATACACCCTATCGGTAGCACTCAATATACCTTACCAGGATATAAAGGCATGAACTGGGTGATCACAAGTCTAGGGACATAGAGCCAATAAAATAACCTACAATGATAACATAGTTCTGGGAACCTGGTGCACTGGAACCCTGGTCCGCTTGGTGCTAAGTCCTACTCCCACTGGATAGTCCTAGACTGACTACTAAGGTGATAGCTCGAAACTGGGGCCAAGACTAAGTCAGGAATACCTATATTGAAGTACCCTGAGAGTCTTATTGTATCGGATTCTATAACTGATTTTCTAACACTGGCTAGAGCTGCTTATCTAGAAGCATTGTAACTGCCTAAAGAACAAACTGAAATATGATAACTGATATCTGAGTCTAATAACTGATAACTGGGAGGCATCACTGACACCTCAAGAAAAAAATGTAGTCAAACTGGTCAACTGACATTTCTGAATAATACTGAGTACACTGATATTCTGACTGAAACTGGACTAGCATACAATTGACTGAGATTTCAACCAATTTTAACAATATGGGAATCCCCAAAACTGGTAGAGTCAAGCAACATGATTAACTACTCAATTATGCTAGACCCTAATATACTGCATTCAAAAACTAGGGATAAATTATTTCATAAGAAGCTAGTTTCCACATGATCTCTAAGAATTTAGAAAAAACATAGCAACTAATAACATGGATAACATTCCACCTGAAATTTATAGAATTCTGTCTGAAGACTTTCTATATTTTGAAACCTCACGACTATAACTGATAGAAGCATTAAGGAAGGATTTTGGAGACATAAGGGAAGAATAATTCCCTTGTTACATTCCCACATACCTGGTGAAGAAATTTCGGAGAAAATCCCTTGAGAATCTGAGAAGAAATTGACTACCCTAACTCCTACTCTGAGTTTTTTTGAGAGAATAATTACGAACTGATTTTATGAGGGGATGAGAGGGGTGAAGTAATCATCGATTACCCCTCTAAATTCCCTGAAAATAATCCAAAACAATGTAGTTTAGAGATTAAAAAGGTAAAAATTATAAAAATAACCCTGGGGAAAAATCAGTTGACAGGGACCAACGGTTCACTAAATGAATCGTTGGTTGAGACTACGACTTGTTGGACCAGTTGTTGGTCCTGAGGCCTAGGTTATGGGCTCAATGAAACTAGCAACGAGCGGGACCACCACTCATCAGATGAACCAAAGGGTCATTGGTTCTTCCTGTGGTCACAAGATGAGAATTCTGAGAAGCCTGACAACGGACAACACAATGTCTTATTTATAGTCCTAACGGGTCGTTGTATCGAGTCTTTACCTACACTAGAAGGGTTCCTAAGATCCCTAAACTTGGCACCACGAGTGTTCACAATGACTCATTGTGTGATACAATGGGTCGTTGTTGCCACTCGTTGTCACTGAAAGAGGTTTCTGGGAATCCGAACTATCAACTCACACCACGAGTCGTTGTATCATACGATGACTCGTTGGTTGAGTCATGGGGTCCTAGAAAAAGGAATTCTGAGCTGAGGACCAACGAGTGACAGGACGACTCGTTGTTTCTCACAACAGGTCATTCCATGTCCCATTGGTTCTCGAAGGACCAAGGCAGGGCTGACCACGTCTGACACAATGGGTCATTGGAGCTGACCACGACTCATTTTCTCGGTCATTCTGAGGCATTTTTATGGTTTCTTCTGGGTTTTTCTTCCAAGGTATGAGTTTGGTATAGAAAAGTTTCGGGGTGTTACAGTCTCTTGAACTTTCTTGGCATGACACAAACATTCTAACACTCTTAGATGAGCTAATGAAGACTTTTTTTCATACAACTTTTCATATTGAGACAAATGTCCTAGTACACTAGATGGAAGCCTATTAATCAATTAAACAACAACTTGTGCACAATAACCCCAGAATCTCAGTGGTATATTTTCTTGAAACCTAACTACTCTAGTGATTTTTAAAATACGTCTGTGCTTTCTTTCTGCAATTTCATTTTGTTGAGGAGAATAGGTACATGATTCTTGGTGAACAATTCCTAATCCTTACAACAGATCATGGCACATAGAGTTAATAAATTCAGTTCAAATTATTTGTTCTTATTTTTTTTTACACAAGTATTAAATTGAGTGTTTACATAAGTAAATAACTGTTTCAGTACAACATACACATCTAACTTCAACTTTAACAAGAAAATCCATGTCATTCTAGAAGAATCATCAACAATAGTAATAAAAAAAAAGTTTTATATCCATCTCAAGTAGACACCTTATAAGGCCCACATAGATCCATATGGATCAAATCAAATGCATCTATACTTCTAGAGTTGCTACGAAAAGAAGGCAAACTAGCTTGTCTAGCACAAGGACATACTCTATATTTATTTAATATTTCTGATACATGTAGACTTTGTTTAGGAAACATTTTTACTAAAACACTAGATGGCACATGTCCAAGCCTAAGATGCCAAAGAGTTATAGTAGATTTATCTTCCCCACAAGAGTTTTCTATAGACTTATTAGTGCTAGTTGACAGGCTAGCACCAGCTAACTTTGTTCTAGGTAACTTCTGATTGGTTAGAAAGTAGAGTCCTTCTTTCTCTTTACCAATTTTCTTCACCTTCCCATTGTAAAGATCCCGAAAAATGCAAAAGTCAGGATAAAAAGTAGCAGAACATTGTAATTGCCTTGTTGCTTTAGACACTGAAAATGTAGTACATGAAACACATTTTTAAATGGTGTTTCTATCGGAATATTTCTAGTTCCAGTGTGTGTGACATGAGAAACATCTCCATTAGGTAAATAGACTTTTTTTGGTTTATCAGTTTGCACGATTGAGTGCTTATTTAGCAATTCTATGGTTGATGCCATGTGATCAATAGCTCCTGTATCAATGATCCACACTTGTGAACCATTGCTCCCCATTAGAGATATGTTGTTACCTGCTACACTGACTGAGTTGGCTACAGAATAGTTAGCCTGTGGCTGATTTAGCATTCTACAGATTTGATCATATTGTTCTTGTGTGAACCTAGGAGTCATTGCATAATTTCCTCCCACACTTGAGCCTGGAATCCCTTCTTGTTCTAATTGAACTACATGATATGAGTGTTGAACTTGTGATGAAGTCTGAGGCTGAGATTTTCACTCTTCTGCAACAACATTATAAGCACCGAACTCTGCCCTTCTTGACTTATTTCTGGAATCAAAACATTTGTGGTATTCTTGACTCTTGTTTTCTGAACCTTTTTGCTCAAAGTTCTTTGGATGACTAGGAGGATACCCAACTAACTTGTGACAGCCCTTCTTGCAATGGCCTTTGAGCTTGCAGTGGTCAACAATAGCATTGGGATTGTAGGTTGACACATAGTTTCTTTTTCCTTTCTAATGTCCATAACTCCCAGACCTTGCATACATTGCTACTGCATCAGTTACTCCAGGTGCTAACCTCGTAAGGCCAGCATTACCAATTGACTGAGCCACTAACTTTTGATTCTCATCACTTACAACCATAGAATAGGCCTGATTAACCATTGGGAAGGAAATCATAAACAAAATCTGACTTCTTGCTTGAGCATAAGTTTCATTCAAGCCCATCAAGAGCTGGTACAACTTCAGTCTTTGTAAGTAAGCCAGAAAATCTCTTGACTTCTCACAATCACCAGCAGGTGATGGTACTACAGATTCAAATTCATCTCATAAAGCTTTTAGCTTTGTATAATACATAGACACAGACTGTGTTCCTTGACTGATTGAAGTAATTTCTTGATGAAGATTGTAGGTTCTAGATCTATCTATCTTGTTGAACCTTTCTTTGAAATCCTTCCAAACATCACTTGCTTTCGAGGCATAAACCACTCCACCAAGCAGATTGCTTGCTACTGAATTCATCAACCAAGACAATACTATGGCATTCATTCTTTCCTATTGATTCCATAATTTAGATAGGAAAGCTTCTTTCTCCCAAGAACCATCCACAAATCCCAATTTGTTCCTTCTTAGTAACGCTATTCACGTAGACTTACTCCAAACCATATAATTTTCACCACCATTCAATTGCACATTAATGACAGTTACTCCACTTACATCTGAAGGAGACAAATATAGAGGATGGTTATGATCCAGAGGTGCTCGTTGAAGACCTAATCTGCCTCCTTGAGTTGGTAGTTTACCGATTTGAACTCGGGAATTCTAGATGTACGAGTATTACCATTGATGTTATTGGTCATGTTTTCCACTATCTTGCAGATCAAAGATGAAAAATTATTGTTGATAGTTGACAGATGATAAGCCTTCTCAATAGAGGAACTGCTTCAGGCAGTTCATAAATCCAGAGGAAAATTTTTTCAGAAATTCTCCAAGAATTGCTTTACACACTTCTTCAACACAGAAAGTTGATTTTCAATCTTCTAGAATCGATTCAATCCTACTCTGATACCATGATGAATTCTCACAGATCGTATGAATCAAGAACTTATATTTGATGAATGTAAATGAATAAATACAAGAACAAAAGAAGAAGAAAAAGATGAACTTAGAAGAAGAAGAGTAATCTCAAGCTTAGATCTTGTTTATGATCTGTGTTACGCTATATACATCCATATGCCTCTCTATATATAGATACATGAGGGGACATTGATGAGTTAGTTATTTCAATCTTAACTAGATAGAATGTGGCCTTTTACTGTAGTTAACTAAACTAACTGTTAACTATCATATTAACCAACTTAACTAACTACCATCTTTTACTTCAACATTTTTCCCTCTCATAAAAAATAAATATTCATATGAAATTATTCTGAGCACAATTATTCAAATAAAGCTTCGTCTTTGACTCAAATTTCACAGTATCTGGATACTCAATTTCAAAAAGGAAAAAATGACGAGGGTGAGAAAAGAACTAATTCCTTTTATGTTGGCTAATATGGTATTGACTGATTTAATTTATTATTCGGCTTATATTGAGCTAATGTCTCATGTGTACGGCTAACTATGAAGAAAATCACATCATATAACAATTCAAACCTTTGTATTACAAATTATATAAGTATTTTTTATAAACTGAAAAGCACTACTATTACAGATAAATATAATTCTATTTTCGTATATAGAGGAAATTTCTTCTTTTAATTTTTATAAGTAAAATTACATAATAATATAATAAAATTTCACTTATAAAAATTGAAATTTAGAAAAATAAATATTTTCCAGTTACATGATCAATTGAAAATGGATTGTGAATTTTTCTATAGTATATTCTTTTTTTTTTCTTTTCTTTTTCGTTTCAGCCGGAGAAGATATCAATTATATATCAAGACAAACTACAAGCATAACGGGAGCTTTAGTAGTTTGTTTTGTTTAGAAGCAGTAATATTGGGGAGTTTGACGGTCGGTTCAATCTGATTATGTGAATTATTAGTTCAGTTTATCGGTTTTTAATTTTTAAATATGTTAAATCGACAATCAAATTAATAAGATATTCGTTATATCGATTTTTCGTTAATCGATTTTTGGTCCTTAATGATTCGATTTAACCGATAAAAGAAATATTCCTCTAATTTTTTTGCTTTCTCTTATTTCATTTATTCATATATACACTATTCATGCATAAAAGTCTACACAATTTACAAGCATAAATAAATTAAAATAAATAGCAAATTTGGGTGCAGTAGCACGGTAGCGATCTCTCGAAAAAGAAAGAAAAAAGGTCAGTTCACACTGATGGGTAGAACTCTACCAACTCAAGTGCTTCAGAAAGAAAATAGTGGCACCAAGATCAATAACTATAAAATGCAAAAGACAATAAGGTTTGTATTTAAATCTAAAGTCACTATTTTATAATTCGAGATAAAAAGTTAATTTTAGTACTGTAATCTTATAGGGTTATTGGTTTATAAGTTTTTGCGCCGACCTTCCCCTATTTTGGGATGATCTTTAATTTTACCCCCTCAAATTGGTGGTATTTAATTTTTACACTTTAGTATCTTAAGTAATAAAAACGCGAAAAAATACCCTAAATATTTCTTAAAAAATTCGCAAGACGTAAGTTCATACTATTGAGTTTCTGCCCCAAAACAAGGGCATTTGCACGAATGAATTTAAAATCTTAAAACCGAAAATCGAACCGATAGTCCAATAAAAAAATTTTACAAAGTCATTAAAAAATTACTAGCCCAATAACCCAATATCGATAAATCAATAATATTTTTTTTCAGTTTAATTTAAAAGTTAAAACTATTTTTGCACCCCGAATTAGCAAGTGAAATGGGGATATTGTCGGTAGGGAGATGAATACCCCAGCAATTTATGCAGGAGAAAATTCAGTTGACATTTCGGCGAGAATTGAGTTTAGAGAGTGTTGATTGTTGAATATGCGGTATGGGGTCCTTACCTTTGGGTCTAGTAGTCCTAATTCCACCAAGAGTTGCAGGTCCTCTTCTCCCACTATCAACATTCTGATCGTATGTATACTTAATTGAGGCGTGGGGTAAGCTTTAGGCCATTACACTATACTGAATACAGATTAGTATTCAGGAAAAATTCTAGTGCAAAACACGACTTTTAACTTTACCAGATATTCTGAAACTTTGAGATGTAAGGTGTTGGATAATTCTAATTTCTTTTGTTCTGTAAATGAGAACAAATATCTGTAGCACTCGAATGGCACGCTACACAGTTGGTATTCATTTGGACAAACAAGTTCAATTGGAATACAGCTAATTTAGGTAGGTGCAATGCGCAATACTAACATGTCACTAAATTGAAACATGGGTTTGCACCACAACTGCGACCCAACACCTTAGTGGCAATCCTTATAGATTTTGAGAAGGTAGGGACCCCCTAAACTGCTTCTAATGCTTTCCACACTATCTCTAGGAAACACTTCATTTCATAAATTATCACTGGACTTGGCCCTTCTTTCTTTGCCTAGTTTTTACAATTTTGTTCGACGTCAATACTTCGGTGCACAAATTGATTTATATATATAATCATGTAATATTAAATTACAACTACTATCCAACCTAATATGAATTCAAAATTCAAATTTATGCTCAAGTTTATTATTTACTGTAATTTTAGTAGATTTCTATACACAAATTTATATATTGCATCTAAAATATGAATTCAATATCGTTATGCTCCATCCGCCTCTAAATATGGTGAGTTGGTTAATAAAGAGAGAATCTGTAATTCTAAACAATTAAATTATACGGAGAGTGTAATATGTTTTTTTATTACTATCCGTGTTGTTTTTTGGCTCAAAGTCCCACATTGGAAGATGAGTAGACATAGGGAGGCAACCTTAGACTATAAAAGGAAGTCTCCCCCTTATGGTTTTATCACACCAAACTTGAAGCCTTCTAACTCTTCTAGAGGCTTAGTTTATTTTCTCTCTTGTAATATTTCTTGAAGAAATATATTTGTAGTGGTGTCCGGGGATTTAGGCATAATTAGCCGAACCTCGTCAAATCTTGGTATTCTCTTTATTCTCTTTTCTGTTTCTTATTTATCATTGTTAGCCATTATTAGTTTTGCTATTGGTGGAAAAATAGCTCAAATTTCCACAACAATTGGTATCAGAGCTTTTGGTTGCGATTTCTCTTGAAATTTTAGTATGCTCTGTGGTTGCGGTTTTAACTGATCCTCCACATCAGAAAAAATTTCTTGAGATTATTTTTTTGTAAATTTGTGTTAAAATTGCTAAGTAATATATTGTCTAACTAAGTGCATGTCTAGGGAAGTTCTGTCTAAGGAAACTGGTTTTTAAATGGGACCGTGTGACCCCTCCAGTTTTTCCTGGGAATTTTCCTGGTGCATTTTTTTGGCTAAATTATTACTGGTAATTTTTTACTTTAGAGCAAAAATGGCTGATAATAATGAGCAGACTTCGAGAGCCACAGTTTCCACTACATCAACTTCGGCAGCATCTTCGTCGTCAATTTTGACGAGATTTGTTGTGCCAAATGCAAGATTTGCGGTGGAGATTTTTGACGGTACGGGTCATTTCGGGATGTGGCAAGGTGAAGTTCTAGACGCGCTTTTCCAGCAAGGTCTAGACATTGCTATTGAAGAAGAGAAACCAGAAGAAATTGAAGAAAAAGAATGGAAGACCATCAATCGGTTGGCGTGTGGTACCATTCGCTCATGCCTTTCAAGAGAGCAGAAATATTCATTCTCAAAGGAAACTTCTGCAAGTAAGCTATGGAAGGCATTGGAGGAGAAATTCTTGAAGAAGAGCGGTCACAATAAGCACTTCATGAAGAAGAAGTTATTCCGGTTTAGTTATCAACCGGGTACCACCATGAATGATCATATTACTGCTTTTAACAAGGCAGTAGCTGATTTGAGGAACCTTGATGAAACTTTCAAAGATGGAGATCTGGCATTGATGTTGCTGTTTTCACTTCCTGAAGAGTATGAATTTATAGAAGCTATGTTACTTCATGGGAAAGAGGAAGTTTCCCTCAGTGAAGTATGTAGTACTCTATATAGTTATGAATTGAGGAAAAAAGACAGGGAGGAAAGCAAGCATGCAGAGGTGGTTGCAAAAGCACTGGTAGCAAGAGGCAGACCACAAAACCAGAAGAAAGGAAGAAGAGGGAAATCTCAGTCAAGAGGCAGACCGAGTAAAGATGAATGTGCCTTTTGTAGAGAGAAGGGGCACTGGAAGAAAGATTGCCCGAAATTGAAAAATAAGGGCAAAGTTGAAAAACGCAAAGCTGTTGCAGAGTCATGTGCTGCTGAATACAGTGATGAAGATTCAGATCTTTCACTGGTTGTTACAACCTCCACAAAGCGATCTGACAAGTGGTTGTTTGACTCAGCATGCAACCAACATATTTGTCATATCCGGGAGTGGTTCTTTGAGTTTAAAGAGATAGAAGGTGGAGTTGTCTATATGGGCAACGACACATTTTGTGAAACAATAGGAATTGGTTCAGTCAACTTAAAGAATCATGATGAATCAACTAGAGTTTTGACAGGGGTCAGGTATGTACCTGACATGAAGAAGAATCTCATCTCTTTGGGAGTCCTAGAATCCAAAGGATTGACGGTGACAATGCGAGATGGAGTCTTGAAAATAGTCTCTGGAGCTCTGGTGATGTTTAAAGGCACCCGGAAGAATAATTTGTATTACTATGATGGTAATACAATTGTTGGGACAGCTGCAGTTGTAACTCTTGATGATGAAGGGTCAGATGCAACTAAGTTGTGGCATATGCGATTGGGGCATGCAAGTGAAAAATCCTTGCAACTTCTAGCAAAGCAAGGATTATTGAAAGATGAAAAAACTTGTAAGCTGAATTTCTGCGAGCATTGCGTGATGGGAAAGCAGAAGAGAGTGAAATTTGGCACTGCAATCCATGATACTAAAGGTATTCTGGATTATGTTCACTCTGATGTGTGGGGTCCTTCCAAGACAACTTCTTTGGGAGGAAAACACTATTATGTTACTTTTGTTGATGACTTCTCTCGAAGAGTGTGGGTGTACACTATGAAGTCAAAGGATGAAGTGTTAAATTGTTTCCTTAAGTGGAAAAAGATGATTGAAACTCAGACTGGCAAAAGGATCAAACGCCTCAGAACAGACAACGGAGGTGAATATCGAAGTGATCCGTTTGACAAAGTTTGTCAAGATGAAGGTATTGTGAGACACTTCACAGTTAGACATACACCACAACAGAATGGGGTGGTTGAACGGATGAACCGAACATTGCTGGAGAAAGTTCGGTGTATGCTGTCTAATACTGGGTTGGACAGACAATTTTGGGCTGAGGCTGTGAGATATGCAAGCCATCTTGTTAATCGTTTACCATCAACTGCTATTGGTGGTAAAACTCCTTTAGAGGTTTGGTCTGGAAAACCTGTTAATGATTATGATTCCTTACGTGTGTTTGGTTCCACTGCATACTATCATGTGAAGGCATCGAAGTTGGATCCGAGAGCCAAGAAGGCGCTCTTTATGGGGATCACTACTGGTGTTAAAGGATACCGCCTCTGGTGTCTTGAAACAAAGAAGATAATCCTTAGCAGAGATGTTACCTTTGATGAATCTTCCATGTTGAAGAAGGATGACATTCAACAGATCAATAGTGCTCCGCAACAGGTGGAGTTTGAAAGGAGATTCAATCCAGTTCTGTACAAAGATGGAGAGACTCCTATGGCAGAAGGAGAGTCAAATGAAAAAGAGGTTCCAACCCAAGGACCTCACCAGCAAAAAGAACCTATTGCATTAAGGAAGCCACAACGGGTAAGACACAAACCTGCTCGATTTAGTGATATGGTGGCTCATGCATCTATAATAGTGAATGATGGAATTCCTACCACTTATCAAGAAGTAATTCAAAGTTCTGAAGATGAAGAGTGGAAGAATTCTATGAATGAAGAGATGCAGTCTCTTCATAAGAATCAGACTTGGAAGCTAGCAAGTCTACCGAAGGGAAAGAAGGCTATTAGATGCAAATGGATATATACAAAGAAAGAAGGATTTCCTGACAAGAAAAACATTCGCTACAAGGCGAGATTGGTAGCTAAAGGCTATGCTCAGATGGAGGGAATTGACTATAATGAAGTTTTCTCTCCAGTAGTGAAACATTCCTCTATCAGAATCTTATTGGCCTTGGTAGCTCAGCTGGATTTGGAACTAGTTCAACTTGATGTAAAAACTGCATTTTTACATGGAGACTTGGAGGAGGAAATCTATATGACTCAGCCAGAAGGGTTCAAGGTTGCTGGAAAAGAAAATATGGTATGCAAACTTGAAAAATCATTGTACGGATTGAAGCAATCTCCAAGACAGTGGTACAAGCGATTTGACAAGTTTATGTTGGGGCAGATGTACACAAGAAGCAAATACGATCATTGTGTGTATTTGCGCAAGCTACAAGATGGATCTTTCATCTATCTTCTTCTTTATGTTGATGATATGCTGATAGCTTCAAGGAATTCTGGAGAAATTGACAAGCTGAAAGATAAACTAAAGCAAGAATTTGAGATGAAAGATTTAGGGGAAGCTAAGAAGATTCTCAGCATGGAGATAAATAGAGACAGACAATTGGGGCAACTTCGTCTAACTCAGAAGCAATATCTGAGAAAGGTGCTGCAACATTTTGGCATCAATGACAAGTCAAAATCTGTGAGTACCCCACTTGCTCCTCATATGAAACTTAGTGCTGATTTATCTCCGAAGAATGATGCTGAACGAGAATATATGGCAAAAATTCCTTATGCAAATGTTGTTGGTAGCTTGATGTATGCTATGGTGTGTACAAGACCTGACATTTCACAAGCAGTTGGGGTTGTGAGCAGGTATATGCATGATCCTGGTAAAGGACATTGGCAAGCTGTCAAATGGATTCTACGGTATATTCGGAACACCGTGGATGTTGGGTTATTATTTGAGCAGGATAAAAAAATTGGTCAATATGTAGTTGGATATTGTGATTCCGACTATGCCGGTGATTTGGACAAACGAAGATCAACTACCGGTTATGTGTTTACACTTACAAAGGCACCGGTTAGTTGGAAGTCTACTTTGCAGTCAACAGTCGCTTTGTCTACTACAGAGGCAGAGTATATGGCTGTTACCGAAGCTGTTAAGGAGGCTATTTGGCTTCAAGGGTTGCTGAAGGATTTGGGAGTTGGTCAAAAGCACGTCAAGGTGCATTTTGACAGTCAGAGTGCTATTTGTTTAGCAAAGAACCAAGTCTATCACGCACGAACGAAGCATATAGATGTTCGACATCACTTTGTAAGGGAGATTCTGGAAGAAGGTGAAATACTACTTCAGAAGATCCAGACAGCTGAAAATCCTGCAGATATGATGACCAAGATAGTGACATCGATCAAATTTCAACATTGTATGAATTTGATCAATATTGTGAAGATTGCACATGGGTAGCACCATAGGTGCATTTGAAGACACTACTAGAGATAGTTGTGAGAGAAGATCTTGTAATTTTTGGGACTTTTTGCCAAGGTGGAGATTTGTTGTTTTTTGGCTCAAAGTCCCACATTGGAAGATGAGTAGACATAGGGAGGCAACCTTAGACTATAAAAGGAAGCCTCCCCCTTTTGGTTTTATCACACCAAACTTGAAGCCTTCTAACTCTTCTAGAGGCTTAGTTTATTTTCTCTCTTGTAATATTTCTCGAAGAAATATATTTGTAGTGGTGTCCGGGGATTTAGGCATAATTAGCCGAACCTCGTCAAATCTTGGTATTCTCTTTATTCTCTTTTCTGTTTCTTATTTATCATTGTTAGTCATTATTAGTTTTGCTATTGGTGGAAAAATAGCTCAAATTTCCACAACAACCCGTGATAAAATTTAAATGAGGCCAAAAGGGTCAAATTTGCTCTTAAACTATGCGAAATGAAATAGTTTATCCTCCGTTAATAGTTGAAATCAAATATGCTCTCATTGTTACTAAATAAACTAAATTTGTCCTTATTTTTAGATGGTGGAAGCTTAGCACCTAGTGATGTCACATGAACCACAATTAAGAATTAATTTTTTTTAAAAATATAATAAATTTGAACCATTCGCATAGTTTAGGGAAAAATTTGACCCCTTCTCTCTAATTTTGAGTTTCAATATTTTTGTTCATCCTTTTTCTCTTTCCGTCACTACCTCTACCACTAATCACCATTTTTTTCCTCCGTCCTCCTTGTCTCTTCGCACCACCATTTTCAGCATCATCTTCTCTTTCTACACACACACAAACACCATTGGTGGTAGAAGTAGTAACAGGGAGAAACAAATTAAGAGGAATAAAAAAAAATGAAAAAAAGGTCAAATTGTTCTTAACCTATTGAATTTAACTAAAAAAAATATCCTCCTTCTACTTACTGGACCAAAAATGCTTTCAATTTTATTTTTAACTTAAAAATATCTTTACAACAACATACTCAATATAATCTCACGTGCTTAAAATACCTTTAACCTATTAAGTTTGGCTTTAAAAAAAACCCTCTTTTAACATGTTGGACCAAAAATGCCACTCAATGTTATTTTGGATTAAAAATGCCCTAGATGGGGCTTTATAAAAAAAAAAAAAATGTGGCAATGTATGATTGATCCAGGTATTAGCCTAATACAAATTAAGTTATCCAACCCATATATATTGATCCGACGACCCACTCATACAATTAAACCCGAATTCCTGATTATTAACTCCCACCCTGATTCCTTTCCTCTTCCTCATATATTCTTCTAATATTGTTGTGTCTTTCAAAACATAAAAATGAGGGTGAAGGATCAAATTGGCTCTTCTACCATGAGAAACGTTCAAATTTAATCTTCATTTTTAAAAAATAATTTTTAATTGAGAGACACGTGACATTATCGAGTGTTAAGTTTCTATCATTTGTAAATAAAGGTTAATTTAGTTCATATTTATAATGACAGAGATATATTTAACCACAATTATTAACGAACGCAAACTATTCCATTTCAGATAGTTGAGAGCAAATTTAATTAACCCTTTACCCTTTAAATTATTTACATTAGTATATATACTGAAGGCCAATCTTGTAAATGTAGCTCAAGATAAGACCAAACCCAACCACAAAACCTTTTTGTGCATCAATATATATACATGTGATCATGCAAAGACAAAGGTCGATAGTGCTTAGTACGTATCTTCAGCTAACTGATATTGGATAATTATTATTTATTCTTCCACTCTACCCATTCCAACTAAAGTTTAAGCTAGCTCACTTATTGATATACATATGGCATCAGCTTCCGCACTAATTATTCTGTTGCTCTTCCTTTCCGTGCAAATTACACAAAGTTCTAGTCCAGAAAAAGAAAAGGGACATTTAGAGGAATGGATATCTTTGAATGTGAAGCACTACAACAGAAAGAGAGAAGCTAGTTTAAAATGGATGCAAGAATCAGTCAAACACAGGAAACAACAAGTTCCAGCAGCGGCTAACAGCAGCCAGCTCGATCCCAATCTTAGAAATGCAGAGATGAACAAAATGATAATCAGTGTGGGTCAAGACGGAAGTGGCAACTTCAAGACTATTAAAGAAGCTCTTGCGAGCATTCCACTCTATAACAAGCGTCGGGTCATACTGGACATCAAACCCGGAGTTTACAGGTAAAACCATATTGATTGCGAAAACATCTCTTCACATGTATATAATTTTTATCTATCTTAAAAGGTAAGGCAAGTAACAATATGCTATGGCCTAGCTTTTTAACTATATTAGTGTATGAAATCTTCACTCAATCAGTATATGAAAAATAATTAACTATTGATGACTTAGATAAAATTTTCCAAGTGACAATAAGTGAAACTGTAGGGAAAAGATTAACATCCCAAGAAGTTTGCCATTTGTGACATTTCGGGGCGATAGTAGCAATCCGCCACGGATCACAGGAAATGACACAGCTTCAGCGACTGGAAATGACGGCACACCTTTAAAGACATTCCAAAGTGCCACTGTTTCTGTGGATGCTGATTATTTTGTGGCCATAAATGTCATTTTTGAGGTAAATTAATTTTCAATGTTCCTGTCCATGCTTGGTTTGTCACATGAGTTTTTTTACAGGTTCATATGTATTTGAAGACCAAATTCTACTGCCATACAAAACATTCCAACGGATAAAACAAAAAATGAAAGAATTAACGTACTAAAAATCGTCAGTATTTGTAATATGAGCGCTATAACTATTAACGGAGTAGTAACTAATACTCTTTTATTAATGGAATCATCTGTCACTGTCGGAGCCAACCAACCAACCAAGGGATTCGATTGAATACTTTTTTTTTCAAAATCATACCGTACAATTAGATTAAAAACAATTTTTAATACTCTTCTCGTCTATCTTTACTTGTTCAGTAAGTAATAAATTAAATGATATATTAATTTTACTATATCACCTCTTGAATGTAATAAATTCAATGTATTGGGAAATGTCTATAAAAGTAAATTAGGAACTAACTGATAAATTATGTCTTGATTTTTTAAATTAAACAAGTAAAAGTTAACATCTATTTTTAAGTGGAGGGTTGCTCGGATTGGTAAACACCCTCCACCTCCGACCTTGAGGTTGTGGGGTTGCGTCACCAAGGAAGTACAATAAGTGGGAGCTCCTGGGGAAGGGTTTTTATTTTAAAAAAAAAGTAGAAGTGGAAGAAAGGAGTATTATATACTCTCTTTTCATTTTAATTTATTTGTCTTACTTTTCTTTTTAGTCCGTTTAAAAAAGAATTTTTTCTCTTTTTTTTTAGCAATTCTTTAATTCTAATTTCTCACATGACATGTTTAAGATCACAAAATTGATATTTGATGGTGCATTTTAATATATTTTACATATCTTTTTTAATTTAAAACCATAAAATTCAAAAACTTTCTTTACTTTCTTAAATTACGTGGCAAATCAAAACCAAACAACTAAATTGAAAGAGAAGAGTAAAAACTTTTGAGCCCTCTTGACACAAGAAAAGTTTTCATTGTAGAGCAAAGGTAACTAAAAAGTTGTATTAGATCACAAATTAAACTTTCAATTTCCTTTGTTATAAATCTTTGGGGGCTCTACCATTGGTTGTGGATGTAGATTAAATAAGTTAGGAGTTCAGTTGAACTCGTTATTTTTAGACGGATTTAAAATTATCATTATTAAATCTATATATGTTTAAATTTTGGATTCGCTACGGAAATTAATGTGAATAGGATTTAATTTGGCAATGTAGTAGGAAACTGAGGTAGGAGGTAGCATACACTTTGTTTTTGTAGAATACAGCAGCCCATGTGGTTGGGACGGTGGGAGAACAAGCAGTGGCACTGAGAATATCGGGGAACAAAGCAGCATTTTACAATTGCAGTTTCTATGGAAGTCAAGACACCCTTTACGATCACAAGGGGCTTCACTATTTCAACAATTGTTTCATCCAAGGCTCTGTTGATTTCATCTTTGGCTATGGCACATCACTCTACGAGGTCAGTTATCTTCATCCTTCCTCCTTATTTTTGATACTCCCTCCCTCCTAAAAATTTATCTCATATGATTTGATTGAATATAGAGTTTAAAAAATTTGAAAAGACTTTGAGGTTGTTTCAAAATTGTCCTTAAAATAAATAGAAAAGTACACTTTTGTGGAATTTTTGTTAAATAAGTGGGATCCAACATGGGTGAAATGTTGACAGTGTCATTACATATTTGTCAAATAAAAATATGTGACATTTTTTTCAAGATTGACTAAAAAGAAATATATGTCATGTAAATTGAAACGAAGAAAATCCGTAGTGATTATATCCTATTGCCGTTAATTACAAAGAAGTTTAAGTAAATGATCAAACAACGGTGCCCAATTGGTTAGGCTCAAAACAACCCACTTCAGTGTAGCCGGATCTTTCTTTAGAGCAGATTCATTTCAGAACAGAAAATGATAGGTGTGTGAATACAAATTATTCGAATAAACGTGATTAACGATCAGTAGTAAAGACGGCAGATCTGGAATTTTAAGCTAATCATTGGTCCATTATTTTTTAAAATTAAGATATTTTGATGGGCTTTTGGTGGAATAAGGGCGAAAAAATAATTTTTATTTTTATTATATGGATCATAGAACTGCCAATTGAACTCGGTGGCAAAGAAAGTAGCGTCCCTGACAGCCCAGAAACGTACAAATTCGTCAATATTAAGTGGATTCTCGTTCAAGAACAGCACCATAACAGGGACTGGATCAGTTTATTTAGGCAGAGCCTGGGGTGATTATTCCAGAGTGATTTTTTCTTACACTTACATGGACAAGATTGTTCTTCCACTAGGATGGAATGATTGGGGCAAAACAATTAGAGACTCGTAAGTCTTTTTTACTTATTTTGGTTTTACTCATATTTTAAAATTTCAAAATATTTTGCCCAATAAAGTTGAAAAATGGATGTAGGAGAGTGTATTATGGGGAGTACAGGTGCAGTGGACCAGGAGCCAACATGACAGGAAGAGTGCCATGGGCACGCATACTCACCGATGAAGAGGCCATGCCTTTTATTGGCACCTATTATGTTGATGGCAATTCTTGGCTTATACATCCCTCTTAGTATTCATTATTAAATTTGAACTCTTAAAAGTTTATTAAAACCTATATTGTGCACCAAGTATGGAACTTACTTATATAATATCGTTCCACCTTTCTGCTGTTGTTGTCGTCACCAAGCAAATAACAAGATGAACAATGTAGTATATGTTGTTTCTTGGAGTAATCTGAATAAAGAACACATTATGTACCTCAAATAATGGTAATGCAGCTTGTAGTTTGATTATTTTTTTCCAAAATGTTAGTCTCAGGCTCAAATCCCCTGCTATTCGTATAATATCTTTCTTCTAAGTTGCTGTAGACAATACACATAATACAGTTAGCAAGTTTAGAAGTGGGGAACAGATGGAGCTAGACTGATATCCAGTTGACATAACGTGGCCCTTTCAATTAATATAACATTCAAATTCATTTCATGAATATGACCCTACTTTCATGCTTGCTGCAAGGGGGTTGTGGACTAAGTTGAACACTAGGATCCAACTTCCATTTATTGACAATGACATTAGGTTTGACACTACAATCACATAACACATATTCTAGTACTATAAACACTTGGAAATAAATGTTTGTGTGGCCCTGTTAATTTCTAGGATACTTTATATGGGCCAAATACAACACTGAGATATGATCTTCCAGCTAGGGACATCCTCAGCCTCAAATATCCAGCCACAGTAATAGTAAGAGTAATCCTTGTTTCCGGAAACAAAACTCGTGTTACTATTGTTATCGCCTGCTTCTGCATCATCGAAAAACAGCCCATCATCTGTTCTTTGCAAATTGATGTCCTCATGAGATCTGACAAGTGCTTCAAGCAGCAACACTAGAGATGCCATTCTCAAAGACAGAAACACAGAAAAAACAGAGGACACACTACCAAGAAAGATGAATCCCCCACTATAAAATGGTACCATATTCATGAGTTGATCATCAGAACCTCAACTACTCATTTTGCAACACGAAAAGAATTGGGACTTTCTTTAAATAAGTTTCTTTACCTACTTCAGTTAGATAATTAGTACAAATCTGCAAGTGCATTGAGACTTGACCTTAGTCCATTACTTTGACAAATGTAAATAATTTTTACACTATAAATTTTTTGTTGTTACAGATAAAATACCGTTGCGTTGTGTTAAATTATATTGGTTATTTACCTTGTTGGTGTATATAGAGGTTGAAGTACCGTATATTTCATAGGAACTTTTAAGAGAGTAAAAATCCAAAGAAAAAAATTTGGTTTCGCGCAAATGTTACCTTTGAAACTGTAATGGTAGTTTCAAATTAAGAGTTGGCCTATTCACGTATAATAACGTGAGATATATGAGTCAATGGGAGTGGAACAACCCATCACTAAGCTACCCAATTTCATTTTAGTCTTTTTCAGCCTAAAGGTAGTATAAAATAAGTTGGGAAAAGTATATAAATCTTCCGTAAGGATCTATTTAATTATTCTTTTTATCTATATATATACGCATGTTATCCACACGTACTTATTTATCAATAAAATTGGTATAATTAAATTTATAACAAGGTCAAAAATATTAAGAATTCATCACCAACTTAATTAGTATCTAAAATATTTCAGAAAGAATCTAGAATATTCAAAAATTTGTAGAGAATAGATGGTAAACTCTAGAATGTGAGATCTAGAATTCAAAGTTTAGAAGCATTCTAGAAATAAGTAGAAATGTGATTTGGAAAAGAGTAGTTAGAAATATTTCAAAAGAGAGTAGTAAATATCTCTCACTAGATCCTTCCATCATCACCTATAAATAGAGCTGGTCATTTAAGTTATAACTAAGCAAGCAACAAATTAGTAAGAAATAAGAGGGATTTGTTAAGAGTGTGAGTGACAAAAATATTGTGCAAGAATTGTAAGACCGAAGAGGGTCTTTATTTAGCAATAATAAAATTCAAGTTGTGAGCAACCAATTGTTCCCAACAAAAATATTCAAAAAGTGGTATCAGAGCCAGATTGATAAAGAACGAGGTAGCAATACAAAGGAGATTCTACAAGTGTTACCATCGGAGGTAATAAGTTATGAAACATTAATCAATGGTGGATTTTGCAAGCACTCTCAATAGCGTTGAGAAGCTCAATGCAAGAAACTATAGATCATAGAGCAGGAGGATGCCATATTATTTTCTCGGACATTAATTATGGGATATTTTGCCAGATCAGACGCTACACCACCAACCGATGCCGAAGTAACAAAAAGGTGAAAGGTAAAAGCTTGAAAGGCCATGTATACTCTCACTGTAACAGTCAAAGATGAGTTCCTACAGTGAATTTAGAACACCAAGACACCTAAAAAATCTTGGGACACGCTGACAATAATTTTTATAGAGAAGAATGATGCGAGATTACAAAAGGCTAAAAAATGAGCTTTTGTCGATTTCACAACGGAATATGACAAGTAGTCAATATATCTAAAAGATAAAAAATTTATCTGATGAAATATCAAGACTAGATCCAGAGAATATTATCATAGAGACAAGGAGGAGGAGAATCATTGTCATGGTCTAAGATTGAAGTATAAAGGCATAATTACGACCACACGGGGGGGGGGGGCTATAGAATCAACTTTATTTGAGTTGGCAAATGAAGAAGATTTGTAGAAGCCATTATAAGTCTCTCTGTAAAAGATGAAGATAAGGTGTTCTTTAGCAAAAAGCACATCTATCAAAAGAAGAGATAAGGAAAGAAGCTTACGGCTAGGAGGAGACCAAAAGAATCAACATCAAAAAAGTCAGTGACAGACTAAGCAGGCGAACCAATGTAATACCACGAAGGTTCCTAAGACTAGACCCAAAATTTGAAATGTGTTAAGTAAACCTATTCTAAACCCTTCCTCCCAACCCCCACCCCCCCTTCCCTCCATGCATGCAAGCCTAGACCTCTCTATTGAAGATCAAGCCTAGAATCATCCAGATTCTTCTCAAAATCCTTTGGGCTTTCTAGGGAAGGTGTAGATTTAGTTTTTCCAAGTATGTGAGGTCATGAATGAGAGTTCCTTTCACTCTCATGCTCATAATTCTCATCAATTTCATGAATCAAGTCTCAATTCAAATTATGATGAAAAGGGATTTCAATCAAATTTCATAGAATTCTTACAAATTATTTATGGGTCGATTCCCTCTATGTTTTAAAGTATGTTTGATGAGTAATGGGCAGATTCTGTATATATTTTGACTATAAATTCATGAGTTCAAGTTTTAGAAGATTTTGTCCAATTATGCAAGTTCATGAAAAAGTTTAGTTTATGATTGATGATTTCAAGTATGATGAAGTATCTACCATGTATATATGTTAACAAATTACCTATATATGAATCTATAATTTGACTCGTGAAGTCTATTTCAAGTATGCATGATCTTCCTTCGGGTAATCCCATTCAAATTAAGCATATTTCCGTGATTCAGTTTAGTTCTATAAATCAGCTTACCATATGGTTTTAGAGTCTATACTTCTACTCTCAGCTTATGGTATGGTTTCAGCTCCGTTGAAAAATGACGGTGAGCACTTTACATATTTTTGGAAGCATTGCCTAGCACCGAGTAGGACAAGGGTTCATGAAAAATCCAGTCTCAGAACTACGCGCCAACGTAAGATTTAACATTTACTTTGGGACCTCCCTTGTGAGCTTTCCCTGTCTTGAATGGGCCTTCAACTTGATATCTTTATCATGGTAGCGCCCTTAACCCTGGCAAGGCTTTGGACGACTCTGCCCACTTGAATATAATAATTGGGATCACGTAAGCTCTATCGTGATGATTTCGGTTATATGGCGAGTCTCCCATTGTTCCTCATAATCTCAGTTATGCATGTTTATCAGTTATGATATTATATTTTCAGCAGGTTTGACCTAATGATCAGGTTATCATTTTTTACTTATGAATTTCAGTTTCAGCTTTGGGTTATTCAATTCAGTTATGAGATCCAATTTATGACTATTCATGTTCTCAGATATCAGCATATAGTCCCTACTCTTATGATGTTATGACTTATGTTAATATACATTATTTCAGTTTATACTTACTCAGCCTATTTTACTTACCTTGCATACTCAATACATTTCAAGTACTGACCACATACTCTATGATGTATCATTTCATGATACAGATCCTAGCGATCAGACTCAGCCACACCGTTAGTCCTGCTCCTGTTCCAGTTCAAACCCTGCTTTGGTTGAGTCCTCATCTTCTGAGGACATTTATCTTTCAGTATCATTATGTCAGTTTGTCAAACTTTTAGTGAGCTAGTTGGGGTCTCATCAGTGATGTTAGAGGCTTTTCAGACAATGTGTAGAATCTCAGCTTGTTGGTATTGTCTATGTATGGTTGAGCGTATTCAGACTTCCGCTATTTCAGAATTAGTTATCAGTTTTGCTTAATGTTGATCTTCAGTTATCATGTTCATGTCGTTGGTTGACTTGGAGCCATTCATAGTTCTAGGTTCCGTGTCTAAATTCGGGCCTATGTTCGGGTTGTGACAACCAAGGTCTCAGCAATTGACAAACGAAGAAGTGCTATAATTGTGGAAAGAAAGGTCACTACGCCAGAGACTGGCGGTGTAATAAAATTGAAGGTAACGTGACTATTTCTACCCAAAATAAGAAAAATCAAGAAGAAGTTATAAATTACGAAAGAATATCCTTCTTCAATTTGGAAAAGATTTAGAAATAAAAATATTTTCTATTTTATTAGGAAAAATTTTATCGCTATCTAAATGAAAATTAATGATGGGTTACGATGATGTTTTATATATGACCTATATTATCAGTTAAAAAAGTATGTGACATAATTTTATTTTAATTAATAAATCGACATCAAGAGGGAAAAATTACTTTCAACTTTTTTATTAACTAAAGAGACTTTAAAACAAAAAAATAAGAAAAAAGTTCTTTAAAAAGAATATATTTATTAGGAAAAAAGATATTTAAAAGAAAATAAATAATATGTTTATCAACAAAAGAATTTTTTTTGACTCAATTAAGTAATAATAGAGATATTTTTTATTCAAACTATTAACAACTGGAATATCTTTGAACCAAAAATATTAATGACAAAGGCAATTTTAAAGCAAACTATTAGTAGAGAATAATTTTTATTCAATTTCACCTAATTTAAAAATATTTGAAACCCTTTTAATTTCTATTTTTTCAAAATAAATGTTAGTAAAGAACGTGGGCAATATTTATATCATCGAAAACGGTGATAAAGCTGGCTTAAGTGGAATTCTCCATTATACTCCACTCAATTAGGGTGTGTAATATATTTTTTTTTATGTTTGATCAATAAAAATTTTTTAAAAGTATTTAAAAAAATAAATAAATCTCTTTAAAACGAGGAAAATTTCAATTATTATACATAGTAATTAGTAGTTTTAAAATTAAAAGATATTTTTAACATGTCTTTATCTAAATCAATCTAAGTTAAATAAAGTCCGACTTTTTTAGTGAAGTATGAAAAATAAATTTCACTAGTGCATTTTATATTATTATAGTGAAGTATGAAAAACAAGTTTCACTAGTGCATTCCATATTATTTTTTTCTTCTCTATCCTTCAACGCACCACATCTTCACCCACCACTCTATGTAGTCTCCTTTCCCACCATCATACACTCCTACTTTTATTTTTACCTCATCTCTCACAATATTTATCTAAATTATATAAAAATATTTTTAAAATAATATTTATTACTTACACACATCAAACAATAAAAAATCAACTTATTTTTTCGAAAAATATAATCTTCTGTGGGAAACACACCCTTAATCTTGGACTATATTTCCTAGGTACTAATCATTCAAGGTGTGATATATACAGGCAGGATAGAATGTGACTTTCAATCATGCGCGAAAATAATATCGAAGAGACCGCTGGCATAGACAAGATCCCAAATTTCAGCTTACGTGTTTTGATGCAATGTGGATTTTATGTATTTGCGGTTACAATGTTTAATCCTGTACCATAAGACCTACATATATATATATATATATATATATATATATATATATATATATAGGAGGATTTTCGAGCTAAATTTTGCAAATTAGGATTTACTGGTTTTATCTTCTCTTGTTAGTTGTCTAATTAAAGTTGAAGGATCTCGAAGCAACTATAAAATTATTTTTATGTATTTATAGATCATGTTTTGAGATGTAAATTAAAGCATTAATATTTGTATGTATTTTTTTTGTCATTTTTATTTGTTCATTATATTAAAAATATTTATTTATTTTTACTTATCGCGTTTACTCCTTCTATTTCAAAATAAGTGGTATTTTTACCTTCTCATTTTTGTTTCAAAATAAGTGATGTTTACATAATTAAGAAGACATTAATGATGTTCGTTCAATTTTAACCATATTTAAATAAAAAGAATTTTACGTAACCAGGAAACCGCTAAAGAGCTATATCTTTTTCAAGTTATTTATTAATGGTAAATTAAATTAGTAAGAATACATGTTACTTTCTAGAAATGAGTAGTTTTATTAAGGAGTGTGCCCAAACTAAAAACACCATTTATTTTAAAATGGAGGCAATAGTTCCTAATTTATTTTTATTATTTGTCAATGTATTTTTCAAAATATTATATTAAAAGAATAATATAATAAAATTATCAGTGTCTTTATTGCTTTTTAAATAATATGCCAAATCAATACGGGATAAGTAAAATAAAATGGAGAGAATATCAAAATAGGCTACCTGCGCGAACATATGATGCGTCAATGCTATCTATTTTTAGTTGCCTGACGTTTGCCATTATTTATCAGAATAGAATGGACAATCGAGGGAACAACGCCATAAAAATACTAATTTAACTTTTATACACTAATTATAATAAGAAGAAAAATAAAAAAAATTACACTACAAAAACATCTAAAAGATAACTAATGGTATATGGAACTAGACAAACACACCCCCTCCTAGGCCTCGAAAAGATTAATTTTCATGATGACGTAAGCAGTAGAGTTAATTAATAAGGTGTCATAATTGGGCAGTGGTGATTCTTGAAATAGTCAAGACGACTATCAGCGAGACGCAATGAATATACAATTTGTTTGAAGTCGCCCCACTTGAAAGGCCTATAGATATTAGTAATATTGCTGTTGATTTGAGGAGGAGCAGTTATCCAAGTGTCAAGCGCAGGTGCGGCAAAGTACATCATGGACATTCTCGGCTTCCAGGAATTCATCGCCATCACCCTATGTCTCACGCTTTTAAATCTTCCATTCGTCAGAGCCTGTACCATATGTTTTTTTCCCATTATTATTACTCATTCAATATTCAATAGGTTTATTGCATGTCCGTCTTTATCCTAGCACCGAGTTTAGAAAAGATTGAAAGATTTTTTTTTACATTTTGATTAATAGTATAAAAAAGAAAATAATTGATGAGGGGTTTAAATAAGATGGTACGAACCTGAAAGGAGTCCCCCACAAAGACAAAGAACTCATTAGGGTCAGGAGGAACAGGGATCCAAAATCCGTCGTGAGAAGAGATTTGGAGGCCACTAACATCATTTGATCGAAGGATGGTCAATATCTGTGGGTCAGTGTGCTCTCCAAATCCAACTCTTGATGATTTTGATCCAACAGTGCTAGTGATCATGTGGAGTGGTTCTTCCTCCAGCTCCTCTTCATGTACTGATGACACTGGGTCCCAGTGATTGTCTATTAATTCTTGATCATCATGATGATGATTAGGTGCAATAAATGGTGGATAGTGATTGACCCTGAAGCAAGAGTCGTTCTGTGAATTACTGATGAGCTTGCTGAAAATAGACTTGTCTTCTATCCATAAACCTTCCGCCACCAATTCAAGAATGTCGCAAGCCACCTTCTTAACCGCACTTACGTAATCATTTGTTACCGAGCTGCACCACAATTTCCACTATTACATCACCACACCAATTTCAAATTTTTAATATTTATTCAGATTTTAGTACACTCTTTTCTATTTTTAACAAAAATTATAAATACAGATAAATTGGTAGCCGATCAAAACTCTCGAAGGACAAGCCCATAATCTACTAAACATTAATATAGAATAAAATAAAATAGACTTCTGACTTATTCCTGTTCGCTACGTGGTCCTACCTAGGCCTAAGAAAGTAAATGAAAATTGATTACATTATTTTATTATCATTGGCTTATCCCGTTTGCGGCCAGTAATAATATTTTAATTTTTTTATTTTGTTTCAAAATAAGTAGTATTTTATATAATTAAAAAGATATAATGATATTTTTCTAATTTTATTTTTATTTAAATGAAGAAAGTTTTACGTAACTAAAAAAATACTAAAGAGTTACATCTTTTTCAAGATATTTATTAGAAGTAAGTGGGTAAAAATATATTTTACATTTTAAAAATGAATAATTTTCTTAAGGAACATGCACAACGTAAAATATTACTTATTTTAAAATGAAGTTTGTAAATATTATGCTTGTCAATGCAAAAAAAGAAAAAAAAGTACTAGTAGATATTAGTAGTAAAGTTTTTAGATACTCCAATAGGAAAAAGAAAGATAACATTTGACAGTGCAACTGTTTGGGGAAGTTAGGAAGATGATATAAGCACGTAAAATTCGAAGAAAAATGGGTGATCTGGTGGTGTCTATAACTTAGCTTCCTATTATCTGAAAAGTTTTTCTCATCCAACAAAGCTCACCATATTGACCTAAAAAAGGGGGTCCATGCACGTATGTGTAAACGTATATTTGACTTGAATTATAAAAACTCCTATATATGGCCCTCTCACTGGTCAACAGTCAGCAGCTAGCTAGCTAGCTAGCAAACAAGCATTAGGTAAAGTGAGATATTTTAATACGTGACAACCTATCTTTTCTTCTGAAAAGGAGTTGCCATCCTTATAAATTATATAATATTTAGCCAGTTTCCAGGTAACTATTTTTTTTTTTTTTAATTTTTATTTTTTGCAACAAGATTTAAGTTAAGTTTGTAAATAGATTTGATGAAATGCTACAGTTTGGGGAAGACCTATATAAGTCTCCTCGAAGAATATCTTCAAGACAAAAAAGTAAATGTCCCCATCAACCTTATACGTAATTAATGATGTAACCAGATCAAATTGTATAATTATTGTATTACGTGAATATTATGAGAAGAACAATATGAATGCGACGTAAATTCATTAAATGCATTACAGATATTATATATAATAACCCCACTTGATTTTGTTTAAGTGGGGTAGAGCATATATTAATAATCAGAAGAACAAATTGAACTTTGTTTCCGTGACCTGAGCTAAACTTAGTCCAAATAACAAAAAAGCTAGCTGTCTGATTCTTTATATGCACATAATTTGATATTAAAATTTAGTAAAATCAAATCAGAAATGTGAGTTATCTGCAAGTTGGAAAAATGAAGTGGCTGTCATCTCTCACAAAGTATTCGAGCTAGAAAATTCTCATTTCACTCGTCCAGCATAACTTCAGGATAAAAATTAAATTAGTGGACCTACTAGTACTGGCAAAAGAATGAGTTAAAGAAGCATAGTTATAATACCTTATATACATGTATATATATATATGCAGTTCTTCCTCTTCTAAAAACTACTTTTGTAAGGCGAAATAATACGGACTGTACTTGTCTAACTAGTTCCAGTGCTATAAATAGCAGTAACTTAGTATTTGACCCATATTAATTATTACTCCATTTATCCTAATTTATATGGCATGTTTTACATTTTTAGTTTATGTTAAAAAAGAAAGTTATAATTCCGTTTTTAAGTATAATTATTCTCATTTTCAGCTTAATAAAATTATTTATAATCATATAAATATCTATAATTTATTTTAGACCACAAGTCTTAAAATTTTCTTTTTTATTTTTTCATAAGCTCTGTATGAGCAGTAAAGGAGTATCACATAAATTAGAAAGAAATACTTCTCCGTCTTAATTTATATGATGTATTTTGAATGAACATGAAGTTTAAGAAATATAAAAAAAATTGAAATTTGTGGTCTAAAAAATTATCATAGACGTTGGTGTTATATATCATTTCATTAACAATGAAATAGATATTTTAAAGTTAAATTATTATTAAATATAGAAGTATGTAATTCATAAGTAATATATGGGTTCTTTTAAAAAAATAAAAACAAGGAAGAAAGGATACAATTTGATTGAGGTATATAGAAGTAATCAAGTCGGCTTACCTGAAAGTGGAAGGGTCGTTAGAGATGGTTTTGGCGCGTTGACAAAGAGAAACAGGATTGGCTTCCAGAAGAATATACTCGAGATCACCCTTGTCGCCATTGAAGCCAATGTTCTTGCAGCCATACCCAAAAGGAGCCGCAGGCCCAGCGCGTTCCTTCTGCGAGACGGGACGCGAAAAGAAGTCCGCGGCTTCCCTTTCCATTCTCGCGATTACCTTCTTCGGAACACCGTGGCTTACTACTTTAAAGAAACCGTAATCCTCGCATGCTTTCACTATCATTTCGGACGCAATGGACTTGTCCACGGATAAGTCAATTGTCGGAACCCCAAATGCGGCGGTTTTCTTGTTACCGCCGCGCCGCAGCAGCGGAATTGGAGTTGCCACTACCATAATATTAGAATATTGAATTAATGGAGGAGTTTGAGTTTGCTAGAATGCTCTAAGGTTTCTCGTCGATGTGTACCTATAAATAGATTGGAAAGGTGGAAACGAGGGGAATTAGGACTTAGGAGGCGAAGAAAGAGTAGAAAGGAATAAATATTTTTAATTAAAAAAATAAAAGAGCAAACAAGAAAGGGTGTGGTGGGGGCCGGGGGACTGGGGCAGGGAAGCGTGGGGGTGTTGCCACGACCTTTGACAAACTTATTTACTTATTATTATTATTATTCATTTTTAAAATGAGGTCGACCTATGCTTATTTTATTCTAAAATTTATGTGGCATAATTAGATATTGTAGTAGGCGTGGATTTATTAGAAAAGAAAGGAAGAGTTTCTGAAGTTCTGATTTTAATTATGTTATAATATCTGTATAGTAATATAATATAAATAGGTGTGTGAGGTTATTTATAAAAGATCTCAGAAAAGATTGAGAAAGATCAAAAAAATATTTAGAAGAAGTAATTAGATAAAATATAATATAGTTTTAGCTCATCAAGGATATGATTTTAGATAGATGAATGTGAAGGAAATGGATTAGGATAGAAGGTTAGTAGATAGTAGTGTGTTATCTTGCGGTCCGTTAACATTAATAGTCATAGTATTGCTCTGATAGTTTCTTGTCTTTTGATTTGTGTTACTATCTGTTGTTCCTTGTATACCTTATTTATTGTATTCTTTCGTTGTAGTTTATGTTTTGTTACCATCTATTGATTTTGTGTTATTGTTTCTTATTTCTTGTACTTCTGTTACTTTATTTTCTGAACTGTTTTGAATTTTTTTCTTTTTTTTTTGAGCTGAGGGTCTAGAAAACAGTCTCTCTACCTCAAAGGTAGGTGTAAGATCTGCATATCAACTACCATCCGTAGACCTTACTTTGTGGGACTATACTAAATATATTATTGTTATTAATATAAAATTTCATTAAAATAAAATAAAATTTTAATTACAAATTTGATAAAAAAAATTTCCTTCATTACAAATTTGATAAATTTTTAGCAGATTTTAATCTGTTCAAGACAAGGAAAAACAGTTAATTAACCAAAAGTCACGAATCAGATGAACTTTAACACATTTTATATATCGCACGTGCATCAAATAGTAGAACCAACTAGTCTATTGCTTTGAAAATGAAAATTGCATGTCCATGTTCTAATAGACTAATTAATAGTAAGAATATTTCAAGTTATAGCACCCCTAGATATATTTGAATATCAGATTTCAAATATTGAGAATGAAAACTTTTAATAAGAAGCATTTTTCACGCTTTTAAGGACAATTCATTGGGCTAGTAAATTTCGAATATAAATTATTATTAAACCAGAAACACTAAAATAGTTCACTCTAACCATATCTCTTCTCTCCTTTCTTTGCTAGATCTTGATGGTCCATACTCAATTCAAAGCAGATGGCAAAAAATTCTATTAAGGTGTAGGTAGGGAAGTGGGGAATAGGCTGTGTAATTTTCAATTCGGTTTGATTTTGAAAGTTATCAGTTATCGGTTTGTAGATGTACTAAATTGTTAAAGAACATATCGGTTATTGATCGCTATCGATTCGGTTATCAGGTTAACCATTAAGATTTCAAAGAAAAATTCTCATAATTAAGTCATAAATATGTTTAGCTAGAAAAAAGTGTGAAAAGAGAAAGAGCATATAGAACTACCCCGGCTAAAACAATCAACTTTAATATAGATTTGAATAACATCCCTTTCATTTTTCATCGACACCCAATTCATATTCTTGTTAGTATACTTTATATATTGAAGGCTAAAATTGTAGTTTAATAATTTTTTATCGGGTTATCAGTTCACCCATTAATTAAAAAAAGTGATCAAACCAATCACCAAACTAATAACCCAATAACTTGAGACGGTAAATCGATAATCAAATTATAGTCAAACATCTGTATAACATTCATTGGTTATAATAACATTTCACTATAACGGCCTAATTTTCTCCAGAATCGATTTTTCATGTTATATTTTATTTATCTATAACATCATTCTACCTATAACAACCGCGGCGTTTAGTATAGTAATACATTTTTTGTAAAATTACCCCTTTATAACAATTATATTCAAATATTAAGTAATAATATAATATAAAAAATATTAAAATATTAATGATAATCATCATTAATGGGTGGGCGGGAGAAGGGAGACAGATGGGGGCATTAGGTGAAGGAGTGACAAGTTTGGGTTTTGGGGGGCCATATTAAAAATGTGTGTCCAGCGGCCATTTGTTTGTACTGTTGTGACTGGATTCTAGTGTTCAACACGTTATAATTAATTAATTTACGCGTAATTGCTTCTTTTCTTTTCTTTTTTACCAGCCGCGAAACATTTTGACTTTGCTCCCTTCTTCTCTCTTTGTATGTCGACTATGAGATTGTGAACACCTACACGTTCAGATACTCGATTATTTACAGCTCGTTTCACTTATAGTCAATTGAAATTAGGATGTTCTTTGAAAATCAAATAAAAATAAAATTGATTTGATATTGGTTTTTTATTTTAAAAATTAACTTTTGTTTTGTTTTTCATTTTAAAAATTAAATTTGATTTGATTTTGGTCTTACCGTCTTAAACATAATATGTTTGAAAGACTAAACTAAACCGATTATAAATATCTACTTTAAATTTATCTAAAATTAGACACGACATTACACGTAATTTTATATAATTTATTTACAATTTTATGATACATACTAACATTTTGCATTCTTGACTCGTAATGTAGGTGTTTTTCTTTATAGTAATCTACTTTTTAGTTTGATTTTGTAGTGTTTATTTTGATAAGTTCAAGAATTTATTTTATATTAGAAATAATTTGTCTTCAAGTTCTTTAATTATTCATCATTATTTAAATCAATTATTATCAAGATATCTTCATAAGTTACCACTCTTTAATTTTTTTAACAAAAAAAAAGTTATTATAAGAAGTTTTATTGAGTTTCTTAAAATTGATTAATTAATTCTTTCTTGAAAATATATATATATATATATATATATATATATATATATATATGTGTGTGTGTGTGTGTGTGTGTGTGTGTGTGTGTGTTTTTGTTTTTCTTCTTAAAATAGTCGACTTGATAGTATTACGCAAGAATTTATCATTTTAGTATATATATTTGCTTGGAAGTATCCTGTCACCTATTTAAAAAAATTGACAAAAAAAAAAAAACCCAAAAAAAGAAAATCAAAGAGATGAAAACTTATTTAATTGGTTTGATTTGATTATTATATTTAAAAAATTGATTTAATTAGTTTGAATTCTTTATAAAGAAAAATTAATCAAGAACTGAATTATGTACCCTCCTAATTGAAAAATAGTGGATAAGCGTTACATACTAATTAAGAATCGAACTATGTGCACTTCTAATTGAAAAATTAATTTAATTAGTTTGAATTCAT
The DNA here is from genome assembly GCA_035772735.1 of Datura wrightii. Classification (NCBI taxonomy): domain Eukaryota; kingdom Viridiplantae; phylum Streptophyta; class Magnoliopsida; order Solanales; family Solanaceae; genus Datura; species Datura wrightii. The sequence continues at coordinate 8,004,111 of JASDFA010000029.1, read as the reverse complement.
TATAAAGAAAAATTAATCAAGAATCGAACTATGTATACTCCTAATTTTCTAAGCTTATGTAAGGTCAAAGGGGTTTTTTTAAAAATTGAGATGTTTGGTTAAATTTTTTGAAGAATAAAATATGTTTTTGAGTAAAAGCTGAAACTATTTTTAAAAAGTTAAAAAAGTAGTTTGTTCCCAAAAATATTTTTTAAAGAACATTTTTAAAAAGATATATACACTTAGAAATAGATTTTAAAAGTTTTGATCAAATGTTGATTGTTTCTCAAAATTACTTTTCAAATTAATTCGTCAAACACAAATTATTTCTCATTAAAAATATTTTTTTAAAATAAACTAATTTTATAAATTTGAACAAACAAACAATAAAAAGTTATTTTAAGTGTTGAGCATAATTAATAAATAAGTTGTTAATAATTTGAATTGAAGTGTTAAGCATGATAATAAGTACGTATTAGTAACTTAAATGTTTGGTATTTCAGCAATTATAAAACATATTAGAAATAAAATAGTAATGACTTACAGCCTAATTGAGTTAGTTAATTGATTAAAAATAGTTGATAAGCATCTGAAAAGCCTTTTTAGGTGTTAGGCTGATTTTATAAAAGCAATTTAATGTTTTGATAGAAATATTGAGGCTAATAGTAAATAATTCGTATGTTTGATTTTTAAAAAATGATGATAATTATTTGTTTTCTAATAAACTGACTTAAATGTCCATAAACCTGTTTACAGAAATTTTTTAAAAATATAAAACATTTTTATATTAAAAAGGGATGAATAATGAAATTAAAAAAGAACAGGGAGATAACTAAAATTTGTATTTTAAGAAAATTATTTTGAAGATTAAAATAGATATTAGAGATAAAATTCTTTAAAAATTGGTTAAATCAAAATTGCTTATAAGTCGTAAATCATAAGTTACAAATGATCAATTTATAATTTTTTTAAATTTTAGTAGTTTAATTAATTGACTATTTGAGTTTTCACCTTGTTTTTTATGATTCGATTCTCCTCTTGTAATCACTTTCTCATTTCTTCTTTCCGTATCTTCATCTTTTTTTTTAGGAAAAGAACACTTAATTTATAAATACTTTTGATATTTATTAATTACATAAATAAATTTAAAAGTGTTTGTAAGCTGGGTTAACCAACTTATAAATTTATTCAAACATCATTTTTAATCAAATCAAGAATTCTTATATACATATATATAGATATATATATATATATATATTGAAAATAATCAACTTATAAATTTTGATTGATTTATCTTATAAATAATTGACTTTTTGATACATTTAATATCTATCAAATTTATAAATAAGCCAAGAAATATTTATTATAAATTGGTTTAACAAACTCATAAGCTTATTCAATCATCTTCTTATTCGAATGAAGCAACTTTTTTATTACGTACGGATAAAAAATAAAATTATAATGAAAAATATATCTTAATCGAATATGTTTAGAGTAATCATGGATAATCCTCTTTATATCCTCTTGCGACTTTTGGGGTATTAGCGAGCATATTGCTTAATTTTACTTTTCTTAAATTTTACTTTTTCATTATCTAATTTTTCTTAACCTGTTTCCTTATTAGTTCCGTGCAATTTAATCAATTCAAAGGTTCCTCGTGAAAAAATTTTAGTTCTACAATTTGAAATTTCAATTCAATATTTTTTCATTGAAATTGAAGATTCATTCCAAACAATATTAACTCACCTAAATTGCTAGTTTTGAAGTTGATACTGCAATAATGTTGAAACACCATGCATAACAAATAATACTTAGTTGCCTACATAATCAGGAAGAAAAAACACAAAAAGTTCAATTATTTATTGTGTAGAATCTCTGAACACGTCAAGCAATAATTCACTATAAATATATAATTGTAACAATATTAATAATAATTTATAGGATCAAAAATTAATTAAAAAATCGTATAAAAATTTCTCAAAATTAATGAACATATTGACTCAATACCTTTAATAAAATGTTATTGCATATTGTGAAACAAAAGCTACCTTGGATTTAAACTACCACTCTATCGGTTGGCATTAAGTTAGAGATAAAATCATATGCGCAATTAAATTAATTTGATCAGATTAAGTAATATAACATTACCTTTATAGTAGCCGCATACCTGAACAAGTTTGAAGTCTCTCCGAGAATTAACAGTTATCCCTAATAACTGAATTAAGACAATAATAAATTTATTATAATTAAAAAAAATACACATAACATAAATATAGAGTTTGGATTACTAAGGGCAGAAGGATTCCTCCGTCAGCTTTAAAAAAACTTCAACTTCAATGTATCTCCTAATAATTATTTTCGTTCTTTTTTCTTAGTTATGAGTTGAATTCTTACGCCTAATAAATTTTACACTTAAAAAGGGAAAACTAAATTATAGGCATACATTAACCTAGTGAAAAAAGTTCACGCATACATAATTATAATTTTATAAAAATAATTAAATAATAACTTTTAAAAAATAATTAAAAATAGTAAATAACTATTTTATCTATTGCGATATTTTTTAATAAAGGACAAAAAATTCATACAACATGACCTTCACACTTTTAATATAATATAAATTAGAGAGCGTTTGACCATAAAAATTAAATATTATTTATTTTATTTAAAGTTTTTAAAGTTGAAAATGAGTATACAATATAAAACATGTCTACCTGTAACCAAATAAGTTTAGACTAGTCACGGATAATCCTCTTTATGTCCCCTTGTGACTTTCAGAGATATTAGCGAGTGCTTGACCACGAAAGTTAAATATTATTTACTTTATTTTAAATATTTAAAATTGAAATTTGCGTTGAATTATGTGTCTTTGTAAAGCATATTTAGAATTTAAATATATTTTTTTCAAATATGATTTATATCTTTTAATTTCTAAAAATAGATAAAATCATTCGATCTAATATATCTGAAATATACAATTAAATTTGCTATAATAGAGTAATATATTAAAATAAATAGTCACATAATATTAAGTTAGATATCATATATGAGCTACTGCATACTATTACAAATATTTTCCCACTTTATTTGAAATTTTTGAAGTTGGAGTTGAAGATGGAGTTTTATTTAGTTATAATTTTTTTAAAAATAATATTTGATTGTTTGAAGTACTTTTTTCTAAAAAAAAATGAAATAGATTTAAACATAAAATACAATTTAAATAAGGTAATATTTATTAAAAAAATTTGGATAAAATTAAAAAAAAAGACATAGTAAAAATGAAAAAACAATATTTTGAATATTTTTAAAATTTCAAATACAATTTTAAATATTTTTTAAATTTTAAACACACTTTTAAATTATATTTAAAATTTTCATTGGGAAATCCACAAAAATAAATAATTCTCCTAGTCAAACGGGTCAGTAATTACCCAATTGGTCAATTTCCTCCAGAATAGTCATTGACTTTAGGTGTGTTTGTTGAACCGTGAAGGTAACTAACTACTCTTAATTAGTCTTAACTCTGTAATTGATTAATCAAATTAAAAGAATTACTAACTTTGCACTTTTAATATTTTACGCAGCTGTAGAATTGTCAGACAAGTTTGTCTGCGTTGAAATTTCGCCTCTCAATAGCCCTCATACTTCCTCAGGCCCATATTAAATAGTATATTTTTATTTTTTTATTTTAATCAAAAATAAATAATATTTTACGTAATTAAAAAAATATTAATTATTTTTTTTATATTTATCTTATTTAAATGAGTAAATATTTATATAATTAAAAAAATATATTGAATTATACTCTTGTTTGGTAAACTTCTCACTTTCTAAAAGTGAATAAATTTTTTAAAGAAGTATTTAAATTAAAAGCATCACTTAATATAAATTAAAGGAATAATAATCTTTTTTTCCCCAAAAAAGAAAATTACTTTCTCTCTTCTTATTTTGGAAAATTCTGTCAGCTTATAATTTTATATATATCTAGCGGCAAATTACCAATACTACAAAATATATTAATGTGTCCATCGGACAGATAAGTTCCTAAGTAACGTGGTATTCTTGAATAATCCGCTAAAATTAATTTGCCAAATCAAATTTTGTTACGTAAGATTTTTTATTTTTTTGGTCAGAAAAACAGCTGTAAAGCTTTAATTAGTTAGTCAAGGGGTTTTTCAACGTTTCATACTACTTTTCTGAATTGAAAATATAAATATGAAATTACCGAGATCGATTAGTCTTTGTATTTACTACTAATTTATCAAGCACAAGAAGAAAGTAGCATACTTTTTGATTGATTGTGGCCAATTCAAATCAACATAAAGAATTAAAAGAGTTGTACTCATCTTTGTTTAATGTTAAAATTAAACAAATAGTAGTTTGGTTTCCTTGTCGAGGATGAAAGAATTTATGTTCCAACTAAAGCAAAAATGGTCAACATAGAAAGACAAAGTGAAAGAAGGAATATGCCTCTCTATTGGTCCATCCATGTTGTTTTAATTTTGACTTTGTTCCTACACGGCTGGCTGCTTTCTACTTCAGAGGCAAAAAAGAGACTAATCAACTGATTAGAGGCACCTTTTTATTTGCAGGCCTATCACTACCCCACATGCTCTTTCCTCTTTCTCTTGTTAATATTTAAATGTATGTGAGTATCAGAAAAGCTATTGACGCTACTTCTCAACAAAAAATATAACTACATATTGGTATTGCTCTCTTATATAATATTGGCTACGTTTAAAGTAGTTTTTTTCGAGTCACATTAAAACAGATAAAAGAAATTACTTAATATCTTTTTTTCTTATGTTTATTGAGATTTTATGATTTTTAAATTATTTTATTGAGTATATAAAAATAGTGACCATTTTTCTTTGATTTTTTCTATAATTATTAGTGTTGAAAATGAAAAAGTCTCACATCGGTAGTTAAAGAGATGAGTGAACTCTTTATATCGACTTATGCAATCCTCCCCTCATAAACTAGCTTTTGGGGTTGAGTTAGGCCCAACATCCATTTCTTAACGGTTAATCCCTCGAAAGAAAAACCAAAAAAAAAGGAAGGAAAGATTGGTAGTTGTATTTAATGGGGGAACAATAAAAATATATGGATAAATGATTTTTTAGCCGTTTTATGATTTTTTTTAACAGGAAATTTTCATTTTTACTTAAAAGAAATATTTATTTTTGCACATAAAATATCTGAAAAAGTGATTTTCTTTTACTGATATTCTAAAAGACCAAAATTTTTCGTTTCCTCAAAAATCTATGGATGGAGATAAAAAAATTTTAAAAAAAGCCGTTGGAATGGCTAAATATATATCTAAAAGAGGTACTTAAATATTTTTTACATATCATATTAATATGATGTGGTTGTTATTTTACATTCTCTTGAGCCAAACGTCATTTGAAATATATAAATATAGAAAAGTCAAGTTTAGGGGTAACTAGGACCCGTTATTATTTGAGCGAGGGAATAACAATTACAAAAATAAAATAAAAAAGTCAAGTATAGAGGGTGTAATTTGGACTAGGTATAGTTTAAGGAGGATTTGAATAAAACGTGTTTAGTTTAAGGGGATCTTTAGGTATTTTGTCTTTTTTAAGAGGGTGTTTGACTAAACTTATAAACTGGTCAAATTAGTTTATAAGTATTTTTTGATTTATTTACATGTTTGACAAATACTAAAAGTGCTTATAAGTAGGGTTGTGTATCGGTTGGTTCGGTTCGATTTTAAAATTTATCGGTTTTACTTGTCGGTTATCGGTTTGTAGAAATGCTAAACCTTTAAAGAACCATTAAAATATTTGTTAATCGGTTATTGGTTAATCGAATATTAATCGTTATCGGTTCAATTATAGGGTTAACCGTTAAAATCTCCTATGAAATATCTCATAAGTCATAAGTATGTTTAACTAAAAAAAAAGTGAGTCAAAAGAAAAAGAGTACATAGAACTAGCCCAGCTAAAATAACCAACTTTAATTTAGATTTAAATAGGATTCACTTCACTTTCATCAACATCTGATTCATCTTCTTGCTAGGATACTTTATATATTGAAAGCAAAAATTGTAATTTAATAAATTATTAGCGGGTTATCGGTTCACCCGTTAAGAAAAATGATCAAACCGATAACTAAACTAATAACCTAATAACTAGAACAATAAACCAATAATCAAACCGTTAAATCAATAACCTAAATTATTAATCTAATAACTCAATTATCGGTTCGGGTTATTGGTTTTAACCGTTAATTTGCACAACCCTACTTATAAGTTGGAATGAGTCATAAGTTGGTCATTCCAAACTTATTTTATAGCTTATAAGCATTTCTTATTTAACCAAATATTGTACTATTTTATCCATAATATCTTTCATAATTTTCAAAATACTCTTTTTAAGAATTAGTATTTTAAAATTATTTTTATATTTTATTTTTATTATTCCTCCTTTTTGTAATTTTAAGTAATTTACAATTTTTAAAAATAATTTTAGAATATTTTCGGTCATTTTAATAGAAAACGTGCTTATCAACATTTTTTTTATCAAACACATAATACACATTAACTGTTGATTATCAGTTTCAGGACATCTTTCTAAATGCGTAATTATTTATTTATAAAATTAACTTCAATAACTAATACTGCTTTTCAGAACTTGATACTTATTAGCTGATCCAAACGAGCTCTAAATATATACTTTGAACAATTTAGCACGTTTAGTTCCATCAAATTTTTAACAAAGTTTGTTTGTTAGATTTAATGATAATTGGGGTTGAGGGAAAATTATAATTAGCGGGAATTCGTATTTGCAGACACATTTTTTTTAATTATATTTTTGACCTATGTGTTAGAGTTTGATACCGTTTTTCTGAGATGCAGACTTATGTTATTTTTGATATTGCGATTCTTAAGATTTGATGAGACTTTTCTAGTGTTTCTAGTTAATTTTTTTTTACGTTTCCTTTAAATCAAATAAACAGATAGAGTTTATTAAAATAACTTTATAATTTTATTATTAAGAAAATAAGTTTTAAATTTTTTTAATAATTTTACAAATAAATTTAAATAAATTATCAATAATATAGAAAAAAATTTATAATTATTATTTGAGAAAGGTAACAAAACAAAAATGATGATACCCGAGATAATTTTTAAGAGGAAATCATCATTTACTTCATCATTGACATCCACATCTACAAATCTTTCTCACTCTTAATTAATATTTGCACTAATTTTTAATTATATATTTCAAAAAAGGAGAAGGATAAAAAGTGTAAGTGAAATGACAAAAACCGAATAAAATTGTCTTGAAAATATAGTGCTATAATATCTCTATACTACCAAATTCAAGGATAATCATCTTTAAAAAAAATTATTTATGACAGTGTCTTTTCTATGAGAGTTATTTTCTTTATTTATATATTTTAGAAAAAATCACTACATCACAAAAATATAATAGCATAAAATGTAAATATTGTTTTCCCAATAATAAAAAAGCATGATCGATCTATAACATTTAAAATATATTTTTTTACGCTTCAAATTTATATTTTAAATTCTAAAACATACATCTTATAAATTTACGCCTGAAAGCATTAATTTTTAATACGTGTCATTCCAAAACTACTTAGTCGGAACCTACGTCATTTTAATTATGCCCTGTTGAAAGTAAGAAGAAACAAGTAACGTGAAGAAAAGTAGAAGTTGTGAATAAAATAATTGATCACCGGAGAGACAAAATGGTCGAATGGTTCAAATGATTCATCATCACTCATCACTTTCAAATTTCAATGCTTAACATCGTTATAAACAAACAATATTCCTGTTGTTTTTTTCCTTTCTAATTAATCCATTTATAGAGAGACAACCCGCTGCACTTGGATTCTGTTTTTCTCATTTACAATAATACCTTACACACCTGAAATCTGATCAATCAATAATGCCTTCTTAATCATTTTATATTACGGTGGATAACGTGTCGTTGATCTAAATTTAAGACATAATTAGCTAAATAGAAGGAGAATATCAGTAGGGATTGGCAATGGGACAGGATAAGGGTAAGGCAGAGTATGACGGAAGTAATTTTTTCGCGTATGAAAACAAATTAAATTTTCTTGCTTTCTGAAAAAAATAAAAATATTTCTACCATAAATATCTATTTTTATCAAGTATATCTCTCATTAATTTATTAATGGTTACTACTTCTAGCAATTCATTTCTTTTTAGTGAGATCTCAATGGTACATTCAAATGATAGAAGTAAAATTATAGTTACTTCATATTTTTTTTATTTTTATAATTATTAACTTACGTTTTTATATTTTGAATCTTATATCATATATATAATTCATTGCTTTAAAAAAAAAGACATTTATTTTTCTTTTATTCTTCAAACAGCCTTATTGCTCATGTATTGTGATTTAATTTATGAAATAATATTTAAATTCATTTTGCTCAATATTTTTTTATATATTTAAATCATCATGTTAATATTATACTAATATTTTATATTTTTTGATCTATCTATGTATTATATTGTTCAAAAATTTTAATATGTAATTTTTAATTTTAATTAAATAAAAATAAAATTTTAGTTGAAGTCTTTTGGAATAGATATTTAAAATAATTTCTCTTTATAAATTAATCTTAATAATAAACGTGCATTACTAATTATTATTTTTCATAATTTAACACACAATTTTTTTTAAAAAAAAGGTCAAACACAATTTATTTATCAAACACACTTTTCAAATGAATTAATTAAGTATAAATTATTTTTTGTTAAAAAAATATATTTTAAAATAAATATACGTTAGCCGCTAGGCCAAGTAGGCTCTAACTTTTCAGGTTTGAGTTTCGCAAATTATAATTTGTCTCGGACAAAAAAATAAAAAGAACAGATCATAATTCCGATAGCTAATTGAAATATTAATCAAACATCATAAAATGACCTAATTACGATGAATATCTTAACGTTGAGAAAAGAAGAATTTTAATTGATTTTAATTAATTTGAGAAAAAAATGCTTACTAATCAGTCGATCGTTTTAGAAGAAAGTCGATCTAATTTCTTATTAATTCTTTCATCTTTCAAACAAGTCGCAGTTATAATATTAAATACTGATTTTGAGTTTTGATAAAAATAATAATTTTAGTTTAAATTCTACTTTCTTTATTTCATATTACTTGTCAATATTATTAAGAAATATTTATTTTAAAATATTTATTATTTTACAAACTCAAAATGAGATTAATTTATTTTATTTTATTTTAATTTTAATATTATATATTTGCTAAAGTAACCAATATTAATTACATAGTATAGAAATTAAAATTTAAAACGTTTAACAAGTGATTATGATTGATGTTATAATAACATTAACTTTAAGCGTATTCTTAAATAAAATGTATATTTATTTTTCTAAAAAGATAAAGATAAAATAGTAAAAGGAACACTTTCAATAACAAATAAAGTATAAAATAAAGGGTGAAAATCGTTTTCACTCCTCAACTTAAAAATTAAATTTTTCTCTCAATTTTGAATAATAAATATTTTTTTTATACTAATTGATTTTTAAAAATATCTATTTTACCATTTTTATTTTTAATCCTCCATTTACGTGATATCCTTTTATTATATAATATTTATTTTAACTTAAATATTTATGGTTTCTTATTTAAATTCACTTAACATTATAAATAGAATAATATTTCTATAAATTTTTCACAAAATTTAATGTTATTTAATATTTTTTTAATTATTGTTATTAAAATATTATATGCTAATGTATATATGTATGTGCATGCATGTGTGTATATTTATGTTGCTTCTCTTTCTTATTCTTTATTGTCTATATAAATAAATAAAATTTATTTTTTATTAATAAAATATTTTATAAAATTACAACTTAAAATTAATTTATATTATAAATAAATTATCTTTAAATTTGTCTTTATTTTATTAATGTTTTTGTATTTCATACATTGAAATATATTTTAAAAATTATTATTACTTTTTATTTCACTTGTATAAATAAATATTAGAGTTTTGATTATTATTAATAAAATTATTTTTTTATTATGCTAATTTCATTATAGAACGTCATTAACTTAGATATGCAATTAGTATTTTTTTATTTTATTTTGTCCCAAAGGTTAATATTTATTTTTTTATTAAAAAACTTTTACATAGTTTTAAAAATATATTATGATTTTAAAGAAATAAAAAAAAGAAGATAAAATTAATAATGTAAGGATAAAAATTTTAGAAAGATAATTAAGATAAAGAAGGAAAAATATCTATTATTCAAAATTAAAAGAAGTGTTTAATTTTTAAAATAAAATTGGGAGATGAAAATAATTTTGACCCGTAAAGTAAAACATTCAGAATTTTATAAACTTCAGTACTTTGAAAGGAAAGTGAAATTCAAATAGAAAGGAAAAAAGAAAAAAAAAAAGATTCTCTGTACTTTGTACACATGCACGCCGGCTAGAAAAGATGTGAAGAGTGGTTGAAGTGGACGCAATATTGCGGCCAATAGAGAGACCAAACCAGAATCCACCATGTTAACGAAAAAAAGTAAATTTTTTAAAAATTAAAAGTTAATTTTTAAAGTTAAATTAGGTTTAATATTAAATTTTTTTATATAACATTAAAACAGGATTTATTTCATTTGATATTGAATATTCAAAATTAAAATTGTTCACACGCTAGATGTATAATTTTGGGTGTGAGATGAAATGTCGAGTATAAAAAAGGATTCACATTGCTGGTTAATAAAATATGCAACCTCCTTATATCAACTTGACAATTATTTCTTCATAAACTAGCTTTTGGGGTTGAGTTATGTTCAAGGTCCATTTAATTACATTTCTTCACCAGCAAATTTAATTTGATATTCCTTTGTTTTTATTTATTTATTTGATTTTAATTTGATATAGATTTTTTTAAAAAAATTAAATTTTATGATCTTAAACTAACGACATGTAAAACATATTAAAATATTATTTTATTTGTGGCCTTAAATATAACATATGAAAACGTAAAATTCAAAAAATATCTAAAAAATAAGACAAATAAACTAAAATGAAGAGAATATTAATTTAGAGGGGGCATATGTAGTATCTCAAACTTGTCCACTTAGGGGCCGTCTAGTTGGAAAACACGTTATCATGACATAACTAATTCCAGATATAGTTATTCTGGGATTCTTATCCCACACTCAATGAAGAATGAAAAATAAATAGCTTTGAGATTAATTTTTAAATAATTTATCTCACGTTTGGTTGGGATAAGTTTATCCCATGATTAGTTATCCTGGGATTAAACAGTGTTATTTTTATTCATACCCTCAATATGAGATAATTAATTCGGGAATAAGTTACTCCGAAATTTTATCTCCATCAAACGTGAATAAATTCATCCAAAGATTAATTTTAAAACAATTTATTACTTATTTCTTGTTGAAATGAAAAATTATCTCAAAATAACTTGTTTCGTTACGAGCGACACCTTACTGTCGCCAACTAAGAGGGGGCATATGCTATTGAACCCTGCTGCAAACAAATCATATTCCTCGTCGTCTTCGATTTCAAGTTTTTCGTGATCTCGTTAAAAATGTTATAAATAATTTAAATCTAAAGTGATACTGAATTTGTGTATATTGCATAAAGACATAATGATTGCATTGATAAATTTCACTAATTGATTTGAAATTTTATAAAGTATCTCTGTGCTATCACGAGAAACAATGACATGTGCGAGCTAGCCGCTCTAACCAACCAACTCAAGAAAACAAAAGAAATCAGGGAAAAAAAAAAGGATTGAAAGGGAAAGCAAATTATATACTATTGATAGAGAGAAAACAGAAGGAATAACTCATCCAGACAAGTATGGTACAACCCTTATAATAAAAATAAATTATAAGGGTACGATAGAAACTTTTGAGAGAAAATAAGTATTTTTAGGATAGCAGCAGAAGCTGTTTTGCAGAAGTTAAAAAAGTTATTTTTTTTCAAAGAAAATTTATTTGTAAAGCACTTTTGCAAAAAATACACTTGAAAGCACGGACACTTTTTTAAAATTTAGCCGAATATTAATTGTTGCTCAAAAGTGCTTTTAAAATTTTTTGCCAAACACAAACCATTTCTTACCAAAAGCACTTTTTTGATAAGTATTTTTTAACAAAAACACTTCTCAAAATAAGTTAATTATAAAAGTTTAACCAAATAGACTATTAAATATTAAATATTAATACAATAACATCTCACTAACAATCAAAAAATTTTGAGATAAATATTATCACTATAATGAGATTTGACTGTATTTGTCATTATTCTATTGATTCCTTAATTTAAGGATGGAACATGGAGCACAATAGCCGGCCAGAGTCCGTAATTTTTGTAGAATAAAAAAGCAACAAATACGACTGCAGAAACATTAAATAAAAGGGAAGGAAGGGGCAAAGGGAGAGGAATTTGGTAGTTGATTAGTTTGACGGGTAAGGAAGTTGGTTCCTCAAACTTCTTCCGCTGGCCAATAGTTTTGCAAACGTTGAATAAGCAAGTGCGAATATATATATATATATATATATATATATATATATATATATTATATGTATGTATGTTTTCTATCTGACATTATTAATTGCGTGAGATTTCTTTTTTTGTCAAATTAATAGATCTGAAATTTGTGAACCTAAAGATATAAGGGCTGGGTCAATTAATATGTGAAATAAAAAGAAGTCAAATATATTTAATATCAATTATATAAGATACATAATAAAATTTCACGAGAAATATATACTTTATTGTAAACATCTTGGGTTGTGTATATTGATAAAAAAATGAATCTTCGAACTTATAACTTATTTGGTCGACTTTTTAAAATTAGTTTATTTGAAAGTTTTTTTTTTCTAAAAGTAATTTTGATGAGAAATAGTTTGTGTTGGTTAATAAATTTAAAAAATATTTTTGAGTAGCAATTAGTGTTTGACCAATTTTTTAAAAAGTGTTTTAAGTGTATTTTTTTCAAAAGTACTTTTGAAAAAGAACAAAAAAAGACACTATTTTTTTAAGCTTCTAAAAACCAATTTTTTTTTTTTTTTTTTTGGTAAGAGAAAAACCCGCAACCACACAAGGGATGTGAACCACACTAGGCAAGCCCTGTGCGGCAGACTAGATTGAGAAGACATTAGGGCGGGTTCGAACCCACGACCTCCCACATGGAAGGCCTACACTCAAACCAACTCAACCACACCCTAAGGTGCAGTAAAAAAAAAAAAAAACTAAAACCAATTTTTGCTACTCCTTTCCAGAACCACTTTTTTTCTTCTAAAAACTTAGCCAAATACTTTTTTTTTAAAATTTATAAATAAGCATTTATTTTTTTTTAAAAAAAAAAATTGACCTTCCAAAAATTGCCCAAACAAGCTATCAATCCAAAACTTAAGTCAAGAGATAACGGATTGTCCAATACAACAAGCATATTCCCATTCCACAACCGGTTTGGGATAAACTCAAAGTCTCCCCCTACACTCAAGACTGTCAACTTAACAAAATATAAGGCCCTAACATTAATAAATTAAGTATCGAGATGAATCTGATTCAGATGAGAAGAAATAAATTTTGGGTTTAATTTAATCCCAAAATTAACTTATTATGCCATACATAATAAAAACAAGCTATTGTCATTGTGTAAACTTTGCTATTGCATTCCCTCCTTTGCCTTGACAAGTTAACCAATGCACTTCATCATCTCTCTAGTTCATTGCTACTCTAGGAATACCTTGCACTTAAGGACCTTGTTCCAAATGCTAGAAGCAAAGTTCAACTAAAGAATAAGTAGTGTATGCTCTCTTCCTCTTCATTGCACAAGGCACATAGTCTATCAATAATGATACCACTCCATCTAGACCATTTGTTTTCAGTACTTTATCTATCATGGATAGCCAAATTTAGTACGAAGAACCATCTATACAACAATAACATACTCGGTGTAATTTCACAAATGAAATATAGGGAGAATAAAGTGTACGTACGCAAACTTTAATCCTACTTTTGTGGGGATAGAGAGGTTATTTCTAGTATATCCAAATCTAGAAGCACCTGTGTTATCGCAAATTTCTTTCCTCTGGAACACATTTTGGAAGTTGACTCTTAGCTTGGAGTACATTAATTTGATAACAAAGAAATCCATTTCTAACAGATCAGTTGGGCTAATTCCTGCTTCTACCATGTAGCTTTTGACCATCCATATCTTCCTAGCCATCCAGAGGCCTATTTAGGCTCAATTTATCGGTCACCATAATAAATATATATATATGTATATATATATGCATTCTTCTTTTGGTATAGTTTTCATAAACAATTTGCATTTAGCAACTTTGCATTGAGATACAAATATGGATTGCGATGGGATGACTTGGATTCCTCCACTCTTAATTAGAGGTCTCGAATTCAAGCCTTGGATATAGAAAAAATTCTGTTGCGAGTGCTGCAACCATAATAGACCCTGCAATGTATGATATGAATTAGTAAAGTTTTATTACGAGTACCACACATCAAGTGAGAAACGTTAAATAAAATTTAGAACTTTGCATTGGGATGTCCAGGACATTCCAGTCCCCTGCCATTTTGGTAAGAAAATTCTGTCCCAAGCTAGTAGAGATTTTTTTAAAACTAATTTTAACGTACGTGCTTAACGCGTATCTCTCATATTAATAAAAATAAATTTTTAAAAATAATATAAATAATATTTGAAAAATATATTTATCTAACAATATAAAAATTTAGAAATTTCAAATTGATAAATGATCATGTTTAAGAGTTTGATCCAATCAAATAGTTCTTTTTTCAGTTTGTTCGAATACTTGTTTCAATGAAGAAAAAATCCTAAAAATAGTGTTTGATTGAAAGCTAAAAAATAGTTCATTTTTACATGAGCACTTAAATGCATGCATTATATGTATATTTCATATTAGTTATTACAAAATTTGTATTACTACATTATTAACTAATTAACATATAATATAAATATTAGTATTAAGAAGACGCAATTTAATACAAAGTTGTGTAGTTTTGAATAAAACATAGTATAAGTTATTAGTTTAAACAATTGGCACTTATAAAATCGTATTGTGAGTTATTACTAACTTGTTTTGACACTAATAAATTGATATTATATCACTAACGCATTTATTTATTTGTAATTGATTGTCCAAACTAAGAAATTTTATCAAAATTATTGAAAACAACCACTAGTGCTTGCATTAGGGTACACTGTCTATATCACACTAATTGAGGTGTGATTCTTCTACGAATACTGTTAACGCGAGATACTTTGTGCACCAGGCTGTCCTTTTTTTTAAGTTTTGCTTTCAAAAATCCTAGGACATAAAATTGATTTGCATTATAAATACAATTTTATCCAACATGTAATTATTTCTCAAAAAATAAAATCCTACTCGCTTTTATGTTTTTAAATATTAATATTTTTTTATATATTTTAAATAAGGAAGGATTATACATAAAATTTAGTTGATTTTAAAATTTTAAATATTAGAAAAATAATTAAATAACTATTTCATCAAGTGTGTACTCTATTTTTAAAAGGATAAAAATATGAATGACATTTTGCTATGAGGTTTCGTACTTTAATTTAGTAATAACTTAATTTTAAATATTTCATTTTACCCTTTATGAGATGATTCCAATTTAATTTTTTTTCTCTTTTAATCTATGTGTCTAGTCAAACATCTTCACATAAATTAAAACGGAAGAAATAATATAGATTTAACTAACGAGAGTGAATAACAAGAACACTCGATTAATTGAAATAACTTAAAGTATGTTGTGTTTCGATATTTTCTTTCTTTTTTTGATTATATAATATTTTTAAAAGAATAAGAAGAAGAAATTCAACGTATTACTGCATAATAAAATTACACTATTTAATTTATTTTCTCGTATTGTGAGTTGAAAAATTGTGATAGATAGTTGGTTGGTTTAATAAATAAGTAATTGATATAAATTATAGAATTGTAATTGATTTTAAAGTCTTAAATGTTAGGACTTTTCATATGCATCTTATAAGTGTCCCTCATATTAATAAGAACAATTTTAAAAAAAATAACATAAATAATTTATAAAGATATGTTTGTGTAACAATATAATAATTTAAAAAAAATTAATTTTAAATCGATAAATGATCATATTTAAGAGTTTGCTCCAGTCCAGTTATTCTTTCTTCAGTTGTTCTAATATTTGATTCATTGAACAAACGTGTTGTAGACTCAATATTTGATTGAAAAATAAAAAAGTCATTCATTTTTACATGAATACTTGAATGCATGCATTATATGTATTTCACGCTATATCATTACAAAATGTATTACTATACACTATTAACGAATTAACATTTAATATAAATATTATCATTATGAAGACGCATTAAATACATAGTTGTATAATTTATTAGAATATATAGTATAAGTTATTCGTTTAAACAATTGACACTTATGAAATCATATTGTAATTTATTACTGGTTTGTTTTGGCAGTAATAAATTGATATCATATCACAAATGCATTATTTATTTTTAATTGATCATTAAGTAATTGTTATGCCACCAAACTAAGAAAGAGTCATCAAAATTAGTGAAAACAACCACTAATGCTTGCAACTAGAGTAGGTTGTCTATATCACACTCTAGAGTAGGTTGTCTATATCAATCTTTAGGGTACGACTCTTTCCCGAACCCTCTTAACACAGAATGCATTATGCACCAAGCTGTCCATTTTTCAAATTGTATTTTCAAAAGTCCTAAACATAAGATTTGTTTGCATTATAAGTACAATTTTATTCAACGTGTAATTATTTATTAAAAAGTAAAATCTTAATCGTTTTTAAATTTCTAAATATCTAAATTTTCTATATATTTCAAATAAGGAAGGATTTAATATATAAAATTTACTTAATTTTAAAATTCTAAATATTAGAAAAATAATTAAATGACTATTTTATCAATTGTGAACTCTATTTTAAAATGATTAAAAGTGAATGATATTTTGCTACGGGGCTTCATACTCTAAATATTTAATGATAAAATTTTAAACTTTTCGTTTTACCCTTTATGAGATGATTTTAGCTCAAAAATATTTCCTTTTCTCTTAATCTATATGTCTAATAAAACACCTTCATATAAATTAAAACGAAAGGATAATGTAGATTTAACTAAAGAAAGTTAAAAAAAGAAAAAAGAACACTTGATTAATTAAAATAATTTAAAGTATGTTGTGTTTCATTTTCTTTATTTCTTTCTTTAATTATATAACCTTAAAAAGGAAAAAAGAAGAAGGAGTTCAACGTATTAATGCAAAATGAAGTTACACTCTTTAATTTATTTTCTCGTACCGTGAGTTAAAAAAATTGTGATGAATCATTAGTTAGTTTAATGAAGAAATGAGTGCTAAAATTTAACAAAATGTAATTGATTTTAAAGTCATAAATGATAAGACTTTTAACATATAAATCACATTTGGCTAACACGATTTATAAAACGCATTCAACTAACATGATTTATAAATAGTATTCAAAAACACGATTTATATCATTCGAGGAACACGATTTATAAATTGCAATTACACACGATTTATAAATAACATCTGACTAACTATAAATCGCATTCGACAATACTATTTATAATCTCATTAAATAAAAACGATTTATAAATTACATTCAACGAAAACGATTTATAATCGCTCTTATCATAAATTATTACATTTATAAATTGCACTCAACAAACACAAATTATAAATTGTGTTCATCAAACACGATTTATAATCACATTCGACAAACACAATTGGCATCGCATTACACGATTTATAAATCACTTTGACAAACACGAATTATATTTTACACGATTCATTAATTGCTTCAACAAGCACGAGTTACATCGTATTCGACAATCACAAAAAATTTAAAGAGCTAAATTTTAGCCAAGTTTAAAGTGCTAAATAATAGGAGTTCTTATATTTTACAAATAAGTAAAGGTCTAATAGTTACAAATTTAATTAATTTTAAAATTCTAAATATTAGGATAATAATTAAATAAAAATAATAAATAATAAATTTATCTATTGTAAATTTTTTTAATGAAAGATAAAAGTTTTAATCAATATTTTTAAGAGTCTTAATTCTTTTAATATAAAATTTAATTAATATTTTAAAAATTCGTCATACTTTTGATATAGAATAGATAGATAAGTGAGTTTTCTCCCATCCATAAAGAAGTCCTGCAAATAGATTCAATTTTAGGTTTAAGATTCATATCCTTCATGGATATGATAAGAATTTTGAAGTCCATGAAATTATTCTCTCACGCATCTTCTCCAGTATAGGTTGATATTGTATGATAGACATCCTCTTTATCTCAAAGGAACACCTAGGCATTTGATCTTGATATTTTCTGCTGCTTAGCTTGGTTCATCCCACTAAAACAAATGAAGCTTTTATACCTCACAAATACTACTTTCTTTATTTCAATTTATGCTGTAATATTTTTGGTATCTTTAGAAAAGAATGTTATATTTTTTTTATTTAAAAATAATTTATTTATTAAATTTCTCATTTTATTCTTAATTCAATAATTTGTAATTGTTCAAATATTTAATTATGATTTGTTTCAAATCAAAAGTTTTTAAAATATATATTTTTTTCATAAATTTCATACCATATCAAATATCATAACATAAATTAAAATGAAAGAGTATATAAATCAAACTTTCACCAACTATTTTTCATCGTCAACTTAAATATTGTACAGATGCCTAGCAAATAATGTGAAAATCATATATTCAAGATTCTATCACTTCAATAAATTGATTAAAGAGAAGAGCTAAACCCAACTTTCTTTAATAGATCTTTAATTACATCAAAAGAGGTTTCTTACTGGCATAAACTGTTTTAAGTCAATCATTAAGTCTGAAAAAAACACATGAAGCACATACAACGTCGAGGTGACATTCAGAGAATTCCTGGACCATCACCAAAGGATGTGCTCCAAAAGATGGGGCTTAACCAAAGATCTTAGTTTCAAGTTTTGGGCATAAAATTTTTTTATAATGTAATGATTCTTTCGATTGTTATGGGGTGGTTAGGGTCTTAGTGCCCTCTAAAGTCCCCATAGTAGAAGTGAGTTAGTAAGAACTTCAAAATGACACTAATTAAAAATTTAATTGTGGGCAGCGTTTACTGAAATTTTCATGTGTTATGTTTCGTTAAGGGGTAGCCTAGTGAGCTAAACCTCTGTAGAAAATTTGGAGACTATGAGTGAATTTGCAACAACATTTTACAGTCAGGTGCATGATTTGAGGATGTTGTAAAGTCGGGATGATAGATTTGTGTTTTGCGAATGAAAAAATATCAGAATTACCAAGCTACTGGTTAGCAAAGCACCACTGCAGGTCTGCAGCGATGGGATTTCCACAACAACGAGATTGTCATAGCGGTAGTGGGGAAAGTTACCAAAGTTTGTCATAGAGATGACCGATCGCCATAGCGAGTCCCTTGCAGCGGAAAAGTGACTGATGCGACGGACGATGAGAGGCAGAATGCCTGTTTAAGTCAGAATTTTGGGGTTTTCACCCCATTATTCTAAGACACGAAAAGTTGAGAGCTTAAGGCAATTTTTCAAGGGCAGAGTAGTTTCTTCTTCCTAAGATAAAATTTCTTGAAAAATCCTTCCATTCTTTGATCCTCTAACACCCTAGAATTAATGAGTGATCTTTAATGAGGAAATACTAGCTAAGAACCATAGAGCTATGAAAATTAGGGTAAGTTGTTGGGTTATCAATAATTCTTGAGTCCCTGGGCTTCTAAGTGAATAATTAATATTTCTGGGATGGAATTGGTTGTTATGGTTCGTAATGGTGGTAATTTGAGACCTAAAACATCATAAAATTTGGATCTTTAGCATTAAAAACTACTTGAAAAGGGTTCAAAAAGTAGAAACTCCATGAACTAGGTTGGAATAATCGTTGTGGGAGTAATGCATAATAATTTACCTTGTGGTAACGAATTGAACCGTGAAAACGGGTATAACGAGGTGGGTTTGAATTTTCAAGATTTTTATTTGAGAAGTAAACTATTGAATGTTCTTTATTTGCTTGTTTTAAACTTTGAACGTTCTGAGAGGTTAAGAAAAAATAAAGCTCTTGTGGAGTAGTTTGACATTTGAATCCTCCAGTTGAGGTAGGTTATAGTTTTATGTGGAGTTACACTTGTATAATATCTTGTAATATGTATTATAATTTGATGAGCATGCTTGATTGGTCTTCGGTAATTGATTATAATAGAGAGTATGGTGAAATAGCTACTCTAGTTGAATGAGTTCTGAATTTGTATAAGAATATGAATATTGTTCATGATTTTTAAAAGTGCAATTGTGATAATCAATATGTAGTTATGATTGACTTGAGTGATGACTGATTTAATAGCATATTTGAATTATGTTAATGAATATTGGATAATACATCCTTATCATAAGATGAGGGGCTCGTGTCCGAGAGGAGCATCTGATGAGTGGTTGTGTGTTGATTGAGTGATGATTGAGGAATACACAATTCTTTTGAGATAAGTGGCTCATGCTCAAGGTGAGCAACCGGGCGAGCAATTGTGATATGAGTGGCTCGTGTCTAAGGAAAGCATCTGAACGAGCAAATAAGTGAGAGCGGGTAGCATGCCGGTATGGTACATGAATTTTTTGAGTTCCCTGCAAGTCATGACTGGTTGGTAGAAATAAGACCCTCTAACATGTATGTACATATGAGTGACAGACATGTGCATGTTGATACAGAGTGAGATTAATGACATACAGGGCTATATAGTTGTATTCCAGTATGGACATGATTATATTAATTGTTGTGATTCTTTCTATAAGATAAAATGATAATGTTCTATTGTCTGAAATTGAGAATATATGTACATACCCTGTTGACTGGCCTTAATGGGACTGAGGTTGATGTATTTGTATGATATATTTGATTACCTGATTTAGGATACAACATTTTAGTGTTTGTATGATCGTATTGCTTGCTTGTTAATTTATATTATATACTTGAT
Source organism: Datura wrightii (assembly GCA_035772735.1). Classification (NCBI taxonomy): domain Eukaryota; kingdom Viridiplantae; phylum Streptophyta; class Magnoliopsida; order Solanales; family Solanaceae; genus Datura; species Datura wrightii. The sequence goes on along the minus strand of JASDFA010000029.1, from coordinate 7,983,016 downwards.
AATAATTAGAGTCGCCCTATGATGCCTATTAGTAAATAGTGTTTATATTGATGCTACTCCTGTATTCTTTTTTTGAGTGCAGATTGTGATTCAGGGACGTCATCTCGACCGTATCTTTAGAACCAACAACTGTTTGATTCGAGGGTGGGCTACTTATCTCCAGGCTTCTACAGATCTTCCTCAAACAATTTATGATTTTCCCAAACGTTTACTTTTTTCTTTGATTATTGCTATTCCTAAACATTTTGACCTAGAGTCCTGTATAATGACTTTCGAATCTTTGAGATGTAATAGATTAGCTTCGGCTATTGATTTCAGCCTTTAAATTAAATGTCTTATTTAATTCATTCTTGATCACCTTTATGATTAAAATAAATGCATGAGTGTTAGGTTGCGGGGTAATGATGGTTCTCCCATAAAGAGGGAAGTTAGTGTGGGTGCCGCTCACGACCATTTGTTTCGTGTCAGATAAAGAATGCTTCCCTCTAAATGAGGCTGTATGTACGGGAATTCGGATTAGTCAAGTTTCAATATGGATATTGTATATCAATGGAAAATCAAAATAAAAATCTCAAGACCACTGCTTCTCAGGTCATTTTGCATTTTTACCTCGATGTTTAATTTTTATTCCTCAAGGTAAATAATTTTTTCACTAAGTTTATATTTTCATCTCATAATATATGACAAGTTATCTCCCACTCCCTTAGGGCCTGTCGCACCCTTATTTTCAACTAGTCAAAATATATTTAAAATGTTTGGCTCTTTTACCTGTTTTTGAAAAGGCTTAGAGTCGCCATCTAAGTTTCAGGAAAACCATTTGTGAGAATGTATACTCTATTTTAGTCTCTGAAAAATCATTTGAAATTCTGGGTAAGGGCTTTATTTACTCCAAGGAAAAGGTGTTAGGCACCCATCGGAGCCTATCCAAAGATAGTCCTTAACTTTAGTCTAAGTTATGCTAGGGGACTATTTATTTGATTTTTACCTCCTAAAAAAAATTATTAAAAAGAGTGATAAAAAAAGAGTTAAAGGTGATTTGAAAAAAGTTAAAATTTAAAAAAAGAAAAAAAAGGGAGATATATAATATATACTTGTCATATACATAAAATATATGGAAGTGATATACTTATGACATATAAGATATGCATGTATTAAATAATGATAGTTGAAATAAAGTGAGAAAAATGTGACAAAATAATTTAAAATCAATTTTGTAGTGAAATATGTATGAGGCAGGTAGAAAGTATAAATAATATACATGTATATATGAAAATAATATACAAAATATATGTAATTGAAAAAAATAATATATGCAAAATAGTTGCAAAATTATGTATACATAGTATATATAGAGTCTATAAAAAAATATATATGAAACAATACATATATGTGTAAGAGAATATACGAGTTATAAATAACATATAAATATATATTTATATATTTATAAAATACACACACACACACATATATATATATTAGAATATGTATATATGTTTGCAGTAAAATATGATATGGTATAATAGTACATTGAATATATTCGTAAAATAATAGTACATATTTCATACTTGAGCTTTTGGAAAAAAATGCTGAAACGGGCTAGATTTTTGGGCCTAATTTTCTGCAAATATTAGTATAAAACAAAGCTTGCCCACAACCCAATTTTTTAGCAAAAATTAGCAAATTTTTTACTACTTGGGCCTAATGTTTTGAGATAGCACATTTGGAATTTGAAAAAATAATTTATTGCCTCTTTTATTATTAATTTGCCTGAAAAAATAAACCCGTTTAAAGATATTATCTATGAGAAAGAAAGTTGTTCACATCGTTGAACCTTTTAAAAGGATAATATCATATTTAGCCATTTTTCTTGAAAAATCTTTAGACAATAATTTAGTACGAAAAATAATTTATATCGTGCTTATGAAAAAAAAATCCAATGAAGAGAAAACTATTCACTAACATCATAAGTTTGCACCAAAACATATAAATATATAAAAGCAAGTAATAATAACAAAAATATAATTGAATCACAAGGGAGGGAGCTAATTAGAGGTGTTGCACTCTTAAAAGAGCCCAACTCTTTTGACTCCAATAGCGAGGGAATTTCAATAGTTGTTGACCCATATATGTTAGCCATTGATCGAGTTACAAATGAGAATTCCAGCCATCCGGTTGTTTCCATAAAAAAGTAAAGAGTAAAAAGGATTAGAGACCATTTAACTAATCAAGAAAATACATTAAAAGAGAGAGCTAATTCAACAAATTATATCAAATAAGAATATAATCATTATAACCAACTTTATTCACTCCTAACATAGAAATTTATCTCGTATGATAGTTACTCCTGATATCTAAAAGAGATTAAAAGGTACAACAAATTCTAAATCATGCGCGGTAGGAATCCGGAAAGTGATGTAAGCAAGTGCCTAAGATACCAAGTTAAAATTATTTCTTGTAGGGGCTAATTCACGGTAGACCACACATGTTAACTTTAGGTCCGACACTATTATTGCAAAATATTTTGAATATCTTTAAATATCTTAATCTTTTATATATATAAAAATAAACCAAAAGGACAGAAAATATTTCAAAAGAAATGAAAAAAGGTGGCCTATTGAGCCATTCTTTTTTCACGTACTTAAATCATAAAGATCTTGGGAGTTTGAGGTTCATAAAATTCAAAGAAATGCACTTTAAACTACTTTTAGAATTTCAAACTTACTCAACCAAACTCATTAAGATATGAAAAAACTAACAAGGATTATGTCTACTGAAATAAAGCAAGACTAATTAGTTTAAAAAGAAAGATTAAGCCCAAGAGACCAAAGAAGCAGTTTATATAGCAATTGAAGAAAACCTTTCAAAACCTAATCAAAGAAGGGTATTAATTATTATTAGGCAAACAAAATCTTTTTAATTACCTCTATTTCCCTAAAGCACAGTAAAGATAGCATACACAGTACAAGACAAGTTTAAAACTTAAATTTCAAACAAATAAAAGAGCTCTTTCCGTACTTTAAACAAGTCACATTTATTTTAAGAAAGGGAAGGGCTTACAACTAAAAACTAAACTGATTTAAAAGTATAATTATTGAATCCCTAAACTTGTAACTAAAACATGGAACGGAGAAATCACTCTTAATTTTTTTAAAGAAAAAATTTAACCTACATCCCTTAGTTGTACTATACATCCTATTTGTTTGTTATTCATGGCTAGAGATATGTCATATACAACTCTCAATATATACAAGGAAATTAACTAGGACAACACAAGAGAAAAATGTTAATTCAGCTATCCAACAGGATCATATCTCACCTTCTCATTCGTTATTAATACTTATTATACATCTATGAATCACTTTTAGAAAAGCAAGCAAATTCACCAAACAAAAAAAACAGCTATGTTTATGAAACAATAGACTCTCTCTAAATGATCAACATGCAGACACTTAGCCAATTTAAGAGGGTTATACCGATCAAAACAACTTGGAAGAAATGCAATGTGCAACCCAATACACTTGATTTTCAAAAAAAAAAAAAAAAAGACTCAGACCTACATTTTCCTTTTAAGCTACTTACTTTTGTAATCCAATATTGTCTAAATATGAACCATGTATGGATACAATTAAACGCTAAAAGAGAAAGACATAACATCAAACAAGATCCAATTTTTAACTAAAAAATTTAAGTTATTCCGAGGTCTTATTATGAAATTTTCATCTTCTCTTCTAAATTTTTCTCACTAATTATTTCAAGCAAGAACTCATGTAGGCCTAATAAAAAGAAAATAATAGCAGATTTTTAAAACAAGAGTCAACCCTTTCCGTAGTAAAAGAAATCGAACATTCATGGGACTAGTTTAGGTTCTTTACCATTTTGATTAGTTCATGGCTAAGTTATTAACCAAACAAACATTCAAGATAGTGGAAAAGGTGCATTACTAAATCTTTCAAAAGTGAATAGTTACAACTTGTTTACTTCAACTTTTGGCAACCGAATTAACGTCATTCTTTAGCTAGTTACTCATGCCAAATGATTCTAGTTAACATCATATTTAACAATACGAGACACTACTTAAACCAACAACATTCAGACCAATAATGACCTTCATACTCACTTAAATATCAAACATATTCAAGACTCAAGTTACTACTTTCATATCTACGAGTAACACATCTATCTACAAACAGATAGCTTACCATATTTCAAAGTTCAAAACTCATAAAGTCTTTTTGCATATTAATCTAAAAGCTAAAAGTTACATTCAAGTGCACAACTGATTCGAGGCATATCAAATAACTAAATGCTATGTTCAAATATTTCAAGCAAAATTATAAAGATCTTGTAACGGACAACTGACCATATCTAAAAATACCTCATAGGGCTTAGTTCATGCTAAGATAAAAGTTAACATCTTATAATCACACACAATTTAGACAAGGTTGTAACTAAAACGACCTGAAACTTTCATTTTTTTTTGTGATCACATCCGGTCGAGGTTGAGCGTCAGACCAACGACTCCGAATGAGAATGATGAATATATAAAATCAACAAGAATATAGAAGCAAGATGGCTGAAAAACTAAATCAGGAGAAGAGGCTGGAAAATTAGTAAACTAATTATATATGTCTATCCAATTTATTCCTCTGTTTTAGTCTCTCTATCTATGTAGTTGTGTGTATTTTTTTTTTTCTAGTGTGTGTGTGGTGTATCGTGGGTGTGTGTTGCCTCTCTTTTTCTTTTCTTTTTTGTTCACTGCTTATTTTTCTTCAAAGTGAATCTACTTCCTGTCCCCCCTACTCTGTTTTTTTTTCGTTTGCTACTGCCTCCTTTTAGGAGAGATTTGAGGGCTCTAAAATTTCAAAAATTTTGGAATTCAAATTTGAATCCTCAAGTCTTGACAGGACATTGGGACTTACCTACTTCGACTGTTGAGAGACTCCCTCACGCCAATGGGACAGATTGTCAGTGAGATTTTCGGCAAAATATGGGGGTGAGGGAGACGGGTCTGACAGAGGGATGGTTTAGAGAAGGGTGGGTCTGCTTCACAAGGGTGGTGGCCAGAGGGAGAGGGGGTCGGCGGTGGTGGTGTTGCTCGTCGTTCTGGGTGGTTGACTTGGTGATGGGTCTGCACAAGTTTAAGGGGGTTGTTCGGGGGGGGGCGGGGGTTTGGTCGAAGAAAATAGGTTAACGGGGGTGGCGGGTAGGGTTAGGTCAATTAAATCTGGACCATAGATTTTAGATCACACGATTAGGATTAAAAGATAATAATATTATATATATATATATATAATGAAGGTAATAAAGAGAGGCCGTTGAATTAAGATTGAAAGACTGAGATCAAAGGAAAAGAAGTACAATTTATGTGATTGCCTACATAGCACGTATGGATTGACTGAATCTAGTTAGCAAGGTTTTAAAGAATATATGTAGATTTTGATTTAATTTGTGGATAGAATTACAATTTAAAACAAAATCAAGTTTGTTTCAATTTAAATGCTTTCTTAATAAAATAACATTAATTGATAAAATTTGAAATTAATTAAATCATAAAATTATCTCATTCTTGAAATATAAATAAAAATCAAGATGCATTATCAATCGATTAATTTAATTAAGTTTCGAACTTAAATAAGATAAAATATTTATTCACAAAAATAAATCAATTTAGTATTTAAATTACAATCAACAAAAAATTAATAATCTAAAATATGTACTTAAATAAAATACTTATTTTTGACATGAAAAAAAATAATTAACATATATATAGATACATATATATGTACACACACATATGTAAACGTATATATATAGAGAGATTGATTTTTTTAAATGTTTTCTTTAAAAATATTTAAAATCACAAATAATAATATAATACAAGGAAAAGAGTTCAAAATACACTCCAAATATGTCCGAACTTACTGTTGCACACTTCAACTTTGCGGGAGTTCTATGGCCTCCTGAACTATTTTTAACTAAAATTTATTAAACCTCTAACTGCTTATGTGGCAAAAAAAGTGCAATATACTCTCCTTGAGAGAGTAAGAGCAGAAAAATAAGCTAAAAATTTAATTTTCATAATTTTTTTTTACTTTTTCTCTTTTCTTTTTCTTTTATTTCTCTCTCTATCTTTTTTATTTTCTTCTTCACTGCTCCTTAAGTGATTAGGCCCGTTAGAAACCCTAATAACCCTAATCTATTTCTATAAATAGATAGCTTGTACTTGTAATCCACATATCACAAGAGAGAGAGTAATAAAATTCCTCCTAGTTGCAGTTGTGGACTAGGTCGTGAGACCGAACCACGTAAATTCTTGTGTGTCGTTTGTGTTCCGTTTTTCTCTATTTTCTCGCAGTTAATTTGTGTGTGTGTGTTTATTGTTGTTATTCCGCTGTCCCAACAAGTGGTATCAGAGCGAGGTTATACACACGAAAAAAATTGCGAGAGTTACCTAAAAAAAAAAAAAAAAGTTTTTGGAGAAGATTCTCATCTTCCACGATCTGTTCGAACCAAATCAGCAGCACAGTATCGCCGCCGCTGAGTGAACCAGATCTGCCGACCGGAGCAGCAAATCGAGCAGCAAATCTAGAAGCAGCCGTCGCTGCTGGATTTGTCCAGATCGCGAGACCAGCGCCGACCAGGGAAGGCGTTGTTCAGTCGCTGCCGCCGTCGAGTCACAGATCTCACCCAGATCTGCAGCAGTCGCGACGCCGGAAAAGGAGAGAGAGCAGCTGCGCAGCCACCAGCAAACCAGTGAGGAGCAGATCGAGCTGAAAGAAAAAAAAAAAGGCAGCAACCAGTGCGCAGCGCCGCTGCGAACCAGTCCAGATCTGAACTGGTCGAGCTACCACCGTCGAGCACTGCCAGTCGAAGCCTAGATCGAGCAGCGAGCTTGGATCTGAACATCCTCAAGCGCGAAGCATCGGAGAAAGAAAGAGAGCAGTCGCCGGCAGTTACCAAGATCTGAGATCAGTTGTACCGGGTACCTCATCTAGTCGTTTGAGATGGCAGAAGATGGGAAGTATCGAGTTGAAAAGTTTGATGGTGCAGATTTCAGTTGGTGGAAAATGCAAATTGAGGATTTGCTGGTTCAGAAGGAGTTAGACATGGTATTGGGTGACAAGCCAGAAAAGATGTCTGATGCAGAGTGGGCAGGTTTGGATCGGAAAGCCATGGCGGTTATCCGACTCTCGTTGACCAAGAATGTTGCGTTTAACATTCTGAAGGAGAAGACAGCGAAAGGTGTCATGGAAGCGCTGTCTAACATGTACGAGAAGCCATCTGCAGCAAACAAGGTCTTTCTGATTAGAGAATTGGTGAACACAAAAATGAAGGAAGATAGTTTAGTTACCGATCACATAAATACAATGAATTCAATCTTAGCCAGACTTACGTCAGTGGGCATTAAGTTCGATGATGAAGTTCAAGCCTTACTACTGCTATCGTCATTACCTGACAGTTGGTCCGGAACGGTTACAGCAGTTACCAGTTCAGCGGGACCCGATGGATTCACTTTTGAGAAGATTCGTGATCTCATTCTAGGCGAGGATGTCAGAAGAAGGAGTTCTGGGGAATCATCGAGTGAATTGCTAAATGTCAGCAGAGGAAGGAGAAATAGCAGAGGTAGTGGGAGCAGGAACAGAAGAAGGAGTCAGTCGAAGACTCAGGATCGCTCAGATGTAACGTGTTGGACGTGCAAGGAGGTGGGGCATTTCAGGAATCAATGCCCGAATAATAAACAAGTTAACATTGCAGGAGACTATGCTCATAATGATCTCTTGATATGTAGCGTGGAGAGCAGTGTGGATTCCTGGGTCATGGATTCTGGTGCTTCATTTCATGCTACCCACAGCAGTGAAGCATTGCAGAATCTGAAAGAAGGGGATTTTGGAAAGGTAAGACTAGCAAACAATAAAGTTCTTGATGTAACGGGCATGGGTGACATGATTCTGAAAACTTCAGTCGGTTCGTGGACTTTAAAGGATGTCCGAGTGATTCCAAGCTTGAAGAAATGGTTGATTTCTGTTGGGCAGTTGGATGATGAGGGACACGATGTTAAGTTCGGAAACGGGCAGTGGAAGGTGATGAAGGGAAACTTGGTCATAGCTCGAGGAAAGAAACGGAGTTCGCTGTATATGGTCTATTTACCATCTGAGGGAGTGACTGTCCTAGATTAGAAGAGAAACAAAATCCGGTTCACAGAGTCTCGTGGGCATAAGAAGGTTCGTTTTGCAGGAGATAAACCCAGAGCCACAGGTCAGATTCAGGTTGAACGTGCTTGGAAAGGTTCAAGTAAACCAGTCAGGGGTTCTCGTGGCAGTGGGAGCATCGGCAGTCAGCCAGTTAAAACTTCAGCCAGAGTTACCAGACAGTGGGTTAAGAGAACCAGTGTTCCAGCTGTCAAAGCCTCTCCGGATGATTACCTGCTAACTATGGAGAGTGTTGTTTGTTCTCAGAGTATCCCAGGATTCGGCAGTTCGTGCAAGTGGGAGTCGGTAGGGACAGAGGACGAGTCAGGGGCAGTTTTAGCCGTGACTGATGTTGGAGCTTGGGGAAGCTTCAACGGGCCTTCAGGTTAACTGATGAAAAGGCCGCTGCAACCAGGAAGATGAGGAGGAGATTACTAGACGTACAAGTGCTCACAGTGGATGGCAGTTGAAGATTATCATGCCTCCAAGTGGGAGATTGTTGGGCTTGTGGAGGCCTGATTAATTAGGCCCGTTAGAAACCCTAATAACCCTAATCTATTTCTATAAATAGATAGCTTGTACTTGTAATCCACATATCACAAGAGAGAGTAATAAAATTCCTCCTAGTTGCAGTTGTGGACTAGGTCGTGAGACCGAACCACGTAAATTCTTGTGTGTCGTTTGTGTTCCTTTTTTCTCTATTTTCTCGCAGTTAATTTGTGTGTGTGTGTTTATTGTTGTTATTCCGTTGTCCCAACAATTCCGGCGACCTTCGCTCTGGTCAAATTTTTGTAATCTAAAAATAATAGTTTTCTTCTAATCTTCTTCTCTTCTCTTTATTTCTCTATCTTTTTTATTAGTATCTTCTTTATTACTCCATAACTGATTTCAATGACTAGTTTGGATATGTTGAATTTCTGTAATATTTTGAAATCATTCCAACTTCAATCTTATTATACTAGAAGAAAACTCCGAATGTTTAATCCGATCCTTGTTTCCCCTCATCCATTAATGACATTTTGCCATTGAAGACCTAGGTAATTAATTTTTATTTTTATCATTTTCTTCTGCAAAATACACAACAAAATACTCATATTTTTTTTTACAGATATATAAATCAAAATTAATTTAGATCTATAAATAAAAAATGAAATTTCATTATTAAAAAATTTTCAGTCGCCGAAAAAATCTCACTACCAAGAAGAGGTAATATAAGTACTGGTATTAGCAAAACCCAAGAAAAGTTTAAAAAGAAAAAAGAAAATTGAATAATAAAGGAGAAAGATTAAAAAGAAAAAACAAAAAATTCTAAAAACATGAAATTTACACGTGGGCGCGTGTATATCACCCTTTAACACAAATTTGAATATGACTTTTTAAGAGGGTATATATTCTATTTTAAATAAGTGCAGGGAGATCGTAGGACCCCCGCAAAGTTGAAATGTGAAACAACAAATTTGGATATAATTGGAGTATGTTTTATACCTTTTTTCCTATAATATATATATATTATTATTTTTTTCAATGAAAATGGAAAAACTTATTAAAATAATAAAACAAATGTTTTCAACCATTTGAATATTTAGTTTACTCTTTTTAAAGGTTCAGAAGCTTAAGATAATTATTAAAAAATATGAAAAGTCAAAATTGGGTCTCAATGATTGCCCCTTTCTTTGGCCATGAATGAGGAACGAAGGTGTGGTCAAAGAAATATTGACACGCTCCAATTTTGGCTAACCACCAACACATTTTTTTTAGCAAAACATAACACAATTTTTGAGGAATTATGGCCGGACTTTGGCTTCTAAGCTGCCTACATATCTTGGATTTCACGAGAAATCAAGACATATGAGTTCAAAAAATAAAAGTCATCGCAAATTTGATCAACTTTTCAAAGTTTTCTCAATGTGGAATTATGATGACACTAGGTTCTTTTGTGATGGAAAATGAGATGATTCTGGCATGAATGGAGTGAGTACGATCGTTATCGTTTGAGCTACCTACATATCTCTAAAGGAGATGGGAATCGGGCTGGATATAGTTCAAGAATGAAGGATTATGGTGAATTTTGATGAGTTCCTCAAAATTTTGCCCTAATGTCAGATTTATGATTGACACTAATATCATGACAGAGTCAGGAAAGAACTTCATGAAATTACGATAGATGAATTTCTGGGTGGCAGAAACTCTTGGGATGAGATGTACTTTTGCAGCCTCTTGATTATAATGTGGTGCACAACACACCCATAAGCGGGACTCTAGTAGGTGGCTTCATGTCTTTTCAAGATCATGTCAAAATTTTGGGAGCGGTTAAACCCTCGAAACCTTTTCAATACCAATATTATAGACTTTGGGAGGTGCGGACGAAAAGAGAGAATTTAGACTCTAAGAATAAATGCACTTGAAAGAACGGACAATTGATTATGAGAATTGGAGTCAGTGTACTAGCTTTGATACTGGCTTGTGAGTTTGGTATTCCTCTACAAGCAATGCCTCAATCGCTGATTAGAGGTAGTTCCACATTGTAGTGTGTTGTCCTGTGAAAGGTGAAAAGTGCCAACATACCTGCATGACTCAAAGTTGTAAACAGATAACAACAACAACAATAGCAACAACAACAACAATAATAATAATATAAAAGAGACAAAAAGTAGAGTGTATAGCCAAACAGGTATTGAAGTTTCCGATTTACGAAGAAGCTTCCGATTAGCAGAAGCTGTTGTAAATGATAGATCTTCAATTTGTGGGGTAGTTATAATGTAAGCTCTGACTGGCGAAATAAATTGTAGTATAGCCTTTGTCTAGCAGAGCAAATGTAAAGTAGAAAGGTCTCTGACTAGCGGGACAACTGTAGTATAAAGGACCTCCGACTGGGGGGCAACTGTAAATGTAAAAGACCTCCTACTGGCGGAGCAATTATAAATTAAAGGGCCTCCAATTGGCGGAGCAATAATGTAGTGGGCCTCCGACTGGCGAGGCAATTGTAAATGTAAAGGGCCTCCGACTGGCGGGCAACTATAATGTAAAAGGCATCCGACTGGCGGGGCAATTGTAATGTAAAAGGCTTCCGACTGGAGGACAATTGTAAATGTAAAAGGCTACCGGCAGGCGGGGCAACTGTAATGTAGTGGGCCTCCGGTTAGCGCCGCAATTGTAAATATAAAGGGCCTCATACTAGCGTGACAATTATAATGTAAAGATTGTGTTTCATATCCTATTATATAGGTGGACTGCCTCGTGTCCTATTATTCAGGAAAACTGCCTCATGTCTTATTACTCAAGCAGATTGCTTCACGTCTTATTACTCGGGAGGACTGGCTCGTGTCCTATTATTCAGGCGGACTACTTGGTGTTCTGTTATCTAGGCGAATTGCCTTGTATCTAGATGAATTTCCTTACGTGTATAGGCAGATTTCCTTGTGTGTTGTATAGGCAGATCGCCTTGCGTTGTACAGGTGAATTGCCTCTTACTCAATGTATTACCTGTTTGTCCTTCTGTATAGGTAGACGACCTTGGATCTTTTTGTACAGGCAGATAAATACTTTGATATCATTATCTTGTTCTTCATTTGGTTCGAGTATTGGTGTATCAATCTGTTTGTTGGAAGTACGCTTGATTGTCCTCCAATTGCCAACAGAGCTTTTACGATGCAATTCTGCAAAATTTAGAATTTTTTTTTCATATCACATAGTTTGAAGATGTAAATGATGAAATAAAGAGAGAGATAAGATTTAGCCATTTGGCTTATAATGATAAGGCCATCGGATGACGTCTTTGATTTATGATCATCCTTGTTGTTGATGCGGTGTTGTTCCATCAAGACTTTTGGTTCCTGCTCTCAAAAATAAAAGTTTAAAGGTGGTGGTTGACTTGTACATCACAAAATAATCATGTCTTTGAATTTGTGTCTCTTGTTCCTTATGACAAACTCGTAATTTTGGAGCGAGAATAATATTGTCTCGCAAGATAAGTCTCTGATTGACGTCAGATGCCATTCAAAATTGTTTCTCGTTTCGATTGAGATGGGAGAATCTTCTGTTTTTGGCAAAGAATGATTAGGACTTTCTATAGATTTTCTCATATAGGTTATCCATGTATCTCAGTATAGGAGTTAAGTTAGAACACATTTTGAATAGAATTTTTTTCATGTGACTAAACCTGATTCAGGCTGCCTATGTATCCCAGAATAGGAATTAGGTCAAAACTTAGTACAAGCTTGGAGAATAGAAGAATTTTTAATAAGAGACTGAACCCAACATGAGTTGCCTACGTATCTTGTTGGTGCAAGAAATTAGGTCGTAACGTAGTTCCATACAAGGAGTACACGTACAACATGATAAAGGGGTGGGCGGGTGGAGAATGGTGAAGTTGATAACTATGATAAGCTAGACTTCAGAGGCTTATTTTGGTCATTTATTGAGGCGACGTCTCTTTTGCGGGATATTGTCAAAACTTGGTCATTTTCCCTTGTTGCAAGCGGCTGGAGTACTTCTTTTCTTCGACTGATACTCTTGTAGTTTGTTGGCGTCGATAAAGTTCTGTACCTTAAGCTTAGGGCCACACATTCCTCTATGTGATGGCCATGAGCATTAGAATGAAAAACACAATGTTTGGAAGGGTCAAACAGTGGATGTGTTGAGTCAACTACCTTCTCCTTTCTTGGTTGTACCACTCCAGTTGCGTGTAGTCTGGAAAATATCTCAGATAAAGGTTTCATCAATTGGGTGTAGTCACGAGATTTTTTTTGACTGACGAAAATTGGATGGCAACTCTTGAGATGGGTGGAAAGAGTTTGGATCATCAATGATTTTTCTTGCTTGAATGTTATCTTCAATTGCCTTAACATGTTGGATCAATTCAGAAAACTGTGTGGGCAAACTCTGAGCAACTTCTCAAGATATATTCCTTCTTGGATCCTGATGAAAGTTGAGATTAGCTCCTTTTCGGGCAATGAAGGACGTATTCTTTAAGCTTCAAGCCTCCATCTTAAGACATATTCTGAAAAAGATTCTTGTGGCATTTTCTTCACATGGATCAAGTCAAGCAGTATTCGATCAAGTCCAATGTTGGACTCATATTGCGTAAAAAAGTCTAGTGCCATATCTTCCCAAGTTTTTCACTTGTTGAAGTCTTGTTTGACATACCATTCAAGTGCTAATCTTGACAAACTTTGGATGAATAGCCTCATCCGTATAGCTTCATTTTTTTGATCCCTATCAATCTTCCACAATAATCTTTCAAGTGAATAATGGAGTTTCCTTTTCCCATCAAAAGTGTTGAATTTTGGCATCTGAAATCTTGAAGGGAGTATGAGGCCTAGGCACATGCAAAAGTCTTCATAGCTTAGAATCTAAATGTTTCTTGAGCGCATCTCTTCTTCTGTAGTCCTTCTTTGATTGGGGATCTCTCTTGCTGCTTGAATTTTTTCCAGGTTCTTGCGTATGGATGTAATACTAGCAGATTTGGTTGGCGTTCCTCGACTGATGTAGCAATGGGAGATGGTTGGATGTTCATAACTCTAGAATTATTTGGGTTGATGGTAAATTCTACCAATATTTGTGGAGGAATTATATAGGCGGGATTAGGATGAGACAATATGGTGAATAAAATATTTTGAGTTGAGTTGAGATCGAAACTTGAGTTTAAGTGATTGAGAGTATTTTTCATATTGATCCACATGCTTCTTTGTATCACATTCCCTTTGGATATTGTCATCTTTTGCTTTCAAAGAATGTAAATTAGTATTGACTGTGGAGAAATGGGTTTGTTATTGTTACCTCATACTTAACACAGATTCACGACCAATTTTGTTGTGTTGCACAACCAACCTCAATGGTAAAGATAATACTTATGAAAAATGCAAGGTAAAGAGCGTTAGTATTCTTTGAAAATATGTGCATAAGATGAATGCTTGAAAAAGTAATAATTGATTAAATATGATTCCTATTTGGTCGAAAGATTCCTACGCTAGAGTGGATAGCCTAGATTGTGGAATTTTGGTATCTGAAAAAAGATATGAGTAGGGATGAGTAGGATGTGTGAGGTTCACTAGAGCTGAACATCATAGCTTTGGTTTGAAACAAATCCTTGTTTTTTGAATTTTGGGGCATCCTCCAAAAATCTACCCCAGTCACTACGAGAGACCTACTTGACGACTTCTCGACATATCTTGAGATTCTTTGACTGAATATACGAAGTCTTCTATATTTTTCATCTCGTGCGTCAAAAATCTACCTCTAATTTCTTTTTTTGTCGAAAGAAAAAGAGAATTCCTCTGGTAAGAGGACCGAACCTTATATAGGTTGCCTACATATCCCACTAAGGGAAATCAGGTCACATGTAGTTTCAAAACTATAAAATGACGCTTTTAGCTTTTCTAAGGGAGATCGGACCCGATTTGGATTGTCTACGTACCCACAGTGGAAAATCAAGTCGAGATGTATTTCTGGAATAATAAGATGAAGCTTTTGAAGCATATATTATACGAATAATATCTTTATAGGACCTTGTTTTGTGTCTTTTTCATATGTTTTCGGTCTGTTAAAAGTAGCACATGGTTCAAAATAAAGTCTTTGGGCGTTGATTTCATACCCTAGTATAATGTATAAGATACTCGTGAAGGAAATGGTAGAGGGGCCTCCTAAATCTTCATCAAATTTGAGACCTTTTAGCATTTTCTTAACGTCGATGATTTCTTATTCGCGCTTCTTGAGCCTTTGATTTTGTCTTGTTGATTTGTTGCATGAACTCATCCTTCGCTGGGTTAATTATCGAGATCCGGTCATCCATTATCCATGACGTTCAGCTTAAATTGATTTTTCTAAAGAGGAATGGATGATTGTAGGGAGTGAGAAGTAGGTGTGTTTAACACGATTGAATTGTATGATAACTATGTTAGAGTGTCAAAGATGAATACTTCTCATTATAGGATAATATCTCGCTGGTCATAACATTATGTGTTGCTTGCGAATAGATGGTTGTATACGTAAGCAATTTAGAAGGAACGTAAGGATTCATGGGTCGTTCTATAAAGTGATCATGTGTGTGATTTGTGAAATTCCAAATTGTCTTGAATGGTGAGAACCAGGATAGGCAGATGGAGGGATGAAAAAGAATGTTGGTAGATATTGTCTGAATAATGACAAGACATCCTATTTGGTGAAGAGCAAACTTGAGACTGAGAAATGGTTTTAGCGAATGCTATAACTAAATTTTGCTAGATATAGAAAATTTTTGTAACGTATTTAAACGTGCAACTGTGAAAAAATAAAACTCAAGATTAGTTACTCTATCCTTCTGCAAAACAAACAAAAGATATGTTAGTACGCATAAAAACAAATATGGCGCAGTGAATGAATCACTTAGCAAATAATTTCACTTAAAACACATAAGTTACACAAAGAAACACTTGACAAGTATTGCGCGTCTTAATGTGCAAGGGTCCTCTTTTGTCCGAGGTAGGCCTACATATATTAAAAAAATGAATATGTCATTATGTGTCATCCCATTGCTCTTTAACGAATTAAAAATATTTATTTTCAAAACAAAGTATAAGAATAACTTGAAGCTACAGTATATGTTGAATGAAAGATGAAAAACATAATATACCACCATAAAAAGATTAGTCGTACCTTTCTTTTTAATGTCTAATTAGTTTAGAGCAAACGATCCATATTACGATAAAACATTCTTCAAATAATACACATATAATATGATAAGTGTCTTTTAGGGTCGTGAACCCATTTGGACATAAGAATGTCTGCTAAATTTATGGAATGATACCGAGGGTCAAACCACCTAAGGCTCACGCAAGCATGAGCTAGATCAAATGTGGTCATTACTCTATCTTAAGTTTTCTAAGATTTGGGTAGACTCAGACTCAAGATTTTTCTATATGGAAAGACACGTGGTCATACAATAGTAAACTATCTGCTCACCCCACGTAAGCACCGACCTCTAAATAAGGTGTTTGAAAGAATTTCGGAGAAGTGCAAAGCACAACTCGCATGCACACGTGCGTGAAGTGTTAATTTTTCATAATTGGAACAAGTATAAACAGAATGACAGTTAAAAAAAGTTGTATCACATAGTATCTTCAAACAAATAAGGAACGCAAGTTTGGATTTGAGTTGCGTCCTCTCAAACAAACCAGTGTAAATATCATAACGTAATAGAAAGATGAATAACGAGCATAAAATAGTATAAAACAAGTAACAGGCAAGAATAAATAAACGTCCCCAAATTTTTATCTCAAGCTAAATCTCCTAAAGTCAAAACCTTATTGTCTAATCTCCAGCAAAGTCATCATTCTGTCGAGCCCTTATTTGAAACTGGTCAAAATATATTTGTACGTCTGACTCTTCTATCTAATTTTGAAAAGGTTTAGACTCCTCACCTAAGTTTTAAGAAAACATTATAAAAATCATTTGTGAGAATGTAAACTCTGTTTTAATCAGTGAAATATTATTTGAAATTCCAGGTAAGGATTTTATTTACTCCAAGGGGAAGGTGTTAGGCACTGTTTGAAGCCTATCTGAAGATAGTCCTTAAATTTAGTATAAAATGTGCTAGGAGATTATTTATCTGATTATTACCTACTAAAAAAGTTATTAAAAAGAGTGATAAAAAAAAGAGCTAAGATGATTTGAAAACAAGTTGGAATAAAAAAAAAACATGAGATATATAAGATATATATATTATATACATACAATATACGGGAGTGATATACTAATGACATATAAGATATGAATGTATTAAATAATGGTAGTTGAAATAAAGTGAGAAAAATGTGAAAAAATAATTTAAAATCAATTTTGTAGTGAAATGTGTATGAGGCATGTAGAAAATATAAATAATATACATGTATATATGAAAATGATATACAAAACACATGTAATGTGAAGAAAAATAATATATGCGAAATAGTTATAAAATTATATATACATAGTATGTATAGAGTGAATTATATATGTGTGTGTGTGTGTGTATGTTTGTGTGTCTGTAAGAGAATATATGAGTTATAAATAACATATAAATATATGTGTATATATTTGTAAAATAATATATGCAGTATATATGTAAACGTGGATATATATATACACACACACACGTATGTATGCATATATGTATGTATGTATGTATGAGGTAAAATACGGTATGGTATAATAGTACATAAAATTTATTCATAAAAAAATATTATATACCTCATACTTGAGCTTTTGGAGAAATATATTGAAACGGGCCAGATTTTTTGGCCTAATTTTCTGCAAATACAATTTAAAACAAAGTTTGCCAATAGCCCATTTTTAGCAAAAATTAGCAGATTTTTTACTACCTATGCCTAATGTTTTGAGATAACACATTTGATATTTGATAAAATAATTTGTTGTCTCTCTTTTTATTACTTTGCCTGGAAAATAAATCCGTTTAAAGACATTATTTATGAGGAAGAAAGTTGTACACGGCATTGAACCTTTTAAAAGGATAATATCATTTTTAGCCCCTTTTCTTGAAAAATCATTAGACAACAATTTAGTACGAAAAATAATCTAAAACATGCTTATGAAAAAAAATCCAACTAAGAGGAAACCATTCACTAACATCGTAAGTTTCCACCAAAACACACAAACACATATGAAATAAGCAAGTAATAATTAAAAAAATATAAATGAATCACAAGGGAGGGAACTAATTAGAAGTGTTGGACTCTTAAAAGAGCCCAACTCCTAATATTTGACTCCAATAGTGGGGGAATCCTAATATTTGTTGGCTCATATAAGTTAGCTATTGATTGAGTCAAATGAGAACTACATCTCTCAAATTGTTACCATAAAAAAAGAAACGAGTAAAAAAAAGGATTGGAGAAAATTTAACTAATCAAGAAAATACATAAAGAAGAGAGCTAACTCGACAAATTATATCGAATAAGAATATGATCATTATAACCAACTTTGTTCACTCCTAACATAGAGGTTTATCTCGTATGATAGTTGCCCCTGATATCTAAAAGAGATTACGAGGTACAACAAATTCTAAATCATACGTTGTAGGACTCCGAAAAGTGATGCAAGCAAGTGCCAAAGATACCAAGTTAAAATCGTTTCTTAAAGGGGCTAATTCATGATAGACCACAAATGTTAACTTTAGGTCCGACGGTATTGTTGCAAAATATTTTGAATATCTTAAATATCTTAATCGTTTATATATGAAAAAAGTAAACCAAAATGACAGAAAATATTTGAAAAGAAATGAACAAATGTGACCTACTGAGCCCTTTTTTTTAAACATACTTAAATCATAAAGATCTTGGGAGTTTGAGGTTCATAAAATTCAAAGAAATGCACAACCACGGTAAACTACTTTTAGAATTTCAAACTTGCTCAATGAAACTCATTAAGGTATGAAAAAGCTAACAAGGATCATGTCTACAGATATAAAGCAAGACACTTGCATATCTCATTGTCCTTATTATTTAAGGCTAGTTAATTTAAAAAGAAAGATTAAGTCCAAGAACCTAAAGAAGCAGTTTATATAGCAGTTGAAGAAAAGCTTTCGAAACCTAATCAAAGAAGGGGATTAATTATTCTTATGCAAACAAAATCTCTTTAATTATCACTATTTCCCGAAGGACAGTAAAGATAGCAGACACAGTATAAGACAAGTTTTAATTCTAAAACCCAAAAAAATAAAATAGAACTTTCCATAATTTAAGCAAATCACATTTATTTCAAGAAAGGAAATGGCTTGCAACTAGAAAGTAAACTGATTTGAAGGTATAATTATTGAAGTCCTAAACGTGCAACAAAAACATGAAATAGAGAAAACACTCTTAATTTTAAAAAAATTTAACTTACATCCCTTAGTTGTGCTTCACATCCTATTTGTTTGTCATTCATGGCTAAATATTTGTCGCATACAACACTCAATATATACGAGAAAATCAATTGGGACAACACAAGAGAAAGTTGTTAATTCAGCTATCCAACAGGATCATATCTCACCTTATCATTCGTTATTTAATGCTTATTATATATCCATGAACCACTTTTAGGAAAGCAAGCAAATTCCCCAAATAAAAAATAGCTACGTTTATGAAACAATAAACTCTCTCTAAGTGATCAACATGTAGACACTTAGCCAATTTAAGAGGGTTATGCCGATCAAACAACTTGGAAGAAATACAATGTGCAACCCAACACACTTGATTTTCAAAAAAGAAAGACTCAGGCGCACATTTTCCTTTTAAGCTACTTCCATTTGTAATCTAATATTGTCTAAACATGATCCATGTATGGACACACTTAAACGTTTAAAAAAAGAGACATATCTTCAAACAAGATTCAATTTTTAATTAAAAAAATACAAGTTAGTTCGAAGTTTTATCATGAAATTTTCATCTTCTCTTCTAAATTTTTAACACTAATTGTTTCAAGCAAGAACTCATGTAGGCATAATAAAAAGAAAGTAATAGCAGATTTTAGAAATAGTAGACAACCCTTTCTGTAGTAAAAGAAACTGAATATTCATGGGCCTATTTTAGGTTCTTTGCCATTTTGATTAGTTCATGGCTAAGTTATTAACCCAAACAATCATTCAAGATAGTGAAAAAGGTGCATTACTAAATCTTTCAAAAGTGAATAGTTACAGCTTGTTCACTTCAACTTTTGGCAACAAAATTAATGTCATTCTTTAGCTAGTTACTCATGCCAAATGATTCTAGTTATCATCATGTTTAACAATATGAGACACTATTTAAACCAATAAACATTCAGATCAATAATGACCTTCATGCTCATTTAAATATTAAACATATTCATCACTCAAGCTACTACTTTCATATCCGCGAATAACACATCGATCTACAAATAGATAGCTAATTATATTTCAAAGTTGAAATCTCATAAAGTGTTTTTGCATATTGATCCCGAAGCTGAAATTTACATCCAAGTGCACAACCGATCCGAGGCATATCAAATAACTAAATGCTATGTTCAAATATTTCAAGCAAAATTATAAAGATCTTGTAACAGAAAATCGACTATATCTCAAAATACCTCATAGGAATTAGTCCATGCTAAGCAAGAAGTTACAAGCATCTTATAAACACACAATTTAGACAAGGTTTTAAGTTGTAACTAAACGTCTTGAAATTTTCATATTTTTTGTGATCAAATCCGATCGACCAAAACAGTCAGCCCATTCCAAATACAACTAACTGAATTTTGAAGCTAAGCATAATGTAATACAACAGGATAAGATACTACCTTGTGTTGTACAGAAATTGAGACTGTCGAGGTCGAGTCTCAGGACAACGAATCCGACTCCGAATCTAAATGATGAATATATAAAATCAACAAGAATAGAGAAGCAATACGATTGAAAAACTAAAACAGGAAGAGAGGCGAGGAAATTAGTAAATTAATTATATATGTCTGTCAAATTTAATTCTATTTTAGTCTCTCATTCTATGCAGTTGTGTATATACTTTTTTCAATGTGTGAGCGGTTGTGTGTTGCCCCCTTTCTTCTCTCTTTTTTTTTCTCACTGTCTATTTCTCTTTAATGTGAATCTACTACCTATTCTCACCCCCCTTTCATTTTCTACTGCCTCCTTTTGTAGGAGTGATTTAAGGGCTCTAAAATTTCAAGAATTGGGGATTCAAATTTGAATCATCAAGTCTTGACAGGACATTGGCGTGAGAAAGAGAGAAAATTAGAAAAGAATTGACAAAGTGGGATGGTGACTTACCTATGTTGATTGTTGAGAGACTCCCTCACGTTAATAGGATAGATTGTCAGCGAGATTTTAGATGAAATTTGGGGATGAGGGAGACGGGTCTAACAGAAGGATGGTTGAGAGAATGGCGGGTTTGGTTCGCGAGGGTGGTGGCTAGAGGGAGAGTGGGTCAGCGGTGGTGGTGTTGCTCGTCGTTCTAGGTGAAGGACTTGGTGAAGGGTCTACGCAGGTTTGAGGAGGAGCTATTTGGTGTAGGAGTGCTTATCGATCGATTCGATCAGATTTTGTGTATTATTAGTTTGGTTTTCGATTTTCAATATTTAAATATGTTAAACCGATAATCAAACCAATAAGATATTGTCATGACCCGAGTTTATACTCTAGACGAGACACGGTACTTGGAGTCAAAAGTAACCCCAAGCAACCCATGGTCTATCATAACACTGGTAATCTGAGTAAACATATGCGGAAGCTTTAAATAATAAACTCATTTCAGAAAGCTAATCTGATAAAAATTCGTACAACTAAAAAATAATACTAAATGTTCAAGTCTATGTCTGAAAGCCATCTAGTAATGATGAGTTGTTGGGACAAGCCCCCACTAACTCTAAAGTCTAACTGAAAAATAAAATATCATCCTCGAAAGATGAGGACTCACCACTGTTGCTGCTGATATCACTTGAAGGAATTTACTAACAATGCTGAGGCTGAGAACCTGTGCCTGTATCATGATACGATACAACATAGAAGGTATGCATCACTACTTTGAATGCACTGAGTAAGTATGAGAAACTATAAACATGTAGAATCAAATAACTGAACTGAAATGACATGAAATGACAACCTGAAATATTGGAAATTGAGCAACCGAATATATAACTGATATTGTTAATAATGACCCTGGTTGATGGTCATAGACATGTCCTGAATCTGAAATACTGAGCTGAGCTAAACTAAACTGAACTGACTAGTGGGAGAGCCTATAACCGACATATAACCACGTGAGCTAGACGTGGAGTTCGATGTATATGCCGCATCGATAGGACCCAATATAACTTGCGAGGGCATAAAGGCATGAGTTGGATGATCACAAGTCTGGGGCCATAGGGCCAATAAAATAACCTACGGTGGCAACGTAGTTCTGGGAACTTGGGTGCGTTGGAACCCCGGTCTGCTTGGTGCTAAGTCCTACTCCCACTAGACAGTCCTAGTCTGACTACTAAGCTGATAACTCGAAACTGGGGTCCAAGACTAAGTCAGGGATACTTATCCGGAAGTACACTGAGAGTCTTATCGGACTGGATTTTGCAATTGGTGTTCTAAGACTGGTCAGACCTGCTTATTGTTCGGTGTGGTGTTTGCTATAGGTGTAAAACCGACACGCAAGTGCACGTGGTCAAACAAGTAATAAAGTGGCTAAGTAAGCCAAGTATCGATCCAAGGAGACTCAGGATAAGTAAAATTGCCTAAGTACACTATATTCTTATCTTACTTCTAATTATGCTAACAACAACGTAACCAACAGTTAAATAAGTTTTTGTTTATAAGTTATATATATACTAAAACTATTAACAATTATTTACTGTGAATTTAAACTATGGATATGAGCATGCCAAGGTTAAGAACAAGTAATCAATTCGATTATAATAATAATTTGGTTAATCTCTTCTTCATGTTGCTAGCCAAGAACAGTAGCCTAGAAATTAAAACTCTCGTATTTAATTTCACTTTAGAATCATAAACCATCCGTCTACATTTCTGTGATCAAATGCAATTTATGACCTAGCAATACAATTCCGGTTCCTAAACTGACTAATACGGCTTTCAAGTATATTTCTATCAGGAAAGCACATCAAAACCCAATTTTCCCAAATCAAGTTAAGAACAATACCCTATTAATTCACAACTTTCCAATTTCTTGCTCTCTCGAGTGAAATTGGACTTTTTAGATGTACATTAATGTCGGCCACACACTAATGCAGTAAGAACAAGAATTAATAGAACAACATGAAAGAAGAAGAAGAAAACCATATCATTAACAATCAAAATTCATCACCATTGTTCAAAACCTTAGCAAGGAAGAGAATTAGCCACTCATTTGTGGATTGATCATCCTAAAACAAGTGTAAATCATACATACAATTGATTGAAAGAAGAAAGGAAGAGAAGAAATCCCTTAGCTTTTTCGTCCCTCAACTGCTTCTAACCCACGTCCTTGCTCCACCAAGTCTGAACTAATTAAAATAAACCTAAGTGTGCTATTTATACTAGTGGGAAATTTTTCCCGGAATAACAAGCAACGTGTCACGGAGGCCAACGCGGAGCACTGCCTCCGTGACACGGCGTGGATGCGGACCTTCACTGGAAATTCAGGGTCCGGTAAATTAGCCTCAACATGGCACGGAGGCCAACGCGGAGGCCTATCTCCGTGCCACGGAGCTGTCGCGAGGCCACACTGGAATTTGCCATTTAATTTCCTCTCCAGGCAGTGTGCCTCCGCGATGGTAGCGTGGCACGGCTCCATCGCGGAGCCCCTATACTTTGTGCATTCCAATGTCTTTTCCACGCTCGCATCCAAGTCCAACTCCGATACAGTTCCAACATGCATTTTAGCTCCTAAAAATCATATTTTCCTGCAAAATAAATGTTAATCATGTTGGTTAGTATAAATTCACATTTTATTACCAATTACATGAAAGTGTATACACATTGCATAACAAACAAGGCAAAAATGATACGTTTGAGTATCACTTGGGCATATAAATCTGCTCAAGATCACTTACCCCACACTTAAATCCTTGTTCGTCCTCGAACAACACATACACAGCTCACGCAAATTACATCGCAACCTTTGTCACTATGGTGCGACAATTTACGCTACGGTCATACCGAGTATTCAATTTTTGCAAATCATCAAGAAAACATGCATGGTCTTACAATGCAATGACCTTTAATACATCAAGACTTCCTCGACTTTAAGAATTGACTCTCGAGATCGGTAAACTCATGCACATTAGCTAATCAAGAAATCCGACACGAAAATCAATCTTTCATCAAGCATGTGCCCTCACAACTCAAGAGAATCTTCCCCTTTCATGTTCATGCAACACACAAACATTCAAGTAGGGGCATATAAAAATTAATTTCACTCACTCTCCCAAAAGAATTCACATGCATCATGTCATGACCCATAGGCTTGCCCTTAGTGTATTACTCCACTAATATAAAGAAATGCAATGTAGGATCACGTAGGACTTTAATGGGTTGTAACGGGGCTATGGAACTAGTATATATATTGGATTAGCCAATAATAGTCGCTAGCATCCTTAAGCGCCTTTTCAACACATTCCCATCGACTCATGAATAACTTTTCTTCTTTTTTCTCTTTTTCTCTCATTCATGCTGGTTTACTTTCGTACAACCCATTTCATCAAACACACTTGACACAAAAAAACAAAGGGTTTTCATGTACCCTCCTCATCATTTCATTATAACAAGTGCCTCTTCAACCTCATCTTTTCTTTCCTCACTCTGCTTTTCTTTTTCTTTTCACTCTTCTCACTCTTTGACACTTTGGGAAAAATTTTCTTTTCTTCGTAAGCGCTTAAGAGTTTTGTATAGACTTTTACAGCTAAAGAATTGGACACAAGAAATAAAGAATTGGCTAAAGGCTCAAAGGGCTGACTAGGGTATACAATCACATAAAAAGGTAGAGTATGACAAGAAAAAAATAGAAACTCTCGGTTAAAACAAAGAAATGCCTACATCCTTTCCAACACTACACCTCCTTCATTTCGATTTGTACACACACCAGGCAAGTTCTAGACACTTCACAATAGCATGGAATAACAACACCTCACTTTACACTACATGCACATGCTCGAATCAAGATGTATTCACAGACTCTTGAATTAGCCAATTACATGAATTCAAGAATTAAGCCTCAATCATACCGAATCAAATTCTACAGCCTAGGTAACTCAACATATTTACAAAATTGCATGCTTTCAAACGAATCACTTTCACATTTTGAACATCAGTTACAACACGCAACGAAATTTTGCAACCATAAAGCAACTACAGGTTCATTAATGCAATCCACCAAAGAAAAAACTGAAAACAAATTAAAAATCCTACTCCTACCGACTACATTTCCCTTAAGACGGTCGTCATCCATCCATCATAGGGAACGGTCACTAACTATGACATCGGTTCAATGGGACTATTCTCGGTAAAAGAACCAAAAACAAACTCCGAGAAACCCAAAATAAAGACCGAAAAATATTTGCAAAACATCGATCATTTCGATAGAAAAACATTTACAAAAGATTTTGATAAGTGCAAAATATTTTCGCAAAAATTTTTAAAAAAATATCGATCATTTTGATATACAGAAATATTTACAAAATATTTACAGCATTCACAAAATATTTACCTTGGCAACCACAACTTTTCATAACACACATCAGTAACCACAAAAATATATACGGATACAACACAAATCAGTTCACATCAAGGAAGCACAAACATACATACAAACCAAGGAAAAAGCATACAACAGATTAGAGCCTAAGTCCCAGCACCTAGCTACTCCCCACCCCACACTTAAATCGAACACTGTCCCCAGTGTTCACAAAAATTTCAAAACAAAAAAATTGCGGGTGGTGGAACTCCCTGATCAGTCGAAATATTCGACTTCTTCATCTGGTGCTGCTGCCTCGTCGCCCATGTCTGAGTCAGCTCCATCGTCGTCATCGGACTCCACATCGGAGTCCTCCCGACGTGTCTCCTCGTCAGTAGGGACATCGTCATCAGTAGGCTCCACGAAGGCTGGTCCCACTCGGCATAAGGCTCTGGCGTTCTCGCCAAATGGGTAATCCAGCTCCAACTGCCATAATTCTTCCTCGGTGGCTGGTCTCCCACCAATCCGTAGCTGAAGCATCTGCATGCCGAACATACGTGCCATGTACTGATCGTCACGAGCATGTCGCTCGCCCAAAGTT
Organism: Datura wrightii; assembly: GCA_035772735.1. NCBI lineage: Eukaryota > Viridiplantae > Streptophyta > Magnoliopsida > Solanales > Solanaceae > Datura > Datura wrightii. Next base: position 7,957,088 of record JASDFA010000029.1, on the reverse strand, counting down.
AGCACTGGCTCGTGTGTGGTGTCGGTGGCCTTAGTTTTTGTCACATCGAGGGACCTCCGCTCCAACTGCGGGATATAATCCAAAGCCTCTTCCTCGACATCGAGGCCTCGGGGGAAGGTGGTGATGAGTCCGCCGAACCCGTATCTGTGGCCCTGGTGTAGTCTGGCTCTCTTCATGGCGGATATAATGACCGCCCCAACATTAATCTCAAGCCCTTTCATAAGGGCATACACCAAGCAGACACGGTCCCGGGTCACATCCGTCATGTGAACTCCCGGGATTAAGCAAGAACATACTATCTTCATCCATATTCTGACCTCCCTGTTCATCTGCGAATAAGGCAGAGTCTGGTGATAACCCCTCTCCTTATGTCTGCTCCATCGGGCTGTGGATCGAGCCCCACACAACGTACGTCTGATGTCGGTGTACGGTGGGGTGATGTTTAGCTGGCGGAGAACGTGAGCGTCTGTGTCCCGCGCTCCAACGATGGCATTAAATTGTTGGGGTTCCAGAGTGACAATCTGCCCTCTGATTTTTATTGTGTGGCTTCTGATGGCCGGGTTCCAATTTGCGTAGAACTCCCGGACCAAATGTAGGTTGCACTCCTTGGGCTCCTGGAATATGAAGCTGAGCCCAGCTGCTTCAATCCTTTGCACAATACGGGGGAACTCCTGTGCTAGTGGTTCCCGTGCAATATGTTCCTCCGGGAAGTATTTGCTTTCCTTATGCTTAGCATACCACTTCTTCCCTTCTTCGGTAACCCACCTTGTTCCGTATTGGCGGCGTTGGCCGCGCGGAACAGCTGGTGCAGCTGGGACTGCGGTGCCCATTCTCATTCTTTTTCTACCGGTGCCTGAGGTAGAAGCACCTTTGCCCTTATCCTGCCTACTAGCCATTGTACCTGTCAATATACACAAACAAGCACAACGTTAAGCTAAATACATGTTAACTTCAGCTAAGGTCGGGTTACACAACGTTTACCCCACACTTAGTCCTTAGCTACTTTTACAAACTACGGCAAGGATAACTCAATTTACACCAAAACAATCAACTATACAATTTATGCTTAGTGCGTTCACAAAAATTTCGACAGCATAACGCTTAGCGTACTACTCAGACTTCATACAGCTAATCCCAATCCTACTATCGCTAGCAATTCAACCATCGCACTTAGCAACAAAAACAACAAATAAAAACAACGACAAAAGGTCTATATATACATACAAATCCAAATAATCAAACCAATTTGAACAATCTTTGCATTTTCCCCAACAACTCGAGAATTCATCGTCTTTTAACATTCACACAATATTTACACGACTTATCTCAATTTACAACCACACCCCGGCATCTAATTCATCAACTTATCAAATAACCCAATTCAAATTAAATAACCCAAGCCCTAGAATGCAATTTTTCAATCAAATTCGGATTATTCATGTAATCGACAAGTTCAAACGCTAATTACAACAATCCGAACATATATCAATCACAAATAACTCAACATCATGTAAATTGCTACTTAGGGTGATATATCTCACCTCACATGCCCAAATTCGACTAAAATCGCCAAAAATTTGAGAGAAACGAGGAAAACATACCTTTGAGTTGAAGAACCGAAGAAACTTGACGATTTCTTTGCCTAGTAGCGTGGCACGTTGGTTGGGGAGGGGGATTTGGGCGTTTGGTCGCGGAAAGGAGAAGGAATGGGGAAAAATTGGGTGAAAATCGGGGTTTAATTAAAGAAAAACACGCGGGTCACCCGGCAACCCGGTGTGACCCGGCACCAATTATAAGGCAACGTGTCACGGAGGGTAATGCGGAGCCCCTCCTCCGTGACACGGAGCCAACGCGTTGGCTTACTGGAAATTTTAAAAATCCGGATTTTGCCTTCAACGTGTCACGGAGGGTAACGCGGAGCCCTTCCTCCGTGACACGGAGCCAACGCGCCAGTGCACTGTTTCTTCCATTAAATTATTTTTTCATACCTTGCCTTATTCTTCCCAATTCCATGCATATTTTTCTCCGTTAGACCTGAAAATCACCTCACTAAACAAAATTGGTTAGATTAATAGATTTCCCTAACTAAAATGAAAAATATTAACTAAAACAAAAATCTAAACCTAATCAAGAAAAGAAAAATAAAAACAAAAATTATTTACACTAAAAAAGAAAGAAAGAAAATATTTTTCACGGGTTGCCTCCCGTGCAGCGCCTGATTTACCGTCGCGGCTCGACGTCCTTTATGCTCAATTACCTACTAGGGTGATGGACGATTTGTCACGATCATTGTCCTCCCCCCAGTAGTTCTCAACCTTATCAGGTGGCCTTCCTATTAACTCTCGGGAATCATTTATTCGATTAGCGTTCCCATGATCAATCACATTGATCACCGAGAGTTCTTCATTCACCGTCAAGAGCTTAGGTGCTTTGTACACATCGAACACTTCGACCTTGTCATGTGCTTGCATTGTAAGTTGACCCGCAGCTACGTCAATTAATGCTTTTCCGGTTGCCAAAAAGGATCGTCCCAAAATAAATGGGACTTCAGCATCTGGTTCAAAATCCAGAACAATAAAATCGGAGCCCACTTGCACTAGAACATCCTCAACAATGCCATCCGGCTTAGGTAAGGATCTGTCTGCTAATTGCAAGATTACAGTTGTAGGTCTAGGACTCCCTAGACCTAACTTTCTGAATACCGAAGATGGCATCAGATTGATACTTGCCCCCAAGTCACATAATCCACGAGCTCGGATACTCTGCCCAATAGTGAGCTGGATAGTAAAACTTCCAGGATCTTTCAGTTTCGTGGGCAGTCTGTTTTGAATCCGGGAAGTGCATTCCTCCGTCAAAGCTACCGTGGCATACTCAGTCAAGCGACTTTTGTTAGCCACGATGTCTTTAATATAATTTGCATATTTGGGCACTCCCTGCAAGACATCAATAAGAGGTAAATTAACATGTACCTGTTTAAGCACCTCCATAAATTTCTTGAAACATGCCTCCTCCTTGTGTTTCTTGAGTCGTTGAGGGAACGGGGGTGGAGGTCTTTCTGGTTCAGCTTCTTTGGTCTTCCCCCTATCAGAACTTTGTTCCTCCTCAACTTCTGCTGCTCCTGACTTTTGAGGCGGTCTTTCCGGTTCCACCTCCTTCAACTGTAAACCACTCCTCGTGGTCACTGCATTCACCTGTTTCGGATTAGGATCCGTGTCGCTAGGTAGTCCTCCTCTGGGTCTTGTATTTTGGGCACTAGCAAATTGCCCAAACTGATATTCAAGAGCCTTGGTTGCCAATTGATTGTTCTTCACTTCGGCTGCCAATTTAACATAGTCAGCCTGCAATTGCGCCTGATTAGCGATCATGGTCTTGAACATCTCCTCAATGGTAGGTGATGGTGGTGGAGGAGGGGCATTGTGATTTCTAAATTGGGATTGATAGTTTTGTTGCCCTCCTTGATTTCTCTGCATACCCTGACCAGAACCTTGGCCTTGTTGGTTGTTGCTACCCCGCGAAAAATTTGGATGATTCCTCCAATTTGAGTTGTAGCCACTCCCAAACTGCTGCTGATTTCTCTGTGCATTTCCCACAAAGTTAACAGAATCAGGATTTGCACCACAGCACTCAGCTGAGTGCTCACTACTACCACACACTTCACACCACATTTGCTGGACCGCATTGACTGAAGCTGAAGGCTGGTTCAAGTTCATATTGCTGAAGTGGTTATTTAACTGATTTTGCAAGGCAGCTATCTATGCAGCGATAGCTGTGAATCCATCCACTTCAAGCACTCCTGCTGCTTTCCTTGCTCCACCTCTTGATGAATCTGCATTCCATTCTGGATTGCCCTGTGAAATTCGGTTGAGCAAAGTGTACAGCTCCTCATAGGTCTTTTCCAGCGCTTGCCCTCCAGCTGCTGAATCTAACAGAATTTTAGTATGGGGTTCCAAACCCTCAATAAATGTGTGTACCAACACCTCATTTGACTGATGATGATGAGGACAGTCCCGCAACATGGATTTAAATCTTTCCCAGGCTTGATATAGATTTTCTCCCTCCCTCTGTTTAAAACTTAGAATTTGACTTCTAAGTCTGGCTGTTTTACCAGAAGGGAAAAATCTAATCAAAAACTTTCATGCAAGATCATCCCACGTTGATATAGAATTTGGTGGTTCAGCTTTTAACCACCTCTTGGCTTCACCAAGTAAGGAAAACGGAAATAAGGTGAGCCGAACATAATCAGGTGACACTCCAGCGGGTATATAAGTGTCACTTATCTCCAAATAATTTTGGAGATGTTGTTGTGGGTCTTCATGAGGGAGACCGGTAAATTGCCCGCTTGTGTGCAAGAGTTGCACCATATTCTGCTTTAATTCAAACCTCCCTCCAGGCTCTGGTTTGCGGATACTAGAATGTACATTGTTGGCATGTGGGATTGCCACCTCGCGAACCGGCCTTGCTGCTGCTTCATCGGGCACTAACACTGCCCGCACAACTGGTGGATTTTGTTGCTCCATAATAGACTGTCTGAGCAACTGCAGCTTCTTTTGTAGAGCTTCTCTATGTTGACTATGAAATTCACGTTCAGGCTCTAAGTACGATTCCACCAGCTCTTTGTCCCTTGCCAGTGTTCACAGAAATCAAATCTGCAAAATACAGGCTAAGACAAAGTTGTTAACACTTAAGAAAATAAAACAAAAATACAGTAAATTTACACTTAACACAATTTCACCAATTGCCTAGTCTCCCCGGAAACGGCGCCAAAAACTTGTTCGGTGTGGTGTTTGCTATAGGTGTAAAACCGACACGCAAGTGCACGTGGTCAAACAAGTAATAAAGTGGCTAAGTAAGCCAAGTATCGATCCAAGGAGACTCAGGATAAGTAAAATTGCCTAAGTACACTATATTCTTATCTTACTTCTAATTATGCTAACAACAACGTAACCAACAGTTAAATAAGTTTTTGTTTATAAGTTATATATATACTAAAACTATTAACAATTATTTACTGTGAATTTAAACTATGGATATGAGTATGCCAAGGTTAAGAACAAGTAATCAATTCGATTATAATAATAATTTGGTTAATCTCTTCTTCATGTTGCTAGCCAAGAACAGTAGCCTAGAAATTAAAACTCTCGTATTTAATTTCACTTTAGAATCATAAACCATCCGTCTACATTTCTGTGATCAAATGCAATTTATGACCTAGCAATACAATTCCGGTTCCTAAACTGACTAATACGGCTTTCAAGTATATTTCTATCAGGAAAGCACATCAAAATCCAATTTTCCCAAATCAAGTTAAGAACAATACCCTATTAATTCACAACTTTCCAATTTCTTGCTCTCTCGAGTGAAATTGGACTTTTTAGATGTACATTAATGTCGGCCACACACTAATGCAGTAAGAACAAGAATTAATAGAACAACATGAAAGAAGAAGAAGAAAACCATATCATTAACAATCAAAATTCATCACCATTGTTCAAAACCTTAGCAAGGAAGAGAATTAGCCACTCATTTGTAGATTGATCATCCTAAAACAAGTGTAAATCATACATACAATTGATTGAAAGAAGAAAGGAAGAGAAGAAATCCCTTAGCTTTTTCGTCCCTCAACTGCTTCTAACCCACGTCCTTGCTCCACCAAGTCTGAACTAATTAAAATAAACCTAAGTGTGCTATTTATACTAGTGGGAAATTTTTCCCGGAATAACAAGCAACGTGTCACAGAGGCCAACGCGGAGCACTGCCTCCGTGACACGGCGTGGACGCGGACCTTCACTGGAAATCCAGGGTCCGATAAATTAGCCTCAACGTGGCACGGAGGCCAACGCGGAGGCCTATCTCCGTGCCACGGAGCTGTCGCGAGGCCACACTGGAATTTGCCATTTAATTTCCTCTCCAGGCAGTGTGCCTCCGCAATGGTAGCGTGGCACGGCTCCATCGCGGAGCCCCTATACTTTGTGCATTCCAATGTCTTTTCCACGCTCGCATCCAAGTCCAACTCCGATATAGTTCCAACATGCATTTTAGCTCCTAAAAATCATATTTTCCTGCAAAACAAATGCTAATCATGTTGGTTAGTATAAATTCACATTTTATTACCAATTACATGAAAGTGTATACACATTGCATAACAAACAAGGCAAAAATGATACGTTTTGAGTATCACTTGGGCATATAAGTCTGCCCAAGATCACTTATCTGGAAGTGTAGTAACCGTCTAAGGAACCAGCTAATATCTGATAACGGAAAACTAATTCTGATAACTGACATCTGGAGGCACCACTGACACCTCAAGAAAAGACTATAGTTAAAAATTTATCAGCTGACATTTTTGAAAATACTGAGTAGGCTAGTATTCTTACTAAAATTGGACTAGCATGAACTGACTAAGATAATCAACTGATATTAACAATATGTGAATCTCAACACCGATAGAATTAAGCAACATGAATAACTAATCAAATATGCAAGACTCTAATTTACTGCATTCTAAAACTAGGGCTAGAATCAATTTTACAGAATAAGCATCAACATAGTCAAAAAATAGTGAAAATATAACTATAATTAGCATGAATAATATTCTACATGATATAGACGAAATCTGGCTGAGAATTCATCCACATTCGAAAGCTCAGAGATTAGAATTGATAAGAAAATTAGATGGATTTTTGGGACACAAGGGAAGGACAATTTACTTGCTAAATTCTTACATACCTGGTGATGAAATCCCTGAGAAAATCCCTTGATAATCTGAGAAGAAAAGTTGATTGCCCTAGCTTCTATTCTGAGTTTTTTGAGAAAATTCTACAATCTGACTTCTGAGGAAATGAGAGGAATAGAGTATATCATCGATTACCCCTCTAAATTCCCTGAATATAACCCAAAATGACGTAGTTTAGGGATTAAAAAGTGGAAAGTTATAAAAAATCCCTGAAAGAAAATCTAGAAAAACTGCCGACAAGGACCAACGAGTCATTGTGTCATACAACGGGTCGTTTCCACTCGTTGTCACTGAAGGATATACCTGGGAGCCCAACTAACGACTCACACCACGAGTCATTGTATCACACAATGGCTCGTTGGTTGACTCGTGGGTTCCTAGAAAAGGGATCACTAGGTTTTAAGCCGGGGATGCAACTAGTGACAGGACGACTCATTTTTCTCACAACGGGTCGTTCCATGTCTCGTTGGTTCCCGAAGGACCAAGGCAGGGCTGACCACGACCCATAAAACGGGTCATTGGATCTGACCACGACTCGTTGTCTCAGTCGTTCTGAGGCCAAAATTTTTAGTATCTTCTGGATTTTTCTTGCAAGGTCTAAATTTGGTCTAGAAAAATTTTGGGGTGTTACAATATCTCCCCCTTGGGATCATTTGTCTTCGAATGAAGGCTAAGACTGCTGGAAAACTAGGGAAAAAGTTGCAAATTCCCAGACTGAGACTATGAACTGATTTCTAAAGGAATGACTGACTCTAAACTGACTTAACCATGTTAACAAAGTTGATGCAACTAGAATGCACATTGAAAATCTGAATAGAGCTGATGAGTACGGAACTGAGCAGAGTATTGAGAAGGAATTTAGTACCTGATGCTGGAACTGAACTGGAAGGGAATAAGTAAGGGTATTTAGGCATCATGTCTGCTTCTTCCTCCTATGTGGCTCCCTTAACTAGCTGGTTCCTCCACAAAACTTTCACCGAAGCGACTTCCTTGTTTCTCAGCTTACGAACCTAACGGTTTAGGATCTGAACTGGGACCTCTTCGTAATAAAGACTATCCTTCACTCCCACACTTTCTAGTGGCACAACCAAAGAAGAATCACCGATGCACTTCTTCAATAGTGACACATGAAAGACCGGGTGCACAAATGCTAATTCTAGAGGTAATTCTAACTCATATGCCACACTGCCAATTCGCCTCAGAATCCTGTAGTGTCCCACATATCTCAGATCGAGTTTTTTCTTTATTTCCAAGCCTCATCACCTGAAATTTTCAGATAAACCCAATCATCTACTGCAAATTCTAACTCTCTTCTCCTCACATCAGCATAGGATTTCTGTCGGCTTTGCGTTGTTTTCAACCCTTCCCTGATAAGTTGCACCTTCTGCATAGCTTCATGAACTGAGTCTGACCCTATCAAGGTAGCTTTACCAACCTCAAATCACACCATCTGAATACTGGAGTGGTAGTTGTTGTTGTACACAAACTAAATGAGAGATAGGTGATCATCCCAACAGCCCTTGGATTCGATTACACAAGCTCTCAGCATATCTTCTAAGGTCTAAATAGTCCGCTCAGCTAATCCATATGTCTGAGGGTGAAAAGCTGTGCTGAGTTTGACCTGAGTACCGAGTCCTTCTGAAATAATTTTCAGAAATGTGAGGTAAACTGGGTGCATCTATCTGTAATAATGGAAAAGGGCACTCCATGTAGTCTGACTAGCTCCCGGATATATATCCTAGCATAATCCTCAGCTGAGTCTATAGTTTTAACTGGAAGAAAATGTGCTGACTTGGTCATGCGATCCACTATCACTCAACTTGAGTCATGCTGTCGGCGAGTACGAGGTAGACCTATGATAAAGTCCATATTCACTTATTCCCACTTCCATGTGGGTATGTTGATATCCTAAGTCATACCCCAGGTCTCTGATGTTCCACCTTAACTTGTTGGCAGTTCGGACACTTAGCCAAAAATTCTGCAATGTCTCTTTTCATGCCGTTCCACCAATAAATATCTCGTAGATCACGGTACATCTTAGTGGAACCTGTGTGGATAGAATATCTCAAATTGCGTGCTTCTATCAATATCTATTATCTCAATTCTCCTATATCCGGTATACATAGTCTGCCTTGGTAACGGAGCACACTATCTCCCCCTTTGGAGAAAGCCTCTACTTCTTTTCTGAGAACTGCTTCTTTTAGCTTAAGCAGTATGGGATCTTCATCCTACCTTGACTTAACTTCAAAGACTAACGAGGAATCTAATCCATTTTGCATTACTACTCTGTTCTCAGTTGAATCAATCAATTGCACTCCCAACCGAGCTAACCTATGAATATCCTTTGTCAGTTCTTTTCTGCTCTCTTCATCATGAGTGACGCTCCCCATAGACATCCTGCTTAGGGCATCAGCCACCACATTGTCCTTGCCCAGATGGTATAGCACACTCATGTCGTAATTCTTCAATAGCTCCAACCAGCTTCTCTAATCCAGATTCAAGTATTTGTGAATGAACACATATTGAAGGCTCTTATGATCGGTAAAAACATCCACGTGAGCCCCATAAAGGTAATTCATCCATATTTTCAATGTAAACACCACTGCTGCCAACTCAAGGTCATGAGTCGGATAGTTCTTTTCATGAACCTTGAGCTATCTGGAGGCGTAAGCTATCACCTTACTCCGCTGTATCAGAAAGCAACTGAGTCTAACTCTGAAAGCGTCACAATATACTACAAACTCATCTGTTCCTTTCAGTAATGATAAAACTGGAGCGGTAATAAGTCGAGTCTTCAACTTCTAGAAACTCTTCACACACGCAGCTGACCACTGAAATTTCACCTTTTTCTGAGTCAACTTAGTCAGAAGAGATGCAATAGAGGAAAATTTTTCTACAAAACTTCGGTAATAACCGGCTAGACCCAGAAAACTTCTAATTTCAGTTAGGGAAGTAGGTCTTGGCCAGTCTTTCACCGCTACTATCTTTTGAGGATCTACCTGAATATCCTCACTCGAGACCATGTGATCACAAAGTCACAGGCTTCATCCAGAATTCACATTTGCTAAATTTAGCGAATAATTGGCGGTCTCTGAGCGTCTGTAGCACTATCATTAGATGGTTAGCATGTTCTTCCTCATTTTTGGAGTATACTAGAATGTCATCAATGAATACAATGCCGAACTTGTCTAGATACTGCTTGAAAATCCTGTTCATCAGGTCCATGAAAGCTGCAGGGAATTAGTTAGTCCGAAGGACATAACCACGAATTCATAGTGACCATATCGAGTTCTGAAGGCTATTTTTAGTATGTCACATTCTCTGACTCTAAGCTGACGATACCTCAACCTGAGATCTACCTTAGAGGAATACCTAGCTCCCTGAAGCTAATCGAACAAGTCGTCAATACTAGGTAGGGGATACATGTTCTTAATTGTGACTTTGTTCAATTGACGGTAATCGACACACATTCTGAGAGTACTGTCTTGCTTTCGTACGAATAATATTGGAGCACCCCATGGAGAGATACTGGGCCTGTTAAAACCTTTATCAAGAAGATCTTTTAGCTTCTCCTTCAACTCCTTAAACTCAGCTGGAGTCATTCTTTAAGGAGGGGTGGAGATAGGCTAAGTTTCTAGAAGAAGGTCTATGCCGAAGTCTATTTTCCGCTCAGGAGGGACTCCGAAAAGATCTTCGGGAAACACGTTAGGGAACTTGCTGACAATTGGAACTGAGTGGATAGTTGGGGTCTCTGAGCTGAAATCTTTGACCCAAACTAGATGATAAATGCACCCTTTCATAATGAGCTTCCTTGCCTTAAGGTAGGAAATAAACCGACCCTTAGGCTCTGAACTACTGCCCATCCACTCTAAAATTGACTTATTAAAGAACTGAAATCTGTCGACTCTAGTTCTGTAGTTGACTGAGGCATAACCGAAGTGTAACCAATTCATGCCAAGAATGAGATCAAAATCGACATGTCTAACTCCACTAGATCAGCTGGAATAACCTTATTCAAGATTGAGAATGGAAAGTTTCTATACACCCGGCTGGATCTAATTGACTTTCCAATTGGGTTAGAGACTGAGAATGGTTCTGAGAGGACCTCTGGACTGCTTTCAAACTGGAAAACTACATAGGGAGTCATGAATGATAGGGTGACTCCTGGATCTAGTGGGGCATACACATCTAGATGGAAGAGACGTAACATACCCCTGACCATATCAGGTGAGCTCTCCTAATCCTAACGGGAGGACAAAGCATAAAAGCAGTTTTGGCACTGACCGTCATCCATACCTGAACTGTTGGTCTGCTGGAGCTGTTGAAGGGGTAGACTATGATCTCCCCCATCCTGCTGATGGGCATTCTCTAAGTCGGTGACCTAGTTGTCCACACCCAAAGCAACCCTTTTTTCCCTGGAGGCATTGACCTAGATGATTCTTGCCACACTTAGGGCAAGCTGGGTAGTGGTTGCTAGCGCTGTGACTTTGGGATTGAGAGACAGATGCTCCACCCTTTCGATCCTTGCGGAATAAAAAAGTAGGGGAGCTAGATGAACTGGGTGTTGGAGCCCTCTGCTGCTACTGCTACTGTGGGAGGCGACTACCGCCAAACCTCTGGTGGCCATAATCTGATTTTCCAATCCTAGCCCGCTTATTCTCCCGCTCCATGTCTTTCAACTTTTCTACCTCAATCTGTTGGGCTTGAACGATGAGGATGGAGAGGTCAATGTCTTTTTATGAATATTGTAGTCCTACACTCCTTAAAGATCAGGTTTGATACTCCATTGACGAACTTAATCATGCGAACCCTTGGCTCGGCTACCATCTCTGGAGCATATCTTGACAACCGCGTGAACTCCAGTGCATATTCCTCCACCGTCCTGTTTCCCTGCTTCAAATTCATGAACTCTACAACCTTAGTCTCCCTTAACTCCCGAGGGAAGAATCTGTCTAAGAATGTTGTGGTGAACTCTACCCACTTCGCCGATTCTGCTCCTGCTGGTCTCCCTTCTTTCCACTGATCGTACCAAATCTGGGCTACCCCTTTCAACTGGTAGGCAGTCAGATCCGCACTCTCAGCAGAACTAACACCCATAATCCAGGTGATCTTATGTACCTCATCCACGAACTCCTATGGTTCATCTCCCACCTTAGATCCATAAAAGGCTGGAGGGTTCATTCAGGTGAAGTCCCGAACTTTGGCAGCTGCTGCAAACCCATTTGTGTGGAACTGGAGTCCAAGACTAAGTCAGGAATACTTATCTGGAAGTATCCTGAGAGTCTTATCAGACCGAATTCTGTAATTGGTATTCTAAGACTGGTCAAAGCTGCTTATCTAGAAGTGTCGTAACTGTCTCAGGAACCAGCTAATATCAGATAACTGATAATTAATTCTGATAACTAACATTTGGAGGCACCATTGACACCTCAAGAAAACACTACAGTCAAACTGATCAGCTGACATTTCTGAAAATACTGAGTAGGTAGTATTCCGACTAAAACTGAACTAGCATGAACTGACTAAGATAATCAACTGATATTAACAACATGGGAATCCCAACACTGATAGAATCAAGCAACATGAATAACTAATCAAATATGCAAGACTCTAATTTACTGCATTTCAAAACTAGGGCTAGAATCTATTTTACATGAATAAGCATCAACATAGTCACAAAATAGTGAAAATATAACTATAATTAGCATGAATAATATTCCACATGATATAGAAGAAATTTGGCTGAAAATTCATTCACATTCGAAAACTCAGGGACTAAAACTGATAAGAAAATTAGATAGATTTTTGGGGCACAAGGGAAGGACAATTTCCATGCTAAATTCTCCCATACCTGGTGATAAAATCCCTGAGAAAATCCCTTGAGAATCTTAGAAGAAAAGTTGATTGCCATAACTTCTGCTGTGAGTTTTCTGAGAAAATTCTACGATCAAACTTCTGAGGAAAAGAGAGGAATGAAGTATATCATCGATTATCCCTCTAAATTTCTTGAATATTACCCAAAACGACATAGTTTAGGGATTAAAAGGTGGGAAGTTACAAAAATATACCTGAGAGAAAATATGGAAAAATTGCCAATAGAGACCAACGGGTCACTCGACAAGTTATCGGTTGAGATCACGACTCGTTGGGACCAGTCGTTGGTCCTGGGCCTGGATTTTTGGCTCACTAGAACTGGTAACGAGAGGGACCACGACGCGTTGGTTGAACCAATGGGTCGCTGGTACCTCTTGTAACCACTGGCAAGAAATCGAACAAAACACTGGACCCTCTCTCCAATGGGTGACACCATGACTTGTTGGTTGGGACAACAAGTCGTTGTCACCTCTCATTCTGTCCACTGGAAATCCTGAAGGATTCTTGAGCTTGACACCATGGATGATACAACGAGTCGTGGTCACCACTTGTTGTCACTGAAGGAGATACCTGGGAGCCCAAATAACGACTCACACCATGAGTCATTGTATCACACTATGACTCGTTGCTTGACTCGTGGGTTCCTAGAAAAGGGATCACTAGATTCTGAGCTGGGGATGCAACTAGTGATAGGACGACTCATATTTTCTCACAACAGGTCGTTCCATGTCTCGTTGGTTCTCGAAGGACCAAGGCAGGGCTGACCACAACCCATACAATGGGTCATTAGAGCTGACCACGACTTGTTGTCTCGGTCGTTCTGAGGCCAAAATTTTTGCTTTCTTCTGAATTTTTCTTACAAGGTCTAAGTTTGGTTTAGGAAAGTTTTGGGGTCTTACAATATCTCCCCCTTGGGATCATTCATCCTCGAATGAAGGCTAAGACTACTGGAAAACTAGAAAAAGAGCTGCAAATTCCCAGACTGAAACTATGAACTGATTTCTGAAGGAATGACTGACTCTAAACTGACTTAACCATGCTAACAGAGTTGATGCAACTAGAATGCACATTGAAAATCTGAATAGAGCTGATGAGTACGGAACTGAACAGAGTATTGAGGAGAAATTTAGTACCTGATGTTGGAACAAAACTGGAAGGGAATAAATAAAGGTATTTGGCCATCATGTCTGCTTCTGCCTCCCATTTGGCTCCCTCAACTAGTTGGTTCCTCCACAAGACTTTTACCGAAGCAACTTTCTTGTTTCTCAGCTTATGAACTCGACGGTCTAGGATCTGAACTGGGAACTCTTTGTAATAAAGACTATCCTTCACTCCCACACTGTCTAGTGGTACAACCGAAGTCGGATCACGGATGCACTTCTTCAATAGTGACACATGGAAGACGGGGTGCACAAATGCTAATTCTGGAGGTAATTCTAACTCATATGCCACACTACCAATCCACCTCAGAATCCTATAGGGTCCCATATATCTAGGACTGAGTTTCCCTTTCTTTCCAAACCTATCACCCCCTTCATGGATGAAATTTTCAGATAAATCCAATCATCTACCGTAAATTCTAACTCTCTTCTCCTCACATCAGCATGGGATTTCTGTTAGCTTTGCATTGTTTTCAACCTTTCCCTGATAAGTTGCACCTTCTGCATAGCTTCATGAACTGAGTCTGGCCCTATCAAGGTAGCCTCACCAACCTCAAACCACCCTATAGGAGATCTACAGCTCATACCATATAATGCCTTAAACGGGGCCATCTAAATATTGGAGTGGTAGCTGTTGTTGTATACAAACTCTATGAGAGGTAGGTGATCATCCCAACCGCCCTTGAAATTGATTACACAAGCTCTCAGCATATCTTCTAAGGTCTGAATAGTCCACTCAGCTTGTCCATCTGTCTGAGGGTGAAAAGTTGTGCGGAGTTTGACCTGAGTACTGAGTTCTTTCTGAAATGACTTCCAGAAATGTGAGGTGAACTGGGTGCATCTATCTGAAATAATGGACAAGGGCACTCCATGCAGTCTAACTAGCTCCCGGATGTATAGCCTAGCATTATCCACAACTGAGTTTGTAGTTTTAATTGGGAGGAAATGTGTTGACTTGGTCATCACATTTCAAGGTAGGTCTGTGATAAAGTCCATATTCACTTCTTCCTACTTCCATGTGGGTATGCAGATATCCCAAATCATACCCCCAGGTCTTTGATATTCCACCTTAACCTTCTAGCAGTTCCTCGATCTCCCCAGCACTCACCACCGCACTCAGAGCCCACTAGGACAACAGATATACCAGTCCCACCCCCAGCCATTCTTGTGCCATCAGATCAGGTTAGCCACAAATTCTGCAATATCTCTTTCCATGCCATTCCACTAGTAAATATCCCGTAGATCATGGTACATCTTAGTAGCACCTGGGTGGATAGAATATCTCAAACTGTGTGCTTCTGCCAGTATCTATTGTCTCAAGTCGCCTACATTCGGTACACGCAGTATGCCCTGGTAATGGAACATACCATCTTCCCCTTTGGAGAAAGCCTCCACTTCTTCTCTGAGAACTGCTTCTTTTAGCTTAAGCAGTATGAGATCTTCATCCTGCCCTGACTTAACTTCAACGAATAACAAGGAACCTGATCCAGTTTGCATTACTACTCCGCATCACTTTTGAAATCTTTGCATCTCATATAATGGGAAATGGCCCAAAAGTATGCACCAAATTATCAGCATTTATTATATTCATCAAAAGCTTGATTGGAAAACATTCAATAATCCAACATTATGCTCCAACAGAAATAGATAGAATAGTATCTGCTCATAGCACAAATATCAATCAAGGGAGACATTAACTCACAATGACAGTTTTGTCACTAGGCTAGGAAAAGAAAAAGATATATGAAAATCTTGGTTGAACCCAGACTATGCATTCAGATACAACAATCATTTCTGTTTACCTTGCCAAGCTTCCCAAATGTCTAATAAGCACGATCAATATCCCATATATTGGCACAACCTAAAATTACACAATTGAGTGCAGCAACTGACTTGTAAAAGGGGTTAGCTTGGCTCATATTCTCCAGCTGACAGTAAACCTAAAATCTTTGGAGGTCAGTGGCAATACAAAGTGTAAGTGACCATATAGAGAACATCTAACAAACTTATGCAGGTGCAGCAAAGTGTTAAGTTGTGAGATATGCAGAATTCCTAGTTGGAAAAATTATTTGATCAATATATTCTATAACTTCAAATTTCATTTCAAAATAAGCTAAGGAAAAGGGGAGACTTCTAACAAAATCTGATGTATACAACTGGGAGAATATTTCAATATCAGCAGCTAGAAATTAAATATTGATCTACTTCATGCATGTTGAGATACTTGATTAACAAAATTTGATGCAAACTAATACTAAGCAGGGCATATATTTGGAGAAAAGAACATATAGAGTCCAAAGTGACAAAACCATTCATGCAGCAAGCAACAACCAGTGAATTCAAAGAGGTAAAGGGAAAAAATAGTTCTTCTGCACTCGCTTCTTTAGAACTACCATACACTTTCTCAAGCTCATGCAGGGTAGCAAAGGCATTCTGCAATTGCCCTAATGATGCATGGGCATATATCTTTTCAAGGAAAGATTCATGGTTAAGAGATCTCATTTACCGTAATGAGCGCTTAAGGACTTCCCAAGCACCATTGAGAAGTTCAGCATTGTAAGTTATACCTGCAGTTCTAAGTGCAGCCACAAGCAGTTTATCAACAGTGAGTAAAATAGGGGGCCTTACACTCTCACCTCCAATAACCCATTTCAGAAAGAACTCCAATGAAGAAAAAGCTAGTTCATTATTATCTGCCTGTAGTGCAACATCAGCAAGGTGTGTGCACATATTTCAAGGTGACAACAAGCCTTTGTTCTGATATGTTTTCTGGGAATATCCATAACACCAGTATCAAAGACTAAAATATATTTAAAATAATAATGCTAGGGACTTAAAATAGTTTCAGCATTATATGTTGCATTCTAAGAATCCAATGCCTATTCGTGATGATAATTGATTGGTCAAGGCTTGTATTGAATAACAATTAGTGAAAGACCAAGATCTATAAAAGTATAAATCATTTAAATATATTGCCCATTTTATAGTCATGTATTACATACATTCATAGTTTAGCTAGATTCACTGTGAAAAATTAGAAATATTCCACATTAGTATACCCAAAAACTTGCTAGTAAAACCAAACACCAAATGACACACACTACATCAGAAGGAACACATGATACATCAATTAAATAGGTTCATTAACATTCACTCTAAACCTTTACAATGCAGTTCTCTAACTCCTGATTACTTATCACAATGACATATACATGAACTAACCACCAATAATATGCCAAGAAACTGAATTATCTAAAAAGACATGTCAACTAAAGATAAGAAATGTGTTTTTAATACATGATACATAAATTTAAAAGGTTCAATAGCACTCAATTCTCCTGTACAATATAATTCTTGATTCCTGATTGCTTATCATAGTACAACGATGATATGACACACACGCGAAACACTCAAAAATATGCAAAGGAAAACCAACATAACTATTAACACACTATGACATGTGGCAATGCAATAGGATAAAATTTCCACTAGAAAAACAAAAGTAACATCATCTATTTGAAATGTTAATAATTTCTAGGAGGATCAGTAACTTCGAATATTGATTTAATTCATACAACTCAGTTAGATGTCAAAATATCAATTACAGGCTAGTATCATCAAGAGCAGCCTAGGCCCATTGATTCATTTTTATAAATCTAATAAAATTGTAACATGTAGTGTATAGTAGCAAGTAGCAAATTTACCAGCAACAATTAGACATAAGTATTATTTTGAAACTATCCATATTTTCCTATTCTTTTCTTTTATTTTTCAGGAAAGGTGGGGGGAGAAGGGATCTATTTAGAAGGAGAACTATCGAACCTTGATATCTTTTCATAGCGTGAGCTTTGAGAACATGAAATGAGCAGTAGGTCCATCAGGTAAGTCATTGACAAAGAGCAACTAAAGAAAGATTATGAAATTGATCAAGTAGTTTTTGCTATGCTAAGTAAACAAACGAGAGGATATATAGGAATTATAAACAGTAGGAAAGATTCAACTTTTCTTTCATCAGTGTCTTTAAGGTCTACATTTCAAATGAGGACAACTTTTCTTGCAAATTTGGATCACTATGGCAGGTCATACTTTTATTCAGATTGCAGAAGATAACAACTACAACAATGTGTCCTGAATATATAAGAGAAGGTGTTGTATTTAAAGGGAAGGAGCACAATAGAAAGGTAGAGAAAGGAGGACCTAAGAGTGAAGAGAAATCAAAAACTTGTTTTCACTTCATCTTAGATTAAGTATAACTAATAAACTCACCTGACTTCATAGAACCATTCAATAGCAATCTGAATTCTCTAATAGCACCAAAAGCAGCCCAAGAAGAAAGAATTATTCTAGGCATGATTTTTCAATATGTTTGACTAATTTTGACTTGATATGAAATTTAAGAAAATCAAGTTCAAGTTGTTGATTAATAGAAAAACATTCTTAATAAGATGTAATAATTCAAAGCACCAAAAAGAAGGAATAATTACAAGAAATTGGATAAATAAGTAATTAGAGCACATGAATAAAAATCCAATAAGAAGACTTGTCACTAGTACACAATAAAATTTTACAATCTATATCATTTCCCCCTCAAGAACAATAATGTATTTTTGTGATATGATCAGTAAAGAATACCATCTATAGAAAAAAAAATAGGGGTATTTTACACCATTCAGAAGGGCAAAAGGACATAACTGAAGAGAAAAGCAAAACCCAAAAAATAAGCTGGAGCACTAACACAAGAAAATCAAAATCCAATAGCCAAATGTCCAAGCCATAGCCAAAACAAGTAAAAATCAATACAAATTGTATCAACAATACAAGATAATCAAAACCCACAAGTCAAATGTGCAACCCCACAAATAAACTAACACGAAATTATATCAACATAGACATCAATTACAGAAAATAGTTTTTCAGTGTTATTTTAGTTGGTTGAGCATTTTTTCAGTTAGTAAAGAAAAAACTTATAAACCAGTGTTCTAAGCAGAGAGTTATAGAATATAACTGATAATGTTCAAAGCTTTATTTATCTTTTGACAAAACAACAGTTTCATAAAAAATTTTACATGATAAGTTCAGAAGTGTAGAAGCCCCATAAATTTACGGCGAAATAGTGTAGAAGTCCCAAAAATTTATGATGAAGTGCAGAAGTCACAGTTCCAACGAAACCCTTTCAGACGAATTACAGAATTTCAGAAGATGAAAATGAAGCGTAGAAACTTCAAATGAGAAGTGAAAATAGAAGTGTATACCAATGAGAAGTGAAATTATATGAGGTGAAATCAGATATTCCCGATGAAATTTGCAAAATTGTAGCAATTTTTTGCTTTTTTGGAATCCTATTGGAGTTCTTTTTGGAATTTCGCAGCAATTTTTAATGGCTTTTTTTGGAATCCTTTCTAGAGTTCTTTTTGGTATATTAGAAATTGGAGGGAGAGTTAAATATGCGGAGGGAACTGAATTATTTTAGCAAAAACTTTAGGAAAACTATAAGAGTACACTTATAAAGTGTTGTCTGTAAAATTATAAAAATAGCACACTTCAAATGTGTACTCATATGTGGAAATAGGTTTTGCCGGTCATATTATGATTTGGCAACACTTACAAAGTGTAGCCTATACTACCAAAGAGCACGCTTTGCAAGTGTTTCCAATATTATCGTGACCAAATGCTAAATACTAAAACTACTCTTTAAAAGTGTATCCAAAAATATTTTAGACAACACTTTACAAGCCTTGTCCAGATTTAGTGTGGCCTCAGGCCTAAAATGTTGTAGTGATCAACAAACTCAAGGTGATGTGACAAGCCAATATCACGATCAACATAATTTAAAAATGCATTCTCATACTCAATAGCTCTATTCAACATCAAGTAGGCCGAATTCCACCTTGTAGGAACATTCAAACATAAAGATTTTTTAGTATTGATCTCAACAATTTTGCAACATTCTTGGGACTTCTTCCATCTAGCAGGGGACTGTCTAATGTATCCCACTGCTTGTCTAACCCGTTCAATAGACACATCAGTCTCTTTCATATCATTTTGGACAACAAGATTTATAACGTGAGACATACACCTCACATGAAGGTGCTTTTCATTTATGGAATTGGTCCCCATTTTAGTGAATTGCTAAGACAATTCTTTCACAGTCATATCATTTGAATTAGCATTATCGACTGTAACAATAAAAATTTTATTTAAGCCCCATTCACGTAAACACTTACTAATCTCATGAGCCGTATCTTCACATCTATGGCTAGAAATTTGACAAAAATTAAGTATCCTCTTATTCATAATTCATTCATTATCAATCCAATGTGCAGTGAGACATATATAATTAATTGCAAAGAGATCCAAGTATCGGTGGAAAGACAGACTCTCTGTTGTGCTTCTCTAGAAGACCTCCTCAATTTTTATTTTTCTTCATAAAAAAGATTCAAATAATACGTGTCATAGTACTACGAGAAGGAATCTTAAAGTTAGGTTGTGCTACTTTCATAAAATTTCTAAAACCTTCCTTCTCAACAAACTTGAAAGGAAGTTCATCAACAATCACCATGCAACATAAAGCCTTCCTATGTTTTTCTTGCTCAAATTTTTAAGAAACAACAGCTACATCACCCATACCACCACCTCTCCCCCCCCCCCCCCCCGGGAATAGGTTGAAAGCCTATTTGATTTTGACTTTTACTAACATCTTGAAGCATATTTGGACATGTTAATAAATGAGTAAGCATTGAGGTCATATCATTTTTATTTGAGTCAGCAAAATAATCTTGACCGCAATGCTTACACTTCGATTTCTTATTTCCTTCTTTATCAACAAATGTTTCAAAAATTTCCACGTACGAGACCTCTTTTTTCTTTCTTTCTTTACCTTTGACTAGACAAATTGTGTTTGACTCGTAGAATTTGAATGAGAATCCTTATTTTCATTCATCACCACTTTAGTAGTTGTAATATTTTTAGTTATGTCATTGTAAAAAATAATTTAAACAACAATCAAGTAGCAAATCACAGTGAACTTTTAGTTCCAAATTATTTAATGCATTCTAAATAGTAAAAGTACAAATGGTACCTCCTTGAGCCTTGAGGAGATGGTGTCGCCCCCACATTTTGAGCTAATCAAAATATGTTTGAAATGTTTGTTTGGCTCTTCTATCTGATTTTGAAAGGCTTAGAGTCGTCACCTAAGTTTTAAGAAAATCATTTTTGAAAAATGTAAAACTCTGTTTTAGTGTGTGGAAAACCGTTGAAAATCTGGGTAAGGATTTTAGTTACTCCAAGGGAAAGGTGTTAGGCATGTCTCGAAACCTATCCGAAGATAGTCCTTAAATTAGCTTAAGATACACTAGGGGAGAAATATTTATTTCATTACTACATGTTAAAAAAATATTTAAAATAGTGATAAAATAGGTTGAAATGATTTGTAAAAGATGTATGAGATATATAAAATATACTATATATATAGACACACACACACACACACATATATATGTATGATATGCAAAAATGAGATTCATACCAATTCGTCTCTTTAAAAGATGCGGGAGCCAGAATTTTTTCTTAGAAAGGGCAGGCAAAGCCCGAAGGCTGCTATCTCAATAGGAAGGGCGGAACGAGGAGAGGAGCTGAAAGGCACTTGACTCTAAGAAGAGGGCCCGACAATCATACCACAGCGGTCAAAAAAGCGTGTTCCCTTCAGATAAGACGCAGCGTAGGATGTGTGTATATTGATAAGTAGTAGTTTGAAATAGTAGAGAAAAATATAGCAAAATAACTTAAAACTAATTTTTGTTGTAAAAAGATGTATGGGGTATGCAGAAAGTGTGATATACATGTAATATACTCATGATATGTGAAATATGTGTAGTACAAAATATATGTGAAATGATTTTAAAATAGTATACATGTAATTATATAGAATATAAAGAATAATATATATAGGGTGAAATATATATGTACAACTATAGGTAGTTATAAATAGATAAAATTACATAATTAAGCAAATCTTACTACATATTTATAATATATAACAATACTTTTAAAGATTTACAAAAAATTAGCAAAATAATTAGATAAATAGCTTTTTTACCGTGTTGTTACCATGTACCAATATTTTTACTTTCTCTCTCCAATCCCAGTATTCTAATATTTCTCAATTCCAATGACCGACTTTCCATCTTACTAGATTTTTCAATTTTTCCTCCATTATTCGCTCACACGTTCTTATCAATTTTTTCTCTCCCAAGATTTTAAAATCTTTCGCGATTTTTGTGTAAGTTTTTTACAGTTTAGGATGTGTATTTCAGTTTTCTTAATACAAATTTCAGTTCTCTTTCAGCCATGATGATATGATGCAGAGAATTACAGATCTATGGAGAAAGCAAAAAAAGGATTCAAACTTTTTGGTGAAGAAGATGCAGAGAATTGTAGATCCGGTGAAGATAATTGGGAACCAAGGAGGTCATCTCAGATCTTAGAGACACACCGAAATCACGTCGGTAGTAGATCTGATGGATAAAATTGCAAAGCTTCAATGGGTGTAGGTCATCGGTGAAGAGCCACTGAATTTTCAAGGAAAAAAGAAGAGAGGAAGATGGCCAGAGCCACTGAATTTTAGAGTTAATACAGTAAGTATCAGTTATTATCAGAGTGATACATACTGATACAAACTATCTTCATCTTTTATTTTGATTTCAAGATGTTTTTCATACATACTGTATCAATTAGATATATAATGTACGAGAATGATTCTTCGATAATAGAATGATAAAGACAAATCTTCATCTTGTATCATAATTATCACAATTTGTGATACATGTTTTGTTTTCATATTAACAATACAATATAAAAATGTATCAAAGATAATAGACTGATAAAGAATGATGTAGACAATGTTCATCTTGTATATGAGTTATCACATTCTATGATACAGTCGCTTCTCCTTTCCTTTTTTTTGGATACAACCAACGATTTGAACAATATTATTTTCATATTAACGAAACAATACTAAAATGTACTAATCGATAATAGAATGATATAGAATGTTCATCTTGTATCTGAATTATCGCATTCTATGATATATACTTTGTTTTCATATTAATGATACAATATATTAATATTAGATAAAACTATTTGGATATTTTTTTCTGATGACTGGTACATTGATACAACCAAGAAATTAAAAAAATTTCTAAATCTGCAACGATGATACGACAAATAAAATGAAAAAAATCTCCAAAATATACGATTCCAGATCTATAAACCATGCTGATGTGGATTTACTACCATCAAATATGCAGAATCTGTTAATAATGTGATTCACTACCATTAAATACGCAGTTTCCATTTAAGAATAACAAATGGCATAGATTAGGAAGAAATTTAAGGGGTTGAGTTTTAGATACAATCATAATTGTTACAGTTAATTGTATCAAAAAAATAAGAAAATATGTTATTTATTGTAATTTCAGTTAATCATACTATTTTTTTAATTATTTTAATAGTAAGTGCTACTTATGAAAATTTCTCTTATAAATATTTATAAGATATTTGTATGCATATGTGTATAAAATAATATATGTAGTATATATATATGTATGTGTGGAAGACAAGTATATGTGAAAAATTGATCATGATATGTAGATGGCAAAATAATTAGAATGATATGTGACATGTAAAAAATTAGTTTATAAATGCATGATTAGAAAATAAATTAAAAGCATGCATATTAGATGGATAAATAGTGAACGCATAGTATGTAAAAATAAATATGCATGTGTAAATAATAATATATAAGAAAAGAAAGTATAATACAATAATTTGTAGAATATATTTGTAAAATAATGTATGTATACCTCATACTTGATTTTTTTAATAAAGAAAAAAAATTTGAAATTGGTCAAACAGTTGGGTT
Source organism: Datura wrightii (assembly GCA_035772735.1). NCBI lineage: Eukaryota > Viridiplantae > Streptophyta > Magnoliopsida > Solanales > Solanaceae > Datura > Datura wrightii. The sequence goes on along the minus strand of JASDFA010000029.1, from coordinate 7,933,402 downwards.
GAAAAATCTGCAAATACATTATTAATAATTTTTTTTAAAAGAAAGTTAGGCCAGCAGCCCGAATTTTCATAAATAGCACTACATAATAAAATAATTACACAAAATAGTATGATTTATTAAAATTACAAAAAATAGCATGTTTTCCTATTTTTTAATACAATTTACTATAACCATTATGACTGTATCTAAATTTCAAACCCTGCGATCACTCCTTAATTGGTGTTGTTTATTTTATTTTAAGGGAAGTTGCGTATTTAATGAGAGTAAATCACTCTTTTAATGATCTTGAATTTTTCCCCATATCTAAAATTTTAAACCAAAATTCCACATCTGTGTAATTTTTAAATTTGAAATCGCAGATTTTGGAGAATTTTTTTTCTTTGGGTGTATCATTATTGCAGATTTGGGAAATTTTTTTAAATTTGTACTGATACATGTATCAAAACTCATCTATATAAATGAAAGTTATGTGTTTCACTAAAAATATTGATACATACTAATAAGTATTAAAAAGTTTGATACATATACAAATATAATACATAAACATAGTATAACTGAAAAGTTGATACATACTGATAAATATATAAAGAAAAACAGATACACATTCAAAGATTCTATAATCTACAAAACTTTTTAGATATGAGATGTTTTATGAATAAATTGATACATTTGTCATATGTATTCAAAAATCTCAATATAAAACATGAATGAAAAAATTTTCACTTTGTAAATAATTTAATATACTGATACATGTGCAACAAAATAAATAATTGACAAAAATTTTCTAAATTGATACACAAAGCAATATGGGCATTTTATATTCATGTATCACTGAAAAATTGATATACTAATAACAAATTGGTACAATATACTAATACACACAAAGCAATACATTGGTACATTTCTGGATTATCAAAAATCTAATAATGATACATATATCAATTTCGCCATTGATACGCAAAGACAAGAAAAAGCTTTAAAAAATTGCAGTGTATCAATTCTTCTTCCTTGGACCTCCTCTCAAAATGTATCACAACAATAAGTGCACTTATACCAAGTGGTTATTCTTGAGTGAAAAGACACAGATTAAATAATGAACAATCTTGTATAGATTGTTGATTAGATTATGCACCTTAGGTTAGCCTTCTAGGGGATGATGCATCCACCATTTTTAAGCAAGATTATACCTTGATAAAAATCTTAAAATTTAAATATATTAAAAAAGTTGATAGTATATGAAATATGAAGTAAAAATCGTAAAAACTTACACAAGAATCACAGACTAGTGGAGAGAAAAATCGAATAAAATCGTGAGAGTGAAACATGGAGAAAATATTGGGATATTTTGGAAGATGAAGAAACGGTATTTGAATTGGAGTAAAATAAGGCTAATGAGATTGGAGAGAGAATGTTAAAAATTTGATACATAGTAACTTACGGTAAAAAGTTATTTGTGTAATTATTTTGCTATTTTTTGTAATTTTTTAAAAGTGTTGTTATATATTATAAATATATAGTAAGATTTGTTTAATTATGTATTTTTTTCTTTTATCAATAATAACAGATTTTTTGGGCCCAGTATTTGAACTAGCTCATTTCGACTTCAAATAATTTTTGAAAAACTACATAATTAAGCAAATCTTACTACATATTTACAACATATAACGACACTTTTAAAAAATTACAAAAAATAACAAAATAATTACACAAATAACTTTTTACAGTAAGTTACCATGTATCAAACTTTTAACATTCTCTCTCCAATCTCATTAGCCATATTTTACTCCAATTCAAATACCTTTTCTTCATCTTACAAAATCTCTCAATATTTCCTCTGTCTTTCACTCTCACGATTTTCCTCTCCACTATTCCGTGATTCTTGTGTAAGTTTTTACAATTTTTACTTCATATTTCATATACTATCAACTTTTTCAATATCTTCAAATTTTAAGGTTTTTATCAAGGTATAATTCTGCTTTAAAATGGTGGAGGAATCATCTCCTAGAAGGCTAACCCGAGGTACATCATCTAATAAACAATCTATACAAGATTGTCCATCGTTTGATCTGTGTCTTTTCACTCAATAACAACCACTTGGTACAAGTGCACTTGCTGTTGTGATACATTCTGAGAGGAGGTCCAAGGAAAAAGAAAGGAAGAAGAATTGATGCACTATAATTTTTTTCAAGCTTTTTTTGGTCTTTGTATATCAATGGCGGAATTGATATATGTATCAGTATCAGATTTTTGATAATCCAGAATTGTTATTTACCAAAGTATTATTTTGTGTATATCAATACACTATACAAATTTGTTATTAGTATATCAATTTTTCAGTGATAGATGAATATAAAATACACATATTGCTTTGTGTATCAATTTAGAAAATTTTTGTCAATTATTTATTTTGTTGCCCATGTATCAGTATAGTAAATTATTTACAAAGTGGGAGTTTTTCCGTTCATGTTTTTGTATCGAGATTTTTGAATACATATGACAAATGTATCAATTTATTCATAAAACATCTAATATATAAAGAAATTTGTAGATTATAGAATCTTTAAATATGTATTTATTTTTCTTTATGTACTTATCGGTATGTATCAATGTTATACTGTGTTTATGTATTATATTTGTATATGTATAAAAAAATTTGATACTTATTAGTATGTACTAATATTTTTAGTGAAAAACATAACTTTCATATAGATAGATAAGTTTTGATACACGTATCAGTACAAATTTGAAAAAAATTTCCAAATCTGCAACAATGATACACCCAAAGAAAAAAAAATTCCAAAATCTGTGATTTCAAATTTAGAAATTGCACAGATGTGAAATTTTATTTTAAAATTTTAGATATGGGAAAAAAATTTCAAGATCATAAAAAGAGTAATTTATTCCCATTAAGTACTCAACTTCCCTTTAAACAAAACAAACAATACCAATTAAGGAGTGATTGCAGGGTTTGAAATTTAGATACAATCATAATGGTTACAGAAAAATAAAAACATGTTATTTTTTGTAATTTTAATAAATCATGCTATTTTGTGTAATTATTTTATTATATAGTGCTATTTGTGCAAATTGCTCAATAATTTTTGGGGAGGTTACATAAATACAAAATTTTAAAATTGTAATTACAAAAGTTATAATTATTTTTTTAATTATACAATATACAATATAAACCTTATGCATGATTAAATAGATAAATATTGTAAATATGGTCATTTCTAAAAATGACATAAGTCATACTTCCATAATTTAAATAGATTAAATATGACAAAATTTAATATGTATTATTATATTCAACATCATACATATAATAAATATGCTAAATATGTATTATTATATATATGTATTTTAAAAAATTATTATATTATCCTTATATTCGTCGTCTATAAATTATTTTTTTACTTTACTCTTTCACGTATAAAGATTATGAATATAATATATATTAGACACTATATATTATATATATTATATTATGCATATATGTATCAATGTATTATATTATATAATTGAAGCATATATGTGCATCTAGTTTTTATATTATGCACAATTTTTATTAATAAATAAATTTTTATATTAAAAATTTAACACCATACATATACTAAATATGTATTATTATATTTTCTTTATAAAAAAAAGTGTTCATATTATCCTCATATTCATCATCCATAAAATTTTCTTTTACTTTAGTCTTTCACATATAAGATTATGAATGTAATATATATTAGACATCATATACTATATATTATATTAGCATATGTGTATCAATATATTACATTACACAATTGAAGCATATATGTGCATCTATTTTTTATATTATGCATAATTTTTATTAATACAAATGTACCTTTGATGAATCTTTGGATGAATTCACCCTTTATTCAAGGATCTTAAAATATTTTGTCAAAATAAAAGTAAATTTTAATAAATCACGACTGATTTGTAAAAAATGGAGAAGAGAGGGATTCTTGAAAATAAAAAAGGAGAAAAAACAGGAATTTTTGATTTTTCTGAAAAAATTAATATGAAGAAGATATTCCAACAAATATGGAGAAGATAGAGAAATTTTTGGGAAAACAAAAATGGAGAAGAGAGAAGGATTATAGAAAATCTTAAAAAAATAAATATGGAGAAGATAGAGGGATTCTCTGGATTTTTGGAGGATTTTTGAAATTGCTGCAAAAAAAAAAAAAAAGATGAAAAAGAGAGTATTTTATATTATTTTGTGTATTTAAATTATTATATTAGGTATATAATCTTTTTTTTTAATATTTGGTTAGAATAGATATTTTAGGAAAGTAAAAGTTGTACAAAATTTAATTAAAAAGATAAAATTTTAAATAGTTTGTATTTATATAATTTATTAAAGAAATTGTAATTTTTGTAATTATGATTTTTTAAAATGATATTTGTGTAAGAAATCCATAATTTTTTTACTCTAGTGATTTTCCTAAAAAATAGCAGTGATTAATAGATTTTTGGAAAAGAGTTCATTTATTATTTTGAAAAATCAACCGTCTTTAAATAAAATCCTATTAAAAAAAATCTTAACATTTTAAAGAAGGGATGGATGAATTATTTATTACAAGGCCATAAATTTGTACATATTCACACAAAACACATATAAAGTTAGCGAATATAACCATATGAAAAGAAATACTTATGAAAGGCGGAAACTAAAAAAATGTTAGATTCCTAAAAGAACCCAATTCCTAATACTTGATTCCAAGTATTGTGAAGGTCCTACAACTGTTGACCTGTGGGCCAAAATCAAGTTTCAAAAAAGAGAACTCCAGCTCCAATTGAGGCCATAAAAAAGAAAAGAATAAAAAGAAAGAAGGATTAGTAACAACTAAGGTAACAAAATAATGTAAAATATGAATTGAAAAAATCATGCCAAAGGACTACATTTTAAGATAAGGTGAGCAAAATGGGAAGGAAATGTATCTAGAATTATAGCATTCTACAAACATGTACTAATAGTAGAAAAGTGTAATTTGGGGCAAAAAACTTGAATCAAGTGCCAATACATGTTGTTAGAAACATTGAGACTATAATTTGACCTAAGAATTTTCTTTATCACTTGAACATTCAATGGCGAGTCCCAACAAAAATAAGGTTAAAGCTGCAACAAGGTTCCTCTATACATGGAATATCCCAAAAAATCTAGGAAGTTTTATACTTAATTTCTAGACAAAGAAAAGAAGAAGAAGAAGAAGAATTGTTATAACATGATTTTTCACTTATAACATACAATTAGCAAAAATGTTTTATCATGAGTTTTGAAGAGAATGAGTGATAAGGTATCATCTTTTATATCATGTACATACATGTATTCTGATGAAGAAGTCAGTGTTTCTCTAGAATATAAATAGCAGGAAAACTAATATCAGTTACATGATACTTCAAAATAAGGATAATATTTCAGACTGAAGGATCAAAAATAAAAGAGAGCCACAGATACAAAGGGAACAAATATAGCTCAAACATTCTCATGGATCAAACAATGTATGGATTAGTTTATGATCAAATATGATAGTCAAAGACATCATATTTCAGCCTAAGAAAATTCACATGTAAATACGATATGGAGTGCTAAAATGATATTCAAACATGAACTCAGATCATATAAACTGAGAAGACACTTTATCCTTTTCTTTGTAAAAAGATCAGTAGCCTTTCTTTTTTCAACCAAAAAGACTAAACAAAATTGATTTTTGGCAAAAAATTAAAGTAAAACGGCCATCTTTTAATGTCCGAAATAGATTAACCAAACCTTCTTACAAGTTTATTTTTTGTGGAACTTTAAGAATGTGAAATTTATTTTAAAAGCCGACATTCATAGAAATAAATCTTATGAAAAGATTCTAACAATGATTCGTGGCTAATCCTATTCAAATTCAATATATGTCTAGTTCAAGACAAGAAGACTTATTTACATTCACATTTTTACTCAAAATGTATTAAAAATGAATTTCTATAGACTTAAGAAGCATGCTGACTTTTAACAAGAAAGCAAAGCAAGAAAATCCTTTAAAATCCTCCGAAAACAAATTTCAGAAGAACAACAGAGTTATTCAAACCTTCGTGAATTTGGTAAGCTTAAACTTATATAAATTAGTGGCTGCTAATCTATATATCCTTAGCTTATTTAAAACCTTCTCATACAAATTTCTAAGTAGGAACAAGTAAGGCAGATTCTAATGAGCTACAAAATGGACAAACTCGACGAGTGATAGAGTAAATCACATGTTCAATTAACGATTCAATCAATTTTCTTGAGAAAAATATTCATAGCTCATATTGATTTTCATGTACTGATTTTAGTAGAAAATCATGGCAAAACACAACTGTCATGTTTAAAAAATTCAAGAAAAGCATCACGAGGATAGTTATAACATATAATCGTCTGTACTTAAAATTTAAAACCTCATAGAACTTAATTCGTGTTAAGTTGTAAAATGTAAGAATATCACAAACACAAAATCAGATGTAAATATAAAGGAACTACCAGAAAAATGTTTATTCACATTTTTCACTTAGAACCAATCAACCAAACAGCTAAACCCATTTGGAACACACAACTAATTCATTACGGGGCTAAACATAATGAAATGGAAAAGATGAAATTTACCCGAACTAATGCAACGATTAAGGATATCATAGGTCAAGTCTTACGCTAGTTTCTCCGACTCGAGTAAACAAATGAGAACAATAAATGGGGGAAAGTCTGCAGAGAAAATAAAGAAGAAAAATGAAAAAAAGAAGAGATTGGCATTGTGCTCTTGTTTTTCTCCGGTTGATTTTTGGATGCCTTTTTTGATAATTTTTTAGCTCTGCTATCTTCTCCTTTTATAGGAGAGATTGAGGGGTTCTTCCAATAAATTTCAGAACTTGAGTATTTAAAATTTGAATCCTCAGTCCTTAAATGAGAAGTCTGACTGAGAACATGATGAAGAAAATTGAAAAAGAGAAGGAGGTACATTGTGCATTATGACTGTTCCATGCCTACAAAAGATGAAGGAAGAGCTCAGAGATTAAGCAGATATTTTGAATCTTGGGAAAGAAGAAGACTGGTCTCTAAGGGGAGGGGGCTTCACGGGTTTGAAATTGATAGAGTATGGGGGGAGGGGGTGGGGTCGCAAGGGGCTAGATCTGGGAGAGGGGAGGCCGCGAGGGAGTGCTGGGTCAGCGAAGGGTGGTGGTCGACAATGGAGAATGGTGGTTGACGGTGTTTGTTGTTCGTTGGAGAAAGAGAATATCATTTGGGAGGGGGGGGGGTTCTGTGTTTGGACGAAGAGGGTGGAAAGGTGAGGGTTTTGGGTGCGTTTAGGCAGGTTGGGGTAGGATTTTTGGGTAGGCAGGTCAAGTAAATAATTTGGACCGTCTGATCTTTTGATCGGATGGTTCAGAATTAAAAGAAAGATAATTATATATATATATATATAAAAGGTCAGCTAATGATGCCTATTAGTGTTGTATTTTGTACTGACCGCTACTCCTGCACTTCTTTTTTGAGCGCATAATCGAATTCCGGAAGCTCATCTCGATCTCATCTCTAGAGTAGCTGCAGATTCATAGTAAGGTGAGCGGCTTAGGACATGCAAATCGACTCCACCACAGCTGATGTCTCTAGTTCAAACACTGATTATTTTCTTGCCATTTTCTTTTCCGTAGATTACTTCTAGACATTGATAGGTAGTTGTCCTCGTATACAATAATAATCAAATTCTGGGAGTGTTTATACCGTATTGTTTTTCTGTTCCTTTATTTATATGGATGTTCTATTAACTAATTTCATAATGTGTTCTATTCATTCTAAATGTTGATGTTTTTTAGGTAAATAGTTGGGAAACATTGGTTTGCCCACTAGGGGTTAGTGTGGGTATCAATCACGGCAAATTGAATCATGACATCAACATACACACACACACACACGCCCACACACATATGTATACGTATATATATATATATAGAGAGAGAAATTGATTTTTTTGAACTTTTTTTTAAAATATTTAAAATCACAAAATATTTTATATATATATATATATATATATATATATATATATATATATATTATTGATTTATTTATTTATTCCAATTTAAATGGCAATATTTATAAAAATAGTAAAAAAATATTTTTAATCATTTAAATATTTATGTTATTTTGTTTAAAATTTTGAATATTTAAAATAATTAATCAAAAATATGGAGAGCTAAAATTGGGTGTCAACAATGCCTGTTTGAAAAGCCACTTGATCATTAGATTTGAGTGTAATTGACTGTAATTACATAATTTGACCGTTTATTTGATCAGATAATTACATAGTTAGCAAGTAATTGGATGTAACAGGAAGAGAATAATTACACTCTTCAATTCTCAGGATGGAGGTGAGAATTGCAGGTAACTACAAAGTTACTTTCTAATTTCATCGTTTTTGTTTTATTTTAATTTATTTTCTTTTTATTTCTATCATTTTAATTTCTTTTTTATTTTTATCATTTTTTTTAGTTTTTTTAAAGTTTACATTATTTATCTTTCATTTCCTTTCTTCTAATTTTCCAACCTTTACTTCGTCTGATTCCATGTAATTGCTTGTATTTTTAAATTTTAATTTTCTTAATTTCACATAAAAGCCTTATTATTCTACTTTTTGAATTAAAATATAATTTCATTGTTGAATGATGTTATAGACTTATGTTTTTTTTTTTGAATTATATTTACTTAAATTGTATTGCAACTTATTTTAAGTTATGTTGGAATTTAACATAAGAGTATTATGTTAATTTTTCTTAATTCTGAATTTATTATATATTTTTGGTTCTAATTTATTTGTTTAGTAGTATTGACTTGTTATTTTACATTGCATGCCATTCATTTTTTAGTGAGAATTGATACATTATTTTTTATCAAATATTTGAATAATTTTATTGCATTATAATTATAATATTAATATTTTTGTCAAACATGCATTATATGATGTTCTTAAAAAATATGACTTTTAATTTTTATAATTAATTAAACTAAAATATTATTAATTTAAAAATATATATCAATTAATTTTTTAGAATATTAGTTAAGAATATATATTTATTAATTAATATATTTTTCAGAGACAATACGTATTTTAAATACCTAATTTAATATCATTTATAAAGACACAGATTTGTCAAATATTATTTTTTGACAATTACTTAAAATTTAATCTAACAGTGTAATTAAACTTATGCAACCAAATAGTACGCTTGTATTTATGCAGTAATTGCATTATGGCAAGAAAGAGGTCATTGTAATTAATATACTGTGAATTACTAGGCTGTGTAATTACTATCTTTGTAATTACACTAATTGCAATTATCAGGTGACTTTCCCGTTAGGCATAAATTTAACTTTGAAGGATAAAAATTAAATATCAGATTATTCGAAGGGAAGATCGTGCAACTAAATGCTGGTCATTTGCACGAATGCCCCTATTTTTTGGGTGATCTTTAATTTTTGCCTTTCAAATTGATAGTCTTTAATTTTTACCCTTCAAAACTTTAAGTAACAAAAAAAATAGGCAAAAATATCTCTGACATTAAAAAAATTACATGGCAAAAAAATAAATAACCACACAAGTTATGTCTTAGAAGATTTAAAAAAAAAATTGCTAGGCGCAAATTATTCCTTACAAGGCATAAATTCAGTTTCAGAATGTTATGCCTTAAGAAATTCACAACCCATAAGTTATGCCTTACAAGACAAAAAAAATTTGCAAGACACAAGTTCTGTCTTATAAAACACAAGTTTAGTTTCATAACCCATAGAGTTATACCTCTTGGTTCTTTAAATTTTTATTGAACAAGGCAAAAGTTCTCTCTAACTTATGTCTCGCGCCTTGCAAATTTGATACTATACAACTTTTGTCTTGCGAAATTAAGTCATAGCTAAAGGTATTTTAACCCGTAAATTTTTATTAAATGAAAATAGGGATAAAAATTTAAAAAAGTTAAAAACCTTCCCAAAATAGGAGCAATCCGTATAAAAACTCGATTAAAATATGCATATCAACAAGAAATTTTTTATATAAATCCAACTTTTTAAAATGATAATATAAAAATTATAACTACTTTTTAAAAATTTCATATATGCAATTTATTCAAATTTTTTAATTACATTATATACAATATTTTATATTTTAAAAATATTTCTCCTAATTATGAGGAAATATTCTCTCACATTAGATTATCATCATATAATTTTTCTTAAAATATCCAAAAATCTCTATTCTCCATATACCGTATAATTCTTCCAAAAAATTTCAAATTATCATATCTCCATCTTATTCTAGTGAACATATAATAAACTATTTTATATTATATATTAGATACTGTACATTTAATACTATCCAATAATGAATATGATATTAACTGTATACTGAACATGATATGCTATATTACTCACACATATAGACACACACTACATATCTTATTCAATGCGTTAATTCAAAATATCTTTAAATATTACATATACTGAGGATAATATATAATATAATATACTGAACATGTTTTACTATATATTAGATATTATCTAATAGTACTTCCTTATTAATAGGTAGTATATTTGTTAGAATAGAGTATTTATAGGAATAAATTTATTTTATTAAATATTTTTCATATTTAATTGAGTTAATTGAAAGAAGAAATATAACCTATCAAATTTAGGTTCTTTATTTATAAAAAATTGTTATATTTATAAGTTTTTTCCTTTACTCATTTATATAAGATATATAATATAAATTATGTAATTTAATTAATAGCTGTAAATTATAAAATATATTTTTCTCATTTTGTAATATTTATATAACTTCCCTTTTAAAAAACGAGTCATTGGCGCATGTCCAATCCTTACTGGGGAAGAGGGGTTTGGTGGGACCAGTCCACTACGGTGAATGGTTGGAACTTAGAGGTCATTCGCATAAACACTTTTATTAGGGGATAATTTTTAATTTTTGTCCTTCAAAATTATTGGTCTTTAATGTTTACCCTTTGTGGCTTTAAGTAATAAAGAAAATATTAAAAAACTACCCTTACCAATAAAAGAAATCGCAAGATATAAGTTTAGATAAAGTTATGCTCCAGGCATAAGTTCAATGGCACAAATTATGCCCTAAAACATATAAAATTATGCTCAAAGCATAAGTTATGCTCAAGGCATAAATGCAATCATGAGTTACGTCTGAAAGAAAAAGAAATTGAGCTCAATGCACAAGAGGGGATTGCTCAGATGGTAAACACCCTCCACCTCCAACCTTGAGGTTGTGGGTTCGAGTCACCAAGAGAGCAAAAAAGGGTGGGAGCTCTTGGGAAGGGGTTAAAAAAATGCACATATCATGCCTTGAATGGCACAAGTTATGCTCCACGATAAGCGACGCAAATTATACCTGAAGGCAAAAGAAATTAAACTCGAGGCATAAGTACAATGGTACAAGTTATGCTCAAGGCATCAGTTCAGTGACACCAGTTATGTCGCAAGACATAAGTTTAGTGACAAAGTTATATATTAAGGCACTGTTCTCTAAAAGTCTTGCGTTGTAAATCAAATACTATAGAACTTATGCCCCAAGACAAGTCTTCTCTAGAAAGTCATGCCTTGCGAAATTAACTTTGCCCAATAAAATTAGGTCATAATTAAGGGTATTTTAGCTCATAATTTCAATTAATTAAGCAGTAAGACAAACATTAAAGACCACAAATTTGAGGGGTAAAAATTAAAGACCATCCCGAAATAGGGGTAGTAGGATGGTCTTAATTTCTGCACCTCAAAATAGTTGGTCTTTTTTTAACCTTCGAGACTTTAAGTAATAAAAAGTCAAAAATATCCTAGTAGAAAAAAAACCATAAAGTAAAAGAAAATCCGCAAGGCATAAGTTCAGCCGAAGTTATGCCCCAATGCATAAGAAATTATGTCCACAATACAAGTTATGCCCAAAATATAAATGCAGTCACACAAGTCATGCCTAAAGACAAAAGAAATTAAGCTCAAGACACAAATTACGCCTCTAGGAACACAATTATTGCTCCAAGTTGAAAGAAATTATGCCCAAGGCATAAGTTATGCCCCATGACATAAGTGCAATGACACAAGTTATGTTTAAAGGCAAAAGAAATTAAGCTCAAGCCACAAGTCCAGCGGCACAAGTTATGCCCAAGACATTAGTTCAGTAACATAAATTATATTACATAGCATAAGTTCAATGGCAAAAGTTATGTCTTAAGACACATGTTTTCTAAAAATCTTGTCTTGCGAATCAAATACTATAACTTATGTCTCAAGGCAAACATTTTCTAAAAAGTTTTGCCTTGCGAAATTAACTTTGCCAAGTGAAATTAGGTCTAAATCAAGAGTATTTTGGTCCATAAATTTTTATTAAATGAGAAATAAGAGCAATAATTAAAAATCACAAATTTGAGAGCAAAAATTTAAAACTACATCAAAATAGGGGCAGTCCGTGCAAAAAGCTGAACTTGAAATAGATGAAGGCCCAATTGACTGGGCCTGGGGTAGTTCGTCGACCGACCCGGCTGATTGCCCGATCCTCGCCCGTCACCCTCTCGTTAGATCACCCGCGGGTGAGCAAAAAAAGCAAATCCTCTTCTTCGATTTCGCGCTCAAAAAGGGGAAGGGATCGTTGCTCTTCTTTGTTCCTTGAATTGATAATTCCTTCAAGTTTTGTACTCATTATCAGATTGCGCTTTAATATTAATAGTGCACACAGAGAGAAAACCCTAATTTTGCAGAAACAATTCCACATGGATGCGAAGGACATCTTAGGATTGCCCAAAAATGGTCCCTTGATGTCCCAAGAAAAGAAGTCGAGGCCTCAGAAAGAATCTCAAAGGAAACCTGATGGCATTTCGCGAGAGGTTTGTTATTGCTCTCCTCTCATCATAGTGTGCATTGTAGTCTCTCGAATATCCTAAATTGCTAATTCCCATTTTGGGGTTTTCCAGGTTTATGCACTTACAGGTGGTATTGCACCTCTTATGCCTTCTATTGATATCAATCAATTGAAACGGCGAGCTCTTTCAGAGTCGGAAAAGGTTACTATGCTCAATTTTGTTTCTTTTTATGTTCTTTTTTAGCAATACCTCTGCTGTTGATAGAATGCATTGTAAAATAGTCAGACTATGATGAATGCTATAGAGAATGCTCTGAATACTGAACCTGAATAGAGCGGTATCAGTACAAGATGATTCATGTTGCTCACCCTACCTAATTTGGGATTGAGGCTTAATTGGTTGATTGTGAATATTAGGTGGAGATGAGATTGATATATCTATCCTTGGCAGAATATGCATAAAAATAACTAGGAACCACAATTGTTAGACTGACATACTTGTGCTTCTCCCTGCCCACATTTTTTTAAGCATTTGGTTTTTCTTTGACAATACATCCAAGTAATTCTCATAGCTGGTGTCATCCAAAACCTAGTTGTAGCTGTGATACTCCATTTCTTTCACTTCGGAGGGGGTGAGTCATTACATGACTGATGTCATCCATGGAGTTTTATGTCACGGATTTCTTTTGTCTATGTTGAAATTCCTTGCTAATGGGTTATGGTATGAACTTGGAGTACCATGAAAATAGCTACAAACTCTAGAATATTTGGATAAAAACTATGTTGAAGGAAGAATAGAAGAAAGTTGGACCAAAGTGGAAGTGATTTTGTCCATTAGATAGTCACCTGAATCTTTCTCCTCCGCATATATAGCGTACTTTCACCACCGCATATATAGCATAGCAGAAGAGCTTCCTATCTTCTCTCCAGAATGGAGTAGCTACATGACAATGAGCAATCCAGCATAATTTCTAACTTGTTATAATTGTTTTTGGAACTAAGTTGATGTGCAGTTCCAGCCAATTGCAAATCCTCACAACTTCTTTACAATAGTGGTTCATCTGGATATCTTCTTTGTTTAACCTTAACAAAGTTTCTGTTTCGCTAGTGGATGTTTCTTAATGGTGCTTCTTCCTGATGTTAAGAGAAGCTAATAAATTCTTCTGATTTTCTATTCAGATTACGTGGCAATGGCTTCCTTTCACAAGTTCTGCTAGAAAAGATAACTTACAGCTTTATCATTGGGTATGTGTCCCTACTGATCTAGAATCTGCTTAGAGTAACTGACAAACCATCCACTCATGAAACTCATTTGGCTTCAATAAATCCCAGGTCAGAGTTGTTAATGGTGTTCCGCCTACTGGTGACTATTCATTTGCCAAGTATAATAAGGTATATCAAGGATTCTTCTGGTTCCTGAGGATTCTTCTATATATGGTGTTAAATCTGCTCTGTCTGATGGATGCAGTCGGTGGATGTGCTTGAGTACACTGATGAGGAGTATGAGAAGTTCTTGTCTAGTCCTGTAAGTATCAAAATAGCATCCAAAGTAGATGTGTTATCTGCTTGTAAAGAGGCAATATCAAGAATTATCAGCTTTATCTTTTCTTTGAGTTGAACTTCAAATTCTATTAGAATCTGGTAATAATACCCTCACTTTAGTCATTTATTGAATGACTGTTCATATCCTGTAGTGGTTTATTGAATGACTGTTAATATCATGTAACAAAATTACTAATGGCGACATTTATTTTGTAGCTTTTGCAGAAATTTTTCATTTGCTTGACATCACATGGAAGTATCTCTCAATCAATATTTATATTTTATCTTTGTTGAAATCCTTCAGCAACTTACAAATAAATCATTTATATCTTTGTTGAGTTCTGGTACTAGTCTTGGATGTGCTTGTAATTTCCATGCATTCTCCCTTGTCTGGACAGATGCTTATGTCATTGGAAGGAATTAGTCATTGTTTCTTCAATTATTTATTATTGTGAACTCACTTACTTATTCTCATATGTTAGTCATGGACCAAGGAAGAGACGGATCAATTATTTGATCTTTGCAAGAGGTTTGATCTCCGTTTCGTTATCATAGCTGATAGGTTCTCTTCCAATCGTACAGTTGAGGAACTGAAGGACCGCTATTACAGTGGTATTCTACAATTTCTTATTGTTTATCAATCGCTTAAACTAATTTAGCTTCTACGCCTTATATGATTAAATAACTCCAAATATGTTTTGATTTTCATGATGGTTTTGGACCTTGTCCTATGTAGTATCTCGTGCTATTACAATTGCTAGGGCTCCATCCCCTGCCGATGTTGCTGGACATCCCCTTGTTAAGGTCAGTTAACAGTTGTGGTTTTCTCAACTGAGGACTATTTTCCTTTCTGATTTCTTTCTTTCGCAGCAATACCACCTCCTTACCTCTCTTTCTTCTCCGAGTTTATCTCCTCTTAACTGGCATTTTATTCTATATATTTCAGTTTCTTGTGGTATTTCTAACTCTTTTCTTACTATACTATAGGATCCTTACAATGTTTCTCAAGAGATTGAGCGAAAACGTGCACTGTCGATGGTGCTCTCACAAACAAAGCTGCAAGAGCGTAGGGATGCAGAGGTTTGTGCATACTGTTAGTTATTGTCCTAGTTGCGCTTTCTAAATGAATGCCCTCCTTAATGAAATTTAAACATCATCCCATGTTTAACTGCACGTTGAAGTTCTTTAATGGAGCCTCTTGAAAACTCATGTGCATACTTGTATGTATTTGTGCCAGTTATTCTTCCTAAATCAGTAACCTGCGCTTCGAACCTTGCTCTTAGGTTCTTGCTGAAGCAAAAAGAATATCCGAGTCACGAAAAGCTGCTAAGGTAAGAGTTCTAGGACTCCTTTTGGAAAATTCTTCCGGGGAAGCTATATATTGGATGTCTGTCACCCTGTTTATTATTTTTGAAAAGCAGCACTAACCAGGTTATTGCATGTTCTCAGGCCGCTGAAGAGACAGAACTTCCAGATGTGTCAGTTGCTGCTCCTGAAGGCGCTGAAAAGGCTGCTGGTATTGATGTAATATCAACCGCCCCAAGTGCTCAATTACCCTCTGGGATTGCTGCACCTCCAGTGTCAGAGACTGCTTCCACTTTGGCTTCTCTTCGCATGGTATGTTTGATCTTCATAGGTTGTGTACATTATATTGTTAGGATTTTGTTGTAGTTTGCTGTGTATGTAATCTTTATTATAGTCTGTAGAATGTCAAAGTGGTGATGTGATGTGACTAGGATTTTAGACACCTGCAGGGAGATATTTTAGTAAGTATTGGGTCCATTTGTTATAGAAACGTTTGTTCCTTCAGGGTAAAACCTGATCTTTAGAAGGCTCGAGAAGTTCCTTATTTGTTAAAATTAATTTTGTGGAGAAAGTAAAAATACTTAAAATCATATCTTCATAATATCAAATATCAATCTATGCACTAACTGAAAACTTTCAGCTGCGCGTGTACTTGAGAACATATGCACTGGAGCAAATGGTGCAAGCTGCAAGCTCTTCAGCTGGACTTAGGACAATCAAACGGGTTGAACAAACTTTACAAGACCTTGGGGTTTGTTTCTCCTCTCTAATACATTTGTTTTGTTGTTTATGTACTTCGGAACCACTGTGGCGTTTGTCCTGGCCCAGATTTTTAACTTATCATCAGAGTTGCAATCTCAGTTGTCTAATGATCAGAACTTGTGCTGTAGAGGTGCCATTTTATGTGTGGCTCAAGTTCTATTACGTCGTGCATTCTCAGTTATCTAATTATCCAGACTTGTGCTGTCAAATACCATTTTACGTGTGGCACAAGTTCTATTACATTTTCTCCCACCAATTTTGCTGTTCGTTAGCACCTTTCTTTCTTTCTTGTCCCTCCTGGTTTAACTGTCTTAAAGAATGGTAGATATTTTCACTAATTTGACTCAGAAGAATATGGGTTTTTCAATCTGTAGGTTAATTTGAAGCCAAAGGTCCCAACAAAACTTGTCTGTGCGGAGCATCTTGAACTGAGGAAAGAGATACTAACCCTGTTAAATCTTCAAAAGCAGGTATTTGGCTTTTTATTTTAATAGGGTATGCTTTCCATAATTTTCTTTATCATGGGTTGGGTTAAGACTAAAGAACATTTTGAGCTTGCATATTTTTAGGACTGTTTGAATCATAAAAATGTCTTTTTTGTGTTGCCTTATGTGGAAATACTTTTTTTTATGCCGAGGATCTATTGAAAACAGTCTCTCTATCTCTACGAGGTAGGGTAAGATCTGCGTACACTCTACCCTTTCCAAACTCCTCTTGTGGGATTGACACTGAGTTTGTTGTTGTGGTTGTGTTGCCCTATGTTTTGTTCATAATGAAGCATCATTGGTTAGATATCATTGTTTTGAGTAGGCAAACCCTGGAGTTGTGGGCTCAAGTGAAGAGTGGCTGGGTCTTAGCATTTCAGCTCACACAGAATAGTTTGCCGCATATATCAAATCATTAACAACACCACGCCTCAATCCCAACGAATTGGGGTCGGCCACATGAGTCCTCACTTTCATTCAAGCTCAATTCATATTATCATCATACTAAATAAAATTATTGTGAAAAATAAGTTAAATATTATATTATAATAGTAATAATAATAGTTCTAGTAGTAAGAATAATAATAATAGTAACACTAATAGTAATAGTAGTAATAATAATAGTAAAAAAGGGCATAATAGTAATAAAAATAGTAGTAGTAGTTGTCGTAATGATGATAATAAATAATAATTGTACTACAACAACGATTTCTTTTACCTTTCAATCAAACGCTATTTCGACGAGGTTTTTATTCATTGAATATTAGAACAAACTAAGGAAAGAATAACTGGATTGGATTAAACGTAATCATTAATTTGAAATTTATAATCTTTCTAAATTTTGATATTGTTATACAAACACATCTTTTTAAATATTATTTATACTATTTTTAAAAATCTATTCTTATTAATATGAGGGACACCCACAAGGCGTATACACAAAGACTAGTAATAATAATAGTAACAATAATAAATAGTAATAATGATAATAATGATAGTAATAGTAATAATAATAATAATAATATCACCTTACAGTAATAGTAATAATAATAATAAGAAAAATAACAACAGCGGTAATAATAATAATAATAGAAGTTCTCTAACAAGTCTAAAACCTTTCCTCAACTAGTTAGCAAATGATTACGTAGCAGTAATTGGAAACCATTCAATTTCAATTAATTAGCTGGTGAAGAAGTATCTAGGAAACACCAAAACAGAAACTCAAGTATATGTCAAATACCCTAAAAAGAGTTTGAGATTTATCTGACCAATTGTCTCCTATGCTTTTGCAGTATATTATTTTCCAGGCATTTCTGATTAGATGGACTTCCATTTTCATCTCTCTCTCTCTCTCATTTTGGTTCAAAACCATCTCCCCCCTTCTCTATGTATGTATTGTTTTCATATGTGTTTGGAAATGCTTAGTTGCAAGGTTGAGCTTCAAGGACGATAGTTTTCACTTCTTTCTTATCAGAAGAGGCCAATGACCCAATTTCGTTAATGTTTTTCTTGAAAATAAGCTACAATACAAGGAGGCAGAAGGCTCATCTTATCGTGAAGGTTCATATTCTGAAACACCTGGTACACCTCCTAAGGTGAGGATGGTGCTTCTAACTATGTACCCGAGCATTTTTTCTTAAAAAAAAATATAATCATTTTAAGTTTTTGGTGTTCCACGAGATTAGATAAAGATATATCTTTTTGTTTGTGTGTAATGGAGTTACAGCGTGCGCAACGTGCTACGGACCAAGATAGAACATTCATTCCCGATTCTACAAGTTTTGGAGGTAAGCAAATGTCAGAAGTCCTAGGCTGACTGTTAAAGGTTTATTCCATAATGATCAAACTGTTCTCTCCATTTCATTCAAACTGACACATCATCCTTTTGTGCCAATAATTTTCATTTTCTATAGGGGAAAGAGCTGGTAAAAGGGACCAGAAACGCAAGGTATGTGTCTTTGGCGTTTTTAATGAGTCTTCAAATTAATCCAAACAGTTCTAAGAGTCTACTGTGTTACTTTGGGGATCCAGGGGCCTGGACGATTATCAGAAGTTCCATCTTCACCAGCACAGTCAAAACGGCCCCGCAAGTTAAAGACTTCAGATGGATAAATTGGAGGGTTAGTGCATTATTCATCTCAATGCCTGTCTTTATTTGGCGTAGTGTTTGAGAATTTAGGCATATGATAGTGTACCTAATAGCTTAAATCTTGCAAGTTGCTTGGTAGAAAATTTGTTTGATCTCATCTACACCCGACTTTCCTCTGTTGTGTAGTTGGGACTAAAGCTATGAGGAGCTGTATAATAAGCTGCTTGAATCAACTTGAGCCATTGTGAAGGGTTCTGCGCCTTTTTGAATTTCCTCCAGTGTGAAACATGATCCAGTCTTGCAAACTTCCAAATGCCTGTCTCATTTGAGCGGCACAAGAAATGTGAGATGCCCCTCTAATGCCTTTCTATGGAGACAGGGTCCTCCTTTGCATCAGAGTACAGTCCATGCAGTCTGTAAATACATCTGTATCTTATAGTCGTGATTAGCATGTTAGACTCACCTTTCTACCATCTATTTGGCTTGTCATTAAATTATTGAACAATGTTGGCTGTTTTTGTATCAACACGTCAAAGTAGTTATGCTTTAGTTGCATTTAGACTGCTTACCAGGATGGGCGGACTTGAGTTCGCTCTGCATAGAAGCTGAAACAGAAAGTGTAAGTGATTATTTGGGCCCTCATTGCGAGCCATAATATCTTTGGTGCTGCTGCTTCTCATTCTGGATTGTCTTCTTTTCCAATATATAGATATGGTTCTTGTATTTTGATGTATGTTAAACTACGTATACTGTAGTTACATAAAAAATGAGCGTCCCGGACATGTATTAGTTTGTGCACTCCAATGTGCGGTATCTCCTAGTGCTTATCAACTGCTAGAAAGAATTTCATCAGTCATCCGTTATGCATAGACCATTTTGCTGGTTTCAAGAAAGAGAGCAGGAAAGCTGGGTGACGGATATATATTACCAAATTCCAATGATCAAAAATGCATATGTACATTAACTGATACAAAAAAGGGAAAGTAAAGGAGCTTTTATCTTTTGCTAGAAATTTTTCATGTTTAATCCACTTTTTGTTGTGTTGCACCGGGTGGGTATGTAATGAACTAAATTGCCTGAAGAAAATAAATAAAGGGGGCGCTAATAAGAAGGAACATTGACGACTGAAATGTATGAGGATGCCAGCCGAGTTGAAACCAACGTCTCCAGTTTGCAGGAGTGCAATACAAATGGTTTGTGTTGGAAGTTGGAATCGTGTTTGAATATGCATTTAACTTGAAAAAAAAAAACGATAGAACTTTTGTGAGTGGGAAAGAAATTACTTGAAAAACTGAATTTACAAAAAAAAAAAAAAAAAACCTTTTTCAAGCTTGAAACTCATCTTCAAAAAAAATTGCAAATAATCAGTTCAACTTATAACTAAACATTGCTTCCAAATTTTTTTTTCTATAAAAAATTCATGTCCAAACTCCAAACTGGCTCAAAGACTCTGATTTGCATTGCCGTCTTTTCAGTCGTGCCTGTCTGCTTAGATAATTATACCAACCAATTGTAATGGAAATCAGTTCAATTTAAAGAGGAAGTTCAGATGTTCTGCACAAGTGATTGGCAAACCATGACTTATATTAAAATGAACAGCATAATTGAATTGTAAAAATACTTCTTTTCACAATCTTGTCATGATCATTACACAATAGTGAAGGTGGTAAGAAACTTGGTCACTTAATCTAATACTAGTTACTATTTCTTTACATAGTGAACATGTATGTAAGTTTGCTCCGCACGGCTGGGATTATACACCTCTCCTACATAAAAGGCGATAACATTGGCATTTAACTTCACACAATATGTCAGACGAGCTTCTCAAAATCCTGTCGTGAAGCAAGCTAGTCAGTGAACACTACATTGACAATATCCGGGAACTTCTCTTTGATTGCTGCTTTGATTCCTGATCCAATAGACTCAGGCCCTACATACTTCACATTGCAATTGCCTTCCTCAACAGATAAAACTTCCACACTACCACCAAAATTTTTAATGGCAGGTCTTAATATATCGAGGTGAGCATTCACAGCCTGGAGGAACATGAGTTCTAATTTAGACATATCTAAAACCATTTGAATGCAATATCATCCATTAACAAGATTTTGCAAAATATTCACCTCAGCAGTGGTGTCAACTACTTGTTGATCATATACTTGGCGAATTTCCTTGATGGCTTCTCCGAACTTTTCCTTGAGTACCCGTTCAATCCCCATCTTCATTGTGGTTGTTGAGCTAGGACAACTCTCGCATGCTCCTATATCCATTGTGTACAAAACATTAAGCATTTCCAGTTATGAATCAAAAGGTCACCAAATATGTATCTGAATTTTTTTTAAGCAGCTTCATAAGCACATTTAAGGAGAAATATTATGGTGGTTGACAACCATTTCTTCTTTTTTCAATTTTGTTTAACAGTTATGTTGCTCAAAAAAAGGTCTGAAAGGGCCCATCATTACCCTCAAACTCCTAACACCGCACACCAAGTGGCACCTCACTCCTTACTACATGAAACAACTATCGTTCATTCACATGAAATAGGCTAAAAATGCAATTCCTGATTCAAATTTATTAGCTTTCATGGATAAATTAATATTGGGATGTAATGGAACTTCTGATTTTCTCCATTCTCCCTCTCTACTTTTTATTCTCTCCACTCTCTTCTTTCCTCCTCTGCATTTAGATGAATATGATTTTTAGGTCTGAGCCATGAATAGTGATTTCATGATTTGATAGGAAAATTTGTACCGACTATCTTCTTGTATTTTAAAATATAGGGTTTAACTTTCTTCCGTACTCGGTATTTTGCATGAACTTTGAGAAGATTACCCAATGTTACAATATTCCTCTCTCCAGGTTTTGCCAAAAGTTGGAAAATTGAGATGATAGAATTGTAAACCACCTTCACCCCTGGAAAGTTTAAACTGAGGAAGACTATTTATTTAGGTCAACAGAACCTCTACAGTTGCAGGCCAAACATTCGAGGTATGGCGATGGAGTATAATGATTTGTTGTACAAGAACAAGGGTGACAAAACTGCAACAGCTACTAAGCTACACTATGAAGATTTGGGAAAAGGTGGTGCAGTTGAGGGTGAGGAGGGGCATGACTATTTCCGAGAATCAATTCAAATTCATGTCGGGGCGCTTGACTATAAAAGTCATTCATTTTGTAAAGAGACTAGTGGAGCATTATAGGGAGCACATTGTGTTCATTGACCTAAAAAAGGCTTACAACAAAGTCCCAAGGGAGGTTCTGTGGAATGCTTAGAAGCTAGAAATGTACTTGCGACATACACTAGGGCGATCAAGGACATGAACGATGGAGCCAAGACCTGGGTAAGGACAATGAGAGGAGATTCAAAGCACTTCCCAATTTTGATGGGTTGTACGAGGGATCAACCCTTAGCCCGTTTTATTTGCCTTGGTGCTAAATGAATTGACGTGACAAATTCAGGGTGAGGTGTCATAGTATGTTATTGCAGATGACATGGTTCTAATTGACGAGACTCGCAATAGAATTAATGCTAAGTTGGAGGTTAGAGACAGATCCTGGAGTCTAAAAGGTTCAAGTTGAGTCAGACCAAGACAGAATACTTGGAGTGTGAGTTAAGTGATGCAAGGCATGAAACTGACCCAGAAGTGAGGCTTGATACATGGGTCATCCAAAAGAGAGGAGGTTTCAAGTATCTTGGATCTATAATTCAAGAAAATTGAAAGATTGATGAGGATGTCACTCACCATATTAGTGTAGGGTGGATGAAATGGAGGCTCGCATCTGGAGTTCTGATAAGAAGGTGCAACTAAAACTTAAAGGCAACTTATATAGAGTGATGGTTAGACCAACTATGTTCTATGTGGCAGAATCTTGGCCAGTCAAAAACTCTCATGTTCAGAAGATAATAGTTGCGGAAATGAGGATATTGCAATAGATGTGTGAGCATATCAGGAGAGATAGGATTAGAAATAAATATATCCGGGACAAGGTGGAAGTGATAAGATTAGAAATGAAAATATCTGGGACAAAGTGGGAGTAACTTCGATGAAGGACAAAATGTGAAAAGTGAGGTTGAGATGGTTTAGACATGTAAATAGAAGATGCCTGGACGCCCCAGTGCGGAGGTGTGAGAGGTTGGCGATAGATAGTTTCATGAGAGGTAGAGGTAGACAGGAGAAGTATTAGGGAGAGGTGATCAAACATGACATAACACAGTTTTAACTTATTGAGGACATAACCTTCGATAGGAGGTTGTGGAGAACTCAGATTAAGGTAATAGATCAACAGGTAATAGAGCGTTATCTAGCTAATCCTTCCATACTAGTAGTCGTGGTATTACTCTTGTTATGTCTTGTCCTTAGATTTTTATTACTAAATGTTGTTTCTTGTACTTTAATTATCATATTAGTTTGCTTTAGTTACTGTTCAGTATGATTATTTTATGCTTTCACATCCGTTACTTCTTTTTCTAGATTTCTTTGATTTGTCTTTTCTTGAGCCGAGGTCCATCGGAAACAGCCTCTCTACCTCTGAGGTAGGAGTAAGATCTGTATACACACTCCCTAGACCCCACTTTATGGGATTTTACTGAATATGTTGTTGTTGTTGGGCACTAGGGAAAAAAATCTTTTTTTGTGAAGGGAAGATGGTAATTTACTAATTATGTAATTCTCAAAAATATAATTTACTAATTATGACAAAAACAATAACCATATATGCTTGTAGAAAAGTATACAAGAAAGAAAAGCAAAACCCTGATCTACAAACAAATGTTGCAATCTTATCTTATTTGAAGATTTGACTTAGTGGAGCTAACAAAGTCCTGCTTAGTCACTCCAGTGAAGTATACTAGGAGATAGAATGACAACAAGCGACATGAGGAAATAAAGATCTCTTATTCTATTGTTTTTTACCTTGTTATGGGGGAACAAAAGCATGTGTAGGCTTTGACACTTCGTAAGTTTTCAACAGAAATAAGAGAGACGAATGGGCTGTTAACCAGTATAAATATCTGAAAATCAATTATTTACGAAAAGGAAATTCAACAAACATTAATCAATAAATGTCCATTATTCAATGAACTCCATTTCTGTTACATTATTTGAATAAACATTTTCTGCAGGCTTAGGCTGGCTTGGAACTGCTAAGCCTCGGAGACTCATTCCCAATCCCATACTGGGGAAAGCATAACACTACCCAATCTATTAAGTATTTTACAGAAAATTTCAAATCCAAGGAGTAAGTAGCAATGGCCTTATAAGTGGCAACATAGTTTGGTGCTTCCAACTGCAGTCTCCCCTTTTTACTTTGTTTGTTATAGTTTGACTTGGCACAAAATTCAATAAAGAAAGAAAGATTTTCAAAACTTGTGATCTTAAATATAAATTTGTGTGGTTATAGAACTTTTGAAATTTGTGGTTTAAATATGCGATTACATTTATTTGGCAATAAAAAGCTTCTCATTAAGGAAATATCGGAATGTGTCATTCTTTTTGAATGGAATAATAAGGAAATAGTTTCAAATGATGTGGAACGGAGGGAATATATATATTAAGTGAAAAATTCAGATGAGATTTGCTTTTATTTTATTAAATCTCAAACTCAGTAAATAGGAACTCTCTTCAGCATACGCCACACAAAATGTCAACTCTAATCCCTGTGCTTAGTCAAAACCAAGAATATAGAATCAGGATACGAGTACTTTTTCCCCAATTGTTGCTGCATGTATGTTCCACTGTATCATTAAATTTGTTAACTTGCATTCAAGGAAGGATTGGGGACCATAGACTTCCAGAGCTTATACTTTGCCATTTACTAGGAGATGTAGCATCATATATTTGTGCATTAAACCATCCTCCCAACTTTTTTAAGTTTAACTTAGTAAGCCTCTCACAACCCTGACAGGGAGAACATAATTCCCTAAATTACCCTGAATGGACTCATTGTGCACCATTGATCGCACCAAGATACTAGCTAGCATAGTACATAAGTGCATGCTTTAGAGTTTTGACTAGACGCATCTTTGCCAGATTTCCAAGTCTTGTCGGGGATGAACATCACAATCTGTCATCAGCATCATCTAAACCTAAAGTCCATTGGTAACTAAGTCCTATAGTGGCTCTGGGATACACTATGAGGGATCGCATCAAATAACTTCTTGAAGATACAGGCCTTTTGCCTCATTCTAACTTTCCATCTTCACATCAAATTAAGTCCACTACCACACATCGCTGGAGTGTTTTGCTTAAGAGAGTATCACAAACAGGGGAAAAAATGCACACACCCAAAAAATGTCAATGGCATGCCTTATTTTGCTTCAGCTTGCAAAGCCAAAGAACTTTTACACTTTGTGTAGACTCAGAAATAACTTCCTAGAGAGGAAAATGATCAATCATAACAAAACTGTTCAATTTCTTGTCTGGAGTTGTGCACTTATCAATTTTCAATAGGAAAAATGGACGGACTAGTGATGGATATCTGTAACTGTATAGGTCCAACTAAAACTTAGAATAAAAGTTAATTTCTTTATCCAAATGGCTATGTCATGACAATCCTTTCTCTTTACAAGAACAAAACACTAAAGAACTTGAGCTCAAACTGACCTAGACAGCAACTTGATGCCTGCTCTGCTATAAATGATCTCTCAGTCGACTAATGAATTCCGTGATCTAAAACTGAATAAAACACAAAGAACTGGAGTTCAATCTGACCCGGAAAGAAAACCAACTTGCTGGCTGCCTATAAATGACCCCGGAATTCACTAGTGAATTTTAGAATGAATCTGTGCTCATGCTGACACTGTTCCTTTTATCTTATCAAGTTGGAAATAAAATTCTATACTAGACACGGTAACGCAATACCTTAAAACTCACCGGATCATAAGTACTTCTTTAACCTTAACGAAGCCAGTATATGTTAGTAGTATGTGAACTTGGTAGCTTTCTTCTCATCTGTTTTAGCCTTAGTGAACAGAGTTATTTGGTACCTGTTGCTACCAGGTATCCCCTGAAATTAGTTTGAGGAGCCTGGCCGGATCACCACAGTTATAAAATTAAATTAAATTAAATTAAAAAATAAAAACTCGGTAGTTTTCCCTCCCAATTGTTACCACACTTTCCATATTGAAACATCTCAATTCTCAAAATGCTTAATATCATTCCATTTCTATACAACTTTCCGTAATTCAAATTTATGAAATATTAGTCTTAAATTCTGCCCGCAGTCTAATACTGTAAAATAGGACCAGTCGAGTAATATTGAAGTGCCAGCAAGAAATCAAGTAAATTGGTTTTTTTTTTTTAAAAAAAAAAAAAAAACTAACCTTGAAGCTGGAGGGAAACGACACCGTCTTCCACAGAAACGACATCGACGTTTCCGCCATCAGAAATGAGATAAGGGCGAACGTCTTCAAGAACCATATCCACGTTTTCAGGAGTGAGCTCGAATTGCTTGGCAGAGTAAAGACCTGGGGTTGGGGACCCATCGACGCTAGCTCTAACAAGGTTGAATCTTTTATGAACTACCCTGATTCCCTTGAGGAAAAGGGACGAGGGCTGTGGATTCTGGGACTTAAGTGGGAGTTCCGGCACGTATATGGAAGACGAAATTTGGGAGACGCCCATTGCTGCTACGTGCGCCATTGCTCTGCCTTGGACCTCTTTCTATTTTTGTTTTCTGTGGTTATCAGTAAATAAGGATTTGTAGTACATCATGGATCCGACCCATCACTTTGTTTGGATGGCAGTTGTTATATTTGAAAATGTACGTACATTATATTGTATTATGATGTATTAATTGTCAAATTTTATTGTAACAGTAATTCATTATAATAATATTTTATAATATTTTTATTTTTTAAATTAATTTTGTATTTTAAAGTTTGATTTTGATATTTTATTGTATGGTGAATTGATAATTATAGTTTATTCGAGTTCGATATATATTCGATTTTTAAGAAGCGTTTCAATTATATCATATTAATACTTTACACGTATAAAAATATTCAAAATAAAATAAAAACATGCAATTTTCTTTACTAATCAATTACATAAAAAAGGCATTTTCCGCGTGAGTGCTCCTCCAATATCTATACATATGAGCAAGATGGTGATATCTACACGCCCTAATCCGTTGTTTAATGGGGGGCAACGCAGCAATGATCAGAGCATACCATATCCATACAAACTGTTATAAAATGAAAACTCCAATATGTCTTTCATTAATATCTATATGTTAGAATACTTACAAATTATTCAATTTTTATCTATTCAATGAAACACAACAACAATCAAGCAATCATTATTATTAGTACGATGATTTATGTCAGAAGTGGTAGAAATTTTACCATTTAAGTGACACAACAATAACGTAAATATTAATGCCTTTTATGCACAAATTTAAAAGCATTCTTCTAACGGTTGATATAGGAAAATCTTTAAAAAATAAATTGCAGTGATCTTATATGTAATGTACAAAATCTAAAGAAGAAAAAACCCGGGCTAGTGAATTAAAGGTGACAAAAGAGTTTTAAAACTAAAAAAAAGTGACACAAGTTTTAATTATTGAGTAGAGGTGACAATTTTAAAATTAGTGTTGACACTAATTATAAAAACACTCAAGTTTTATTATTTACATAAAGTCTTTAACCCTATTCACCCCCTCCCTGCCCACGCCAACCCACCCCTCCTCTCCCCCCCTCCCCCGCCTCATCCTCCCTCTTTTCCCCTCCCCCGCCATCATTACCTCTCTTTCCTCCACCACCACCACCTTCTTCACCATTGTCGCTATCCCTCCTTCTCTATTGTCACCACCACCAACTCCACCAACTCCTCCTCCGCTTCATTTGCCGTCGTCATCGCTGCATAATTAGGATTTCAATTTTGCAATAACAGATGCAGCAGCTGCTGCAACAGATTCAGTAACTGCTAAAAACATATGCAGCGTGTGCTAAAATAGATGCAGCAACTGCTGAAACATATTCAACAGTTGCATATTTTCAGCAGTTGCTGCATATTTTTCAGCAGCTGCTTAAACAACTGCACCAGTTGTTGAAACAACTGCAACAATTGCTATTTTCGGCAGAAATTTTTCAATGGCTTGAAAAAATATATATATTCAAGCTCATGATCAGAGCAAAAAAAACTCGTAGAAATAAGAGGGAAAAAAGGAGAATAAGAATAACACAATAAAAAAGATGAACATAACGACGATTGTGGTAGCGGTAGCAGTACCGGCGGCAACAACAACGACATAGACGGAGGAGAAGGAAGAAGAAGAATAAGAAAAGAGAAGAAGAAAAGAAGAAGAAGAAGAGAGAAATCCGAAGAGAGAAGAGAAAGAGAAAGAAGAAAGTGATATGAAAAGATAAAAAGAGAGGGGAAATTTAAATTTTGAAATTGAAAATTTAGGAGGAAATTTTTTTTAAACTTATCAAAATTTTAATTTACACCCAAAAAATTTTAATCACTCTAATTATATCTACTTTTTAATTAATGACAATTGACCAAGTTAACATCACCATTTTTAATTTCAAGACTTATTTGTTACCTTCCGCTCAATTTTCTCAAGAAACCTAAAAGGTAAACCCTCCACACAACTAATTTGGCAGGAGCATGTCACCTCTCCTTAACAACCGTGAATGTGGTCTACTCATGTTTGTGGTCCCTTTCAATGTGTCCAATCAATCTCCCTATCCGCCTTTACCTTTTTTGGCTTTTGAAAGAAAATATATCTTTACAATTATTAAAAATAGTTATCTTACCTTATTACTTGTAAGAAATTAAAATAAAATCATGCATCTGATTTTTCAATATGATAGTTTTTAACAGTTTCTAATGGCTAAATCTATAAAATGGTTGTTGTGGGTAACAACTACTTTAAGCCAGATTTATTTAAGAGGAACGGATGACACTGATCTATATGATGATTTTAAATTTTTTTACATTTAGATAGAAATCAGTTTCAACATATGTATATCTGGCAACTTTTAATAAGAAATTATTTCATTTATGAGTACTATTGTTGAGATCTTATGCTTCTTATCGGTCAGTCACGATTCAAAATTCTCTAAGTCGTGATATTACCTACGCCCAATTCAGTAAGTGAATTTTTGTATTTTAATTCATTTTCATTATTAACATACAGAAAATAAGCGTAAACATTAATTAATAATTAGAAAGGATGTCTCAATATAATATAAAATATAGAAAATACAATCAAAATACCTCCAAAGACCTGGTGATATGAGTCCAGATCACCTAACTAAAGGTAGATATTGGAGTTGTACACCACATTATCTAAAAAAAATAATCAATTAAAGGAGCATAATAAGAGTTGATGTTGTGATGATGAGAGTTGGTCTTTCCGATGCTAGCTCCACACATTATCAGATTCAGATCAATAAGAGATATAAAACAATTAAGTTCAATAAATAAGTAATAAAATTGCTACATAATTAATTGAATATCAAAATCAACAGCTGAAACAAATGATCATAGACCAATTTAACATTAGCTTATGAGTTTAACCAATCTAATAGATTAAATCAAATATCAAGAATGTAAATTCAACCTCAGCTTAATAAACTCAACAATCTCAACAAGTCAAAAATATTGAATGAAATGCATTATAATGTTATCCATTGCAGGTGCGCAATCGAGCCAACCACAATATCAATATATTACAGACATGTAACCCGAGCCAATCATAGTATCACAAAAATGAAAGATGGAAATGAAAAAATATGAAAAAAAATTATGCGATGACCATATGCACCAGAACACAAACACTTTTACAATAGGTTTTCACGTGACCCATAAGGGACTCACGAGGTCCTACACTCCATCGGGACCTGATCCATAATCCCATCAGGTAATCTAACCAATAGGCTATAGTTTCATCCCTCCATCTAAAATTCGGTCTTTTGACCACATTGGATAATCCATCCAAATGAGTTATCGTATCAATTTACCATTCAGAATCGGGCCTTTTATACCATTTCAAATAATAATCATATGATTCAGCAAGTATATTATGTATAAGACATCATATGAAAGCATGAAAGAATGATTCGATACGGAACACATAAACAATATAGATAAAATGCCTTTCGACCAATTCACTGCTTCAAGTATATGAGTAATAAGGAGTGACGAATATCAGATAATCGACCATGTCATAAATCATCTAAAGAGCTCAAATAGTCATGTTTTTAGTACCAACTGATATCATAAATCAGTTAAAGTCAATTAAATATTCGATTTTTATCCATAATAAGGCAGCGACACTGCCATAAATGCTCGTCGTATCACTTATATGAGGCTCGTATTACCCCTTTTTCATTAATAAAGTAACTATCAAGACAAACACTTCGTAAGAGTTAAGAAAGTCTCAATTTGCCTTAAATTCGAAGCCTGAACGATCGCAAAATGGTCATGCATTTTCTTAAAATATCCGAATGAATTCAATCTTTTCAAATATATAATCTATATAAACATATGAGTCTGTAGACACCTTTATTGTTATATTAATATTTTACACCCAGAAAGTCAATTCAAAAATCAACCCAAGCCTCTGAGATCAAAACTAGAATCTTAACGAAAAATCAGGTTACTCAAAGCCCATAGGTCCTAAATCTCAAAAATTTTAACCAATTCTATCCACGAATCATTAATTCGATTGAAGAATTTCACCCTCTTAGCTTTAGGACTTAAAACCCCGATTTTATCAATCAAAACATGGATAAAATGCTAATAAACGACAAGAATCATGAAAAAATATCAAAATTAAGGTTATGATCTTATCCCTCTTTGAAAACGAGCGGACATCCACCCAAATCGCCTTAAACTGAGGTCTAGAGCTTCCAAAATTGAAATATGAAATAACTTCTCCGATTGAGGATTTAATCCACTAATCACCCAAAATCCTTCATCGCGATTGCGACATGTCCTTGCGATTATTGTACCTTATCCCGGCCCAGCCTGCCATGAATATAAGGCTCGTCTGGCGAACACGATGAAGAGTCTGAGCCAATCCCCTACCCTCCATTACGCGAACACGAGGGCTGACTTGCAAATACGATGACCACCTAGGCCAACCCTACATAGTCTCCTTAGCTCCCAAAACTCACTTGGAACCCCTAGATACAAATCAAACATGTAAATAATCATTAAATATGCTACGAACCCGATAGAATGCTCACAATATTGATATGGGGTCATTTTGACCTGATGTTGACGTGGTTAACTCAAATTCATAAACATAACTAGTAATCCAACTAAATGTCTGAATCACTCCTTAGCTCCTTGGAACCGTTATACCCCAAAAAATGTTAATGGTTACTAGGCGTACGCGTGGGCTGTGATGAGTAAAAAGAACTTGACGCGTGTAAGGAAAATCCTCGAAAGTAGGTTCCGGCGAGGCCAGACCGTGAAGGACCAGTGCGATGCGCCAGCCTACTGGTGCTTTGGGCAGTGCGGCGCGCCAGGGGGATTAGCGCCCTGGGAGGCGCAGCGCTGCAGGGCCCTTGGCGCTTTAGCAAGCGCGGGGTGCCGGCCTCTTGGCGCTTTGGCCAGCGCGGGGAGCCACCTAGGACACTGCCATTAATCTATATATAAGCCCCTCCCTTCATTTCAAATCATTTACAACTTATTCCTTCGGCCAGAGAGAGTATAGCACACAATTTTCATCCAAATATTCTTTGATTACGCCACTAAACGCGGTCCAAATTCAAATTAACCTCAGGTATTGAGTTTTAAGCCTATAGGGAGCATTACTACAGAATTATTTTCTCAAAATACGCCCAGAAAATCGAAACTCCGCCGCTTAGAAGTTGTCAAAATTGCTCCTAAGATTCCTCTACGGCCATAGGCTTTAGGTAAGCATTTCTCCCTTCTGAACTCTTGGAAAATTATAGGTTTTCGGCCGTATTTTACGTAGTTGAATTATAGTTACTATTGTTAACAAAAGTTATCACTTTTTATCGAAACTAGTATTGAAATTAGTCCTATTCTCTCAGCATAAAGGTTACAGTTGGAGAGAAGCGCCGATTGCAAGTTGAAACTCTCCAGTTAATCGGGAATCGACAATCAAGGTATGTAAGGCTTATCCCTCGACAAGTTATCCTCGTCGTACAGTGCTACGACTTATGTTCTTAAATGGAAATAACGGTCCCATATGTTGCGAGTAATTTCTATTAGTAGATTGTGATTAGATATGTTGTGGTCAACTGTTGTTGGTAAACTACGAATATATATGTTGTGGTTAGTTGCTAGAGAACGTATATAGATTATACCTCAGTGTCCCTTGTCGGGAAAGAACATGTTAAGTGTGATATGTGCTAGGAGCGTCATAGAAACTCTTCTGCTCTCCAGTTCATTGTATTAGTAGAATTGTATGTTTTACTGTCAGGCCTATACCTTAGAAGCTTGTGGATAACTATTGGACCTGAGTTAGTAAGTCGAACCGCATAGGCGCAGCTAGGTGATATAGCTACCAGTTGGGTGCCTATTTTGACAGTAAAGCACACCCAAAGGCCATTGGCGTGCCCTCACGTCCCATGGACAGAAATTTAAATAGGAGGGCCATGCTTTAGAGTCAGCGGTACTACGGTTGTCTAGTGAGCTGAGTGACAGCCACCGTCTAGTAGCTACTACTAGTGTCAGTTCCAGTGGATTCAGTATTCGTCATACAGTTCGCTCAGGAAGCCTTTCCAGTCGTCCAAGTCAAATAGGACCTGTGGGTACCCTAAGGAAGGGGACCTTATTAGCAGTTATAGGCCGGGCCAACGTCCCAGCTTGCTCCTATGAGATACTCAGGTACAAATCACCGTGAGTGGCTAAGTCCAGGTAAGCTTAACTGCAAGTTAGGAATTGCCCAGGAAAGTCATATAAGACCTTAATAGACCAAGTTAAGGGCTAGAGGACTAGAATCATGTTAGCACAGTATTACCCTCAGGCTAAGAATGTCAGTAAGCTACTTGTGGGAGATTAGAGATCGACCGCTCAAAAGCGTGTCCAGTCAATAGCAGTCCTACAACCATTCTAAGTAAAAGGACTAAGTAATTGGTCGTCTGCAACCCTACAGTTGCTTGTAAGTTATAGATGCCCGAATAGGACATTCAGAGTATTATTAGGCCACTCCAGATCTCGCCCTATTCTCTAGACCATTGGAGATTATGATCACCACTACGATCCTCTGATCAGATACAGGTGCACAGGGTGTGCCTGCTAGCAGCCATACAGATTATTCTAGGGCGAGCAGCGGTCGCGTTAGGCCCCGAAGGCCAAATACGCTTCTTGAGTGGCTAGATTGAGACCTCAGTATAGCACCTCAGGTGGGGTTTCCCTCACTTAGGAGCCTTCCGTGACCACCCCAGGGTTACTAGCTGTGTCGTCGCCCACCAGGGGCTAGATGACATCGCTCCAAGGAGTGGTATGCCGTCCGCGAGGGATGAAGATAAGGTCTGAGGACCTTATACAGTCCATTCCATGGCTGAACTATTTTTTACACCGTACTGGCAGTACACCCCCGTCGAGCCTGGTGCCCGAGGTGCAGTTATCAGGAGTCCACCGGACTCAAACACAACTACAGATCAGGAGTCGAGTGGGCTCAGTTGCAGACCCAGGGGACTGGTAGGTTATCTATAGCACCAGTAGAGTCATAGAAACCTGGTTAGGGGTATATAGATTGAAGTGTGATCACTAGGGCTTATGGGGGCCTGAGCGGGTTAGTATGTGTTGATTGTACCTTCCAGGCTTATGGGCGTCAGGTTAGATTTTTGTTTGCATCTTTGTATGCTAGTTATAGCTTACGAATATATGATTGTATAATCCTAGTTCATATACCTGTGGTGTTTCATTAAATGCAGGTTATGAATAGGCAAGCTTCCAGGTTACTTTCTGCCCATTCCTTCTACTTACTTTCAGTCTTTTACTCAACTTATTTACTTCCTTACATATTCGGTACATATTGTACTGACGCCCAACTATGGGGTACTGCATTACTTGCCTGCAGGTTTAGAAGGACCGAGTTCAGGATCTTCAGTAGCAGTTACTCAGAGTCAGTACATTGACCAACTCCTTTCATTCGGGGTTGCCAGGTTGTAGAGGATTTCCATCTTTTATTTATACAGTATTTGGGTAGGCAGGGGCTCTGTCCCGGCCACTATTTGTATTCTTAGAGGTTTGCAGACTGCAGTCGTCAGTTAGTTGGTTGTTGTTGGTCGTGTGAGGCCTAAATTAGCTAATTTTCGTGTGTTGGCCGTGTGGGGCCTAATATAGTAGCTTGTTCTCATTTCTGTTATAACTAGACAGCATGGTGATCTTGTCGGCCCGCATAGGATCCCTTTTGTTGCCTGTTGTTGGTTAGCTGTTTTCGTTTACATGTGGCTATATGGTCTTGCCGGCCAAAGGCTGTGTTTACGGTCGATATATAGCTCGTTGTTTTCTTAAATTGAGTTGCAGGCATGCACCAGACGTGCAGAAGCCAGTCAGTCAGTCAGATTCCAGTATGGCACTAGGTGTCAGTCATGCCTCCCAAGGTGGGGCGTGACAGGAACAACCTCCCCCCCCCCACACACACACCACCACCACACAAACACAAGCAAAAAAAAATCAATGAAGTCAAAAATCACCATCTGGATCTAATGGGACAGTTCAAAACTCAATTCTGAATTCATTTACCTATTTATTGACTTTGATCAATAAATTTCAAATTTTTAAATCTTCAATATTAGAATTTCTTCTCCAAAACACGTCTGATTGTCTTGGAAACTATGTTACCACCTTCACAAATCACAAAACACATCTGAAGGCTGTGGAAAAAACCTTTTATGGAAAAGGGGTTTTATAATCCAAAACGATTGTGCGAGTCATTACAGCATCTCACTCATATCTATGAATTTGACTAGGATTTCTTCAAATAGTGATGAAAAGTTCAAGAAGAACCCAAAAGAAGAAATAGGAGAAACCTTGTCACTATAATGAAACGGTAAGGCCTTCATTAATTGAATTATGTTCAAACTCAACTCGTTAACCAACGCAGTCTCATGATTTACTCAAATGCATTATTAATTTAAGCATCAAAGACTTTTTACATTCACTTTTTGGCATCTAAGTTGGATTCTTCAACTTTAAAGTTATCATACACACACTTTCTTTCCCTCTCACTTTGCATGCATAAATTAGTTTGCGGATGAGTTAACACAGAAATATATAATACAATAATTGTAATATGTAAAAGATATTAAAAATAAGATATACCGCGTATATGTATATTTGACTAAAATTGAATAAATTTTTTTTTTCCAAATATAGCTTTGGCTACAAAGATCGGGAATTTTGTCATTCGAATTGGTTTATCAAAGTGTAGCCAATCATTAGTGTGTAACATTTTTATTTATTCATCAAAAGAAACTATCCCTTTTGAAATCAGAATTAATTTTTATGAATATAAAATAACACAATAATTCTTGTATAAGATAATACTAGTACTATTGATTATACTGAATTTGAAGCCACCTAAACGATAATTTTTAATACAGAATTATTTTCCTTGGTACTCATAACCAAGCATAATCTCACAATATATACTCATAAAGTGATCCACTGAAATTGTTTCATATAGTAATTCAGACTTGAGGAGAGCTTTAAGAATTTGAATTGAATATGCCTATAAAACTCAACCATACAGCTATGCTTTAGCATAAGGTTGATTAATACAACATTCGAAATATTTCTAAGGTACAATCCTAGGAAATATTTAAGTATTCGTGTCTGATATTCGTATTGAGGATCTGACTAATTCATAAGATTTGTATCACTGAAGGTTCATTTAAGGAGAAAGCGTTTCCTGACAGGATCTATTTCTATATTCAGGACTCGAACTGAAACATCCAATTAAGAGTGGAAGAATATAATCCTATTAGCTCAACTACAATTCTTGTCTGTCATTCAAGTATTTTAATTTCTAGACATTATACAAGTACTGGTAGTTTAGAAAATGTTATTAACATTTATCTTAAGCTTGAGTAATCTTTTTATTAATTATACTCTCTCTAGTTTTTCTTTAAAAAAAAATTATTCTCACTTAGTGTTCAATATTTTTATTGAAATTTTGATGAA
Source organism: Datura wrightii (assembly GCA_035772735.1). NCBI lineage: Eukaryota > Viridiplantae > Streptophyta > Magnoliopsida > Solanales > Solanaceae > Datura > Datura wrightii. Next base: position 7,897,206 of record JASDFA010000029.1, on the reverse strand, counting down.
TTTAAATTTGTGTCGCGTAAAGTTTATTTAAGAAGGAAGCGTTCTCTAATAAATTTTTTTACATATTTAAAATTCAAATTCAAAACTTCTAATTAAGAATGAAAAAATCATCGATGGTCGAACTGACACGCGATGTTATGGTGAAATTGAACACCCACTGCTTCATTTACTTATCACATTTATTAAGAATACTTTATCTAAATATTTGTTGTTTTAGAAGTAGAAGAGAGGCTTGGTGTTTTTTTGTGATCAGGCACTGATAGTTTACGTGCGTCCACCAATAACAAGGTAGAACCAGGTTCTTATCAAGTTCCGCAGACAGAAACAGAAAATAAATACACACGATGTTTACGTGGAAACCTCTTTGCCAAAGAGAGTAAAACCACGACCTATCCTGGTAGGATTTTCCAAACTTCACTAAACAACCGGGCAATGTTTTGATTTACAACTCTTAGTAAATCAGGGATTCAACATCTTAATCCCTCCTCGTCTCACAATATCTATATTACAAGACTTTGCAATAGCTATACTACGAACACTCAAAAATGGCTAACTCTAGCCTGAGTGAAATCACAAAAATACAACTCAAAACACTACCTACAACAGCCACTCTTGAACGCGGAGTAGGTTTACAGATTTTAGCACAATAGACAAGAAATCAACATTTTAGACTTAGAAAGGTAATCCACTCTTGAGCAGCGTCAGTTCTCCAAATGTTGAAGCTTTGTCTTCTGCCTTTTTGCAAGTGAGGAAGTGTCCTACTTGTGTTGTGTGCAAAAAGTGAGCAATACCATTTTTGTTGACAAGGTATATATTTCAAAAGGTGGTCTTTTGTCCAGTGGATAAATGGAAGCATTGTCGCAGGCCTGCCACTGTGTTACGGCAGCAGCAGCAGGTCTGCACATAACTTTTTGTCAGCAGTACAAGGTTGACTTTGCTTGATAGAGATGCTACCAGCGACCTGGTTCCCAGCAGGTTTGTCATACCATCAAAACCTATTTCTAACAATTTCCCCCTTTTTGATGATGACAAACCCCCATGCTTTTCCCTTTTGCACCAGGAACCAGTTCCCACAAGCCCCCGGGTTTATTCCCCCTCACACCAAGGACCAATTTCATCCTGTCACAGTAGCCTTTCCCCCTGTAGCCTTCCCCCTGTAGCCTTCCCCCTGTCACAGTAGCCTTTCCCCCTGTAGCCTTCCCCCTGTCACAGTTGCCTTTCCCCTTTTTGCCTTCCCCCATTAATCTTCCCCCTTTTAGCATCATAAAAAAGAAATGCAGTAACACAGTAAACAAAAGTGGACGACAAATTGTTAACGTGTGGCCACTGGGGCAACAAAACACGAATGAAGAAGGGCAAGAAATAAGGAGAGAAACAGACATTCATTCAAACCATAACCATATAATCATACACGAAGGCAATACAAACAGGAATAGCAGCAATCAAAGGCATACAACAAGCTAAGGAGAAACAACATTAACAGTGCCACGCCACAGGGAAATGGAGAAGGATCGAAAGGAAAACAGAGTGGGGATAGGGGATAGGATTATATCTTGGCCAGAAGTTTGTCAATTCGTTCATTTGCCGCCCGTTGGTCACAAATCATTTGACGGGTTAGCTCCTCCACCTGGTTCTTAAGGGAAGCGTGACACTTTTCAAACGAGCATTCTCCTTCTGGAGATCCAACAGTACACCAGGTCCCGCACTGGACTGAGAGGCCTTAAGAACGGCTATTTCAACGTCCTTTTGGGTAACCAACATGGTGAGGCGCTCAATTTCTTCTGTGCCTCATCGCTGAGCCTCAATAAGGTTCGAGACAGTAGACTGCCCCCCAACACCACCTTGCCTAGCCACACACTCATATTCCTCGAGGGTGCTGATAGTGAACATTTGTTTGCGAGTGGCCATTGTACCACGTCCAAGAGGAACTCCAAAATGTTTGAAGACAGGAGTAAGCAGATACCCATAGGCCAACCCATGTCTCCCATCCTTGGAGCCAACGATTTTGATCATATGCTCAATCATAATGGCCGGTAGACTGATAGGCTGAAACGAGCTTAAGGCCTCCATAATGAACAAATCAGCCAAGGCAGCAACGGATCGACGCTCAGCTCGAGGTAGCACAACTTTGTTCACAAACTCAAACAACAGCTGATAGACAGGCTTCATCTGCTTCTTGAGCATTCTATCACTGTTCAGGTTCCCTTCAAGTTTCCCTATCATTTTCCGAAAGTCCCTCGTTGCGTGCTTATCCTTCACTATAAATTCCCCTGTAGTATGCACGTTCAGTATCTTTCCAAGAGAAATTGAATCAAACGCCAGGTCAACACCCCCGACAGTGGCAAACACAGATTCATCATCATCAGTGAAACACAGAGAGGCATAGAACTCAGTAACTTCACTTTCATACATGATGGGCATGGGAAGAGAAAACAGATGCTCCCACCCCTGATAACCAACGATTTCAATGAGTTCCTGCATACCCTGCATCCTGGCTATATCTGGATCAAAGATTCGCCCGCCTAAGACTTTTTGTTTCCTGATGTTAGCGACCCGCGCCTTAACATCATCTCCTACTGGGGAAGCAACTGGACGTTTACCTTTGGAGCTTTTGGCGATGATATGCTTTCTTTTAGAATGCACCACTGGAGCACCTGGTCCTTCAGCAGTTCTCCCAGTAGCATCAAGTTTCTTTTCTTTCTTAGAGATCCCGCCACCACCAAGAGCCCTCTTCTCAACTTTAGAGCTCCCCTCTATGGAATGAGATGAAGTACCACACTCTAAATCCACAACAGGAGACGACAGAGATTCCTCCTCAAGCACAGTTTGTCTGGTAATACGGCGTCTTTTCAACGTATTCTGACGGCTCTCTTCCAAGATTTGGTCCAAGGACTTCTTGACTGACCCTCTGGTAATAGGTCCTCCTGAGGTTCCCTCGGGCCGCCGAACAGTGGGGCGTGAGACAGAGCGCGACTTTCTCTTAAATACCAGATGAATGGGAACTTCATCATCATCAGGGGGTGAGGAAGCTTCCACAGCAGTTGCCAGAGGTACCGGAGGAACCAAGGTCTCCACGCCTGGCTGAGTAGGAGTGCCATCCCACTTTGGAGAAGCAACTATTTGCGGGACCTCTTGAGAGGAAGGTTCCCCGCTGGTGTGAACAAAAGGACAGACACTCCCAGAACCTGGTCGACACTCCTCTGCTGATGGGGACTCCCCTCCAACATCCTTCTCCCGAGCCCCTAGAGCTGTTATAAAACCCTCAATAATTTCAGCCTCACTTTGAAGAATATTTGGCGTACCCTCTTTGGATGCAGTCAGTCCACCTTCGAATAGGTTTTCAAAGGAAAAATCTGACCCGTCTTTGGTTACCACCGGACTAATAGCAGTCATCCCTGCAGTGTCACCCCCTGCCGTGCCCTCGTCGGGAGATAGAACAGCCGAGTCAACTGGGACTGCCTTGGGAGAGGGAATTCTGGGACTAGGAGAAGTGTGAGTGTCAGCACCCCCTAGGGAAGAAAGATTTGAGGATATGGGGGCGTCTAAGATGAGGTCATCTGCAAGTGGGTGTCCTTCGACGGAAGGAGGAGGAGAAGCTGAGCCGGCCATTGACAATAATGGAAAGACAGAAAAAATTTGAGTGAAGATGGTGAGAAGAGAGAGAAAATGCGCTTTGGACAAGAAGAATGTTGTGAATAAGGAGTGAAGAGTCCAAAGCATTTATGAGGGAACTGGTGTGGTAGAGAAACTGACGGATGTGACTTGGTAGAGCAGTTGAAACGGTGTCAGAATAGAGGGAAACACAATGACGTGGCACACTTTAATATGTGTTTAAAAATAGCTTAGAGTATGACTAAGAAGCTGACCTGTTTGAGGACTTGGTTCCTTGAGAGTTCCCTCAGAGCTTTAAACTTCTGATGAGTGAATATTCTGTTTACATCCTTACAACCTGTTTCCTCACCGTGCATGCATATCTGCAACAGTATAGATCTAAGTTAGACAGGCTACATTTGCCAATTTTGCCACAGTATACCTGCATCCCAGATCTAGCCATAAGCAGGAGAAGAGACACACAAGAATTGAAACTACACACTGGATCTAATCAAGCCCAGTTTCATTCGATTTCGTTCAAAATGCTCCCTTCCCAGAGCCTTAGTGAAAATGTCAGCCACCTGGTCCTCTGTGTTGCAGAACTGCATGCATATAAGTCCCTTTTCTACATTATCTCTAAGTAAATGATGGCATACGTCAATGTGCTTGGTTCGTTTGTGCTGGACCGAATTCTTTGCCATGTTCAAGGCACTGGTATTGTCACACATGAGCGGCACACAGTCTACAAGAATCTCGTAATCTTCAAGTTGTTGTCGGATCCACAGTAGTTGAGCACAGCATGAGGCTGCCGAGACATATTCAGCTTCAGCAGTGGATAGAGCAACTGAGTTCTGCTTTCGAGTCCCCCATGAGATTAGTGAAGAACCAAGGAAGTGTGCCATTCCTGATGTGCTCTTCCGATCAACCAGGAAGCCTGCACAACATCAGCGTACCCAACCAAAGTGAAGTCATCACCGGAAGGATAGAAGAGCACAAGGTCTGAAGTTCCCTTAAGATATCTCAAAATCCTTTTAGCAGCCTTTAAGTGAGATTCTTTTGGATTAGACTGGAATCGAGCACACATCCCTACACTGAATACTATATCAGGTCTGCTAGCAGTCAAGTATAGCAAGGACCCAATGATGTCTCTGTACATGGATGGATTTATTGGAGAACCAGGTTCATCATTGTCTAGTCGAGTTGAAGTGGCCAGGGGAGTGTCAATGGGCTTGGCCGATTCCATGTCAAACTTCTTGAGCAGTTCGGAGATGTACTTCTTTTGACTTATGGTGATCCCATCCAGCTGTTGCTTGATCTGTAGCCCAAGAAAGAAGTTTAATTCACCCATCATGCTCATCTCGAATTCACTGCTCATAAGCTTTCCAAAATCTTCACACAAGGAGGTTGAAGTTGATCCAAAAATAATGTCATCCACGTAGATCTGCACAATGAGTAGATTTTTCTCCTTCTTCTTTAAAAATAAAGTGTTGTCAATCTTCCCCCTTTTGAAGCCATTGCTAAGGAGAAATTTTGACAACCTTTCGTACCAAGCACGAGGAGCCTGCTTCAACCCGTAGAGAGCCTTGTCCAATTTGTAAACATGATTTGGAAGTTTATGATCTTCAAAACCAGGCGGTTGCTTTACATATACTTCCTCCTTCAAATGCCCATTTAGAAAGGCACTTTTCACATCCATTTGAAACAGTTTGAATTTCATATAAGAAGCAAATGCAATGAGTATTCTGATGGCCTCTATGCGCGCAACCGGAGAAAAAGTCTCCTCATAATCTATTCCTTCTTCTTGGTTGTACCCTTGAACTACCAGTCTTGCTTTGTTCCTAATCGTGTTTCCCTTTTCATCAAGTTTGTTTCTGTATACCCACCTGGTTCCTATGATGGATCTGTCAACTAGTCTAGGAACCAGGTGCCATACTTGGTTTCTCTCAAACTGTTCTAACTCATCTTGCATGGCATTAATCCAATCCGAATCCTTCAAGGCCTCTTTGACACTTTTGGGATCTATCTGAGACAGGAAAGCTGAGTGAGCAATCATGTTTCAAACTTGAGAACGTGTGGTGATCCCTTGGTCAAAGGAGGATATAATGTTGTCTAGAGGATGTGATGCCCTGTGCTTCTAGTTTGAGACTCTAGGAGTAGAGACATCGTGTTCCTGTTGTCTTATAGGTGTTGCAGAATCAACTATCTCATCATTGCCATTATTTGAATTCTCTTCCAGTGGGTGATCCGTACTTCTGGTTACCAGTTCCTTATGAGAAGCATTACTCAGTGAAGGCGTATGAGCATTTGGTTGTTGTCCATGCAACTTTGAGTCATTGCCTCCATGTCCATCCTTTTGATCACTTGATGTTTCTTGAGAACCTGATCCTTCACCAATGACAGAGGGCATTTTCAGTAGCTCTCCGGCTTCAAGGTCATCAGCAAGATTTGTTGCATTACCCAACACATTGGATTCGTCAAACACCACATGAATACTTTCTTCCACACACTGAGTTCGTTTATTAAAGACCCGATATGCTTTGCTCTGCGACAAATACCCCACAAATATACCTTCATCACTTCTAGCGTCAAATTTTCCAAGAGCCTCTCTTCCATTATTCAGAATGAAACATTTGCACCTGAATGCTCTTAGATACGACAACTTGGGTTTCTTTCCATTCAGCAGCTCATATGGAGTCCTTTCCAAAAGGGACTTGATCAAGCACCTATTAATCACATAACATGCAGTATTTACAGCCTCTGCCCAAAAGGTTTTGGATATTCCACTCGCAATCAGCATTGTTCTGGCCACATCCTCCAGTGATCTGTTTTTCCTTTCCACAACACCATTTTGTTGTGGAGTCCTTGGTGCCGAAAAGTTATGAGAGATTCCATTTTCAGCACAGAATCCATCAAACAGGGCATTATCGAACTCAGTTCCATGATCGGATCTGATGCTCACAATTTTACCTCCATACTTGAGTTCAACCTGTTTTGAAAAGACCACAAACACTTCAAACGTTTCATCCTTGGACTTCAAGAACAGTGTCCAGGTAAATCTTGAGTAGTCATCCACAATTACATATATGTAACGTTTCCCTCCTCTGCTAGCACATCTCATTGGTCCACATAGGTCCATGTGGAGCATTTCAAGAGGTCTTGAAGTACTCACCTCTTTCTTGGACTTAAAAGATGACCGGACCTGCTTTTCTCTAACGCATGCACTGCACATCTTTTGGTCAGAGAAGTTTAGCTTGGGCAGACCACGGACCAGGTCCTTGGTGATCAATTTGTTTAGCATAGAGAAGCTCACATGTCCAAGCCGTTTGTGCCACAGCTCACTGTTGTCCTCCATGGTGCTTAGACACTTCATATCATCATCTCCAATCAACCCCAACTTAGCTACATAAATATTCTTCCATCTTTTGGCTACTAGGATAACTTCACGCGATTCGATGTTTGTGACCGTGCAGCTAGATGAGATAAATATTACCTCATTACCTCTGTCACAGATTTGTGAGACACTTAGCAAACTGTACTTCAAACCTTCTACATAGAAGACATCCTCAATGGCATGAGCGACACTCCTTCCAACCTTTCCCACACCTAGGATGTAACCTTTCTTCCCATCACCGAAGGACACACTGCCTCCTTGAAGTGCCTTGAGAGAGAGAAATTCTTCAATTTTACCCGTCATATGCCTTGAGCAGCCACTATCAATGAACCATTTCTGACCATCTGCCTCTCTCTCTCCCTGCAGGCAATTTTAAAGATCAGTTTTTGGAACCCATATCAATCTGGGTCCCTTAGAATTATAAAAAGGATGAATAAGATTTCTTTTAGTCCATGCAGGTAAACTAATTTTCCTTCTCACGGCATCAGTTCCTTTATGATCAAAGATTTCCCTTGCAAGCTTCAAGTTTTTCTTAACAGCAGCTAATCGTGTTTCACACGATTCTTTGTAATGACCATTCTCTCCACAGTGAGTACATAACCAATTATCAGGGTTAGACACATATTTACTGTGAGGATCATAAGGTGCCCTTGATGTCTAAACCCAATACCTTCCCTAGTTTGCATGCACCTGGTGTTAGCAGTAGCAAGAGCCTTAGAGGACCAGGTCCATCTAAGCGACTTGTCAAGATCATTTTTTACTCTCATCAATTCCTCATGAAGAGCTATGTTCTTCTCAGATTGTGTCACCAAACTTAATTTACCCTTTCAAGCTCACATTCCAGTTGAATTTTAGCTTGAGCAAGAGAGCTCTCACCATTATGTTCACTTTCCATGCATTTTATGAGATTATCTTCTACGGTTATTTTATCCTTAATCAGTTCCCTTATTTCTTCATTGAGTCTAGTGTTTTCTAAGCCTAGCAACTTTCTAGTTTCTTCTAATTGTTCCAGCTCAGTACTTAGAGTTGTTTTCTCATTAACGACACCATAGTATGCATATATCAATACATCAGCAAGAGCTCTCAACTCCCTTTTAGAAAGAGTTTTGAGATCCTTCTATAGGTCACGAAAGCTTACCTCGTCATTTTCATCAGCATCAGATTGTGCCATGAGAGCAAAAATAGAATCAAATTTTGAGGGTCCATCTTCTTGAGCATACATGGATGTATCTGCGGGAGTCTCTCCTCCTTGATCTGACTCACTGTATGTGTCTCCCCAGGCTTCCATAGCTTGCCTTACCACCATGTCAGCTGCTTCTCTTCTTTTATACCGATCCTGCACCTGGTTCCTCTTCTGCACCTTTTCAGCATTGGCTTTGTACTGATCCTGTTTGTGCATAGGACAATCCTTAATAAAGTGTCCAGGCTTCCCACGCTTGTGACACAAGTCATTGGCCTTTTGGTACTTGCTGGCACTCCCTCTTTTCGTAAAGCCTCCACTTTTTCTCACCATCTTTTGAAATCGACGAGTCAGGTACGCCATGTCAAGTTCATCCCCACTTGAGTCACTTTTTGCTGACTTCAGAGCAAGGTTTTTTTCTTTCTTAGGATCTCTCCTCTCAAGATCTTGTTGTTTCTTGAGCTCATATGTCTTCAGGTTCCCGATCAGTTCATCCATACTCAGTTTTTCAAGATCCTTGGCTTCCGTGATTGCATTTACCTTGCTCTCCCATGAACTTGGAAGTACACTAAGAATCTTCCTAACCAGCTTGTTAGTTTTGATAATTTCACCTAAGCAGTGTAGCTCATTGATGATAGAGGTGAACCTGGTATGCATTTCCTGGATGGTTTCTCCTTCCTTCATTTTGAACAGCTCGTATTGAGTGGTAAGCATATCAATCTTTGACCGCTTTACTTGGCTGGTGCCTTCATGGGCTGTTTGCAATGCCTCCCAGATTTGCTTTGCTGTTTCACACGATGAAATACGATTGTATTCATCTGGACCGATTCCACACACCAGGAATTTTTTTGCCTTTAAATTCTTCTCTACAGCCTTCCGATCAGTATCACTGTACTCCTTTCTAGTCTTCGGAACTTTTGTGCCGTCTTCCAAAGTCTTCATAGGCACAAATGGTCCGTCGCAGATGACATCCCAAAGTTCTGAGTCTTCGGCCATTATGAAATCATGCATCCTTGTCTTCCACCAGCCGTAATACTATCCATTAAATCTGGGAGGTCGAGTAGTGGATTGTCCTTCTTCGAGATTAGGTGGAGCAGCCATTAGATTCGGTACTTTCTAGGTGTTAGCCGATTAGAAAGAACCTGCTCTGATACCAACTGATAGTTTACGTGCGTCCACCAATAACAAGGTAGAACCAGGTTCTTATCAAGTTCCGCAGATAGAAACAGAAAATAAATACACACGATGTTTACGTGGAAACCTCTTTGCCCAAGAGAGTAAAACCACGACCTACCCTGGTAGGATTTTCCAAACTTCACTAAACAACCGGGCAATGTTTTGATTTACAACTCCTAGTAAATCAGGGATTCAACATCTTAATCCCTCCTCGTCTCACAATATCTATATTACAAGACTTTGCAATAGCTATACTACGAAGACTCAAAAATGGCTAACTCTAGCCTGAGTGAAATCACAAAAATACAACTCAAAACACTACCTACAACAGCCACTCTTAAACGTGGAGTAGGTTTACAGATTTTAGCACAATAGACAAGAAATCAACATTTTAGACTTAGAAAGGTAATCCACTCTTGAGCAGCGTCAGTTCTCCAAATGTTGAAGCTTTGTCTTCTGCTTTTTTGCAAGTGAGGAAGTGTCCTACTTGTGTTGTGTGCAAAAAGTGAGCAATACCATTTTTGTTGACAAGGTATATATTTCAAAAGGTGGTCTTTTGTCCAGTGGATAAATGAAAGCATTGTCGCAGGCCTGCCACTGTGTTACGGCAGCAGCAGCAGGTCTGCACATAACTTTTTGTAGCAGTACAAGGTTGACTTTGTTTGATAGAGATGCTACCAGCGACTTGGTTCCCCAGCAGGTTTGTCATACCATCAAAACCTATTTCTAACAGGCACAAATAGCCAGTCGAATTTATTATTTATTTTTTTTAATTGATTTATATAGATTATAATTAATCATACACATATTATACATAGATTACATATATATTATATATTTGTCGATTATTTTAAATTTATGCAGTTGAGCGGGCAGCTATTCAGGTTAATTTTTTTTTTTTAGGTTTATCTATATTATATTAAGTAGGCGTTTGGACATGCGATTTCATCTCATGATTTCAAATAATAAGATGAAATCCTAAATAAGCAAAAAAATACTTGATTTAGAGTTCTAAATTATGAGATATTGACTTTTTCAAATATAAAATTTGACCCACAAGTTTATATTTTGTTAAAAAAAAATTCACCATTTTATGTATACCAATTATATTTACCAATCATTTACTCCAGATGTAATTAAAATTTGTGGTTGGTATTATTATTTTTACCAACCATGTGGGAGGATTATATTAAAGAGTAGTACACTACAACTCATGTTCAATTTTACTTTTTATTGAACTAAAGTTCGATCTATAAATATTGTATTTTTTGTAGAATAGTTTTGTGATAGTTTATTATACTTTGTTATGAACTTTTGCTTATTTGGTAAGATTGTATAATAATTGAGAAAATTTTAGTAGTTTTCACAATTTACGAGCTTTTTGTGTTCATGAAAAAAAATATATAATTTAAGAATCTCAAATTAAATGTCCAAACAAAACTTCAACTTCATCTCATGTGATTTCATATCATAATTTCAAATCATGATTTCATCTCACATGGCCAAACGAGCCCTAAAAACATAATATTAATTAAAAAATTTACCGTTATGGAATACCCTACATTAAATAAAATTGTAAATTTGCTATTTTTTTCAAATTATTGGCCACATATATTACTTAAAATTTAAAAACTAAACCCACTAAATAGAGTTGACTCTTCACTTCAGCAATAAAAATTTCAAGAACCCAAAAGAAGAAATAGGAGAAACCTTGTCACTATAATGAAACGGTAAGGCCTTCATTAATTGAATTGTATTCAAACTTCAAGCTGTTAACCAACCCGGTCTCATGATTGGCAACTAAGTGACCAAGCTAGGCTTATGCACGTCTAGTGCTAACCTGCGACTCAATTCAAGAAAACAACGGGCTATATCTCCACTGTAAATGCAGCCTTCGGCCGATAAGGCCGTATAGCCACCTGTAAACGAAAATAGCTAACCAACAACAGGCAATAGAAAGGATCCTATGCGGGCCGACAAGGCCACCATGTTGTCTAGTTATAACAGAAATGAAGACGAGCTACTATACTAGGCCTCACACGGCCAACACACGAAACATAACTGATTAAGGCCCTACACGGCCAGCATACAACTAACTAACTGACAAATGTAGTCTACAAGCCTCTAAGAGTACAAATAGTAGTCGGGACAGGGTCCTGCCCTACCCACAATGCTATATAACTAAAATACAGAAATTTCTACAACCTGGCAACTCTGAATAAAAGGAGCTAACTCAACTGCAGACTCTAAACAGTTGCTACTAAAGATCCTAAACCCTGTCTGTCTAAACCTACAGGCAAATAATGTAGCGTCCCATAACTGGGCGTCAGTATAATATATACCGAATATACAAGGCAGTAAATGAGTTGAATGAAAGCGGTGAAATACCGAAGGTAAGTAGAAAGGGGAGGAAGAAAGATTAACCTGTAAGCTGGCTTATTCGTGACCTGCGTCTAGCAAACACTACACATACATACGCGATGACCGCATAATCATATATTTTTAAGCTATAGCTAGCAGACAAGAATGAAAACAAGAACCTAACCTGGCCCCCATAAGCCTGGAAAGTACAACCAGGGAATAACCCACTCGGGGCCCCCATAAGCCTTAATGAGTGCACTTCAATCTATATACCCCTAACCAGGTTTCTATGACTCTACTGGTGCTATAGCCAACCTACCGGTCCCCTGGATCTGCAACTGAGCCCACTCGGCCCCTGATCTGTAGTTGTGTCTAAGTCCGGTGAACTCCTGATAATTACACCCCGAGCACCAGGCTCGACGGGAGTGTGGTGCCAATACGGCATATAATAGTTCAGCCATAGAATGAACTATATGAGGACCTGGGACCCCATCTTCGTCCCTCGCAGACGGCATGCCACTCTTCTGGAGCGACATCATCTCGCCCCTAGCAGGCGTCGACACATCTAGTAACCCTGGGGTGGTCATGGATGGCTCCTAAGTGAGGGCAACCCCAACCAAGGTGATGTACCAACATCTCAATCTAGCTACTCAAAAGGCGTAATTGGCCTTCTAGGCCTAACGCCACCGTTGTTCACCCCCTAGCATAGTCTGTAAGGCTGCTAGCAGGCATATGTCGTGCGCTTGTCTCTGATCAGAGGATCCTGATAGTGATCATGATCTCTAATAGTCTGGACTGAATAGGGCCAGATCTTAAATGGCTCAACACAACTCTCTATATGTCCTGCCCAGACATCTATAACTCATAATAACTGCGGGGTCGCGAATGATTGACTACTCAGTTCCTCTATTTAGGAGAACTTTTGGGCTGGTACTGGCTGAACATGCTCCTGAGCGATCGGCCCCTAACCCTCCACAGGAAACTTACTGACATTCTTAATTTGAGGGTAGTGCCATACTACACAGTGCTGGTACTTTAGACCCTATCCTACTCTGGTCCAATCTTATATGACATTTCTGGGCGATTCCTAGCTTTAAGGGCAAGTCTACCTAGACTTAGCCGTTTACGACAATCTGTACCTAAGTAGTTTCTAAGAACAGGCTGGGTAGTTTGCTCTGCCGTTGCCTGCAAATAAGATTCCCTTCCTTAGGGTATCCACAGGTCTATTTAACCTGAACGATTGGACTGCTTCCTGGGTGATCTGCCGGGTGAATGCTAAGTCAACTGGAACTGACAATTACTGCTAGTAGGTAACTAGATGACAGGCTGTCACTCAGCTCACTAGACAACCTTCGGCTGCTGACTCTCCGGTATGGACTTCCTATTTTGATTTCTGGCCCAGGGGCGTAAAGGTATGCCAATGGCCTCTGGGCGTGCTTTTCTGGCTACAAAGGTGCCAAACTAGTAGTTATATCGCCTAATTGCGCCTATACTGGTCAACTTACTAATTCAGGCTCGATAACTCTCACGAGCTCCTAAGGTTTAGGCCTGGAAATAAAACATACAATTCTACTAACACGATGAACTAGAGAATAGAAGAGTTTCTATGACGCTTCTAGCGCGTATCGTACTTATCATGTCTTTCCCGACGAGGAATATTGAGGTATAATCCATATACGTTTTCTAGCAGCTAACCAGAGCTTATATAACCGTAATCTACTTGATAACAGCTAATCACTGCATATCTACTCTTTATGTACTAGCAATAGTTAATTACAACATGCTCAATCACAATCTAATGGTAGCAACTATCTACAACATATGGAAAATCGTTACTTCTATTCGAAAACATAAGTCGTAATGTTGTACGACGAGAATACTTGCCGAGGGTTAAGCCTTACATACTTCGATTGTCGTTTCCTGAATAACCATTGAGTTTCCTCTTGTATTCGCCAGCTCTCTTCAGCTGTAATCATTATATTGGGAGAAAGAGATGAATTTCAATACCAAATTCGGCGTAAATTGATAACTTTCGGTACTAATATTGACAATACTTCAACTTAGAGAAACACGACCGAAAACGTATTATTTCCCAAGAGCTCAGAAGGGAGAAATACTTACTTGAAGCCTGTGATCGTATAGAAACTAGTTTGAAGCAATTCCGACAACTTTGACTCGAAAAGGTTACGATTTGCCGGGCGAATTTCACGAAAATAACTCTGTAGTAATATTCCTCACAGGCTTAAACTTAGATAACCTAAGTTAATTTGAGTCTGGGCAGCATTTGGTAGCATAAACGGACGAGAATTACCTGAAAATGGTGTGTTCCTCTTCTTTGGTCGCGAATCTGTTAAATTGAAATGAAACCAAATGAAAATATTAAACTTATATAAAACTTGGGCGGTGGATACGGGGTCTGTGCATTGCGCCGATTCACAAGCGTGCCACAGCGCCCAACGCGAAGGAAGGGGGTCCGTGACACACCGCTCCTGTTGCGACCTGCTCCGGCCTTCTCCCGCGTGGTCCAGATTCGACGCTCGTTTGACCTTTCCTCGGACCCTTACTCGTACGCATCATACTCTAAAACTCTTGACTAACGTATGAATAAGCTGACTAAATGTTAGGAACTTAGGGGATGTAACACAGATATTATATATTTGCTGACTATTTTAAATTTATGCAATTGAGTGGGCAGCTATTCGAGTTATTTTTTTTTTACGTTTATCTATATTATATTAAGTAGTCGTTTGGACATGCGATTTCATTTCATAATTTCAAATAATAAGATAAATCCTAAATTCTCAAAAAAACTTGATTTGGAATTCCAGATAATGAGACGGACTTTTTCAAATACAAAATTTGACCCACAAGTTTATATTTTGTAACCAAAAAAAAAATCTACAAGATATATACCAACCATTTATTTCATATATATACAAATTTTGTTGTTAGTATTATTACTCATAATCTTTATCAACTAAGTGGAGGATTATATTAAAGAATAGTACACTACAACTCATGTCCAATTTTACTTTCTATTGGACTAAAGTTCGATCAATAAATATATTTTTTTTGTAGAATGGCTTTGTGATAGTGTATTATACTTTGTTATGAACTTTTTACTTATTTCGTAAGATAATATAAGAATTGAGAAATTTTTAATAGTTTTCACAACTTATGGGTTTTTATGTTCATGAGAAAAAAATACAACTTAAAGATTTCAAACTGTATGTTGAAACAAAACTTCAACTTCATCTCATATTATTTCATATCATAATTTCAAGTTATGATTTCATCTCATATAGCCAAACGGGCCCTAAAAGCATAAAGGTCCTTAGAAATCTCAATTGAACCTTTTGCTTTTATTAAATACGCTACAATGAATAAAATTGTTATTTACTATTTTTCTCAAATTATTATTTAATTATTTTTATAATATTTTAAATGACATAAAATTATAATTATGTATAAACTCTTCGAAGAAATCTTGCAAAAGAATTCCTTGCGTGAAAAAAAAAAAAAAACTCCCTAACCACCACCACCACACACCCCCCCCCCCAACCACCACCATCACCACCCCACTCCATTTTTCCTATGATTTCCTATTTTTCTTGCATGAATTTCTTAACTAGTATGCATTAAATTTGTTTTTGTTTTTTTGTTATCCTAATATTCTCATACTTTTTTTATTTATGATAGTGGTATTTTAATAATCTAACATTTTTAAATTCTTTTTGGTTTATAAGTCTTTCTACTTCTATAAAAAAAATTACAATTGCATAATACTATCGTAACTTTGATTTAGTCTCAAGACTTTATGTGTTTAATTTCAAGTTTTCTTTTGTCTGAAAATCTATCTTTTTTGTTTTATCTTATCGATTTGAAGAAGACAATAATAATCTAATGTTTTTCTTAATAATTGCAACACCAATTGAAATTGCTTATTTTCAAAAATAATTTAACTTAGATTGTGTTCTTTAGTTGAGTCTAATATTGATATTATATTATCTACTTTAATTAATTCTAATATTGATATTATGTAATTTAAAATTTGTGTTATTTGTAACTTACATTCTTCATCTACTTATATATCCACAAGTTTCAATTATTTAGGCAAAATAATCCTCTGGTTTCATAAAATAATATTTTTTATAAAATTATAATTTTTCTTCCATATTTTAAATGCAGAATTCTTGTATAATTCGTGTGAATCTTTTTACATAAATATAATAATAGACTCTATTACTGAAATTTTTCATTAGGTTAATATCATTTAACTTATATTTCATATTTTAAATGCAGAATCTTTTTTAATTGTAGAATTTATTAGGTGTAGAATTTACCCCAATTATTCCTTCTAAATATTAGTTAGGTTTATTTTGACAGTCAATGTAATTGCTACGTCAATTCAAGTTATGTTTCTTTGAAATAATATTTAGTTAATTTTTAACATAAATATTATTAAAATTAAAAAAGCTAAGATTTATCAATCATATCGATCTAAATAAATATGATTAACATACTGATTAAAATAAATATATGATTAGGAGTTATAATACTTAATAAGTATTAGGGTAGAGTTATAATAGGCTAAACAAAGTTCACTTTTCACTTCAAATAGTACTTCACTTAACAAAGTCAACTAATATTTTGTAATAATTTTTTTCTTTGTATATTCATTTTTACAAATTGACTCAATACAAACGTATAAAATACGTATTCTAAATTTGAGAGAAAAAAAATAAATTTAGATAAAGAATAAATAACACTAACTTTAATTTGTCAAATTATCCTTTTAATTTATACTTTGTTAATCCAAAAAAAGAAAGTATAGGCAAAAGGATAAACATGGTTATTAATGGAGGGAGTAATAAACTAAAATGAGAAATCATATAAGATAGGTATATGAAACACATAAATCTTGAATTAATTTAAACATCAATGTGGATAGATTTTAAGCTATATCACTTATCTAGATGGAGAGATATGTTTCATCGGATATTCTAAATTTTTATATTTAAATTAAACTAAATAATTTATTTATATAATTAAAAGATATTAAAATTTTAAAAAATTTTAACTTTTTTTAGATAAGTAAAGTTTTACCTAATGAAAGAATTACATTAAATTTATATAATTTAATTAAAAATACATTTTAGAGGAAGAACCATTCCACGATAAAAGCAGCTCATTGTAAAAAGAGAATAATGGAATCTGAGTGGTTCTTGAAAACGAGCACCTTGAGAAAATCAAAACACATCTCTAATTCTTTTTTTTTTTTTAAAGGCTCTTTAACTTAGCCCAATGATTACAAACTCTTAAATGGAGTTAATTTTAAATTCGGAAAAGGACAAAGATAAAAAAATCTAAAAATATATGTTAAAAATATCCTTTAATTTACTTTTTTGGCTCACTTATATCCTTGAAGCCAACAATTTCTTTTAAATTTTATTTTTTTAAAATTATTTATTACATGTCTTTTTTCATTGGTGGAATAAAAAATCTTCCCCACCAAATTTTGTTCAATTGGACCCAAAACAATATACCCGTCCCATTCTGTGATTGAAGACCCCAAAATTTCAATTGGAGGATGTTTGAATCGGAAGAGAAGTTACATCATTACAAGCTGTAACTATTCTATATTCATAGACAGTCATTGCAGAACATCCAAAGTCTGGACCGGAATTACACTGAGGAAAGCAAATCAAAGAACTTGCTTGTCTACCATTCTCAGTCTCCCAAACATGTACCCGGAAATCCTCCGCCCCGCCACTAACAATTTTGTAGGGATCCATGTGCAAGAGATTTTCATTGCCTATATGTCCGTCTAATTCAGCTACTGCTTCTGCTTGGGTTCGATTGATTGAAGAAAATTTGGTGGGGTAGATTTTTTATTCCACCAATGAAAACAAAGACATGTAATAAATAATTTTAAAAAAATAAAATAAAGAAGAAATTGTTAGTTTCAAGGTTATAAGTGAGTCAAAAAGGTGAACTGGGGGTATTTTTAGACCTTTTCTATAGTTCAACGATATTTTTGGCCCTTTTCCGTTTTAAATTTGATAGAAAGCGTTGTCTATTATATATACTCCTTCTGTTTCAAAATAAGTGGTGGTTTAGTCTTTTGATTTTGTTTCAAAATAAGTGGTGTTTTATATAATTAAGAAAAATTAATGTTATTCTTTTAATTTTACCCTTATTTAAGTAGAGAGAATTTTACATAATCAAGAAAATATTAAAAAGTTACATCTTTTGCAAGATATTTACTAGAAGTAAATGGGTAAAAATACATTTTTTTTGTCTAAGAATGAGTAGTTTTTTTAAGGGGTATGCTCAAGTTAAAAGCACCACTTCTTTTGAAACAGAAGGAGTAGTCATTAGGCTAGCAACTACTCCCTCCGTTTCAAAATAAGTGATGTTTAGTTTTAAAATTTTATTTAAAAATAAATGGTGTTTTACATAATCAAGAAGACATTAATGATATTTTTTCAATTTTACCCTTATTAAATGGAGAGTTTTTTTACAAAATCAAAAAAATAATTAAGAGTTACATCTTTTTCAAGACACTTATTAGGGGTAAGTGGTAAAAATACATTTTTCTTTCTAGAAATGAATAATTTTTTTAAGAGGTGTGCATGGGCTAAAAGCATATTTTGAAACCGAGGGTGTACTATGCATTCAATCAATAGTAAATACTCTGGCCATTCAATTTTACTTGATTTAATATTTTTTTAGGAGTAATAAATAAAATAATAATTATATTAGTATTATTTTTTAATATAAAATTTTAATATTTTGAAAAATAATTATAATTAATAATAATAATAAATCAGAACTAAGTGATAAATTATCCTTATTTTTTCAAAACTGAACAAATAAAAATGAACATCTATTTTGAATATAGTTCACAAGTAAAAACGGACGGAGAAAGTAGCCTATTTAAATTCAAGAAAAAGTTTAAGGGTTTCATTGAAACTCAAACACTACTAAAAGCAATACAAAAATTGATGGATTGAGTTGGTACAAAAAATAGAGGGAAAATCCACCCAATTCATTAAAAAAAAAAATTAAAAATTAAATTTATTTTTAAAGAAAATTGACGGATATTCGTTTTTGTTTTTTTGCGCAAAAATGTGCAAAAACTATATTTCTAAAAATCATCAGAGTCTATCAATTTTTCTAAAAAAAAATTCTATGTCAGTTTTTAAATTCATTGAAACCGACAAACTCCCTTGCGCGTTCCTCGATTTTAATTGATCCAATCTGTTGGTTTCGTGAAACCAACTCAAGTCAAACTGACGAGTATAATCTGTTGGTTTGATGTTGATTTTCTTTAAAAAATCGGGGGAGTGCATCAATTTCAACCCTCTATATTTCTACATTGTTTTTAATAGTGAAATAAGTTTAAACTTTGATACTTTTAAATCATTTGGACATAAAAATGGTGTGGGAAAAAAATGAATATTTGAAAAAAAAAATTAAAGAAATTGAAATTGTGTTTGAATATGCATTTGACTTGAATGAAATATAAATTTTATGAGTGAAAAAGTTTTTATTTGAAAATTTGATCAAGATCATTTTTTTTTTCAAACTTAAAACTCATTATTAAATATTTTTAAACCATCATTGTATTAGAATTCGTATTAAAAAAAATCTATTCTCAATACTCTCGAAATCTCTTATTAAAATTAGGTGAGTATCAATTATCTCACCACAGTTCATATTGATTCCACTGCAAAGTTACTTGTATGTTTTGAAGTTACTAATACGGCAACAAGTGTGTTAAACTTTTTACAAGGATATTGAAAGTGAAATAGCCAATTTCATACAATATTCTTGTTTATAGTGTATCATCCAACATGCCAAACAACCTCTAACAATATTAAGTAAAACCAGTTAATTGTACAGCCTCGATATACATATATATATTATTATCTTCGGGAAAGACAATTGTAGGACCAATTACTCAATGAGATGTGCAAGAAAATCAACTTTTTTCATTCCATAGCTTCTACCTCTTAAATGTCTTATCGCCTGAAATCTTGTTTCAGATTTTGTTCATGCTCAGAAGAAACCTGAGCTCTATGGAAAGAAAATATCAACAGAATCCATGCACCATTATTTTGTTACTCCCGTGATCACCAACAAATGGATGTGCTGCAATGAGTGGGGTTATTGTTGGGATTGAAATAGTAGGGCGTCATTTTGATGGACAATAAATCAGATGACAAATAAAATTATACTAAAATAATTATAATATTTAATATGATTTGGTATATTGAGAAATCAATATAGAAAAACATAAAACAATTGAAAGAATAATCTTTTAAAGACTATATTCTGGATATTATTATGTTGTGTATGAGAAAAAAATCTTCTACTTCTCTTCCAAGAAAAGATAACTATTGTAAAATCTTTCTCCACAAAGAAAACAATTTCTACCATGAAATCCTTTTTGAAGTAAAACACAATTATGACGTAGAATCCAAGTAGGATAGGAAATTAAGGGCAAAGCCTAACAGTTATTTCTTTCTTAACTAGAGGTCTCGGTTTCAAGATTTGGATATGAATTTTTTTTTTAATAGAAAGCGCTATCTTCGAATGGGTCCTACCTAACTCGAATACAGATTAGTCGAGTTTCAATACAAATACCCCACACCAATTAGAAAATCAAAAAAGAACTCTTATAGATTTTTAGCTTTTTAAATTTTTACTATGTTCAAGTTTTATATATGGACAATATAGAAAAAACTATTTATATAAACATATCACTTAATAAGTACTCCCTCTGTTTTAAAATAAGTAGTGTTTTAACCTTTTGATTTTGTTTCAAAATAAGTGATGTTTTACATAATCAAGAAGATATTAATGATGTTCTTTTAATGTTACCTTTATTTAATGGAGAGAGTTTTATATGATCAAGAAAATATTAAATAGTTACATTTCTTAAAGATATTTATTAGGGCAAGTGAGTAAAAATATATATTATTTCTACGAATGAGTAATTTTTTTAAGGGGTTTGTATGAGCTAAAAGTACCACTTATTTTTAAAATAGAAAAAATAATAATATAAATAATTTTTTTACGACAAAAACTACGATGATTTGCTAATAGCGATTGGTGTAAAAATATTCACTACGATCAATATATGTAATTTTAAAGACTAAAGTTTACAAGATTATTAAATTGATTCATAACACTTTTTGACTTACTTTTGTGTTAGAGAAATATCTAAAGTATTTATAAGTAAAAATCAATTTTAAAATGATAAATTAATCACCTCAAATTTATGTTTTTTCAATCTATAAACAATTTTAGTTTGATTAGAACTTTTAACATATTTGATCCAGCTTCAAAACAGTATTTCTAGAGACGTAACAGTTTGTATTTAATAATTCGATTTGAAATTTTTTTATTTATATTAGAAAAGTGTTTTGTGTTTGACCAATATTTTAAAAGTATTTTAGGAAAAAAAAACTTTTTTAACTTTTGAAATAATAATTTATATTGCTCAAAAATACTTAATTTTTTCTTTAAAATCTCGGTGACACCTTTATTTTTTAAGTTAAATATTTTTGACTTATCAAAAACATAATCAAACAAGTTAATTTACTATTTAATCCTCAATATATTTTTTCTAATTCTCAAAGTAACTTTACCAAAACAAAATCCTTAACATCATCTCCCTCCATATTTGTCATTTCTCATTTTCTTTGTAAATATATTTTTATAAGAGTTTTGAGAATATTTAAACAAAAGAATTATTTATCAGTATCTTTTACCAAATGCAATAATTATTTATTATCAATTTTAGCATTTTTATTAAAATATATAATTATTTATTCATAAAATTATTTTTCTAACATTTAAAACTTATCAACTACTTATTAACATATAATGAAGCGAAATCTTTTTTTTTTATATGAGAAAAGATTATAGAAAATATTGTCAAATCACTATTTACTTCTACCAAAACAAATAACTACTTATTTACAAATTAATTCTCAATATTTAAAACTTATCAGCTATATTTACCATCATACATGCAGAAAAAAGCTCTCAATCTTTTTTTATAAGAAAAAATAATTCTACGAAATATCACCAAACCACTAGTTTTTTCTGTCAAAATATATAACTATCTATCTATAAAATTAATTCTCAAATATTTAAAATTTATCAACTATTTATCATCACACGGTGAAGTGAAATATCAATCTTTTTTTAATTACAAAAAGAGTTTTTCAGAATATCGCTAAATTACTAATTACTTTTATTAAAATACATAACTACTTATTTATAAAATTCTCAATATTTATAATTTATGAGCTATTTATCATCATGCAAAAACGAAATCTTGATCTTTTTTTAGAAGGACAAAGATTCTAGAAAATATCGTTAAATTAAAGTACTAATTACTCTTATAGAAATACATAACTATTTACTAATAAATTAAATTCTCAACATTTAAAACTTATCAACTATTTGTCTTGCACGCTGAAGCAAAATCACAATCATTTTTTATAAGAAAAAAAGATTAGAAAATATTGTCAAAGTACTTGTTAATTGAGAGAATTGAGTGGAAGGTAATAAATAAGTATTGAAATTTAAAAAGGTAACATTGACTTGGTATCATTAACTAAAAAATAGATTTAATTAGAGTGATTAAAAATTTTGGGGTGTAAATTAAAATTTTGATAACTTTAAAAAAACTTCCCTCCTAAATTTTCAATTTTAAAATTTAAATTTTCTCCTCTGTTTTTTTATCTTTTCACATCACTTTCTTCTTCCTCTTTCTCTTCTCTCTCCAGATTTTTCTTCTTCTGTCGTCTATATCGTCGTTGCCATCATCATTGCCGCTACCATCATCGTTGTGTTCATCTTTTTTATTGTGTTATTCTTATTCTCCTCTTTTTTTCTTTTATTTTTTCAAGCCATTTTTTTGCTCTTGTCGTGAGTTTGAAAATATATATTGAAAAAATTATGCAGAAAACAACAACTGAAACAACTGCTAAAAAATATGTAGCAAATGCTTCATCAATTGTAGCAACTACAACATATGTTTTCAGCAGTTACTGAATTTGCTGCATCTATTGCTGTAAAATTCTCAACTATGAGACGATGGTGACGACAAATAAAGTGGAGGAGGAGCTGGTGGTGGTGACAGTGACAATAGATAAGGAAGAGTAGTGGTAATGGCGGAGGAGGTAGTGGTAGTGGTAGTGGTGGCGGAGGAGGAAAGGAAGGTGATGATGGCGGGGGAGGGGAGGGGGGGGGGGGCGTGGGCAAGGAGGTGTAGGGGGAGATATGAGTTTGGTGTAAATAATAAAACTTGAGGGCTTTTAAAATTAGTGTCATTAACATTAATCTTAAAATTGTCACATCTATTCAATATTTAAGACTTGTGTCACTTTTTCCTAATTTTGAAACTTTCTTTTTACTCTTAATTCACTATCTCTAGTTACTTCTATAAGAATATATAACTACTTATTTATAAATTAAATTCTCAATATTTGAAACTTATCAACTATTGTCTTGCACAAAGAAGCAAAATCACAACCATTTTTTATAACCAAAAAAAAAATCTAGAAAATATCGCAAAAGTACAAGTTACTTTTATCAAAATACATAACTACTTATCTATAAAATTAATTCTCAATATTTAGAACTTATAAGCTCTTTATAACACATTAAAGTGAAATCTCAGTCATTTTTTATAAGAAAAAAGATTT
Source organism: Datura wrightii (assembly GCA_035772735.1). NCBI lineage: Eukaryota > Viridiplantae > Streptophyta > Magnoliopsida > Solanales > Solanaceae > Datura > Datura wrightii. Next base: position 7,873,778 of record JASDFA010000029.1, on the reverse strand, counting down.
TAGGTAATATTGTCAGAGTAGTAGTTATTTCTATAAAAATACATAGCTATTTATTTATAAAATTAATTCTCAACATTTAAACTTTATCAGCTATTATTTGTATATAAAATTAATTATCAACATTTAAACTTTATCAGCTATTTATCACACATTGAGAAAAAATCTCAATCTTTTTGTATAAGAAAAAATATTATAGGAAATATCGTCAACTCACTAGTTACTTTTATCAAAATATGTAACTACTTATTTATAAAACAGTTCTGAACATTTAAAACTTATGAGCTACTTATCACATACTGAAACGAAATCTCAATCTTCTTTTAAAAGGAAAAAAATTCTAGAAAGATATCGTCAAAGTACTAATTATTTCTATCAAAATATATAATTACTTATTTATATATCAATGCTCAATATTTAAAACTTATCATCTATTATCATCAAAGACTGAAGCGAAATCCTGATCTTTTTTATAAGAAAAAAATTATAGAAAATACCCTACAAAGTACTAATTACTTCTATCAAAATATATAACTATAAATTTATAAAATCGATTCTCAACATTTAATTTATAGATTATTTATCATCACATACTGAAGTGAAATCTCATTTCGTTTTATAAGAAAAAAGATTATAGAAAATATCACAAAAATACTAGTTACTTCTATTAAAATATATAATTACTTATTTATAAAATCAATTCTCAACATTTAAAATTTATCAACTATTTATCATAACACACCGAAAGAAAATCTCAATCTTTTTTAAGAGAAAAAGTTTCTAGAAAATATCGCCAAATTATTAGTTACTTCTATCATAATACACAACTATTTATTTATAAAATTAATTATCGATATTTAAAATTTATCAATTATTTATCATGACATACAAAATAAAATCTCAATCGCTTTTTATTAGAAGCCAAAGTACTAATTTCTTCAATCAAAATGCATAACTATTTACTTATAGAATCAAATCTCAACTTTTAAAACTTATTAGCTATTTATCATCACATTGAAGTGACGTCTTAATCATTTTTTATAAGAAAAGAGATTTCAGAAAATATCGCCAAAGTACTAATTACTTCTATGAAAATATAAAATTATTTATTTATAAAATTAATTTTCAATATTTAAACCTTATCGGTTATTTATCATAACACACTGAAGCAAAATCTCAATCTTTTCTTATAAGAAAAAAGATTTTAGAAAATATCGTCAAAGTATAATTACCTATATTAAAATATATAACTACTTATTTATATGTCAATGCTCAATATTTAAAACTTATCATCAAGCGCTAAAGAGAAATTTCAATTTTTTTTCATGCGGAAAAAGATTATTGAAAATATTGTCATAATATTAGTTACTTCTGTCAAAATATATAATTACATATTTATAAAATCAATTCTCAATATTTAAAATTTGTTTGTTATTTATCATCACAAACTGAAGCGAAATTTTATTTTTCTTTACAAGAAGAAAGATTTTGGAAAATATCGCCAAAGTACTAGTTACTTCTATCAATATATATAACTACTTATTTATAAAGTTTATTGTCAATATTTTAAACTTATCAACTATTTATTATAAGACATTGAAGTGATATCTCAATATTTTTTTGTAAGAAAAAAAATCTAGAAAATATCTCCAAAGTACTATTTTTCTTCTATCAAAATATATAACTACACCTATTTATAAAATCAATTCTCAATACGTAAAACTTATCATCAATTTATCATCATATACTGAACTGAAATTTTAGCTTTTTTTTTTTAAAAGAAAGATTCTAGAAAATATTGTCAATGTACTAGTTACTTCTATCAAAATATATAATTACTTATTTATAAAATCAATTTCAACATTTAAAACATATCAATTATTTATTACAACACGCTGAAGCAAAATCTTAATCGTCTTTTATAAGAAAAACATTCTAACTTCTATGAAAATATATAACTACTTATTTATAAAAAAAATCTCAATATTTAAAACTTATCATCTATTTATCATCATGTACTGAAGTGAAATCTCAAACTTTTTTATATGGAAAAAGATTTTAGGAAATAATGCCAAAGTCCTAGTTATTTTGATCAAAATATATAATTACTCATTTATAAAATCAATGTTCAACATTTAAAATTTATGTGCTATTTATCATCATCTACTGAAGCAAAATCTCAAAAAAAAATTATATGAAAAAAAATTCGAGGAAATATCACTCAAATACTAGTTACTTCTATCAAAAAAAATATAATTACTTATTTATAAAATCAATTCTCAATATTTAAATTCATCAACCATTTATCATAACAAGTTGAAGCAAAATCTCAAATTTTCTTGAAAAAGAAAAAGATTCTAGGAAATATCTCCAAATTATTAGTTACTTCTATCAAAATACATAATTAATTATTTTTAAAATCAATTATCTACATTTAAAACATATCAACTATTTATCATAACATATTGAAGCAAAATTTTAATCTTTATTTTTAATTTAAATAAAAAAGATTCTAGAAAAAATGTTAATGTACCGTTTACTTCTACCAAACTATATAATTACTATTTTAAAATGAATTTTTAATATTTAAAACTTATCAGCTATTTGTCACTGACTAAAGAGAAATCTCAATTCTTTTTTATAAGAGAAAAGATTCTAGAAAATATCCCAAAGTACTGATTACTTCTATCAAAACTAATAATTACTTATCTATAAAATTAATTCTCAATATTTAATATTTTTCAATTATTTATCTTCATATAATGGAGCAAAACTGATTATTCTTTTTTATAATGGAAAATTTTTCTGAAAATATTGTAAAATATTAGTTACCTCTATTAAAATATATAATTATTTATTTATAAAGTAATTTCAATATTTAAAACTTATCAATTATTTTATGATCACATGTTGAAGCAAAATGTCAATCTTTTTTTCTTTACAAGGAAAAAGATCCCAGGATATATTACCAAATACTAGTTACTTTTATCAAAATATTTATTTAAAAGATCAATTTTTAATATTTAAAACTTATCAACTATTTATCATAGCATACTGATGCGAAATCTTAATCATTTTTCTATAAAAAAAATAAATACAAAAAAATATCGCCAAAGTACTAGTTATTTTTATAAAAATATATAACTACTTATTTATAAAATCGATTTTCATAATTTTTTATCAACTATTTATTATCACATACTGAAGATAAATCTCAAATCTTTATTTTATAAAAAAAACTCTTGAAAATATCCCCAAAGTACTAATTACTACTGTCAAAATAAATAACTACTTAATTATTAAAAAACTTATTATTAATATTTAAAATTAATTAACAATTTATCATGACACATTGAAATGAAGTCTCAATCATTTTTTTATAGGAAAAAAATTCTAGAAATATCGCCAAAGTACTTGTTACTTCTATTAAAATATATGATTATTTATTTATAAAATTAATTCTCAAGACTTAAAAATTTTCAATTATTTATCATCAACTAGAATTAGTACCTATATTCTATCCTCTCCAGACCATATTTGATGGGATATTACTGGGTGATTGTTGTTGTTGTTGTTGTTAGAATTAGTACCCGCGCAATGAGCGGATAATACTTAAGAAAAGAATTATTTAAAAATATCAATTAAAAAAAGACTTAAATTTATAAAATTATCAAATGAATAAATGATCATAAAAAATTTCTTTCACTTGACCAATAGGCAAACCAACAAAGACTAATGAAATAAATGTCAATGTTTCCTCTGGCTTATGTTTTCTTGAATAACCACTATAACGGAGCTATCACCAGATCCTTCCAAGTATGACATGATTTATTCTATAAATTCACCCCAAAAGATAGCTAGAATATTCTTCATCTTACTTGAAAAAACACAACTTCACATTGATAAAAATAGTGACATTAAAATCTATAAGTTAATTCTAATCATGTTTGCGAGCTTATCCGTGATCTTGTAGCTCCATATACATTAAAGTATTGGTCTTATCACCTTACTTGTGTGATTGCACTTCTCTCACTACAAAAAAAACAGCGTTTAGTGACGGATTATAGCGTCAAACAAGGATTCGTCGCTAGTTAACAACGGGTATGAAATATTGAGTTGGTTACTAAAATATTAAAAAAATATTAGGTATCTAAAACAACGACGTCTTAGCGACAGAAAATTGAATCCGTCACTAAAATTTGGCGCCATTTTTTTCCTACGGATTTAGCGATAATAAGGCAGCGACAAAATCATTTAAGAGGGGCGACAGATTTAACGACGTTCTTTTTGTCGCTAATATTATTTTATTTTTTAGTTTATATATTAAAAGATATCGCTACGAAAAATATCCATCATTAGTTATTTTTTATTAATTACCGAAATATTTAGAGATGAAATTAATTTTCATCGCTAAATTCCGTCGCTAAAATCCATTAAATATACGAGTTACTAGGGCAAACTCACCTCTTTCATTAGATTCATTAAAATTCTCCCAAATTCAGAGAGAGGCGGATTGACCATGACAACTTCTTCCAAATTCAGATACTAGGGCAAACTCGCCCTCTTTCTAGGATTGACGAACTGAGGTCAATTGCAATGGCAACAGTCAGTGAGGTTTGAAACAGTCACTGATGGAGCTAATTTCTTGTCTTCATAAATTGAGGTAAGTTCACCGATGGGAGTTTTGTTTGTCTGGGGTGTTTTCCATCGCTTGTTTCATACTAACAATTGTCTTTATACTTTTCAAGGGTCTAAATGTTGATGTTAAATTCTTGTTTCAGCTTGGAGGCATAGGAGACTAGAACCTTCTCTAGAAGGTGGCTAGATCTTTTGTGTGCTCTGTAGATGTACCGGTTGTTCTGATGGTAATGCAAATATTTCACAGTTTATTAAGAAAAAAAAACTTAGCTGAGCAGAAAGCTAAAACATGTGTACAGAGATGTGAAAGAAATATTTTTCAGAAACGAGGAAAATATATTCTAGATTTGGAATTAAGAGATACCTTCAATATGGTACATTAATATATCCTAGATTTGGAATTAAGAGACAACATTTCTGGTATAGCATAACTGGAACTTATGAAAGCAGATAAAAAATATGATCACCGTACCTGGAAAACTTAGTTCTCGAGTCTCATGTTTAAAATATGGGGAAGGTGTTTGTTTGTCATGGGGAGAGGGAAGGAGTACTGCAAAAGATTTTAATAGGGAGAGAAAATAGGAGAAATAGAAAAGTAATCACGTTACTTTGTCTCTGAATTGGATTAGAAATACATCTACCCCCAAACTATAGGGGCAACAAACTAATCTATGTCCTTCAAGAAAAAACATTGCCTGAACTTTGAAATGCAAGTACTAACTAAATGAACTTAAACAACATTATTTACTGTATAATATCCTTAAACAGCATTATTTTCAGTTTTAGAAATTTTGGTTTCTTAGTAAATTTTTTTTTTACGTAATTTAGTAACTTGCGTCAATCAGATAGCAGGGTTATAATCTACAATATTATTAATCTCGAAAAGTAACTTGCGTCAATCATGATTCTTTTTAAGGAAGATTTCAACAACAATATATTCCTTTCTCTTCTTATGATTATTATAGTTTAATAAGTTAGATCAACTCATCATCATAATCACTCTTGCTTAAACATATTTAGATTTGGGCGGTTTAAGCAGGTTACATTGATTTGAGTTTGTTTTTGCCCCCACTTCACTTGAATGCACTTTATGAGGTGAAAATAGTCTGATCAAATACTGATGCTTATATTATATGAGAAAATATGAACATTAAGATCACAATCTTAAAGAGTAGGTGGAGTGATGACAACATTACCATGTTATGTTTTTCCCCATATCATATTAAAGTACCTGATACTAGTATTATGAAAGAATCTTTTGTCTATTTTGATGGTGTTTGCCACTAATATTTAGCTGTCCCTTGGAAGCGCTTGTGTAAAGCCTATATATTTTCTTATAACCATGCTATCCAGGCCAACTTGCACGTATCTCGATAAATTTTAGGTAATTATTGCTAAAATCCTCCTTTAGATGATCCTTTTTTTTATTTTATCTATTGATATTGACACTGATATTTTTTCTTCTCGGTTTCATGGGATTCAAATCTTCAGCACTTCCAATATCATCTCTCTTTCCATTTCTTTATTTCATGGTAAGATCATTTTGTACTTGTTCAAGTTTTCTCGAATACACTTGATTAAATCAAACTGAGTATCTTTATTTGTATTATAAAATTTCTTTTATGGACTCCACAAAAGGTCATTGTTTTTGTTTTCTCTAGGTCAACAACAACACACAGTAAAAAATGGTGTAATTGTTTTCTCTATACTTACAAAATTTTGAAGTTCTTTCAAAAAAGGTTTAACTATTTTGTTTGGAAGTATCAAGGGGAAAAGGAAGTGATCGGTGAGATGTCTAGTGATTTACATCATCGTACTTAACCTGGATGGCAATATGATAATCCATATCGCCAAATGATTTTGGATGCAGCTGGACCAAACTTTGCCCAGGGTTCGAGTTGGCAATCTTATAGTTATACTATTGAACCTGAGTTGTTTCATGATCCTAATCCTTCAATGGAGGAGGAACCTAATCCTGAGTCCCAGAGGTTCTATGATTTACTACAAGCAGCTGATACAAAATTGTATAATGGTTCTTCCCTCTCTCAACTTGCTGTAGTTTTTCGGATGTTAAATATAAAAAAGGAGAACACTTTGTCACAGAAGGGTTATAACCAAGTGATGCAACTATTGGAAGAGGCTTTACCTGAAGATAATAAAGTGCTTGATAGTTATTATCAGACCAAGAAGCTAGTGCGTAGCTTGGGTTTGCCCGTTGAAAAGATTGATTGTTGTAATTCAGGATGTATGTTGTATTGGGGTGACGATAAGGACCTAACATCTTGCAAGTTTTGTGGCTATGAGAGATATAAACGTCGCGTTGGTTCTCGTAAGATAAAATTGGTCCCTTACAAGAAAATGTATTATTTTCCTCTTATTCCTAGATTACGGAGATTATATGCGTCCCATGCTACAACTACCGACATGAGATGGCATCATGAGCATATACAAGAAGAGGGGGTAATGCGTCATCCATCAGACTCTGAGGGTTGAAAGCACTTCAATGAAACTCATTCCTTTTTTGCTGCTGAACCAAGAAATGTGAGGTTGGGGTTGTGTACTGATGGTTTTCAGCCATTTGCTCATTCGAGGAGAAAGTACTCTTCATCACCAGTGAATTTTCACTCCATATAATTTACCTCTGGGGATGTGTATGAAGGAGGCGTATATGTTTTTAACTATCATTGCTCCAGGGCCATACAATCCTAAACATAAAATTGATGTTTATCTATAATATTTAATAAAGGAATTGACCTTGTTGTCGGAGACAGGTGTAGACGCATTTGACATCTCAAAAAAGCAAAACTTTCAATTAAGTGCAGCTCTGATGTGGACAATCAATGACTTTCCAGCATATTCTATGTTATCGGGATGGAGTACTGGTGGCAACTTAGCATGCCCTTATTGTATGGAGGAGGCACAATCCTTCAGATTGCAACATGGAGGGAAAACAACTTGGTTTGATAGTCACAAAATGTTTCTTGACCAAAATCATCCATTTAGAAAAGATCGTAAAAACTTTCTTAAAGGTCGTACTGTCACAAGATCGCCACTACCAGTTAGAATAGGAGAAGAAATTTTGAATCAAATTTGTGAGTTGGGGATAAGGAAAGTAACTGAGTTAGATGCAGAAGAAGTCAATAGGAGATTATGTAAGTCTTGTGGATGGAAAAAACGAAGCATCTTTTGGGATTTGCCTTATTGGAGTTCTAACATGATACGACATAATCTTTACGTCATGCATATTGAGAAAAATGTCTTTGATAATATATTTAACACAGTTCTTGATGTTGAAGGCAAAACCAAAGACGATCCGAAAGCACGTCTATATATTGCAAAATATTGCGATCGACCGCAGTTGGCAAGGAATCCTGACGGAAGCTATCCCAAAGCTGCATATACAATAGACAAGAACAAAAACATGTGTTGTTCAATTGGTTGGAAGGTGTGAAGTTTCTAGACGGGTATGTTTCAACTATGAGTCGATGCTTAGATACAGACAAATTTAAGTTATTTGGCATGAAGAGTCATGATTGTCATGTGTTTATGCAACGACTGTTGCCAATTGCATTTCGTGAGCTACTTCCTAGTAATGTGTGGCAGGCACTTACAGAGTTGAGTTTATTTTTAAATGATCTTACTTCAACTGTTTTTCGAGTGGTGGACTTGGAAAGATTAAAGGTACACATCCCACAGATATTGTGTAAGTTAGAACGCATATTCCCCCTGGATTCTTTAACTAAATGGAACATTTACCCATGCACTTGCCATATAAAGCACGAGTTGCTGGATCTGTACAATATAGATGTATGTATCCTTTTGAGAGGTAAATATAAAATAAATATGCTTTTATGGTGACAAATATGCTATACATGACATTATAATTTAATGATTTAACTATATAGGTACCTTCGAACTCTTAAAAAATGATTGAGAACAAAGCTAGTGTTGAGGGTTCCATTTGTGAAGCGTACTTGATGGTAGAGTCAATGCAATTGTTTTCTCATTATTTTGAACCTCATGTTATGTCACGTCATCTAAATATCACCCGTAACAATGATGGTGGTGTTATGGAAGATATAGAAGGAAATTTATCAATATTCACTCATCCAGGCAGGCTATCTGGAGAAGCAAAAAGAGGAATTTATCCCTTCAAGAAATTAAGGCTACCCAAACTTATATTCTACTAAATTGTAAAGAGGTTGAGCCATTTGTGAGGTATCATTTTAAAGTTATACTTGCTTAATATAATAAATATATCATTATGAGTTTCTATTTAACTTATTGTATTGCAATGAAGCATGTATGTGGAACGTTCGCAAAAAGAGTTTTCGAATCTATCTCAAGATCAAATAGATGAGAGTCTCGATACATATATTTCTATATGGTTAAAGGAATATGTAAGCCTCCAACAATCATTATCTTTTAAACTATGTTTGTTTAAATTGGCTCGTGAAATTAGACAAAGTCTCTAATCTTTTTTTAAATAGGTTCGATCTAACCATATTGAGAATGAATACTTGCGTAGTCTTGCTCATGGACCATTAATAAGCGTGTGTGCTTATCCGGTGTACTTTGTTAATGGATATAAATTTCACATAGTACAACGCGGTAGTGCAAGGCCAACAATGAATAGTGGAGTTTGTATCTCGGATTCAAATATTGTCGATTACTATGGGAGAATACAAGAGATTATACAAGTTGAATACCGTAAAACACCTTTGAAGCAAACTGTGTTATTCAAGTGTGACTAGTTTGATCCAACAATGAATGTTGGTGTTAAGGAGCATAATCAATACAAATTTATCGATGTTAATCATCGTCGTCGATTTAGAAAATATGAACCTTGCATTCTTGCAATGCAAGCAACTCAAGTGTGTTATGTGCCATATCCTAGCACAAAAAAAGGAAAAGGATGATTGGTTAGCAATATTGAAAGTAAAACCTCGGGATGTCATTAAATTACCTGATGAAGGAATGATCACAACACCAGAATTGGATCTTTCATTCCAAGTTGAAGAAGTTGAAGTTCATGAGATAGATATGAATATTGTTGTTGATGAAATTATACTCTTGTATGATCCAAATGGGGAGACAATTGAAATGAATGATCCAAATGATGATGGATTGTTGCCAGAGCATCATGAATTAGAAGAAGAAGAAGACGAGTATGAAACTGAGGATGATACCGAAGAGGATGAGGAGGAGGAGTTCGAAGAAGAAATAGATACTGACTAGTGTATTGATAGAGTGTGCTACTTTATCTTCATCGACTTTTGTTTGTAGTAATATGTTATGGATGCTACAAGTTACATGATATGTCTACATTTGTTGGTTGTCTTTTGATGTCTAAGCTTTTTACCATTTTCATAATGTATGCACAATTCAAAGACTTTTATTTTAATATTATTCATTACTTAGTTACTGTATATGCTTATAGCTGAACTTTTTTAAAATTTTGATTGTGAACTGTTTGGACAGATTGTGAACTTGTTGGCAGATTGTCTTTGCCTACGGAAAGTAGAAAAAGGAGATTTTTTATTCAGGTAGGCATGTTGGTAACTCTTTTTTGATGTATAGCCCCAAGAGTTTTAGTCTAATGTCTAATGTTTCATTGAATTGGAAATTTTCTTAGCTGAAACACTTGGCCTTCATTGATTATTGGAGATGTTCGGGTTCATATTTTGACGTAATGCAGCATCTTGTTTTCTCTGTTTTTTATCTGATATTTGAGAACTTGTCAAGTGATATTTTTCTTGGTAGGTGTTAGGTTTGTAATATCCCAGTGACCCTTAAAAGTTATAGTATGTTGACAGTACTTGTTTTGTTCCTTTACAAACTGCACATAGTTTGAACAAAGTAGATAGTAACGAGTAAGCTGGTGTATGCAAATGGATTTTTCTCAATTTGCCGTGTAAATCTGTTTCTCTCCACTTGTTATTTCTTCAAATTTTGGCATGTCTATCCCCACCCCCTATAAATTGGTATTGTTTCCTTCAATATGGTAGCTAGAAAAGAATTTCTTGTTCTGCTGGAATTATTTTGCTCGCATTTCATTATGAAAAGAGAGCAGCTTTTGATCAATTTTCTCACAAGTATTTTAACTGTGATGGCATGTGACACATTTGAATAATAGCAATAGCAATTTTCAATGTTAAATCACCTTCATATTTTTGGCTTGCAATATGGAACCTGGAATTTGATAATGCTGCTATAGTGCTTTCCTGTCAAAGTAGTAAGATGACCCGCGAACCTGGAATTTGATAATGCTGCTATAGTGCTTTCCTGTCAAAGTAGTAAGATGACCCGCGGGGAGTTTTTAACTTAAATTGTTCCTTAAGTTTGAGGTTTGGTCTAATATATTCAGTCTTTTAATCAGCACTGGATCGATCAATTTGTGTAAAATGACAAATTACCCAGGGGTTTATACCTCTCATTGTTCATGGGTCTATTGGGTTATTATTTTCTTTCAATTGGGTTTACTATTAAGCTGTGGTGGAAGTGTTAAATTGAAATTATGTGATGGTGAAGGCGCTTAACTTTGTAGCATTTGTGTGTTAACTTTATGAGAAACAACTCATTCCTGTTGCCTGCTTCTCTTGTCAACAAAAACTAGACTCTTTCACTACGAAAAAGATGACAACAACTTCCACCATTAGTTCTTATCCCTCTTATAGTATAATAAATATGTCTAAAAAAATCATAGTTTATACCTTATGAAGTCAGTAGTTAAAGACATAATAACAATTTCACTATATTAGACTATTAGAGAGGTCTTAACTGATAGAATCGTGCACATATAAAATACAGTTTCAGTTCTTTTAAAGTCATGTAAAAAAAATCCTTGAGTTCCTCTACTACTCTAGTTTGCTAATTACTCTGAAATTATCAATTAATTTGCATTTTCTGGCTGGCCCATTTGGCATTGATCTGGAATTTTATCTTTGCGGTAGTATAGAACATGGAAGACATAAATGAATAAAATTGTTTCCAGCAGTTACTATATATTACCAATATTTTTTTCTTGTAGCTATGACTCGAGGCAGAGGCAGAGGTCGAGGTAGTACAAGTCGTGTAAGCAAGGTGTCAGTTAGAGGTCGAGGTAGCACAAGTCGAATTAACATGCCTAATGTTCCCATTCCCACAATTAGTTCTCAACAAGATGGACGTACCAGTTCCTCTCGTGGGCCAACACATATCAACCAAGTTCAAACATTAGCTCCTACTAGTTCTCTACCAGTTCAAACATCAGGTCATGCTAGTACCTCGTCTGTTCGTTCTGAACCAGCTCCTGTACTACCTAATCAGAGCAATGGAATAGGCGAGGATGCATCTAGTCAAGACAACACAATAGGTGAAGGGGAGAACAACAGTAGCCGTGGGCAGCGGACATTTATTTTTCTTTCTCCTTCCGGGTTAGTTCGTGCTTGCATTATTGTTATTTATATATTGTAATTGTTTTATGATAGACTTCATATACTGAGAAAAATTTCGTCTAGGTTGGAACCTTCGAGTCTTTCAAGCATGAACTTGATCCTAAGGGAGTTAATTGGAAAAGTGTCTCACAAGAACTAAAAGATTTTTATTATGATGAATTCGAGGTATAATATTCCACCATTTTAATTAAGAAAATTTAGTCACTTTTATAGATTGGATATCAATATTGTTGCTTTGTAACATTATGTAGAAGGCATGCTATTGGGATCCATTGATTGATAGTCAAGTCAAGATCCAATGGCATAGGATGGCATAGGAAGGCAGCGAGAAGGTATAGTGATTTCATTTCGGGCTTAAAAACCAGTGCAATTTGAGAAAAATTTGTTTCAAAAGAAATATGAGATAGTTGGATGGAGTATTGGAAAGATCCTAAGATTATTGAGAAATCAAAAATAAATTTAAAGAATCGTTGTGGCATTAATGAGAATGCAGTTGCCACTGGGACTCACACGAGAGGCTTTATTTCCATTGGTGAACATTGCAAGAGACTTGTAAGTTTGCTTCTTGTAATCTTGAAGTTTCCTCTTTGGCCGATTGTTGTTCCTTCTTTTCAAGGGGTGTTTGGTTTGAACTTTTATGAAGTAATTAATTTTCAAAACGAAAGTAAATACACAGTAATGGTTCATTACATATAAATAATTGCATCATGCCCACCAGTCCTTCTTCTTCATTAGAAAAGTAAATACACAATGGTCCAGTTTATTGCGCTGCAGGTAAACTGGATATTTTTTCCTTTTACATCTTATTTAGGTCCATTTGGCTTCTTCTTTTTTCATCATTTAGGTTTCGAACTCCCACTTCTAGGAGGCATACTAAAAGCACGTGGAATGTATTGCTAATTGAAACTGGGGTCTTTTCAACTGAAAAACGACCACTGCCAAAGTGCCAAACAATTTGATGAAGAATATCCACCCTAATATACAGCCAATACAGAGGAGAAAAGGTTTTGCTGGTAATTCAAGAGTAGATTTGCCTGCTAACGAGGAAATAAGATAATAGAAGGGTCTCTCTGCAGCTTACCGTCATTTATATCTAGCTTCTTTATCTTTTCTTCACACCAGAATAACTGCTCCTTACTAATTTCCATTCTTAGGACCCTATTCATGACTTTAACATCAATTAGACCAAGCAACAGATCCACGTCCCCCGACATGCTAGGCCATGATTTCTTCTCCAGGTTCTTTGTTCTCTTCTGCAGTTCCTTAAGTTTCACCTTTTTCTGCATTTGAGAGACTCAGGAGGTTACCCAAAAGAAGATCAATGAAGCAACAACCAATTGTATCTGAAAGTAGACATTGCCAACAAGCCGATACAAAATGCAGACAACATGAGCTTGTTCGAATTAATATTACCGATGCTGCATTAATTTTTTGGAAATTGGTACTTAAGCTAAATTTAATTCATTTATTTGGTATAGTAATTTTTTAATGAAGACATTCCTAAATTTGTATATCCCTGCTTTGTGAATAGATTGGTGTATGGTGGGATTAAATCTGGTGGTTGAGTGAAGTAGAGACGATGAATGGCAAGTCTTGAAAATTTCATTTTTGATTTGAGATATAGGTCGATATAGTTTTTTCAAATTCATGTCTAGGTAGGGGGCCTATTATTTGAATTTCTTTTTGTAGGCTATTGAAAAGGGTCGAGATCCAACACCGGGTGAGCTACATTTGCACGTTCATACACATGGTCACGATGAAAATTTTTTTATTGGTGAGCGAGCCCGAGTCGTGCATGTAAGTCCGATATTATTTAATACTATGTTGCTTCTATTTGTTCTTGTTCAAAGTTCTCAATAGTTACTTTTATGATAAATTTCATTAATTACCTCTCTTGTATAGGAAAAATATGAAGAAATATTACAATAGAGACTCAATCTATTATTGATCAATTTGGAGCATATTACCAAGTCGTGGGCGGGAAGAAGAAAAGAAGAATATATGGTCTTGGATCTCAAGCAAAATTATTTTATGGGCAAATCTCCGTGCCTCTTTTGTATCTGATTCTTCATCCATGATACGACAACAAAATGCTCAACTAGGATCGTTGGAAAATTTAGATGAGTTAGTGAGGCGATTGATTCCTTCACTAACTAAACAAATAGTTCCTGTAACTGCTAAGAGTGTACGTGAATTGATTTCTTCATCCTCATCTCAGCCAGACAAGAAACCAATCATCCATCAACTATGGCACCACCAGTTTTTGATGATAACCATGGTTCTCCAAACTCTCATTAAATAGTTTTGTGTCTAGACATTACTATTGTTGCAATTAATTTCAAAGTTTTTGTTTGGATATATCGATGTGGATGCTTTAAACTTGATTAGACAATTTTCTTTTTGCTACATATTTTGGACTTTTGAATATTAATTTTTATGAATTATATTTATTATGTTAAAATATGTTTGGACAGGTGTATTTATAGTATTTAATATAAAATAGGAAAAAACTTACAAATTGTTTAGCAAGAGAATTAGCGACAGGAATATTGGTCGTCCCTAGTCCTGATAATGGATAAGATCCATAGTTATTCTGTCGCTAATTCGGCGACGGAATTAGCAACAGAAATTAGTCATCAACTAGATTCGAATGATGAAATAACTTATTGAAATAGTGACGGAAATGACTAAAATTACGACGATTCTTATTGTCGCTACTAATGGCAACGGATAAGATCCGTGGTTATTCTGTCACCAAGTCGGCGATGGAATTAGGGACAAAAATATTGATCGACAATTAGATTCAAACGATGAAATAATTTTTTGAAATAGCAACGGAAATGGCTAACATATATTTGTCGCTATTATTGGCAACAGATAAATAATCGTCGCTATTCTGTCGCCAAGTCTGCAACAGATTATTTTTTGTGTCGCTAAATGGTTAGCTACGAGCATTTTACCGAGGGACGTCATTCCGTCGCCTTTCCGTCGCCATTCCGATATAGCGACGGATTACTGTTATATAGCAACGGATTTAGGCCGTCACTAATCACTGTTTTTTTTATAGTGTCTGTGACTAACAATCTCTCCTGTGATATTTAGTTTATTTAAAGAAATATTCATCAGTTTGTTAAAACAAATCAATATAAATAAAAAGCATATTTGATAATTACCAAATACGTCATTCTCGTCAACATCAAGTTGGTCCATCAACTGCTCATAAGGCTGTAGATTGATGATATGCATAGTGAACTCTGAATTATTTATTTCATTCACAGTTATTTTATTAGTAAACGTCAGCCACTTATGTTTATTGGTCTTATATTTCGCGTTATTTGAACCAACAATAAATTTTTTCATGATATACAGTCCCAATTTATTTATTTTTCATATGAACATGCGGATAACATACTTATCTATAGTTGCGTAAATACGATTCCTATAAAAAATTTAATATATATATCATATCCATCACGAAGGTAATCAATATATGTATTTATAATGATAATGAGATAATATAAATATTTTTTCATCCTGCAGTAACATCTCTATTGAAATTGGATTATTTGTTTTTTTGCGATTAGGAACTATCCATAATCACACGACAGGAATTTTAAACACCATTGCAACTTTGTTTAAGATATCTCACTGATAAAGTCAATTTTAGTAGACAATTTTTTAAAAAAGAAACTGGCTTCAAGGTAGTTTTTTTCTATATTGTATACTGTGAACTGCTCATATTATGTTGAACGAATTCTCCTAAATATATATAATAATTCATAAGAATTTTTGATATTAGAATGACTATAATTATGACATGTCCGCACAAAAAAATATTGATTGGATTATTTACTATTAGAATGACTTAAATTATGATTTGCTGCTATGTCTCTAATTATAGAAAATAATTTAATAATTATTTTCTTCAATATCTGATTATAAAATTATAATTAGTTAAATGTAAGTGATATGTCTGTAGGAAATAATATTGATTAGATTATTTCCTATTATAATGACTCTAATTACTGCATGATTTAATTAAATAATTTAAATTATAAATATATATAGTATGTCACATGAATATTTTCTATTAGAATGACTCTAATTATGACATGATTTTTTTCATATATATCGAATAATTGCCTATCGAATAATTGCCAATCATATACTGCTATATATACTGCTATCGAATAATCATATACTGCTATATATAAAGGAAATAATATAATCACACAGCAATTTAAATAATTTAATTTATAAATATATAGAATATGTTGTAAGAATCCATTATATTAGAATGACTCTAATTATGACGTGCCCCTCCCTCCCCTCCCCCATATTGTATACAATGAACCGTTCTTATTATGTTGAACGAGTCCTCCTAAATATATATAATAATAACTTGTACTAATCTTTCGTATTAGAATGACCATAATTATGGCATGACTGCATGAAAGAATATTGATTAGATTATTTCCTATTAGAATGAATCTATATAAGATATGTTGGTATGTCTCTAATTATAGAAAAATATTCGAATAAAAATTATTTTCTACAGTATACGATCATAAAATTACAATTAATTTAACGTGAGTGTTATGTCTGTATGAAATAATATTGATTAGATTATTTTCTATTAGAATGACTCTATTACTGCGTGATTTAATTAAATAATTTAAATTATAAATATATAGAATATGTCGCAGAAATATTTTCTATTAGAATGACTTTAATCATGACGTGATTTTTTCTTTCATATATATTGAATAATTGCTAATCAAATAATTATGTACTGCTATATATATATTATAGAAAATAATCTAATCAATATTATTTCATGTAGTATTTGATTTAAATTCAAATACATCACGTAATAATTTAAATTATAAATATATTGGATATGTCGTAGGAAGCCACTCTATTAGGATAAATCTAATTATGGTATGATCCCCCTCCCCCCTATATTTTATACTATGAACCGTTTGTATTGTGTTGAATGGATCCTCCTAATATATACAATAATTCGTACCAATCTTTCCCATTGAAATGACTACGATTACGACATGACTGCAAGAAATGATATTGATTAGATTATATCCTACTAGAATGACTTTAAGTATGATGTGTCAGTATGTCTCTAATTATATAAATTATTCTAATCAAAATTATTTTTTGCAGTATCTGATTATAAAATTATTATTAGTTAAATGTGAGCACGCCATGTTTGCATGAAATAATATTGATTATATTATTTTCTATTAGATGACTCTAATTATGATGTGATTTAATTAAGTAATTTAATAATCAAAATTATTTTTTGCAGTATCTGATTATAAAATTATAAATAATTAAATGTGAGTGCTATGTCTGCAGGAAATAATATGATAAGATTATTTTCTATTAGAATGACTCTAATTATGACATGATTTTTTTCCTGTGTATATCGAATAATTGCCAATCAAATAATTATATACTGCTATATATAGATTATAGGAGATAATTTAATCAATATTAATTTCCCATAGTATCTGATTTTAATTTAAATACGTCACACAATAACTTAAATTGTAAATATATAGAATATGTTGTAGGAAGCCATTCTATTAGAATGACTCTAATTATGAGGTGATCCTCTCCCCCCCCCCCCCCCCCTCCCTCCCTCCATATATTGTATACTATGAACCGTTTGTATTATGTTGAACGAATCCTCTTAAATACATATATAATAAGTTGTAGTAATCTTTCCTATTAGAAATTTAGAATAACTATAATTATGGTATGATTGTATGAAATAATATTGATTAGATTATTTCCTATTAGAATGACTCTATATATGATGTGCTGATATGTCTTTAATTATGAAAAAATATTCTAATCAAAATTAATTTTTTGTAGTATACGGTTATAAAATTATAATTAATTAAATATGAGCTATATCTGCATGAAATAATATGATTAGATTATTTTCTATTAGAATGATTGTAATTATCGCGTGATTTAATTAAATAATTAAGCTATAAATATATTGAATATGTCGCAGAAATATTTTCTATTAGAATGATGCTAATTATGACTGTGATCTCCCCCCTCCTCCCCCCTCCCCCCATATATATCGAATAATTGTCAATCAAATAATCATATACTGCTATATATAAATTATAGGAAATGATCTAACCAATATTATTTCATGCAGTATTTAATTTACATTCAAATACATCACACAATAATTTAAATTATAAATATATAGAATATACCGTAGGAGCCATTATATTAGAATGACTCTAATTATGACTTCTTTATAAGGAAAATATTTTAGAAAATATAGTCAAAGTACTAATTACTTCTATAAAAAATCATAACTACTTATTTATAAAATAGATTTTCAATATTTAAAATTTATCAATTATTTATCATCACATATTGGAGGAAATCTCAAATGTTTTTATAAGTAAAAAATATTATAAGAAATATCGTCAAAGCATTAGTTACTTCTATCAAAATATATAACTACTTATTTATAAAATCAATTCTCAATATTTAAAACTTATCAGTTGTTTATCATCACACACTGAACAAAATCTCAATTCCTTTTTTATAAGAAATTTTTTTTAGAAAAAGTCAAAGTACTTATTACTTATATCAAAACATATAACTACTTATTTATAAAATTAATTCTTCATATTTAAAATTTATAAGATATTTATCATCACACACTGAATAGAAATCTCAAACTTTTTATATAATAAAGAAAAATTCTAGAAAATATCATCAAAATACTAGCTCTCTATATCAAAATATATATATACTAATTTATAAAATTAATTCTCCATATTTAAAATTTATCGACTATTTATCACAATAAAGTAAAATTTCAATAATTTTTTTTTTAAGGAAAAAGATTCTAGGAAGTATCACCAAAGCACTAGGCACTTCTATCAAAATATATTACTTCTCATTTATAGATTCAATACTCAAATTTTAAAATTTATCAAAACTTTTATCATTAAACATTTGATGCAAAATTTCAATCTTTCTTTTTTAATAAGGAAAAGATTCTAAAAAAATATCGCCAAAGTACTAGCTACTTCTATAAAAATACATGACTATTTATATATAAAATTAATTCTAATCATTTAAAATTTATCATCACATGTTGAAGCAAAACTCCATTTTATTTTATTAAGATAAAAGATTCAAAGAAATATTTCTAAAAGCACTAGTTATTTCTACCAAAACAAAACATACATTACTACTTATTTATAAAGTTAATTTATACTATGTAAAATTTATAAGCTATTTATTAGCACATGGTGAAAGGAAATCTCAAATTTGTATGAGAAAAAAACTTCTAGCAAAAATCGATAAAATACCAGTTAGTCTTATTAAAATACATAACTATTTACTTATAATATTTATAAAATTACTTTTTAATATTTAAAAATTTATCAATTACTTACACATGCAATTTTTTTTTTTTATATAAGGAATATATCCTAGAAAATCTCACCAAAGAACTAATTATTTTTATTAAAATAAATATATGACGACTTATTTATAAAAGTAATTCGCAGAAAAGAGCGATCTCAATCTTCTTTGTTTATAAGGAAGAGAATCATAGGAAATATCGCCAAATCCACAGGTGAATCTTTCCCGCGTCGAGCGCCTAAATATTAAAATTCCAAAAGCGTGAAATATGACGTCAAAAAAGGAAAACAGAAGGGGAAATTGGGAATTAAACATTTCTAGGGCTTGAATTTCTGGTTGGATTTTGACAAAAGCCCTAAAATACAAAAGAGGGGCAAAAAACAATATGCGTGGTGGAACTAGACAGCAGCAGCAGCAGCAGCAGCAGCAGCACCAACTCCAACAACAATTTCTCACAAAAGGCTCCACCGTCGAAGTAACCTCCGACGAAGAAGGGTTTAAGGGAGTGTGGTTCGAAGCCACCATCCTTCGTGTCTCTCCATCCGCTTCAAAAAAAAAAAGGGTTTTGGTCCAGTACCAGAGCATTCTTGCTGACGAGAATGGGTCGGAGCCTTTGAAGGAGTTTGTCGACATTTCTTTTGTTCGGCCGGTGCCTCCGGTTGAAATAGCTGAGAGCTTTGAGTTATACGACGTTGTCGATGCATCTTACAAGGACGGTTGGTGGACTGGTGTCATTACACGTGTTCTCGACGATTCTAGGTACCAGGTGACCTTCAATAACCCGCCGGACGAACTTGAATTTGGCGTTTCTGAGTTGAGACTTCACAAACAATGGGTCAAAGGGAACTGGGTCCGACCCGGGAAGCAGGTATTATCATTTCGTATCCGTCTCTCGTGTTTTCTTCGTTTCACAAGTGCAATTGTGTTCCACTATCTTCTTTTACTAGGTTTCTGCAGTTTCGTTGGTGAGGTTGTCTCTGGGTGCTGTAGGTACGAAGGAAATTGTTTTTGCATGTATTTACGAGGAAATGCTTATTACTTACGGGATCATTTTCCGGTGGGTGGGGTTATCAAATGGGTTATTAGCATTGTATTTTGTTTTGGTAAAATTCTTGATCACTCAAGTTAATTTCCCTTTCCTTAGAGATAAGGTGTTTCACATTTCAAGGTAACCAATCATTTCAAAATGATTTCATATCGGAATACATTTTCCAGCAAAACATCTTTGATCATACCAACATTCTAGTTAACCAACACCCTTTGTTTCATCTTCGTTGCTGCATTGTTTTCATTTTCTACTTAAAGCTCGTATCTGTTCTTCTATAAGGTTGTTATTCCCTTGAATTCTTGATTTTTATAATTGTCCTCTTATCTCGTCATGTCTAATTGTCGAAAGAGAACAGGCTCATTGATGTTTAGTGTGGGAAAGAATGTGGAAGTATCTTTCGATAGAGATGATTGCCGTGATGCTTGGTTTCCCTCAAAAGTCCTTGAACATCTTGAACATGGCTCTTTTTTGGTGGAGAGGTATGGGACAGTCGACAAAAAGGCATCTATTGACAAAGTAAAAGTTGATTCTTTCCATATCCGGCCTCTTCCACCGCATATCAATAGGAAGAAATTCAATTTGCTGGAAAAAGTGGATGCATTTTATGATCTTGCCTGGTGGAGTGGTGTCATCACTAGAGAGCTTGCGGATAGTAGGTATATTGTCTTTTTTAAGCATACAAACAAGGAGAAGGAGTTGAATGACTCTGACTTGAGACCTCATATGGATTGGAAAGATGGCCAATGGTTTACTACCTCTCGGGTATGGTCCATTTGAATTCTTTTGATTTTCAGGTCTTGTTGCTTTTACGGAATCAGACTACTATTTTGTTCTTTCTTTCCTGGTGGTCATAATGGCGGTAGTCGTTTTACTTATCAAAAAAATAATAATAGTGGAAGTGGTTTTATTGCTGGCCGCATATAATCCATCCTCTGCTGTAAGTTGTAAATAGGGAAGCACCAGTTTTAGTCTGCAGCTGCTTCCTCAAGTAATAAACCACCCCATTGTAGGTGAAATGTGTTCACCTAAGTTGAAATATGAAAGCAGTCCATGCATCTGTATTTGACGTATGGCAATCGGATGAGATATTCCTTTATTCCTAAGTTGTGAAAGGTTAATCTTCCTTTATTACTAAGTTGTGAAAGGTTAATCCTTTCTTTGATGTTACAAGTCATTGGGTATTCCTCTGAACTTACTTACATTTTAGCATTTGCTTTATAAGTTGTTATGTCTTCTCCTTGTCTAGTTCATTTTTGAGTTATTTGACTTAATTGTGTATCTGATTGTGAATATGACTTGAGCTAAGAAATGTTTATGTGATAATGCTCTCAATTGATCTGATTTTGTACACTGTCTAAGAAAAGTACACGGTACCTATTAAGCTAAATACTAAGAACTGAGGTTTGTGTTGACTTTCTGGTTCTAGATCTTTGACCTACATTGTTAGTGTGGTCAAAGCCGAATTATAGTGTTGTTTGACAGACTCTCCAGTATTATCTACTTTACTATTGCTAAAGCTTACCAAATAAACTTTCAGGACATTCCGATTCCTTCAGATTGTCTAACTAATGGAGGCAATAACTGCAATGACACTTCTATTTTACCAAAGGATGTTCCACTGGGCCGGTCAAGCATTTTGAGTGAGATCTCTGAGGAAAGAACACAACATTCTATGAAGTATATAAAGGATCTTAATGAGCCACATTCAACTGATGAGGTTTCGCCAGAGGAGACATTGAAAAATGTCCTTTCCAATTGTGATGCTGCATCCCCACAGCCCCGAGAGCTGTCCAAAGACATGTCACTTTCAGCATGTAATCTTAGTTCAAAGCCTTCTAAAAAACCCCGTACGAAGAGCCCCTTTGGTCATCCCAGCCCAAAAATTTCAGTACCTGTAGCTGGAGATGAGCAACCCCATAACCGCTCTTGGCAGAACAGAACTGTAAGTCATTTCTCACTGCTAAATTTTTTCTTGCATGTAGGAGTGGGGGGTGGGGTTGGAGATCAGTGCTATTAAAAGCCATCACTTTGTTGCTTAAAGAAAATAAGGATGTGGAGTGCGGTGGTACGTTTCATGGGTGAAGCCATGCATTTCAGAGAAGTGTTCACTTCAAATAATGATGCTTCTTTTTTGATTGTCAACTTTGAGGATTTTGATTAATAATCAGCATTATCTTATATTGGATGCTAGAATTAGTTATTTTATTTGAAATTTCTTTGTTATAGTACTAAATAAATTCCTATATGTATGGTATTTTTGATCTTCCACAAATTGTGCACTTAATTCAAAAAGTGTGCTCTTCATTTCATGCATTTTGTTTCAAGCTCCATGGAAGTTGTCGCTTTTTTGCACCTTTTGGTCAATTAAAGTGCATGCCAACTATGAGAGGGTTCTGTTGTTCCTTTAGCCGCCTCTGGTTTGAGCGTCTTGAAATCGATAAAGAAA
Source organism: Datura wrightii (assembly GCA_035772735.1). Lineage (NCBI taxonomy): Eukaryota > Viridiplantae > Streptophyta > Magnoliopsida > Solanales > Solanaceae > Datura > Datura wrightii. The sequence continues at coordinate 7,850,788 of JASDFA010000029.1, read as the reverse complement.
GGAATGTGAGGTGTTGCTAGAGGGACAAAGTAAAGCTAGTTGTGTGCAGCATCATCTCTTGTAATATTGTGTTAAATGAATGTCTATTGTTCGCCAAAACGTCACTCGTAGAATTTACTGCAGCATTGAAGCATAAATTAATGTGCTGTTTTAGTAGTATCATGACAGATGCTGAATCGTGTCTCAACTTGACCTATTTATACCAATAGAGCATCCTCTCTATTGGTAGCAAGGTGCAAGTTAGTCCGACCACTTGTGATCAAATTGGGCATGCTTTTGCTCATGACCCTTCAAGCTGGAGATAGCCTAACTAAACCGATGAGCCAATCTTGGGAACATAAATCTTCAATGTGCTCAGCTTATCTATTTTTTTGCCTTTCCTTTCTTACCTGACTATATTAGCATATTGGTTTAACTACTTGAATAGTAGTGCAGGAGCTTACTATTTTCCCACTAACTATCTAAAGGAATAAGTCAGTTGACCAGCCTAAAGCCAATATCTCTCAGCATTTACTTAAAATTCACCTAATTGGTTGTCTTTCAGCCTCCTGCTTCCTCTTTTCCTTCAATGCTAGAAGTTGAACTGCTTCTTCTTGGTCTATTTGTTACGTTTTGTTATTATTAATTTTTTCTCTTCATCTCTTCCACCTATCCTCCAACCATTTGAAGGGCACTTAACTACCCACCGTCTCCATCTTCTAATCTAGATCAAAGGTTCCTAGACTCCAAACAGAAACTTTAAATTGCTACCTAGCAGGAGTTTTCTTCTGCAGGGCGATTGATATGGTTTTACTCTATTGACTCACTGTAGGGTCTACAGCTCCAATGAATTTGGTCTGAGCTGAAGTTATTGCTTCTTCCTTCACCTTTTTTCGTTTTGTTCATCCCTGAAAATAATTATAGGCAACTGAGGAATTGTAATGGGTATTAGTTCTTGTTGCTGATTCTTAGATTGCTCTCTTTTTAGAAATTATCTCTTGGGTTCTTGCTTTAGTTGTGAAACATGCTCTATTTGAACATCTCACTTGAGCCTGAGCTACTTGTGCATTTTGGGAGCCAAAGAGCTTTGCCTTCAAGCCGAGCTGCGCCTTCCAAGGTTTTGGCTTGGCTTGGGTTCACAATTACTTGGGTGGTGAAAGGTCAAAGAAAATTCTTTATTTGCAATATGCTCATTCCAGTTCTAATTGTGTCGATCAGAATTCACACTCTATATTCATCTAACTTATCAAAAAAAGAAAAAGAAAAAAATGTTTAATGCATTCATCCAAATATGTTCAGAGGAAGAGATGCCAGGAACTTGGTGAAGAAAAGAGTGGGACACTTGAAAAGTTGCGAGGCCTAAAATCTCCTACAAGAGGTATTATTTGTTTGATTGGTATAATTTTTTGTACTTTTGATATCTAAATACAATTTGAGAGCTGCTTAACAGGTAACAAGGGTATTGCCATAGAAAATGCTGCTGACGTTACTCAAAAACGTTCTACACGTAAAGAAACTGATGTTCCTGTCATCATAGGGTTGGAGTGTACTAAAGTTAGAAGCTTGAAGCCTAAAAGATCTCATCTGATTACTAGTGAATCTTTGGAGCCTATTGGAGATCAGAAGCAGATTGATGTTGCTATAGATGGTGTACAGGTAAGCAGAGATTCAAAGGCTGTAATATCCTGCAAGCTATTCTGTTTCTTGTTGTGTTCTTTGGGATTTCTAACTTTATCACTTACACCATGCTGTTTAAACTTGATTCATTTAGAACACTTGTAATTTTGTTCAAATCCAGCATATTTAAATCAGATTTTTAAAACTGCTTTGTAGTTCTGATTTTGTCTTTTCTATAGGAGACCAAATACTTAGGAGATGGAGAGAGCAGTAGTCAGAAAAGAAAAAGGGGAAGACCACCTAAGAAACTAACTTTAACCCCAACAGGTATTAGCATAAGTTTCTTAGGCCTACAATTGGATGGTGGAATTTGATTTTCAGTTTTCTCCTGAATGTCTTCTTCTCTGTTTTTGTAGATAGGGAACCAAGTGGGGATCATTTAAAAAATGAGAGCTCAGGTCCTGTTGAGCTAGCAATTATTATGGTAAATGAAGAAGGTAAAGAGCAACTAGAGGTTCAAATGGGGCACAGCAGAAAAAGAGGCAGGATGAAGAAGATCGCCCAAACAAGAATCTCGAATGAGAAAGCAAAAATGTCGAATGAGAAAGCTGTCCAGTCTTCGTCCCAGCAGCATGAGAAGCATTATGTGAAGCGGGATAAACGGCAGGCAAAAGGTTTAACTATTGAATCTCAAGCTCAAGGTGAGTAATGACCTCTGTATTGCAGCTGGCCAAGCTGAATGGCTTATGTATGCCTGGCAGTAAGTTAATACAGCTGCAAAAATCAAACCAATGTGGCAAAAAAACCAGCTCTTGGTTGCTTGAGTTCAAGCAGATCAAGATAGACAAAGCCATATATTGTCTTTGGTAAATATAATCCATATATTTACATTTTCTGATTAAAAAAAGGCGAGTAATGACCTCTGTAGTGGTAGTTGCAATGTTGGGGTAATTTTAGTGCATGAATTTTAGCACTTAGTGGATGTGTTGAATTTTGAATGGTGTATGCATATTGCTTAGAACACGTTCATATGATGCAACAGAGAGGGACAGCTTACATGCTGCACTTCTCTTTGTTGAGTTTCTCAGCCCTTTTCTGATTTTTAAACCTCCCATTGGCCTTCTGTAGGTTCTGTTGACCCTTCTGGAGTGAAAACTGCTGAATCAAACAGGATAGCAACTGATGGTGAGGAAGTTCTTGCTGAAATACCCTGCAATGGATTTGATGATCAGCCCCTTGCAAAGTGGTTTGAAGAAATGCAGTCTCCAACTTCTGTTGATGGATCAAGTAAGCTACTGACTTTTCATTAGTTGCTTCCTGTTCTGGCTGATTTTTTGATATTTTTCTCCTCCAGGAGTTTCACCTGCACATAGTCCGAAGCAATGTGCTGAGACGAGGGAGAAACAAGACATGCCCATGCCCATGCAAACTCCTGTCAACGGGACCCCATCAACCCAAACTGAAGCCCTGATCTTGCCTTTTGAGAAAAATACACTACTTTGGTCAACAATTGAATCTATGGATATTTTCAGGAGGATTCCTCAGAAGCCTCATTTCAATCCGCTGGAACACTGTAAAGAGAGTTCTCGTGAAGGACTAGCTATAGGTTATATGGTAACTTTTGTAAGCATCGTAGAGAGGACTTCTAGACTGCACTACCATGATCCTAGAAGTGCCATTGAGGAAATCTTGGATACTCTCAGCGATTTGGAAACCCATGGATTTGATGTGCAGCTTGTACGAGATCGTCTAAATGAGTTATTGTTGATGAAAGATAAGCAGGAAAAGCTTGAAACACAGGTTGCAGATATTGATAATCAGATTATCACACATAATATGGACAAAGAACGTATTGATGTTGAGATTGAAGAGATCAATAAACAAATAGCAGAATTACAGGATAAACTATCCCTGGCTACTTCAAGGAAGGAAGTTAAGGATTGTGATATTGATGGTTTAAGGTCTAAGTTTGTGGAAATTCAAGCAGACGTGAAGAAGGCACATTATGAATTTGACAGTCTTGCTAGTAAACCTCTCTAACTGCTGCCAGTATGTCACTGTTGATGGTTTACCTTGAAGCATGGGCTGCTGCTTGCATGAATGATATTTTAATCATTAGTATCGTAGTTGGGTAGGTGTTTTGTCAACCATTTGGCGATCACGCCAAATGTGTATATGCCCTGTCTAGTTAACTTCGTTGGAATAGTACATGTTTTTGAATGGTCTATAGTTTGTCAGCTTCAGAGCATTTCGTGGACCTTAAGGTTCAAAATGACTTTGGAAACTGATTTAACCATGGGTTTTCTTGCCAGAGGAAATAGTTATGTGATGAATCTGGTTTAGTAGTCGATTGTGCCTCTGTTAATTTTTTATTCTCTTGTTAGTCTTCAAAATTAGTTTCTATTTTGTTTGTATATATTGTTGAAATTTAGCTAATTAGCTGTCATGGATTTTGAAAGTTAAAGAAGAAAGCGTTGGGATTGTTAGGGTTCACCTGCAATGCTTTGTGCATTTGTAAATGTCTCACTTCAGAATGTGGATGCTGATTGCAGGTTATTTTTCATGAAAAACATTTTCCCTCGCACCGAACACACCGTTAATGTGCTCTTTACTGATTGTATTGAAATAGCATCATGGTTCAGTGTTATGATGGTTGTTTCCTGGGTTGCTTCTAAGTTACTCGGGGTATGATTTTTACTTTGATTTTTGCTGTCAATCCATTTAAGTTAGTTTGTTTACTCCTTTTGCTTGGTTAAGGAACTGCTTTGCCATTGCATGTTTTTCCCTTTCTGATTTCACGATAACGAGGCCTTTTTTTTTTTTTTTTAATTATTGAAATGAATTGGGTATTTGTTACCGGAATGGACAATGAGCTTTTGATTGCTAGGAGTGCGTACTGAATAAACCGTTTTTATTTCAAATATTTCGACTCTCATCTAACTATAATATTTGTCCTAACCAAAGGCACAGGTACTTCTACCTCTGCCACCACAAATATCATAGCCCATGCACCGCGCTCATGAGGGCAGGGGTGAATTTATATTAAGAATAATACGTGGTCTCTTCGTAAAATTAGATATTTTATGTATATATTTTTAAAAATTATTATAATATTATCCGTCGGCATCAATGCTACAAGAAGACTAATTAAATATTGAGTTATTTTCCTAGTGGTCTAGGAATCAGTTCTAACTTAATATATAATCTAAAATTTTAGGTTCACCCCTGTAGCATGTGGCAGCTGGTCTGTTCTCTCTCCCTTTCATTTTCTGCTTTGTACTCTTAATTTGGTGGAAGGCTTTAGTTATCATCAATTTGGTCTGTCTCGTTAAAGAAAACGTCGCTTTTCTTTCTTTACCATTTATACTATTTATTATTTATGACAATAAATAAGACAGTTAAAGATTTCAACTGCATACTGTTCGTACTCATTTATACTGCCACAGCTACTGTCTCTAGCTTCTCTTAAATGATATCACTCCGGTTTAAAATAAATGAAATTTTGAAATATGCCATATTCCTTAAGAAATTAATTAATAATTTCTCCGTCTACTTCTATTTGTCCAGTATTGACTTGACACACTTTTTAAGCACAATATATATAGAATGACAATTTTAGTATATCACCATTGAATGTAATAAATTTAATGTTTTGAAAAATGCATTAACAAATGACTATAATTAATAATAAGGATAAATTAAGAACTAAGTGATAAACTATCCCTTGATTTTTTAAATTGGACAAATAAAAGTGATATAATTTTAATATAGTGAACAAGTAAGAGTGGAGGGAGGGAGTTAAGAGTGTCAAAGATGACCCAAAAATTGATGGCCCACCCAACCGACCTAAAATTTTATGAGTTGGGCACAAATAATTTTATGAGCTAATTTTAGCCCAACACAATATAACCATTTCTACAGTGATCTCCAATTTAGTCCAATACTCAATTCTATCATATTTTAAGATTTACTTTCATTTAGGTTTATTACTTGAGATTTAATTGACTTTTTTAATGGATTAGGGCTTGGATTCGGTTCAAAGTTAGGTATTGGGTTTTTACTCAGGGTTGGGGTTGGGTCAGGCCTCGAGACTCGAGTCAAGGTCGAGTCTCAGGTTAAGGCAGGTCTCGGGTCAGAATCATGGGTCAACCTAGGGTTTAGGTCCCCGTTAGGGTCGAGTCTCATGTTCCAAGTTAGGGCCAATTCTCGGGTTGGAAACGGTTATCAAGTCTCGGGTAAGGTTGGGTCTCAAATTGAGGTGAGGTACCAAATCTCAGGTCTCGGTCAGGATCGAGTCCCCAGTCAGGTTAAGGTCCCGGGTAGTGGTCGAATCTGGGGTCTCGAATCGGGGGCATGTATCAAGTACCGGTTTGTTCCCAGTCAAGTTTGTTCGACTTCAACTTACTTATACTCATATAATAGAGAATTATGACTATATTTTTTTAAGAAACGTCTCTATTATATCATACTAGTGCCTTACACATGTAAAAATATTTAAAAACGAGTACAAACATGCAATTCTCTTTGTTAATCAATGACACGAAAATGACATTTTAATTAAAATAGGGTAGTCAAACTATGTTCCATCGTCTAAATAGCTAGTTTTGTACTAATACTATTTTATTTAATTTTTAATATTATAATAGTATATATGAATTATATATATAACTATGTACTTCGGTATGATACGCAGTATTTCGTATTCTTCTTATAAATATCGAATACTGTACCCAATACTAAAATTTTAAAAAAACACATATACTAAATACCATAATATTATAATCTAATATTAATTTTTTTAAAAAAATTTTAATATAATATTCGGTGGCTATCGTATGATACACACCCCTATATCCTATTGCGCAAGTAGAAATAATCAAATGATGTCCAGATTTTGAAATACGTAGAGCTAAATGCCGTGCAAGAATGGCTACGTTGCTTGATAGAAAACGATAGTTGCTTTGCTAAGCCAATAAAACAATAGCGGTACCAAATGGGTTCCAGTTTCTGAACCCTTTTTTCTTTTGTTTCGTTTTAAATTTCTTTCTTTATTACTTGTAAAAACCAATTGATATTATTGTCAAACATGATACTAATGGCAAGAGGTGATATGGGTTGAAAAACACTACACGGGCTAACATGCATGTTGTTCTAATTAAATTGAGAAGAAAAAATGGGTGAATATTTAGGGTGTGTTTGGTACCCAAAAAAAATATTAAAATTCCTTTAAAAAACTTTTCATGTTTAATTGAAAGTATTTTTCTCATAATTCATTAGTTAAAATTCTTACAAAATTATTTATTTAGAAATAAAATCTTAAAAATAAGGAAAATAATTGCTTCTTTTCATAGTGACTTATCACATGAACGGTCTCATCCCCACTAACACTCCCATTCTCTACAGCTCATAATTTCCCGTTATAGTATTTGCTTAGATTATATATCAATATTTTAAAAATAATAAAAATTTATATACTTTTAAAAAAAATATTTTTCTTCGTGTCAAATATACTAGGCATAGATCGTTCAGGAAGAGGTGGATACAAATATGAAAGAGAAGCGGGGACCCAGGGTACAAACCCATCAAACAACTAGTACACCTACACGAACTACAATTCAATTCAAAAAAAGGACGATGATAATACCTTTGCTATAGTACCAAAGTACAGTTAACAAAACTTGTCGTTATGTATGTGATGATATTTCTATAATTATAAACAACATATCATTAGATGTGATTTTTTAAATAAATAAAAAAAAATAAGGTCTTTTAAAATGAAAGTACAAGTAATAATTAACGGGATAGCAGAAGTAGTATGAGTAAAAACCTTCTCCGTTTATCTTTATTTGTCTATTATATTAAAAATATTTATTTATTTAATTTTAAAAAGGAAAAAGGGTCAAATATATCCTTCTACTTTAGTTTAATAACTAATTTTACCCCTCATCATACAAAGGGCCAAATAAACCCCTGATGTTACAAAGTATTCAAAAATACCCCTAATTTGGATGGAATCCCCAAATAAGGGGTATTTTAAATGAGATTTGAAATATGACACTTAAAATTGAGTTTGAAGGACTTATATTAATCGAAATGTGTCAGATTAACCAATGCGGTTTGACAAAGCAACATATGACATATTTGTTAAAAATTTGTCTTTTTGAAGTTGTGATTTTTCAATATTTAAAATTATATTTAAATATATTATAGACTGAAATTTTATGAGTGAAAATGTTAAAAATTCAAAAATTAATTTGATACAATTTTTGAAAATTTAAAATATTTAAAAGATAAATTTTTATTATTAAATAAATATTTAATGGGTAAATTTTTAAAAGTTTATCTTGGTAAATTGAGCTTCAACTTTTGATCATAAAAATTTAATTTTATGAGATCCATTTTTTAAAGATAAATTTTAAAAATGTACCTTTAAATATTTATTTATTAACTTTTTACTATTTTAAATTTTCAAAAATTATATCAAATCAATTTTTGAATTTTAAAAATTTTCCCTCATAAATTTTTATATTTTTTTCTTATTAAATATAATTTTAAATATATTAAAAAAACCACAACTTTAAAAAGTTAGTTTTTTAACAAATGTATCATGCGTTGATTTGTCAAACCGCATTGGTCAATCTAACATATTTCGATTAATATAAGTCCTTCAAACTCGATTTTAAATGTCATATTCTAAATCTCATTTAAAATACCTCTTATTTGGGGATTCCATCCAAATAAGGGATATTTTTGAAATACTTTAATAACAACAGGGATATATTCGGCCCTATAATATGACGGAGGGTAAAATTAGCTGTTAAACTAAAGTAGAAAGGTAAATTTGATCCTTTTCCCTTTAAAAAATTAAGAAATAGTATATTTTATATCGAAGTATCATTTTATATCGATTTTATCATTATTACTAAATATTAGTTATTTCTAATTCCATTTCCTAAATGATTTATAACAATTAAGATGATATACTAATAAAATTATTATTTTATTTATTACTTTGATGTGTCAAAATCAAACATGATCCACTAAATACATACAAGAAGAGTATTATACAGGTTTCAACGGCCTCTCTGCTTTCAATGTATCCTTCATTAATACATTTGCCTGTTGAGATCATCCATCTATGTACTTTGTACATAGTATTCACTCGTAGAGTTTTACTTAGTTTAATATACTTTTTAAGAAGTAATAAATATAATAGTAATTTTATTAGGTTATTTTTTAAATATAATAAATTTAATATTAAAATAAATATTTTAAAATAATTATATTAATTAATAAAATAAATTAATAATAATTAATTATATTTTAATTTTTTAGTAAAGTGAAAGAGGAGTACTAGTATTCAAAGTGAAGAAAATGTCAAGAATATTAAAGGCGTCTCAAAAATCTTGGCTGTTGGCATCTTACTCCACACCTACCTTCGCCAAAGTCAATTAATTGACATAGTCGGTGCAAGTGCGGATTTACGGCGGGTCTTGCCTATTCCATTAAATTTATTAATTTTCGCTATGTATATAATTTGGAGAAGGATCGGATCATAATGATCTATTGTACGCAATCTTACCTTGCATTTTATTGAATTTATTGTTTTCATTAATTTCAATTAGAAAATATTATACGGTATATGAGATTTCTTCACCATTAATTAATTAATTTATCGAAGCTTATCATGAATAGTGAAAGATGACTTTTATAGGTGGACATATTTTATTGAAATAAGAATTCAAATTAATATTTTAATACATTAATTTATCATAATAATAATAAATAAAGTGTAATATCACTGTATAAAAAGACGTTTTCTTTTTGCTTGATAGGAGACTTTTATTTATCAATATAGACTAATAGGGCTTTCTAGATCATACTAAATAATCATCCATCATACGACTCTCAAATCCAATCTATGATAAATTTCAAAAAATAAAATCAAAACACATCATATTTGGCCCATATTTTGAGACACTCTTCTCTTATTTTACTAATCCTAGAACTCTCTTTAGGGAGGGAGCCTTTCCCGGGCCTTAAAAGGGGTCCGAAACTGAATTATAGGTCAATGACTTCCGGAAACCAAATAGGTGGACAACAAAAGAAAAAGTTTAGCCGAAAAATTTTGACAACTTTTTATTAAGGGTTTTAAAAAATAAATATAGTATTTGACAATTAAATTTAGAATTTTAAGATAGAATTTTGAACGTTTAAAATATTGATTCAATAGATTCAAAGTTAATATGTGTTATAGTGAATGTCTATAAAGGTATTTGTATTGTAGTGGATACATGTGTTTATATCATTGTGAAAGTCTATCTTTTGGAGAAAAGTTAGGAGAAATTATCCCTATAAATAGAGGAGTTCTCCTTCATTGTATTTCATCCCATCAAGAGAAATAAGAACTTCTCTCCTTCTCTCTTTCTCTACAATATTCTTGTTCTTTCTTTATTATTTCTTAACATGTTATTAGCACGAGTCTCTGCCTTGAGCACTCACTTGAGGTAAGAAAATCAAAGTTTCTTTGAAAAGATGAAGGTTAATATTTTTTTGATATTTATGTCTTTACTAATAACAATATCGATTTTGTATATGAATTTGAAAGAAACGACTTATTGATTCACTTTGCAATTCATGTCTCATATTTGTTCCAGAAGAACAATATTGTGAAAAATATATTTGTTCTAGAAGAACAATATTGTGAAAATATATTTGTTCCAGCAGAACAATATTGTGAAAATATGTTAGAGAAATTCTCTACGTTATATGCATGTCTCAATTTGCTCCCGAAGTAGCACTATCTAAAAAGAGATTTTAAGCTATCATAATTTGATATTCTTAAGGCATATTTAGATGATCATGTTCCATTCCTGAAGAATGAGAAATTGAGAACTTTTGATAAATGTTACAAATATAGATCTAATATAGATCTAGTCCCTGAAGTGAATGTAACAATACTTAATAAAATCTTGAAATTTACTTCCAAAGTAGTAAATATGAAATTTACTCCTGAAGTAGTAAGAATTAAACAGCTATTCCTGAAATAGTAAGACTCTTCAAAAGTAAATCTTGCAATTTACTTTACTCCTGAAGTAGTAAAACCTGCAATCTACTCTCGAAGTAGTAAAAGTTTGAAATAATGAAGTTTAGAACTCAATATTAACTATTTATTTCTTGACAGCTGCAGTGTCTGAATTTGCTTTCATGATACCAGAAGTATTTAAGCAATATTAGATAGTGTAAATTAATGATCAAGGTCTGCAAAAGAACGTCATTGTTTGTCAACAAGAATCATGACACCAGTAGTGTCCAAATATAGTGTCCAAATAATATTATGAAAAATAAATTGAAAGGTCCTGAAGAGTTTATTTATTATTATGTCAATCATCCCATATTGTAGTACAAAGTTGTTATGATTAAAACACAAATTGTAGTAAACCTGAAGTTTACCAACAATAAAAATGGTTATCATATTGAGACTACAAATGATTGGAAGATTAAATATCTTAAAGTATCATGGAAAGGTTATCCGATTTGTACTACAAATATACGCATGATGAAATTACATGCTATAGTAAACCAGAAGTTTATTGATGTGAAATTCATGACATAGTAAATCTGAAATTTACTAAAATAAATAACACATGTCATGGTAAGCCTGAAGTTTACTAGTACGGATTATTATCAGTTGACATGACCATTTTGATCATCCTGATATGATGTGTTAATTGAGTATTGCAATATATATATTGAAGAACTAGAAGATTCTTCAAGAAATCTTTTATATTGTTTGTTCTCATGACAAGTTAATTATACCAGCTAATGATGAGACTGAATCCCTAAATTCTGAAAAGTGTAAAAGGTGAATATGGGCCCATTCACCAGCCATGTGATGTCTTAAGTAGATGCATCCATAAGATGGTCACATGTGCATTCATTGTCAACCTGTAGTTTGACATTGACAAATATGCTTACTCAACATTAATTGAGTTAAAAGTATAATTTTCAGACTATATAATCAAGACAATTTATCTTGATAATGCTGGTTTATATATAAGCTAGTTTGACATTAAATGCCTCCGATAAATAGTTAAACCATTGCTTATAAGAACAAAACTTAGTGAGTTGGTCTATCATATGATATATTACATACAATAACACTTGTATGCTGACCAATAAATTATGATTAATCCTCCTTCCACTCGATTGGTTCTAGGTCAGGAACCAAATATTTTCATCTAATAACTTTTGATGTGTAATATATGATTAATGAATTTATCATAATACACATAGATGAATTCCCCAAAGAAGATCGGGGATGCATGTTAGTTTTTCTAACATGAGGGGGAGAAAATAAGCAGCTAAGAAATATATTGTGATTATTATTAGTATGATTCTCATTTAAAATAATTCAAGTCAAATGCCTGAAGCATTTATTGACCTAAAACTAGTTTCATACTTCAGCTGCAAAAGCTCTTATTAAATTTATGTCCCTGAAGGACAGAGTCTACAGTATGCATGAAGCATTGTAGATCAATCGGTTTCTTTTACAATAATCTTCGGAAAAAAGAAATGGAGCAAATAATCATAATAAGGAGGCAATGTGCTCTTGAAGAGCCTACGACATAACACTTCATGAAACCTCATGAGAGGTTTAGGTACCTAAGAAATACATTAAAAGTGATGAGATCTCAATGGGTTATGTCCAATTGCAAACTAATATAAATGATATACTGTCGACGATATCTTTGATACAATATAGCGCGCAATATTGTAAAAGATTGTGAGGATCTGAATTCTACGTCTATTAAACCACATTGATGTAGAAATAATCATCAAGTGAAATGATGCGTATTGATAAACGTAAAGCTTATTGGTCCTGTAGTCCAGACACTAGAAGACGTCACACATTTAAATACTAATGAATGTTATCACTAGATAAAATTTATATGAAAATCATGAAGGATTCAAAATGCCTGAAGCATTTACAAGTTTTTGCAAATTTCTTCATAATTCTTATATGAGGAAAAACAAATAAGAAAACAACATCGGAGTTTGTTGTACTTGTTATTTATGCTAATGACATAAACCTCATTGCAACTCCAACAGAGCTTCAAAAGGCAATTGATTATATAAAGAAAGAATTTGAGATGAAAGATTTGGGAAAGACAATTTTGTCTTGGTCTGCAAATTGAACATTTAGCAGATGATATCTTTATACAACAATCTGCATATACTAAGAAGGTTGCCAAACGATTTTATATGGATGAATCACATTCATTAAATACTTCGATGGTTATTCAATCACTTGATGTGAATGATAATTTGTTTGATCTCAAGAAAAGAATGAGGAAATCCTTGGTCCTGAAATACCATATCTTAGTGTGATTGATGCACTAATATATCTTGCTAATACTACAAGGCATAACATTTTTTTAATTTATTAGCAAGACGATCTTGTTGGTTATGCTGATGTTGGGTATTTATCTGACCCACACAAAGCTCAATCTCAAACTGGCTACGTGTTTATATGTTGAAGTACTGCCATATCTTGGAGATCTACAAAGCAGTCTCTCGTAGCTACTTCATCAAATCATGCTGAGATAATAGCTATTCATAAAGCAAATCGAGAATGTGTATGGTTGAGGTCCATGATACATCTCATTAGAGAAAAATGTGGTTTGAACTGTGACAAAGTACCCACAATTTTGTATGAAGATAATGCTGCATGCATAGCACAACTAAAGGGAGGATTCATAAAAGGAGATAGAACGAAGCACATTTCGCCAAAGTTCTTCTACACACATGAGCTCCAAAAGAATGATGATATTAATGTGCAACAAATTCGTTCAAGTGACAATGTGTCTGATTTATTCACCAAATCTCTACCAACTGCAACTTTCAAGAAGATGGTGCACAAGATCGGGATGCAAAAATTCAAGGATGTTTTCATTAGGGGGAGTTAATACGCGCTGTACTCTTTTTCCCTTACGAGGTTTTGTCCCACTGGGTTTTCCTTGTAAGGTTTTTAACAAGGCAGCCAAAATGCGTATTATTAGATATGTGTACTCTTTTTCCTTCACTAGATTTTTTCCCACTGGATTTTTTCTAGTAAGGTTTTAACGAGACACATTATCTATCAAATAAACATTCAAGGGGGAGTGTTATAAACATATTTGTGTTATAATGAATGTCTATAAAGGTATTTGTATTGTAGTGGATACATGTGTTTATATCATTGTGAAAGTCTATCTTTCGGAGAAGTTAGGAGAAATTATCCTATAAATAGAGGGGTTCTCCTTCATTGTATTTCATCCCATCAAGAGAAATAAGAACTTTCTCTCCTTCTCTCTTTCTCTACAATATTCTTGTTCTTTCTTTATTATTTCATAACAATTAAAAAATAAAATTATTTTATATATATAATATAATTTTTAATCAAAAAATTCGAATGAATAATTCACCCGAGATCTGCCCCTGCTTTTGAGGAGCGTAGGGGTATGAAAATGGTAACTTCACATGCAAAAAGCATGTATAACATGTTTGCTACGAGTTCAGTAAAATTTAATATTTTATCGTATAGTGTATATATTTCAATATAAAAATTACTAATATTTCAACAAATAGTAACTTGTAATTCTAAAAGTTCAATAGGTTCATTGGTATGATTTTAAACATCAAATCAATCAGGCGGAATTAGTCGTTCGAATATAATAGTGTATTTTGTGTTAAAAAAATACATTAAATATGTATAAATATTAACTTTAGAAACCCAATTAATAATACTTGATATCAACATTTTAAATTTCAGAATTTATAAAATTAAAATCCTGATTTGATCTTTGAAATCAATCAAATTTAAATCTTGAACCCGCTTGTGCTCACTTGCTCCGGTCTATCTATTGTTTCTGCACAACCTAGAGCCTGTTTGGATAACTTTTCACTTATGACTTATAATTAAAAAACCCTAAGTTAGAAATAAAGCCATAAGTTAGAATTATTTTATGTATTTTGATTTATTTTATTTTTTTACCTTAAAAATAATTATTTAAAAATACATTTTAAATTTATCTAAATACTATAAAACTGCTTAAAAACTATTTTAGCTTAAAAATATCTAAAAAATAAGTTAATCCAAACAGGCACATACTACCGGCAAAGGCAAAATAGAGTTGTAGCCTTTTAGGTGCGTTTATAGCGGTTGTTGCATTATCCTTGTGGTCTTTAAATTCTCATTTCTCACACCCTTCTTGCTGCATTTTTTTAGTTGTCCCTCTCTGCAATCAACCACCCACCACCACCACAGGAAAAAACATACAAACAAAGCAACAAAGAGCAAAAACCATTTATTTATGCCCATTGGGTATATTTCCTATGGCTCTGTAAAACAAATACTCATATATCAAAATTCCCACTTTACTTTTTATATTCTGGTTTGGTCACACACAGATTAAGTTTGAAGGACTAAGCATTTGCCTTTTATATTAATAAGATTTAATTATTGTGTTCCTGTACCAATCTAGGTAGCTGCAACATTAATTGGGGTCGTTACTCCTCTCATGCATGGTCTATTTTGTGGCCTATCCTCTAGCACTTCTTTGCTGGAAGTAACAATAGCCCCCTCTATGAGCCCTGTTTGGACCAACGGAGCTAATGTTTGTTATATAATTCGAGTTGAGTTTTTTGGGCTGAGTCAGAGAAGAATTGGAAAAAAATATGAGCATGACCATGTTTGGTGTGAAGGTGGAGGAGGGAAAAGAAGGCAAAAATGGACAGCCATCTATTGGCCCTGTTTATCGAAATCCAATAGCTAAAAATGGTTTTCCTCCCGCTCATCCTGATTTGTCTACAGCTTGGCAACTCTTTCGGTAACATTCCCTTCATCTTCAGCTAGAAACAATGAAAAAGAATGAATTTTTTGAACATGAAAACTGTTGAATTGTGTGAACATTTCGTCTAAATGAGCCAAGAATGTGAAAATTCTTTTTCATTTTCATAATGGGTGGTGGTGAGACTTGAATCCGAAAGACCTCTAAAGCTTAAGCCGTTAGGGAGTCGTACATGCTTTTATTTACTTAATTATATCGAAAACAAAAAAAAAGGGACAAATGTTTAGATTCTCTTGTTTGCTTTCTCCATTATCTCTGCATCCAATGTTAGTAAAGAATAGATCTTTATTCCTTACTTTCAGTTTTGTTGCGTGGATTGAAAGAAAAAAGTAAAAAGATTATTTTCTTGATCAACAGAGCAGCTGTTGAAAAATATCCAGGGAACAGAATGCTGGGATGGCGTGATTTTAAGGATGGAAAGGTGGAGTATAACGTTATCTACTTATCTGGTTCTCTGTCATCCTTAGTGTAAGCAGAGTATAAAATATTCCTCTGTATTTACTCACCATCTTCCTTTTTTTTTTTGAAAAAAAATTAGTGGGGTCCTTATAACTGGAAAACCTACAAAGAAGCTTATGAAGAGATTTTGCAGACTGGTTCTGCATTACGGGCTCACGGAATTGAACCTGTAAGCAGTAGGCTGACTTAGCATTTGTATCAGTTTTAGCTTCTTAAGAATGTCAAGTAGAATAATATTTGAATGTCTAACAGCGTGCTCGAATTGGAATTTATGGAGCCAATTGTCCCCAGTGGATAGTAGCAATGGAGGTTAGTGAATTTGATTTTTTCAAAAGATTTATCCATTTGCATCATTTGATAAGACGATTTAATTTGTTTTCAGGCTTGCAGTGCCCACAGTTTGATATGTGTTCCTCTCTATGATACCCTTGGTAAATAATGGTTCCATAGTCTCCCACTTATGTTTGTTTGAATGACAGCAATAATGCTGGTTTCGTTTTCATAATTTAAGGTCATTACAATTCACTAAATAAAATCAACTAAATTATGAGGTCAATATCAAATTACCCATTTGCCTATGATGTCCTGGAAGGCGTTAACTAAGTATCAGCAGCTGAGCTACTGTTTGTAGAGATTAGTTCATGTTAAGTACCTGCAAAATTTGTTTCTCCCTAAATTCCATTCCATTATGCTGATGTAGGACCCGGTGCTGTAGACTACATTATCGAACATGCTGAGATTGATATTGTTTTTGTTCAAGACAAGAAAGTGAAAGAAGTGAGTATCATCTGATGCACCTTAATTGCTTCTTGTGTTTCTTTGCTATTGACTTGATTTGGATATCTGAGCTATATGATGATCGATCTCTGGTGGATGTTTTCTTTGTAGCTTCTAGATTCAGAGTGCACACATGCAAAACGCCTGAAATGTAAGTCTGCCTCTCTATTGGTTGCACCTACCAGATTGACAATTTTTATCAAGTTTGTTTGTGGTTGCAGTGCTCGTGTGTTTCACTTCACTACAGCAGGAAGAGAAGGATAAGGCAGTTTCTATGAATATTAAGCCATACTCTTGGAATGAATTTCTCAACATGGTAATTTACTGAATGTTTCTTTAGCTCATTCTTATACCATGCATCTTCTTTATTTGATTAGTGTTATCATTGAAATGCTCCACTAGCACTATTGCACCGATGGCCTACCGCTATTGATAGGAAAGCAGAAAAAAAACTTTCCAAAGCAAGAACAAGGGAATAAGGGTGATCTTTTGCTTTCACGGGCTGTCTATTTTTAAGAATATTTAAAAACTTTTGTTTTTCCAGGGTAAAGAGAATCCATCAGAGCCTTCACCGCCACAGCCATTAGACATATGTACAATCATGTATACTAGTGGAACTAGCGGAGAACCTAAAGGTGTAATATTGACTCATGAAAATATGACAGCATCTGTAACAGGGGTTGATCATTTTATGGAAGAATTCGAAGACAAGGTAATTGACAATCCTTTTCCTAGGATTTCAGGCCATCTCTTAGTTAGTATATATATCTGTATCTTATCAGGATTTCCCTTTCTAAGTTCTATTCATAATTGAGTTTCATCTCTCTTTCTATAATTGTCTTGGCAAACCTTTTAGGCCTTATGATTCTTGTATATTTTCATTTATATAAATATCAGAAGTGCCAAATTTTTATTGTTTTGACTAACGTTTGATCCCTTTATAGATGACAGTGGATGATGTGTACATATCTTTCCTACCACTTGCTCATATACTTGATCGGATGATTGAAGAATTCTTCTTTCATAGGGGTGCTTCTGTTGGCTACTTCCATGGGGTAAGTTGTTGGAACTAAACGTGTCAAACGAATTTTATGCGCTATGACAAGTTTAATATCTGGTGACACTCAATTACAGCTTAGGAGGAGAGAAAATAATGCACTAGGTAATATAACCAAAAATACAGAATGAAAGCGCACTGCATTCACTTGTCACAGCAAGATTCCTGTCCAATTTCAAGACATTGCATGTCAGAATGTAGCTTGGAGCAGTCAATTCTGTGTTTAGGTATTATTATTTTTTTAACTTAATGACTACTAAGACGTGCATGCTTCTTGTTGTTTTCTTATTCAAGAATATCAATGAGATACAAGAAGACATGATGGCGTTGAAGCCAACCTTTTTGGCTGGAGTACCTCGAGTTTATGAAAGGGTGCATGAAGGCATGAGAATCTTAGTTTTTTTCTTGAGTTATATAGATTCTACTTGTAAACAATTTAAATGATGGTAATGGAGTCTCACATTATGCTTATCAGGTGTACTGAAAGCACTTGAAGAACTCAATCCCTTCAGGAGGAGCATGTTCCACTTGCTATACAACTTGTAATATTCTGTTTGTTTCTATTCAAGTTTTCTTACTCTATTGTCTGGAATCGCTTTCTGATTTTATCTCAAAAATCAGCAAGCTTAAATGGATGAATCTTGGGTACAAACAGAAGTATGCTTCGCGACTGGCTGATCTGCTTGCTTTCAGAAAGGTTGTATCTTTTCCTAATTATGTTCTCACTTTCTTGTGATTTTTCCTGAGACAATTTATGCTTATTGTTCCCTGAAGAAATTTCACTTTCAAGTTGCTGCTACCATCTTTCTACTTTTGTTGTGGATGCTAGCATATAATATTATAAGCATTCTTTGTAAATTCTTTAAGTGAGCATATTAATATGTTTCATGGGGTTAATTTAATATGTAAACTTCAACTTCCCGAAAAATTTTCTATTCCTATTTTCTGCATTGATCTCTCAACTGTGAGGAAGTATATTCAGTTATGGACAAGGAAAACATAGTTATATGTCTCCTGACACATTTATTCGTCTTGTTGTTTAGGTTAAGGCTAGGTTAGGTGGCAGGATTCGCCTCATAGTCTCTGGTGGTGCTCCCTTAAGCAGTGAGGTGGAAGAGTTCTTGCGGGTCACCTCCTGTGGCTTTGTCTTGCAAGGCTACGGTAAATCTATCTTTTTTCCAGTAAATGAAGAACCAACAGAGGAAAATTTTGATTTTTTAATATAACTTGATAGTGGATGTACCAATAGTCTAGCTATACTGTCTAGTAGTCAATATGAGCAATGCGAAGCAGCTGTCTTACCTCAGTTCTATGTGCCGAAGCATGCATGCATAAATAAAACATGTCTTGGCATAGTCTCAACTTAACATGCCTGTCTAAAATATTATTTTTCCTCTCCGAAACTGAAACTTCTCAAAGTAGAACTTCTCCTTTTATCGCGTTTATTATTCAGATTATAGCTACAATGAAAATTTAGTAAGTTTGATACTCATGGTCAACATTCTAACCTATTCCTTCTGACAAGCTTTAACATTGTTAACTCTCTACCAATTGACATGCTATATGTTTACATTTCCACTTTGATTTTATGCTCTTTTTATAATCCAAATCATCTTCTGTAGGTTTGACAGAGACTTGTGGTTTGGCCACCATTGGGCATCCAGATGAAATGTGCATGCTTGGAACTGTTGGTCCACCATTTGTCTTCACAGAGGTTCGTCTCGAGGAAGTACCTGAAATGGGCTATGATCCCCTAGGAGACCCTCCCCGGGGAGAGATATGCGTTAGAGGGAGGACCACTTTTGCAGGATACTACAAAAATCCAGAGTTGACAAAAGAGGTCATCAAAGATGGATGGTTTCATACAGGTGGAGTTTATATTTACTGTATGCTAAGAATGTCGTTTCACTATATATGAAATATGTCTTTACATTATTTACCTTATCCTTTGAGCATATCCAGGTGACATTGGAGAAATGATGCCTAATGGAGTAGTTAAAATCATTGATCGAAAGAAAAATGTTATAAAGCTATCCCAAGGTGAATATGTTGCAATGGAATATCTGGAGAAGGTTTATGGTATTGCGCCCATCGTTGAAGATGTGAGCACCATTATATATCATTCAAGCATATCAAAAGCTGATTCATGCAAATATTATGTTCTTGAGTGCAATGCATGTCCATCTAATTTGTGTACTTACAGATATGGGTATATGGGGACAGCTTCAAGTCCATGCTGGTAGCGGTTGTGGTGCCACATGAAGGGAACATCAAAAAATGGGCTGATCAAAATGGGCACAAGGGTTCAATTCCTGAACTTTGTTCCCTCCACGATCTAAACCAATATGTTCTCCTTGAGCTAAAATCTGCTGCAGAAAGGAACAAGGTCAGCAAAATACAATTTTTCTCAGTTTTTAGGTCACGTGTGGAGTATTATTTGATTTATTATATGAAAAGCAGCTAAGAGGTTTCGAGAACATCAAAGGCGTGATACTGGAACCTCAACCCTTTGAGTTTGACAAGGACTTGGTAACAGCAACAATGAAAAAGAGAAGGGAGAGATTGCTTAAGCGTTACAAGGTGCTCGCTCTTTTTAACCAGTTTGTCCATATTAATTCAGTTCTTTAGAAGGAGAAAGAGTTGGACAGTAACCAAATTTGATAATCATTATGGTTTCTGCAGGTGGAGATTGATGACCTTTACCAAAAGCTTAATGCAGCACATAAACGTTAATATGTTTTTGAATGCTGAGGCAGTGCAACTGTTGATCTACTTATGGATTTAATATCTGATAAATTTGCGATTTGTACTATTAATCATCAGTATTGTTGTCTTACATTTCTGAATTACTTTTATGGAATCTTCTGGCAGTCATCTCTCTCTCTCTTTCTCTCACACACACACACACTAGACATACTGCATTAGACGCGCAGACAGTTTGTGATAGTTCATATTAACGCCACAAAATCTCGTACAAATGCATCATAACACTGATCTGCATGACCATAACTGCAGTCAGTATGCTCTGCTTTCAAAATCAACTGCAGAACAAGTTATGTGCTTGTGATCCACAACTACTAATAGGACAAATACTCTAGAACTACTATTTTGGTTTTCTATATGTTCACTTACGAGACTCACCATTGGTTATCATCTCAGTAAATGTATAATTATACATTTTCTTGAAGGAACATTCCAGGAATTTGTCCTACTTTTTCTTTTCCATCTATCTGAAAAACAAAGAAACATTTAATATATCTAGATAAAATAGTACGTATTTACGGAAAAAGAACCTTTTTGATTCATCTTAGCAGAGGTTGCATGATAAAGAGCAAAGTGAAACATTCCCAAAAGAAATAATGTAAGCAGAAGGAAAGGTGCAAAACACGGTTCCCAAAATTTCCCTTTTGTGCTGCGTCTTGGAAAAAATGGTTGCTGAAGCCACAATTGAATTGTATTTGTATAAAATACAGGTTCCAGCTGCAGCTCTTCTGAATTCTTTCACCCTTCCAGTTGAAGAAGGTTTACATCAAGTCTTGGGACATCACCACTTGAAACTGAACAAAGTTCCAAAATCTATTGACACTTCTCAATTCCTCTACATCACTTTTAAGTTGCCTAGCTCGAAGCTGGGCGACGGTCCTGAAGACTTCACCAAATATATATATTTGTTGAATAAGGGAAAGGAAGTCCTTTATTAGTGGATGTAACAGTGTATGCATAAGTAGTTAAGCAGCTAACTAACTAGTTAATGAGTCAGCTAAGTTGGTTAATAAGTGTAGTTATCAATAAGTTTAGTTAGTACACGTGTATATATATACCAATGTACTGAGTAGTATAGGCTGCAAGAATAGAGATATCACATTGCATGTGATATCTTCTTCTTGTAAATATCTCAAATACCTTTCTTGTGTTTTCTTGAAGTTCTATTGAATGATCTCATGGTGTCAGAGTAGGCTGATTGAAGTCTGAATTGATCGAGCAAGTAGGTGATTGCTAAATTCAATCACGAGTCTTGAATAACAGGCAACGACAAAATTGATCTCAAGCTCAAGATTAGGGCAGAGGTTGAAGATTAAAGATCATGGCTACGAGTGAAATCAATACTAGTTCAACTCCAGTGGCTATGATTACAACCATCCCCCTCAACAATCCACCAATATAAGTGGAGCTACTATAATTTTGTTTCAATTAAAAGGGAATGAAAATTATACTGTTTAAAGTAAGTTTATCAGAATTGCATTGTCAGAAAGAAACAAATTAGGTTTCGCAGATGGGACTTGGAAGAAAGAAACATTTCCTGGAAATCTAGGATATCAATGGGAAAGAGTAAATGTTATAGTTTTGCAGGACATCTGATTGGGGATGTAGTATATGCAACTAGTGCCAAAGAAGTTTGGGAAGATTTGAGGAAGTTGATGGTTCAAGAGCCTTCAATATACATCAAAACTGCTATCTGTTCCCAAGAAACTCAGTCAGTGTCTGTGTTTAATTCAAAGCTGAAAGATCTTTGGGATGAGTTTGGGTCCATAGTTGCAACACCTGGATGTAATTGTGAAAATTAAAGGATTTCATTGTGTATCTACAAAGGCAAAAGCTGTATCAATTTCTCATGGGGTTAAATGAGTCTTACTCTCAAGCAAGAAGTCACATTCTACTGTTAAATCCCATGCCTAGTGTAAATCAAGTTTATGCTATGTATCATGTGTGATGAGAATCAAAGAGCACTAATTACTAATTCAACAACTTCTAATGCATTTTTGGGGGCTAGTTCTGCGAGAAGTCAGGGAACAAATGAGGTAGAGGCAATGATATTCTATACAAGAATTGGAAATTCAAAGTTCAAGAGGAAGTATAATCCAAATTATAATCCTAATGCCTTCTATGATCATTGCAAGTTTAAAGGTCATTACAAGGCAGATTGCTACAAACTGGTAGGATATCCCCAGGATCATCCAAAGGCCAATCAAGTTGACAATAAATCATATCAGCCTGACAACAAATTCAAGCAAAGAAGATGTGGTAATTTTTGCACTCACACAGCTCTCACAATGCAGTAACTCAAGAATAGCCTACAACAGATAATCAGTCACAAGAATCAAGGACTCTAGATCAGGTTTCTTAGATAGGTCAACAACAAATGGATCAATTTCAAATAGATGAGGCACCTACATTCATAAAAGCTCAGTATGCTGAAATTTGCAATATGTTGGAACAAAAACACAATAATATCACACATTCTGCAAATATGACAGGTATATGTAGTACCTTGTTAGTCTCTAATAACCCACAAGATTGGATTATAGACTCAGGGGCTACAAACCATATGACTTCTAAGTTAACAATGCTAGACAAATCTACTATAACAAAACCAGAAGCTTTAACTCAGGTTTCACATGTTGGCTCTAGTAACATATCATCTAGAAATAGTATTCAGAATGTCTTTTACATCCCTGAGTTTCAGTTTAATCTTCTGTCAGTTTCAAAGATACCTAGGCAGTTAAATTATTTAGTCAAATTTTATCCTGATTTTTGTGTATTACAAGATCTCTTCACTGGGAAGGTGAAGGAGATTGATAGAGAGAATGAAGGATTGTACTATCTAGCGGGATATAGTGCTCAATATCAAAGCACTGTATATGGATTATCTACTGCAAATGTGATTACAAAGGAGGATATTAGTCTCTTGCATAGAAGAATGGGGCATGCATCATCTAGCACTTTATAGAAACTAGTTCACACAAAAATGTCTAGTATTGTTGATTCACTGAATAAGTGCAGAATTTGTATATGTGCAAAACAAACTAGGTTTCCATTTCCTACTAGCACCACTGTCCGCTCTAAGCCCTTTGAACTTGTGCATATGGATATGTATGGGGCCTTATAGAACTGCTACTCTAGATGTTCGTAAGTCATTCCTATAATTGTAGATGACTTTATCAGATTTACCTAGATATTTCTACTAAGATTGAAATTTGATGTGTGGTTACATGGTAAAAATTTTCTAGTGTTTGTCAAGAATCAGCATAATTTTTCTGTTAAAACCATAAGTATTGATAATGGCACTAAAATTGTGGATTCTTTATGTTGTGATTTGTTTACCAACTTACGTATTATGCATAAAAAATCTTGTCCTTACACCCCTCAACAAAATGAGGTAGCAGAAAGAAAAAAAGACATGTCCTAGAAGTTACAAGGGCACTGAGACTATAGGCTCATATTCGAATTAAGTACTGGGGTTACTACGTTCAGGCAACAGTGTGTATAATTAATAGGCTGCCTTCTCATGTCATCAATAACATATCTCCATTTCAGAAATTACGTAATAGAAAACCTTCTATTAATCATCTAAGAATATTAGGTTGTTTGTGTTTTTCAAAACAAGTACAATAAAATGATAAGTTGCAACGTAGAACTAGGACTGCTATTCATATGAGCTATTATATAACTCAGAAGGGATATATACTATTTGATATAATGACCAAAGAATTCTTTGTTAATAGAGATGTAATATTTAAAGAAGATATGTTGCACTTCTCAAATACAACTTCATGTTCTACTACCGTATTTACTCCTATACCTTCATGTGACACTGGTTCTTATTTACCAGTGGTTATTGACTTTCAGTTTGGTGACTTACAGTTATCAGGAGATAATATAATACTACCAACTGTTGAGGAACAACAACCTCAAGCATTAGACTCACAGGTTACTCCTATACCCGTGAACCAATCTTCATCACAAATTGACATTGCACCTATAATGGAGCCTGCAGTGCAACAAGTTCAGCCTAGAAGATCTAGCAGATCAACTCATCCACCATGTTGGATGAAAGAGTTTATATCTCTAAATACTCATCAGGATACTAAATATCCTTTTTATAAATACATGTCTTATGATTACTAGCCTTCCAGATACACTGGATTTATTACAGCTTTATCTAGTATTACTGAACCTACTGCTAATGTAGAAGCAATTAAGGATTCAAAATGGGTAGAGGCTATGAAAACTGAGGTAGAAGCACTGAAACAGAATGACGCTTGGAAAGTTGTACCACTGCCAGTTGGAAAGACTCCCATTGGGTGCAATGGATATACAAAGTCAAGTATAAAGCAAATGAAGAAGTGAAAAGATATAAAACTAGGCTGGTAGCCAAGGTTTACAACCAACAAGAAGGAATAGAATACTAAGAAAACATTCAGTCTTATGGTTAAAAAAGTGACTGTAAAAACTGTGTTGGCACTAGCTACAACAAGACAATGGCATATACATCAAATGGATGTATATAATGCATTCCTTCAAGGTGATCTTTATGATGAAATTTATATGAAATTGCCACAAGGATTTAGAAGTCAGGAGGCATTAAACAAGTAAGGACTTATTAAATCCTTATATGGTCTAAAACAAGCACCAAGGCAATAGGACACTAAACTAGCAGAGCCCTTGCTACAGTTCAAGTTTATTTAGAGTCAGTATGATCATTCCCTGTACACAAAGAACTCAGATAGAGGCTTTATTGCAATCTTAGTCTATGTGGATGATATGCTCATTACTGGAAGCAGCAAAAGAAGGAATTGTGATACACCAAAGGAAATATGCTCTTGAATTGATCTTAGAAACATGTCTGAGTGCATCTAAACCAGCAGCTACACCTATGGACAGTAACATCAAATTCACAACCACAGAATATAATCAATATGTTCAGAAAACTAGCAATTCAAATACTGAAAGTCAGGGAAAAGTCAATCCAGAAGATAAGCTAACAAAAGATAAAGCTGGCTATCAAAGACTAATTGGCAAGCTATTGTACCTAATAGTTACAAGACCTGACCTAGCATACAGTGTGCAAACACTTAGTCAGTTTCTCCAACAGCCAAAAATATCTCATCAAGAAGCTGCTTTAAGGATTGTCAGGAACAATCGGGACTAAGGATTCTTCTATCTAGCAACAGGAAAGACATAACTACAGCTTACTGTGATGCTGATTGGGCATCATGTTCCTTCTCAAAAAAATCAGGCACTGGATTTCTAATAAAATTTGGTGATTCATTGATATCCAGAAAATCGAAAAAACAAACTACTATATCAAGAAACTCAGTAAGGCTGAATACAGAAGCATTGCAGCCACTATGTCTGAGCTAAGTTGGTCAACTAGGCTAATCAAGGATCATGGAGTTCAAATTCAACTGCATGTATGCATACACAGTGATAGCAAAGTTGTTATTCAAATAGCAGCTAATCCAGTATTTCACGAAAGAACCAAACACATTGAAATCGACTGTCATTCATAAGGGAGAAAATATAAAAGGGACTAATCAAGACAGAGTATGTTCACACCAAAAATCAACCTGCAGATGTGCTTATATATAAAAGGACTTAACAGAGTTCAACATGAGTTTCTTATATCCAAGCAAGGTGTGATCAATATATTTCATGCCACCTAGCTTGAGGACGGCTGTTGAAAAAGGAAAACGAAGTCCTTTATTGGTGGATGTAACAGTGTATGCTTAAGTAGTTAAGCAGCTAACTAACTAGTTAATGAGTCAGCTAAGTTGGTTAATAAGTAGTTATCAATTAGTTTAGTTAGTACACGTGTATATATTATGCCAATATACTTAGTATAGGCTGCAAGACCAGAGATATCAATCAGCTTCTTCTTCTCCTCCGTTAACATCAAATTGCATATGATATCTTCTTCTTGTAAATCCCTCAAATACCTTTATTGTATTTTTTTGAAGTTCTATTGAATGAGTTCAATATTAAGTGGTAATTGACCTCTAGTTCTCCAAGTAAATAATGCAATAGTCAATCAAATGCACCATTTAGCCTTCTTATAATATGGGTGTCGACCGATAATATTATACCAATTTTCAAAAATATATACATAAAATATATAATTTTACGGAGAGACCATGAGTTCATGTGCCTCATACTTTACATTTAAATTTTCCCCTGGACCCGTTTGGTCATACAACGTCTGTTCATTGTGTTGAAAAATTGTTGTATAGTCACCGAAACAATAGGGAGTTCTTGATAGTTTGAGGCGTGTATATTTTACTCATATAAGTATATCTCTCAGAATTCAACAAAACCTTTTTAGTATTAATTAAAAGATAGTTCAAATAAAATAAAACTCAGCACTAAAGAAAATTTGTCTCTTCTAAGTGAGAAGCACCATCTGAAAATTTCAACGGTATTCCAGGTAATAAAGGCCATAAAGGAACTGGCCACTCAAATGATCAAATTGAATTTTCCAGAAACATTTGGCAACTGCCACTTTTCCTCATTAAGATAACCATTAAGGCTATTCAAAATTTTGTAACAATTATCTTGACCAAAATGAATACTAGTAGACATTAGAGAAAGCGGCATCAACTTTGTCTTTCTATTGAAGGATGTTCAAATGTTCGATAATCTTTCATGCTATAATGATGGTTATTTTGAGAATCCATATTATTTTCTTATTTATGATGACCATCATCGTAATGATTAGTATATCGTCTCTTGCCCTTACCATGCCACATGCATTATTATTATTATGATCTTTGATTATTATTTTATCTTTTTTCTAGTCATGTTGCTACCGCATTTTTCTATTATTTTTATTTTTTATATAGAAGAGCCATAACAAGATTGACCAATGACATTTTTAAAAATCTAACTTCATTTAAGGGCAAAATTATAATTATAGCATCAATAGTTAAAATAAAATTCTAGAAGAATCTTCATTTTTTTTTTCAAGATCCATAAAAAATCTTATTTCATGTGTGTCTAGAGTACACATTCCATGCAAACTCTTTTACTTTTTATTGTGTATATTATGATATCAATTTTTGTTTCATTTGTTAAGCATAATCATATCATATTATTATATAAGTGGGAAGTTCCTAAGTTGAAAGTTATATTACCATTTTGCCCCTCCACTAAATTAAAATTTAATTAATACATCATTAAATATTAATATTTTATCATATTATATCATATTTATATATTTATCACTATATAAGTGGAAAGTCAAAAAGTGAAAAGTCAAAATAAATAATAATAATAATAATAATAATAATAATAATAATAATATATATATAAATAATAATAATGATAATAAATAAATATAAATAATAAATAATAATATTATTATTATTATTATACTAAAATTAAAAAACCCTTATCTTAAAAGTTGGATTATCATTTTGCCCCTGTAGTAAATTAAAATATATAAAAGGGAAAATGGTCAAAAATACCCCTCTACTTTAGTATATTAGCTAACTTTGACCCTGGTTAAATATATTCCCCCCCTCCAACAAAGTAAACAAAATTGCCCCTTAATTGGATGAAATCCCCCAAATTGACTTTAAATACCCAATTTCAATTAAATTACCCATTTTTTCTTTAAATTCTAACCCGACCCACTAAACTAAATAAACTCATTAGGATTTAATTATTCAAAACAAAACAAGTTCTCAAATTATTCAAAAAAAAGCCTTAGAAATAAAAGGAGTTCGATTATACAGTTATTTCTCTTCCAAAAATATTGGAACAAACAAAATAGAAATCAAATATTTACCAAATCTCTTCATATTAAGAAAGATGAAGCCTGATTTGGTAAATATTTGGTTGCTATTTTGTTTGTTTCAATATTTTTGGAGGAGAAATAATTGTATGATCGAATTCCTTGTATTTTTAAGGCTTTTTCTTTGAATAATTTTTGAGAACATGTTTTGCTTTGAATAATTAAATCCTAATGAGTTTATTTAGTTTAGTCGTGCTCGTGTTTTGGCGCTATGGGCGGCGCGTCGCGCCTCCCCTGTCACTAACCTCCCAGGTATATATAGGCCCTTCACTTTAATTGAATCATTTCTAAACATTTTACATTCGTCAAGAAGTAAGAAAGTACGAAGATTTCGATCGTTTTCGTCCGATTATGCTATCAAACGCCGTCCAAGTTCAAATTAACTTCAGGTATGGAGTTCTAAGCCCGAAGGGAGCATTACTACGGAGCTATTTTCGCGAAATTCGCCCGACAAATCGTAGCCCCGCCGAGCAAAAGTTGTCAAAATTGCTCCAAACTGATTTCTATACGATCACAGGTTCCAAATAAGCATTTCTCCCTTTTAAACTCTCGAGAAATTATAGGTTTTCGGCCGTGTTTTACGTAGTTGAATTATAATTGCTATTAGTATTAAAAGTTATCGTTTCAAGCTGAATTTGGTATTGAAGTTCATTTCTTTCTTCCAGTATAATGGTTACAGCAGGAAAGAGCTGACGAATCCAAGTTGAAACTCATAGGTTATCCGAAAAACGGCAGTTAAGGTATGTAAGGCTTATCCCTTCGGCAAGTTATTCCCGTCGTATAGAGATACAACGTATGCCTATAAAGCAAGACCATGATTCTGTATAAAGTAATTAGTTGATGCCAGTAGATAACGAGTCTATTCATATACGTGTTACGGCTAGCTGCTGTCAGTAGATTGTGAATAGAACTATTGTGGTCAGCTGTTTCTGTAGACTATGAATGTATGTATGTTGTGGTTAGCTGCTAGAAAACGTTCATAGATTATACCGCAGTATACCTCATCGGGAAAGAACATGTTAAGTGTGATACGCGCTGGGAGCATCGTAGAAACCCTTCTATTCTCCAGTTCATTATATTAGTAGAATTCCATGTTTAATTACCAGGCCCAGACCTTAGAAGCTCGTGAATAGTTATCGGGTTGGAGTTAGTAAGTTGAACAGTATAGGCGTAGCTAGGCGATATAACTACCAGTTTGACGCCTGTGTAGCCAGAAAAGCACATCCAGAGGCCATTGGCGTACTTTTATGCCCCAGGGCCAGAAATTCAGATAGGAAGGTCATACTTTAGAGTCAGCAGCCTAGGGTTGTCTAGTGAACTGAGTGACAGTCTGCCATCTAGTTAGCTACATCACCCCGGAAGCCAGTCCAGCCGTCCAGGTCAAATAGACCCATGGATACCCTAAGGAAGGGGACCTTATTAGCAGATAGAGGCAGGGCCATTACCCCAGCTTATTCTTAGAAGATACTCAGGTATAGATTACCGTGAGCAGCTAAGTCTATGTAGACTTGTTTTTAAGGTTAGTAATCGCCTAGAAAAGTCATATAATATTAGACCCGACCAAGATAGGGTCTAAAGGACCAGCACTGTATTAGTACAGCACTACCCTCAGGCTAAGAATATTAGTAAGCTGCCCATGGAGGATTAAAGGTCGACCACCCAAAAGTATGTTCAGTCAGTAACAACCCTACAGCCGTTCCAAGTAGAGGGACCAAGCAACTAGTCCTTCGCAACCCCACAGTTATTATGAGCTATAGATGTCCGGGCAGGACATAGAGAGAGTTGTGTTGGACCACTCTAGATCTCGCCCTATTCTGTCCAGACTATTAGAGATCACGATCACTAGCAGGATCCTCTTATCAGGTACAGGTGCACAGCGCGCCTGCTAGCAGCCTTACAGACTATCCTAGGGGGGCGAGCAGGAGTGGCGTTAGGACCAGAAGGACAGTTACGCCTTTTGAGTGGCTAGATTGAGATGTTAGTACAACACCTTGGTTGGGGTTGCCATCACTTAGGAGCCATCCATGACCACCTCAGGGTTACTAGCTATGTCGACACCCGCGAGGGGCTAGATGATGTCGCTCCGAGGAGCGGTATGCCAACCGTGAGGGACGAAGATGAGGTCTGAGGTCCTCATACAGTACATTCCATCGCTGGACTACTCTTATGCCATATCGACACACCCTGTTGAGTTTGGTACCCGGGGTACAGACAGCAGGAGTCCACCGGACTAGACACAACTATAGTTCAGGGGCCAAGCGGGCTCAGTTGTAGACCCAGGGGACCGGTAGGTCTGCTACAGTACCAGTAGAGTCATAGTAACCTAGATAGGGGTATATAGATTGAGATGTGCTTGCCAGGGCTTATGGGGGCCCGAACGAGTTGTTCTGTGTTGATTGTATCTTCCGGTTTATGGGGGCCAGGTGAGGTTCTTGTGTGTATTCTTGTATGCTACTTATAGTTTATGAATGTGTAATTATACAATCTTAGCTTACGTATATGTAGTGTTGGTTAGATGCAGATTACGAATCAGCAGGCGTACGGGTTAATCTTTCTGCCCTTCTTTCTATTTATTTTCACTCTTTATCAGCTTATATATTGTCTTACATATTCGATACATATTGTATTGACGCCCTCCCCTGGGCGCTGCATTACTTGCCTACAGGTTTAGACAGACAAAGTTCAGGATCCTCAATAACAGTTGTTCAGAATCAGCAGTTTGGCCAGCCCCTTTCATTCGGAGTTGCCAGGTTGAGCAAGTGCAGTCTTCCATTTGTATAGCATCTGGGTAGGCCGGGGCCCTATCCCGACTACTATTTATATTCTTAGAGGCTTGCAGACTACAATTATCAGTTAGTTGGGTGTCATTGGTCGTGTGGGGCCCATATATATCTCTTTTTACGTGTTGGCCGTGTGGGGCCTAGTATAGCGTCTGATTTTCATTTCAGTTATAACTAGATATCATTGCAGCTTTGTCGGCCCGCATAGGATCCCCTGTTATAGTCTGTTACTGGTCAGCTGTTTTCTTTTACAAGTAGCTATAAGGCCTTGCCAACTGGAGGCTGTGTTTACAGCCGAGATATAATCCATTATTTTCTTGAGTCGAGTTGCAGGCCTGCATCAGATGTGCATAAGCCTAGTCAGGTCAGTCAGATTCCAATGTGGCACTAGGTGCCCATCATGCTTCCCAAGGTGGGGCGTGACATTTTAACCCTTTTCCCTATATAAAAACATCTAATTAAATAGTAATATTTTACCATCAAATATCTAATATATTTATTATTATTCCAAAAAGCAAAAAGTTAAAATAAATAAATAATAATAAATAATAAATAAATATAAATATAAATAATAAATAATAAATAAATATAAATAATAATTAATAATAATAAATAAATATATTATTATTATTATTATTATTATTATTTATTTTAACTTTTTGCTTTTTAAGCAGACTCAATATGAAAAATATATGTCTTTGTGTCATGATCATATTCTATACCTTTTAATAGGTAATATGAAATTGTTGCATTATTTCTTCTTCTTTTTGATAGTTTTTCAAATACTTTCTGATTTATCTTCTTGTTTTGTTGTTGTTGGCATTTTGGGTTTGTATGATATGTCCATAAACTTGATAGAAGCAGCCTCAAACCTGCAGATTTTAAATTTACTCTTGGCGCGTGGCTTATATTTATGCCCATCATGGTAATTTGTATTTATGTAATTCTTGCACTTTTCTGCATAACTGTTGAATTTTTTTCATTTTATTTAGGTGATCTTGTCACGTTTTATACTTAATCATCATTAAAGCATGATTAGTAAACTAAGGTAACCAAAACGCCAGTTCAATCATTTTGAATTTTCATTTATCACAACTTTATATTTAATTATTTAATATGAATATACACGTGCGAATCACATGTCCAGAAACTAATTTACATACGGGCTTCATATTTTTCAACAAAAGTATATCATGTTGCTAAGTACACAAGAAGCTTTTTACATCTCATAGGACCTAAATTAATATTGGTTTCGTCCTAATCAATTAAATATGACATAATCATGCAGTAAAATAGCCTATAATTAGTTCATCAATTTTTAATTAAAATATTTTTTAAAAATAGAGTTAGATGTTAAAGATTAATTTAAGGAATAGGACATATTAGAGGAGTAAAGGTAGGAGCAACAAAAATCTATATAGAGAGAGGAGACTTAGTGGCATGCCTCTGAGGCGTTAATTTCCATTTTTTTGTTTTAGTTTTTTTGATTTTTTTTTTAAAATTATTTTATTAACTTAGTTATTTAATTATTATTGTCATTTAATGTTATCGCAATATATAGGGAGTGTTAAATATAGCATATTTAATATAATTAAGAAAAAAATATAATTAAGAGAAGTGATGTGGCACTTCTCTTTGGACAAGAATTCAACTTATCTTTTTTTCTCATTTTTTTGATAATTTTCCTCACATTTCTATTTACTTATTATTAAAAAATAAATGTGTCAATTACTACTCACTCTATTTATTTTTATTTTATTATAAAAATTAAATGTCTCAAAATTTACTACTCCACTTATTTTTATTCTTTATTATAATATTTAAAAATCTAAATATTTACTACCACAATCTTTCATTTCCTCTATAAAGAATAAAAATATGTTAAAATGAAGAGTGTGTGTGTGTGTGAATATCATATTACTATATAAGTGAGAAGCTCCTTAGTTGAAAAGTTAAATTACCAAAATGTTCATTAAATAATAAACGACCATTTTATCCTTTACTTAAACACTACTTCTATTAATAATTTTGTACAAAAAAGTAAATTTAACTTTTAATAAATGTAAATATATATATAAAAGTCACAAAGTATAAAATTAAAATACCAAAATAACATCATAAGTTAAATGCGTTTTTTCCCTTCAATCAAACACCAATTCTATAACATTTGTGTGTAGAATTGTAAATAAACAATCCAAATTAATTATTTTTTTTTCCCTTGATCCCCTCATTTATTACTTGAATTTTATATTCTTTTAGTTTGAAGCCGGTGAAATTTGAGAAGACAATGTCAAAATACAAAATCTAGAATATTTATAATTATGATATGATGTTTGAGTTTCTTTCAAATTTTCCGATACAAATATGAAACTCCAATGACTTCTTTCTTCTATAAACTTAATTATAATTACTGTTGAAATTTAATTCGTAATGCATATGGTACTAATTAGAATTTTTGAACGATTCATCTATATATTATATAATTCTGGTCTTATGACCAATGACGTGACATACTTCTAAGATCAGGAAACTATGTTTTTTTCTCAACTTTTTAATAATTCTATTTCCTTAACTTTTAATTTTCTTGGTCATTGATTATGAACATAAATATCATTTTTTTTCGAAATAATAGTAAATAGGTTTGCATTAAAACACAATTAGAGGTTCAATCATTTGTAATTATAATAGTTTTAATGTGTGTTAATCTTTAAATAATTATATGTTAATTAGTTCTTGAGCCTCTTCATATTATAGTTTTGGTGTTAATTCTTGTAGCTCTTCATATTACATTTGGATTCATCTTTTTTAGTCTTTTTCTTCACTTTTTACTTTTTAAATTTTTGGTCTTGTGAAATATTTTTTACCATTTATTTTGTGTAAAAAACTCAAAAGTCCCTCTTTTAACTCACTTAATTATGATGAAAAATACTTTTTTAGAGTTTTTTCCCCTTTCCTAAAAATAATTATTAAATCCAATTAATTCATCAACTTTAACATAAATATAATTGCAGCATTAACAAAACTAGAAATAATAGGCCTATAAATATTATTCAAGTAGCTATTAATTGTTTCCTCCTTTATGTATTCCTCATTGCACACACCGCCTTCTCCAGATCACTTTCTATTTATTTTCATCAAAATTTATTTGAGCATGTAGAATTGTTATATATATATATATATATGTAATAAATAATTTTGTAAGTGAGAATATTTTTATTTTCTTTATTTTGCAGATAAGAAGGTATATGCATGATGATGTTATAAGGTTTGGTGATGCTGAAAATTTAATGGATTGTTCTTTTGTTCAAGTGAGTGCTATTCTCAACTACTTTTTTTGAATTACCTTAAATATAAAGTTTAATTTCATATCACTCAATTATTAATTAGAAATTTTAGACTAAACTTTGAGAACAAAATCATCTTTAAAAATAAAATAATTTATTCAAAGTAGAAGTACCCTGCATGAACTCGCAAACTTCATTAATCCCTCCAAATATAAGTACCTATACATAATTGGAAAAAAAATAATCGCTATTTAATATCAATTTTTGGGATAATGCTGGAAAGATGAGGAGCCAATGAATTGAAGAAAAATGTGAACGTATAAATTATGAGAAGCTGACGAGTGATTTGAAAGAAACAGAAGAAACTAAAATAATTTAAAACAAAAAGAAGAAAGAAGCGAAACACAGAAAATAACTAGGAAAGATTGATAAAATTTTAAAAGAGAAGAAGATAATTAAGTTTTACCAAAAATCTTCTTTAATGAAGTGTACATTTCTAATGATGAAAAGTAGAGAAAAATATTGTTAAGTTTTTTTTAAAGAAGAATCTTGAAGTAGAACAAAAAAATTAGCGTGGTGATTATGCTGTCAAGACTTCTTCTTTTTATTTTTCCTTAAGATTATGTTTGACTTTAAAATTTTAGTTTCGATTTTAATATTAGAAGGACAATTTGATGGACAAAACAATCAGAGTTTAAATATAAATTTGTGAAACACTTCTGAGTTAGAATTATATATTTTAACTTTAGATTCTCATATTATAAGATAAATTTAAGATGTTTTCAATTGTTGCAAACTTATATTTTCGATTTTTTTAAAAATAAAAATTTGTAAGTCTTTTGCGGCCTAAATTTCAATATTATCTGATTGTAAGATAGAATTGAAGATTTTTTTTATTATCGCACACTTAAAGACTTTTATTTTTAAAATATTTTTATAAATTAAATAAATTTTTTTTTCGAAAACACGAAAAAATTTACTAATTAAAAATAAATGAGGAAGGAACAATTCGGAAATAATTCAGGACATTAAATAGTGATAACAAGTTCATAAAAAAGTAATTAAGAAGAGAAAAAAGGAGTAGTTGGGACTCGAGAAATACTACCGAAGTTATAAAGGTTAAAAAAAGACATTAAAAGAATACAACCTATGCATTTGCTCAAAGATGAGTATGAATTGGTTTCAGAAATCACCCCTGTAAATTGGAAATAATGTTAAGAACCAAGTGTAAAATATAAACAACAGACAAATATATATATATATATATATATATACCGAAAGAGAAAATTATCTAAACATGAGAAATATAATAAATTCAAGCTTAATATGTAACGAAGACAAGGATTTAACTACCATAAAAATATTAACCAGAATAACAATAAAAGACATTGAAATAGAAACATTAGCATTATTAGACCCAGGGTGCACTAGTTGCCTAATTAATAAAAGAATTATACCAAATAATTTATTATCCAAATTACCAAAACCAGTTACTGCCATGCAAATGGATGGTACCTATAATTTATACGAATACTGCATAGAGAAAGCAAGAATAAGTTTTCAAAACACTTGTAATAAATTTTATAATCCTTCCTACAATGTACATAAAATCCTAGTAAGAGACCTCAATATAAATACAGACTTTGTAATAGGCTTAAAATTTATTTTTAAAGATACAGGAGAATGTTTACTAACTAAAGACGGAATAGTATTTTTCAAACAAGCTACGTATACTCCAGTCTTAACAAATAATATACCAACTAAAGAAAGAATACATCAAGAAGACCAAAAAACGTGCTGTAAAGACTGTAATAATACAAACGAGTATAGCAAAAATATGTATGAAATAGAAACTAATGACGAAAATTATAATTCAGATGAAGAAATACTAGGAAAAAACTATACACTAATAAATCTAGAAACCCAGTTTTATAATTTTAATAAGGGATTAAACACTATAGACAATATTAAAGGGCCAAAAGACTTAGACAATGTAATAAAAATGCTAGATAAACTAGAAATAATTGGAGAAAAACCTTTAATACATTGGAAATCGAATAAGATAATGTGTAAATTAGATATAATAAATCTCGAATACAGTATCAAGACTGCAGCTATAGAAGCTACTAACCAAGACTTAGAAGATTTTCAAAAACAAATTAAAGAACTACTAGATCTAGGAGTAATAAGAAGATCCACCTCTAGACATAGGTCAGCTGCATTTATGGTTAGAAACCATGCAGAAATACTTAGAGGAAAAGCTAGAATGGTAATTAACTATAAAAGACTCAATGATAACACAAGAATAGACGCTTATAAATTACCAGACAAAAATGAACTACTAAATAGAATACAAGGAAAAAGAATATTTAGTAAGTTTGACTGTAAATCAGGCTGTTGGCAAGTCATAATGCATCCAGACAGCATTGAATGGACAACATTTACTTGTCCAGAAGGCCATTTTGAATGGCTAGCCATGCCATTTGGCCTAAAGACAGCCCCTCCAATATTTCAAAGAAAAATGGATGAAATTTTTGGAGAATACAAAAATTTTGTACTTATTTATGTAGACGATATCTTAGTATTTAGCCAAAATACCCAAGAACATCTAGGACATCTTCAGACGACATTTAGACTGTTTATACAACATGGAATAATAATAAGTAAAAAGAAGATGGAAATATGTAAAACACATATTAATTTCTTAGGGGTAACCATAGGAGATGGAAAGATTAAACTCCAACCACACATAAGTAAAAAAGTATTAGAAATGTCCGACAAATTAGATAAAACAAAAGAATTACAAAAATTCTTAGGATTGGTTAACTATGCTAGAAATTTTATACAAGACTTAGGAAAAATAGCAGGACCTTTATATGCTAAGACCGGTAGTAAGGGACAAAAACACTTCAATACAGAAGATATAAAACTAGTAAAACAGATAAAAGAAAAGGTAAAAAATATACCAGATTTAAACATACCTTTAGAATCAGACTATTTAATTATAGAAACAGATGGGAGTAATTTAGGCTGGGGAGCCGTATTAAAAGCCAGACCAAATAAATATAGCAATAAAATAGAAGAAAAAATATGTGGATATGCCAGTGGAAAATACAAAGAAAAGGGTAATATGAGTAGTATAGACACCGAAGTCCTAGCTATAATATATGGGTTAAATAGTTTTAAACTATATATTTTAAACAAAAATGAAATACTAGTAAGAACAGACTGCGAAGCTATAGTAAAATTTCACCAAAAGATAGACCAAAAGAATAGTAGTAAAAGAAGGTGGTTAAATTTTATAGATACTATATCTATTTATCCTAAAATAGTATTCGAATATATAAAAGGAAAAGACAATAATTTAGCAGATCAATTAAGTAGACTAAATCTACAAATGATTTAATCTAACTAAATCTTATTTCAGAATGAGACCAACAGGAGACATCAGACAAATCAGAGCTCAGATGAGACCTGAGACATCAGACAAAGGCAAGGGTCAAAACTCTGCCACAGACACTTATTTACAGACTCTGTTAGGTACTATAAATTTTAGACCTCAGTCAGCCGTCGATACAATGGAAAGGATTCATTTTGGACCTTTCAATTTAATTTCCTATCCTAAATGCAATTTATCTTTCAAAGAAAGACCTGACTGTAGGCTAGACAAACCACAAAAATGTTTAATGGATAACTTATGGATTGCTTATAATAAAAAGGATTTAAAATATTTCATAGCCACATTAAATGCCTTAGGACAATATTTCACAGACAAAAATACTGAGAAAAAATTTAAATTTTATGTAGTCATACATGGTAAAATAAAAGGTGTTTTTCAAAATTGGCAAGAAGTCATAGAGTCAATAGACGGTATAAAAAACCCATTATTCAAAGGCTTTAATGATTTAAACGAAGCACTAGACTATGCAAGAGGCTATTTGGGCCCAAATTATTTTCTATCACCTACCTTAAGACAAAGCCCAAATCTCAGCCCACAATACAAAATTCAGAAAGACAGCCCAGACAAAATTATTTTCTGTGACCACTGTGAGACAATGACACAGGGCTTCAAGAGACTTAACGCTAAATGTGAAGCCTTACAAAAAGAGAAAGATCAGATTATGGCACTACTAACAAAAGACAAACAGACACCAGCCATACCAATGGTGGCTAAAGCCACTCAAACAGACTCGAGTTTTCCATCTCAAGCCAAAATGGATGAGACGAGTGTGCATTCCTCTCTGAATGCAACTAGACCTACTATACCAGGTTATGGTATAGCTAGTCCGGTTCAAACGGTAACCGGTAAAGACACACCAAATCCGTTGATGGCTGTCACTTTGCCAAAAAGTGATGACACTCCTCAGACTCCCCCAAGAAGACGTCTTCCACCCTCTTTCTCAGTGGGAGAAACGTCTAGACAAAGAGAAAAAAATAAGAAAAAGACAAAAAAGACTACTGAAGCTGTAGTAAAAAAGACATTAAAAAATTTATTGGAACAGACACAGGATAAAGATAAACATGTTCACCCACTACCAGAAGAAAACCCGAAAACAGAAGGATCAGACTTACAAAGACATCCAATCACTGAAACAAATGAAAATCAACAGAGAAACATTAATATAGAAGATAGTACTGAAGACTCAGAAAACAATAGTATAAATCCAGATGATGAAAGGTTTCAAGACTCTCAAGATCCCTATGACGGATATGACTCGGGCATGAGTTTTGACTCAATTGCCCTTCACAACTTGTCCACTTGAAGACAAAGGCAAAACAAGAAGACGGAGACAGATAGAGAAAAATAGAGTCTAGTCATGGTGGGGATGCCCACTAAGTGTCCTGTAAATAAAAATAAAAAGTGGGAATGCCCACTAAATGTCCTGTGAGTACCCACTTTATCACTACTTTCTTAAAAGAAAGAAAAACTGATGGGTACGCGTCAGTCTGTCATACCCTAAGTGGAAAGAAAAAAGAGCACCACTAATGCATGTGACGATGGGGCCCAATGCGCACCCGACTTGCATTATTGAAGTCGACTCTTAAATGTCGGCAAGATCTTAGACGTCCACCTGTATAAATCCAGACCTTCCTTTCACCTCTCTCCTATCTATAAATACCACCTCTTTCGTCCAGACAAAATAAGTTTAGAAAAAGAAGAGAAGTTAGAAAAGAAGTAAGAAGTTAAGAGTGTGAAAACCCAATCTCCCTCAAAGCCTTCAATGTCCAAAACCTCTTTCCAAATCATAAAATCCTAAAAGAACCAAATTCCCTTTAGCTATACAAGTTAAATTTTTAAGTAAAGTTTTCAAAGGGTCAGTCGGGGTTCCCGAAAGGGAAACCTCTCTTTCGTCCGAAGACATGTAAGTGTTCACCTGTTATTTCCCCTTATATGTAAATTATTTTATATTTTGAATATTAATGTTTAAATTATGATTTTGAATATTAATTTCAGATAAAAAATTTACAAGGAACTTTAGACTATATAACTTTTATGATAAAAATTAATGAAGAGACACTAGAATCACTAGACTCAACTCTAATTAATTTTTCAGACCCTTTTAGTGAAGAGACTTTTAGATATAGAGACTCTATTATCACAGAAATAGCTAGATTAGAAAACAACCTAAGTCTAAGTAGAAATTTATTACGAATTAACGAACGAAATAGACAGATATTATCTTCTATAGGATAAAATAGATCAGTTAAAACATCTAGAATACTTAGACTTAAGATTATACCCTGAAAAGAAATATAGAATATTAAAAGACGGTACCTCTATTAAGTGTAATTTTAGTCAAGGAGAGCACATATTTCATACAGACGATAGACAATACAACACAATAATAGATCTAATAATTAATTTGAGTAATAAAATACAAGAACAAGACGAAAATATTATTAAAAGAATAAAAGATATAGAAGAAATTCAGATAAAGCAGAAAAAGATAATAGAAAAATTAGAACAAAACTTAGATTTTATTAAAGAACAAGAAACTGAAATTATTACAAGACTAAAAACTAGTAAAGATATTTCTATAAGTAGTCAAGTACAACAATTATATAATAATACAAAAGATATAAAAGAAATAGCTATAAGAATAGAAGAAATCACTCGTTCATGAGTGAAGATTCCCCCATCTATAGAAAAGCATTAGAGATAACTCATAAGTATCAAAACCCGGTAGGATTCTCTAATCACGTGACTGCAAACAATTCAGAAACACTTATAATTAGACAAAATAATACAATTATAGCTTTATTATTAGAAATAGATAAAAAATTAGAAAAAATA
This sequence comes from Datura wrightii, assembly GCA_035772735.1. Classification (NCBI taxonomy): domain Eukaryota; kingdom Viridiplantae; phylum Streptophyta; class Magnoliopsida; order Solanales; family Solanaceae; genus Datura; species Datura wrightii. The sequence goes on along the minus strand of JASDFA010000029.1, from coordinate 7,810,078 downwards.
CTTAAAGATAAAATCCCAGAACAGTCAGCCGGAATAGACGACATAATTAAAAAATTTAGTAACATAGAAATTACTCCTTTACAAGAAAGACAACAATTAAAAAGAAAAATACCAAAATGGACTTTCTTTCAAATCGGGGAGGAACCAGAAACCTCGAAGAAGAAAGACCAAGACCCAGCTACTCAGATAACCAAGTAGGAAATAATATAGTGGCCAGAAATAGCCTAATATCCAGGATTTTTTCAAGGCAGACTAGGGAGGAAGATAATAATCAATTAAGTGAAATAATAGACATAGATAGAGATCTTCAAATTTTTAAACAAAATCAGATAAAATTATTAGACCCAAAAGTTTTATATAATACTAAATATTTTTCTAAAATAGATCTATTATACAGACATTATAGAGAAGAACAATTATCCGTAATAGGAGAAAATAAACTAGCATTAAATCTAATCAATGTAGAATCACTAAAAAACTTAAGAAAGACAAAAATGACCATGATGCACATGGGATTAATAGTAATAGGAATTAAAGGATTAGCCAGAAAAAATTTAGGAGGAAAAGTTCTAATAACAATATATGACGATAGATGGTCAGACATGAAAAAGGCTATAATAGAAATAACTGAAGTAGACATGACTCATAATGGAGGAATATTTTATATAAGCCCAGATTTTCTAATAAACTTAAAAGAATTTGGCACTCATATAAAAATAGGAATACAGACTAAAGGATATGAAGAAATGGAGACAGGAAATAATTTATTAATATGTATAGGATTTATAGGAAAGATGGCCTTAAGTAGTAATACTAAATTTAAAATTAAGGTAGAAGATGTAGTGGAACTAATGGGAAATAAAGGAATTAAATTAATAAAACCCATTAAGATAGATGCAGAAGAATACGCAGGACTAGAATGGAACTTAGAAAAATTTAATAAACCTAAAATATATACACCAGAATCTCATTTAATGTATACAAATAAAAGAGGAGAAACTTCTATAAGATTTACATATTACAATTATACAAGACAACTAGATGAAGAAACTAATACTGAAACAGATGTAATTTCTGAACTACAATCTCAAGAAAAAACGGAAATAAGTCTAATGAATATAGAAATATTAGAAGAAGCCTATGAAGTAGACAATATAATTATACAGGCAAAAGGAATAAATGATACAGATAAAAATAGTGTATTCAGATGTAAAGGATGTTTTAAAAGAAACATGAAAATAAATGAATTTATTATACACATCAAAGAATGCGAAGATCGAATTGATAACTTAGGATATAGGAAAAATACAGACAGTGAAACTATTTCAATTATTAGTCAAAAAGAACTAATGGAGTCAACAAGTTCAACCCCATTTCAAAGAACCTCTAATGCTCATACAGTAGACACTAGTACAGGAAACATACCTAGAAGAAGAGTATGGAGAATAAATCCTGAGACAGAAATAAACCCAGAAAATATAAAACCTATGGGTAAAAGATTACCAATAGAGGAACCAATTAAACTACAAGAAGGAGGTAGTAAAGGAAAAATACTTAATGTAGCATACCAAGACCCACAACTATGGAATGCAGCTATAGACATCTGGAAAGGTATCGTAGTTGCAGACTATATTAAAAACTACTCAGACACAGATGCAGAAACAATGTATAGATATATGGAGACATTTCTAGGAGAATCTGCTAAAGCAGTATGGGAATCGTATAAAAGCGAATTTCCTCAAGAATTTCAACAATTAGTAAATATGGGAGCTAATCCCCATAATTTTACAAATAAAATACATAGCTTAATGACAGGAGAAGACCCTAATAGTGGAGCTATAGTCTTACAAAGAAATGCGTTAATAAAATTAGAACAACTTAGTATATCTAACTGGTACCACATTAAAGACTTTTTAAAAGAATTCTTTTATTATTGTACCCTTAGTGGTAACACTTTTGATGAAACTATAGGAAGAAAATTATTTAATAAATTACCAGGAGCTTTAGGAAGAGAGATAGAAGAAAGGTGGTATAAAAGGGAAGGAGTAATACAGAACCCTACAACCAAATGGACTATAGGACAAAGAATACAACATGTAATGGAAATATTAATAGAAAAATGCACCAATATACAGATACGAAAACAATTAAAACAAAATGAGATGAATTTCTGTAAGTCAGTAATATATACTACACAACATTACGACAAACAACCAAAGAGAAAGGTAAAAAACTATAGAAATAAACAATATATGAGACAACCATATAAAAAGAAATACTATTTAAGAAAATCTTCTGCTAAGAAACCTTATTTAGACAGAAATAAGCATGTAAGAAAATATAGAAATGATAGAAATTATAAAAATAAATTAGAATGTTTTACATGCGGAAGTATAGAACATTTAGCTAATACATGTCCTAAAAGATACAATACTAGAGATAGGAATTCCCAATTAATAGAAGAATTCCAAGAAACCCTTATAAATGTAGACGAATACATGTCAGACAACGAAAGCATATATTCAGTAGTAAGTATAGACCTACCAAATAAAGATACTCTAGACTCTTCAGATTCTGAAGACAATGAGTTCATAAATGAATTAGGTAATGAATTACCATATAAGCTAGAACTAGAAGACCTACAATATAATAATATGAATACAGAAAAAGAATGTATACATAGTTTTGAAAAACAAAAAGGAATAGACAGTACACCATGTGTTTTCTGCAAATGGTATCCTAGTAAATACAAAAGAGCAAAATGTACTAGATGTTATATAGAAGCCTGTATAAACTGTATCGAAATAAAATTAGGAATTAAATTAGAACAACAACATAAGACTAGAGAAGAAAACAAAACATTAAACTTAAAATTAGAAACTTTAGAGGCCAGAATAACAGAACTAGACCACAGAGTAAAATTATTAGAAAAAGGAAAAGAAAAAATTTTTAATACCGAACCTTTAGAACAAGAAGACCTAAAAAATACCTTCATACCAAATATAGGAACTTCTACAGAAGAAACACAAGAAAATACCCTACCTAATACCGAAAGAGAAAATTATCTAAACATGAGAAATATAATAAATTCAAGCTTAATATGTAACGAAGACAAGGATTTAACTACCATAAAAATATTAACCAGAATAACAATAAAAGACATTGAAATAGAAACATTAGCATTATTAGACCCAGGGTGCACTAGTTGCCTAATTAATAAAAGAATTATACCAAATAATTTATTATCCAAATTACCAAAACCAGTTACTGCCATGCAAATGGATGGTACCTATAATTTATACGAATACTGCATAGAGAAAGCAAGAATAAGTTTTCAAAACACTTGTAATAAATTTTATAATCCTTCCTACAATGTACATAAAATCCTAGTAAGAGACCTCAATATAAATACAGACTTTGTAATAGGCTTAAAATTTATTTTTAAAGATACAGGAGGATGTTTACTAACTAAAGACGGAATAGTATTTTTCAAACAAGCTACGTATACTCCAGTCTTAACAAATAATATACCAACTAAAGAAAGAATACATCAAGAAGACCAAAAAACGTGCTGTAAAGACTGTAATAATACAAACGAGTATAGCGAAAATATGTATGAAATAGAAACTAATGACGAAAATTATAATTCAGATGAAGAAATACTAGGAAAAAACTATACACTAATAAATCTAGAAACCCAGTTTTATAATTTTAATAAGGGATTAAACACTATAGACAATATTAAAGGGCCAAAAGACTTAGACAATGTAATAAAAATGCTAGATAAACTAGAAATAATTGGAGAAAAACCTTTAATACATTGGAAATCGAATAAGATAATGTGTAAATTAGATATAATAAATCTCGAATACAGTATCAAGACTGCAGCTATAGAAGCTACTAACCAAGACTTAGAAGATTTTCAAAAACAAATTAAAGAACTACTAGATCTAGGAGTAATAAGAAGATCCACCTCTAGACATAGGTCAGCTGCATTTATGGTTAGAAACCATGCAGAAATACTTAGAGGAAAAGCTAGAATGGTAATTAACTATAAAAGACTCAATGATAACACAAGAATAGACGCTTATAAATTACCAGACAAAAATGAACTACTAAATAGAATACAAGGAAAAAGAATATTTAGTAAGTTTGACTGTAAATCAGGCTGTTGGCAAGTCATAATGCATCCAGACAGCATTGAATGGACAGCATTTACTTGTCCAGAAGGCCATTTTGAATGGCTAGCCATGCCATTTGGCCTAAAGACAGCCCCTCCAATATTTCAAAGAAAAATGGATGAAATTTTTGGAGAATACAAAAATTTTGTACTTGTTTATGTAGACGATATCTTAGTATTTAGCCAAAATACCCAAGAACATCTAGGACATCTTCAGACGACATTTAGACTGTTTATACAACATGGAATAATAATAAGTAAAAAGAAGATGGAAATATGTAAAACACATATTAATTTCTTAGGGGTAACCATAGGAGATGGAAAGATTAAACTCCAACCACACATAAGTAAAAAAGTATTAGAAATGTCCGACAAATTAGATAAAACAAAAGAATTACAAAAATTCTTAGGATTGGTTAACTATGCTAGAAATTTTATACAAGACTTAGGAAAAATAGCAGGACCTTTATATGCTAAGACCGGTAGTAAGGGACAAAAACACTTCAATACAGAAGATATAAAACTAGTAAAACAGATAAAAGAAAAGGTAAAAAATATACCAGATTTAAACATACCTTTAGAATCAGACTATTTAATTATAGAAACAGATGGGAGTAATTTAGGCTGGGGAGCCGTATTAAAAGCCAGACCAAATAAATATAGCAATAAAATAGAAGAAAAAATATGTGGATATGCCAGTGGAAAATACAAAGAAAAGGGTAATATGAGTAGTATAGACACCGAAGTCCTAGCTATAATATATGGGTTAAATAGTTTTAAACTATATATTTTAAACAAAAACGAAATACTAGTAAGAACAGACTGCGAAGCTATAGTAAAATTTCACCAAAAGATAGACCAAAAGAATAGTAGTAAAAGAAGGTGGTTAAATTTTATAGATACTATATCTATTTATCCTAAAATAGTATTCGAATATATAAAAGGAAAAGACAATAATTTAGCAGATCAATTAAGTAGACTAAATCTACAAATGATTTAATCTAACTAAATCTTATTTCAGAATGAGACCAACAGGAGACATCAGACAAATCAGAGCTCAGATGAGACCTGAGACATCAGACAAAGGCAAGGGTCAAAACTCTGCCACAGACACTTATTTACAGACTCTGTTAGGTACTATAAATTTTAGACCTCAGTCAGCCGTCGATACAATGGAAAGGATTCATTTTGGACCTTTCAATTTAATTTCCTATCCTAAATGCAATTTATCTTTCAAAGAAAGACCTGACTGTAGGCTAGACAAACCACAAAAATGTTTAATGGATAACTTATGGATTGCTTATAATAAAAAGGATTTAAAATATTTCATAGCCACATTAAATGCCTTAGGACAATATTTCACAGACAAAAATACTGAGAAAAAATTTAAATTTTATGTAGTCATACATGGTAAAATAAAAGGTGTTTTTCAAAATTGGCAAGAAGTCATAGAGTCAATAGACGGTATAAAAAACCCATTATTCAAAGGCTTTAATGATTTAAACGAAGCACTAGACTATGCAAGAGGCTATTTGGGCCCAAATTATTTTCTATCACCTACCTTAAGACAAAGCCCAAATCTCAGCCCACAATACAAAATTCAGAAAGACAGCCCAGACAAAATTATTTTCTGTGACCACTGTGAGACAATGACACAGGGCTTCAAGAGACTTAACGCTAAATGTGAAGCCTTACAAAAAGAGAAAGATCAGATTATGGCACTACTAACAAAAGACAAACAGACACCAGCCATACCAATGGTGGCTAAAGCCACTCAAACAGACTCGAGTTTTCCATCTCAAGCCAAAATGGATGAGACGAGTGTGCATTCCTCTCTGAATGCAACTAGACCTACTATACCAGGTTATGGTATAGCTAGTCCGGTTCAAACGGTAACCGGTAAAGACACACCAAATCCGTTGATGGCTGTCACTTTGCCAAAAAGTGATGACACTCCTCAGACTCCCCCAAGAAGACGTCTTCCACCCTCTTTCTCAGTGGGAGAAACGTCTAGACAAAGAGAAAAAAATAAGAAAAAGACAAAAAAGACTACTGAAGCTGTAGTAAAAAAGACATTAAAAAATTTATTGGAACAGACACAGGATAAAGATAAACATGTTCACCCACTACCAGAAGAAAACCCGAAAACAGAAGGATCAGACTTACAAAGACATCCAATCACTGAAACAAATGAAAATCAACAGAGAAACATTAATATAGAAGATAGTACTGAAGACTCAGAAAACAATAGTATAAATCCAGATGATGAAAGGTTTCAAGACTCTCAAGATCCCTATGACGGATATGACTCGGGCATGAGTTTTGACTCAATTGCCCTTCACAACTTGTCCACTTGAAGACAAAGGCAAAACAAGAAGACGGAGACAGATAGAGAAAAATAGAGTCTAGTCATGGTGGGGATGCCCACTAAGTGTCCTGTAAATAAAAATAAAAAGTGGGAATGCCCACTAAATGTCCTGTGAGTACCCACTTTATCACTACTTTCTTAAAAGAAAGAAAAACTGATGGGTACGCGTCAGTCTGTCATACCCTAAGTGGAAAGAAAAAAGATCACCACTAATGCATGTGACGATGGGGCCCAATGCGCACCCGACTTGCATTATTGAAGTCGACTCTTAAATGTCGGCAAGATCTTAGATGTCCACCTGTATAAATCCAGACCTTCCTTTCACCTCTCTCCTATCTATAAATACCACCTCTTTCGTCCAGACAAAATAAGTTTAGAAAAAGAAGAGAAGTTAGAAAAGAAGTAAGAAGTTAAGAGGGTGAAAACCCAATCTCCCTCAAAGCCTTCAATGTCCAAAACCTCTTTCCAAATCATAAAATCCTAAAAGAACCAAATTCCCTTTAGCTATACAAGTTAAATTTTTAAGTAAAGTTTTCAAAGGGTCAGTCGGGGTTCCCGAAAGGGAAACCTCTCTTTCGTCCGAAGACATGTAAGTGTTCACCTGTTATTTCCCCTTATATGTAAATTATTTTATATTTTGAATATTAATGTTTAAATTATGATTTTGAATATTAAATTTATGTTTAAATTATGAAAAATTATCCTTAGTAAAAGGTTAGACTCTTAGCTTTTAACAACAAAAGATGGATTAACCTGTAAATTCCTAGGAGTGTGAAGGCGTTTTAGTGTGTCCGCTGAAGGACTTTGTCTACGCCAATATCCGGGGTGGGGTTAAAGAATGGAGTTGTTAAAATAAAGGCTAAAGAGTAAGAGTTTGAAAAGGATAGATAAAAATAAAAAGAATAATAATAATAATAATAATAATAATAATAATAATAATAATAATAATAAAAACTGGGGAAAATAGCTGATCACTTCATGTTAAAGACTAAAAAGAGAGGAAGTACCAAGTTGGATTTTTCTCTATTCTACAACCTTAATATGTTTTATTCGTTACCTGTTTTTATTGAAATATCTTTGTTTTTATTGAAATATAATATATATATATATATATATATATATATATATATATATATATATATTGTCCTTATTAAATTATTTTTGTTAGGCCCATGCTAGCACGGGCTTGCCGTTATCTAATTTTAAATTAAATTGACAGTGAATAAAATCATATCGATCAAAACACAATATATATATATATATATATATATATATATGCACTCAAAATAATTTTAAAAGAGTTATACCTTGTTCCAAAGAATAAACTAAAAAACAACTTAGAGATGATGATTTTGATTAGAATTTCGTATTATAATTTTTTTATAAATCAATGAAGCTCACAATAATAATATTAAAGATAACTATAAAAGAGACAAAATAATAAAAATTTCTTCTTTCTTTTAAATGTGTGAAATATAAATTTTTATGCCTCTAATTATAGTATTATATAAATACATATAAAAGATAGTCATAAACATACATTAACTATAAAAGTCACGAATGAAAATTAATTACCAAAGTAATAATAAAAATTACATCATATAATTATAAACAATCACAATCATAATCTAATATACAACAGAATCCAATTTTACTTTGTTAGTACAGTTTTCCCCTCTATTTTAACTTAAAATATAAAAAAATAAAACACAATTACCTGTCTTTCCCCACTTTACCTGAATAGATGAATACAAAATCTGCTCTCTCAAATACATGACCCACTTTATAATTTTAGTTTGTACTTTGTACCATAATAATGTTTCCTTTTCTAAAGATTAGCCGATCAAATACTTCTTCAGATTGCTTTTATTCGTTCATTATATCAAAAAGAAAAAAAAATATTTTTATTTAACAAAGACATACATTTTTGTCATATTTTACTCTCTAACATTAATTACTTATTTCGTAAATTATTTTTCAAAATCTCCCCATACACTAATTAAAAAGAATTATAATAAAATATTCACATTAATTATTATTTTTTAAGAAACATGCAAAGTCTAAAATGAACAAATAAAAATAAACTTAGGAATAATACTCACAGTGAACTACAAACATGTAAATGATAAAGTAGAAAAAAAGAAAAGAAAACACAACACTTAACGTGGGACGAGTTGAAACTAAACCTTACTCCATCCCTAATATTCGACACTTGTAATTCATAGTCTTATTATACAAGCTCTTGCTTTGATAATAGAATTGCTAAGACTAGAACCAATTGTACATGAAATCCTTCAACTTGTTGGGCAGCCGCATCCCAGAATGAATATTAATCTTAACCAAGTATATGCAGCGCAAGGGCTACATACCTTTTTAACTTCAACAGAAGAAAGAACTGCAAAAGTTGGTACGATATCTCAGAACATTGGACGTGAGGATCCAAAAAATAGATTACTCCAGCAACAAGAAACAGGGTACTAAATAGTTCAGACGGGATCCATAGAAACGATTACAGTACATAATAGATGGTACATCAATCTTTAACCTATCTGACAAATTTTGACCCCAGAGCTCCCGTGGAGTGCACACATGCTTAAAGGAACTGAAATTATGAAGACCCATGTTCATCTTTTGCTCTTGCTTTCATCTTTTTCTCGCTCCCGCTTCTTGTATAACCGCTCAAGCACTCGTTTTGCTTCGCATTGCGGAAAGTTTGCAAGGTCATAGTAGTGTGGTGCAATATCAACCAACCTGAAAAAAACAACAAAAAGGGATAAAGAAGAGAATGGCAAGGCAAAATTCGTCATGTGTAGCCCTATGATCAAATTCAATTCAAACAAATACATTTGTCCCCTTGAACAGGTCTATCGGAAAGAAGTTCAAGATTGCTAGTTTCAGCCAATTAAAAAGTACTCCTCAAAATGAATCCAATACTGATTTTACCAGAGGACTATTTAGAGAACATTTTGCCCACATGAATCAATTTCCAACGAATGAAGTTCTGTAGGAGTCCTCAAAATTGGGACTCGAAAAAGGGTTTGGGCATAAATGCTGATTCTTCTTGGGAGTACGTAGCAGCACAACTTGGAGGAAAAAAGTACCCTTTTTCCTTTACAGCGAGAAGAGATCCTCTCGGTCATATTAAAGAAAAGGAGTAAAATACTTTTCAAGGCATATGAAAAGATAAAACAAATGAAATTTACCATTCACCACGGATATCAGTCACAGTGCGGATGAAATTCCTGCTTGTTAAGACATATTCATTATATATAACCCATTCTGGCTTGTGATCCAGGCAATTTGAAGGATGCAAGTGTACCACCTAAAACAACAAACAAAGAAATAGCATAATAGTGAGAAATCAACGGCATTGTTGGGCCCACTAAAGCTCTTCGTATGAGTTAATTCCCTGACTAGTACAGACGCTTACTTGATTGTCTTTAACAGTTAGATAATGCCCAGTACGCTCTAGGTGTGCAACCTGCATAAAATACCCAGCTAACATAGCCTTTCTTATGTTCACATAGTAGTCGCGACTGTTGAAGTCTGTGCTGCATAACTTGAGGTTGAACCTGGCCATTATGCGAGCAAGCTGTTGTCTCACATTGTCAGCTGATTTGAGAGCCCTCTGATTGATGAAATTCTCATAACACCATTGAGGATCCTCCTCTGACATACCATTACAGTCAAAAGCCATTATCAGGGTTAGAAGGGTGTTCTAAATCTGAACAAGTTTATTAAGGAGATATTATATACTATATTGGAACTGAACCCAGATACTTACGGTTTTGCTTGTAGGCATGATACACATTCAGCAACGTCAGATGATCCCCATCTATGTGACCGAACCGATTCTTTGCTTCATCCGCAGCTTTTTGAGCCTCCCTAGGCCGGACAAAGCAATTGGGTACTAGAGAAAAAATTGGTTATCACAGAGGAGGCCCACTGTAGGTCAGCAGATGCATACAGGCGAGACGACACCATTTGCTTCATGAGAGAATACTGAGAAACTGCAACTATCTCCATCAGCACTTACTTAGAAATCTATGGCACATGCCAACCGGGGGCATGGAACCCAGACAAGACAGTTGCTGATGATAACCTAAGAAGACACGTGCAACTAACCCCGCACACATGCACTTGCATGCACATGTACAGTTTAGCACATGATATCATATGCATAGACAAATGTCTACGCACGTGAACAAGAAGGTATGGTGAAGCGGACTAGCATTCCCAAGCCTGACAAACTCTTGACAGAACAAAGACAAGACAGGACGACCAACAAAAAGGAAGTAAAATGGCAGGAAACTGTACCTGATAGCATGGCAGATATTGAGAGGATTTCATTGGAGCAGTTGAATTCTGGGCTGACAACAAGCATTTTCCCCATCTGAGGATCAAGAGGAAATTCACTCATTATCTCACCCAACTTAGTCATGTTTCCCTCATCGTCCAACGCTCCCAAGTAATTTAAAACCTCTAGTGCTCTCATCAACGTCTCTGGGGCAGGAGGATCCATAAAATCAAAATGAACCAGGTCATCAATACCTAGCTTCTTCAAAGTTAGAACTGTATTAGCCAAATTCGACCGAAGTATTTCTGGATAGGTCTGTGGTTGAAGGTCATTATTGAAGCTTTTCTCAGTGTAAAGCCTAAAGCATTTTCCTGGCTGTGTTCTTCCAGCACGTCCTGATCTCTGGTGCGCACTGGCCTTTGAAATAGGAGACACCAACAAAGATTCAACACGCACCCTTGGGTTATAAACCTTTTGCTTAGCAAATCCCGGATCTATGACATAAACTATGCCATCTATTGTCAAAGATGTCTCTGCAATATTTGTTGACACAACAACCTTCCTGCCAGGAGGGCCACCCTCCACCACCGGCGGTGGGGCTGGTTCAAATATCTTTTGCTGCATAGCTGGGGGAAGTGTAGAATAAAGAGGCACCGCTTTAACGGGGCCAACTTGATCACCCAGATTACCAATCTCCTTTGTGATTTTGCGACATGCATCTTCAATCTCCTCTTCTCCGGTAAGGAAAACAAGAATGTCACCAGGAGGTTCACATGTATGTATCTGCACCACAGTCCGAATCGCAGCCTCGAGATAGTCTCTCTCAGGATCCTGAGTGTAGAAAATTTCCACTGGATGGAGCCTTCCAGGAACTTTCATGAGAGGTGCACCAAAGAAGTAACCCTGAAACTTCTCTGCCTCAAGTGTGGCACTCATAACAACTAGCTTTAGGTCTGGTCTATTTTTCAACACCTCCTTCAGAAGCCCAAACAGGACATCCGTTGCCAAAGTTCTTTCATGAGCTTCATCGAGAATAATTACTTTGTAGCGTTCCAACAGAGGATCTGCCATTGCTTCTCTTAAAAGCATACCATCTGTCAAGTATCTGCCACACACAAAGACAGAGCCCAATTACTAATTCATCAGCAACTAGAAAAACCAAGGATTTTTGTTATAACGCAAGCAAAATATGCAAAAGAAAAACATTTCCAAGCTATGCTATCAGAGAAACTAAGTGGGCGCTTGGACATAAAAAAATGTGAAATTTGAAAGAAAAGAAAAAAAAAAGTAGTATTTGGAAATTGGTGGTGTTTGGACGTGAATACAACTTCGGAAAATGTTGAATTTTTGTGAGTGATTGGAGTTTTTGTAACAAACGATTCATGAATGAAAATTATCCATGCACAAATGGGCCCTGAAAATATATTTTATCAGGTAACAATCTACTTACTTTAACACAGTTCTAGCACTAGTGCAGTCCTCAAAACGAATGCTATATCCAACTTCTTCCCCAATTACAACATCCATCTCTTCAGCAACTCGGCGAGACACAGACATTGCAGCCACCCTGCGAGGTTGAGTGCAACCAATCATATACTTCCTGCGTTTATCAGCTGTCTCTACTTCCACAGCATCCAAAACAAACTGTGGAATCTGTATTACACAAGCAAATCCTTAAGCAGTAGCTCGATTAAAAAACTTGCTCTCCAGACAAAGAGAGAGCTTATCATGAGTGATAAAGTATCTGGGAGCATAAACATGAACAAGCAATTGGTGAAGCAAGCATAATATAGAAGAAACACAGGCAGACCACTAAGGGGCTAATTTTGCACAAACACACAGTATAAAAGCATCTTGCTTCAAGGGAAAAGAAAAGAACTTAAAAAGAGCATTCAACTAAATTTCCAATAATCCACAGAATATAGAAGTTGGAAAATACGGATTTCTGAGTTAAAGAAGAGAACCCTAATAATACTCAGAGAAAATATTATTCTACTACTCTAACAAAGAACCCCAAATCGTATCCAACTTCTTTTCTTCTTTTATTTCATAGTGAACCTTGCATTTGAGGAACTGAGGATAGAAAAGAATAGCCAGGTTGATCTCTAGGTAAAAGAAGGTACAAGTACAAATTCTAAAAAGGTTCAATTCATTATACAAATAGATTACAGCAGAACCAACAATCTATTTTTTTTTATCGGCTAGCAGATCCAACTATCTCTGGGACGTAGAATCATATATTCTTTTATTTTAATTGGATAGTTAGACCTAATACCACGTTTTGCACAAACCCATGGCATAGTATGCTTATTGCATCAGGAAAGTCGACCACTCAATAAATCAATCAACTACACAATCCTGAACTAGATGGGATGAGTTATGTAAATGTTCTATACATTACTAATCGCACTCATCCCATTCTTATATTTCTTGCATCATCAAAAGAAAGAAACTCTATGAAGAGCCAGGGAACAAAATACCCAACAATATCCGTAGAATATATGTTACAAATAGTATCAAACTCCCTGGAACATATTACGAGAAAAATGAATGTCACATCTAATTTCCAGAGTTCCAAATTAGTTTACGCAGGGTAAATGAATCTTCTATGTGCTCGGATCAATAACTAAGCCTCACTTCCAATTACTTGTCAATCAAATTGCAAAAGAACTGGTAAATAAAAAGGAGGTCAGGACACTAGAATATCTGACCTGAGTAGTTTTACCACTACCAGTTTCACCGACCAAGATAAGGGTTTGATTAGATTTCAAAGCCTGTAAGAACTCCTCCTTTTGATGCCAAACCGGAAGAGTCTTCCTCTTCTCCAAAATATCATAGTATCTCTGTGAGTAAGGCTTTCCGTTCCACTTGTTGATCGAAGGCGTCATGCTGTTTCCACCGTTTAAGCCTAGATTGGGTTTCTTCACAGACGTCTCATCCACCACATCAAACAAGCTCACCTTCCTCTTCCGCTCCGTTCCCATCCAGAATATCTAATATCCACCACAAATCTGGGGTCCCCGATGAAACAATTGCAGAAACACTAGACCACTCGGAGAACAGGTGAGTGGGATTTTAGGTTTCCGGTCGAAAACCTAGGAGAGATAATGGAAAGAGAGGACTAGGGTTTGAGTTTGTGGATTAAATATATAGATGGAACTTTCAAGGTTCTGTTTCTATAACTTAACCGCATCGTTTGAGACTTCAAAAAAGGATTCGCGGGCCACGGCCCATTCATTCTATGCCTGCCGCCTCTCTATTTCTCACGTATATTCCCCGAATTGGACCAGCCCACTAGCAAAGGGCTAAGTGCACAAATACCTATTTTTGGATCACCATTTAATTTGTATAAGTTTTGGGAACAATGTTAAGGGTATATGATTGAAGTAGAAAATTTATATCTGAATTGAGATTTTTTTTAAAAAAATATGGTCATATGAAAGCTAAATATTAAGGGGTCGTTCGATTGCTGGACAAGGTTCAAGTTAATATATGAATAATTTAATTATTTATGTATTAATTTTATATCATGTTTGGTTTTCAAGTAGGATAAAAGTTATTCATGTATTAATTTTATTTAACGTTTGATTGGTAGACTCCAAATATTGTATAAAAGTTATTCAATGTATTAATTTTATATAGTGTTTGGTTGTGTTTTAGTAATTATACATAATTAATACTCATATAACTTATGAGAAAATCTATGTATAATTTTATGCGTGGTAGAAGGTGCAATCAATAAGTTATGTGAGTATTAGTTATACATGGATTAGAATGATAGAATTACACATTTACCCCTATCAATTTATTTTTAATTTTTTTTTAATTCGTTACGTGAGTACGCAATTTTTAAACTAAAAAAATTGTTGACTAATTTGTTTAAAAAAGTGTTGTACCACAATTTTATTTAAAAAAATTATAGCAGTTTTGGGAAAAAAACTACTCTATTTGTTTACTTATTTATTTATAAATAACATATATTAATTTATAATAAATTAAATATTCAATAATTAATAATTTACGTATTATAATTTCAATAACTAAATCCTACATAAATAATATCTACATAACTAATACATTAATAACTAAAACCTGCACAACTAATTCCTATATAAAATAATACCTAGATTCCATCATAACTAATTCATGTATTACTAAT
This sequence comes from Datura wrightii, assembly GCA_035772735.1. NCBI lineage: Eukaryota > Viridiplantae > Streptophyta > Magnoliopsida > Solanales > Solanaceae > Datura > Datura wrightii. The sequence continues at coordinate 7,795,074 of JASDFA010000029.1, read as the reverse complement.
ACCTGCATAACTCTAACTCATAACCAAACGACACCTAAATGTTTTTGCTTGAAGTTTGATATGATTTGTCAAGTCCAATTTCAGACATTGTTTATTATAGTTGTGGACTTGAAAAGATCAACTTCAAACATTTATAAAATTATAATATTTTTTATTGAGCTTTTACTTGACTTGTCAAGGCTAACTTCATAATTTTTTAACCAAGTGCATGTAGGAATTAGCTAAAATTGATTCATATTGGCATCCTCATTAACTAATTTGGTGAGTACCATTACACGAATACTCACTCCTTTTACTTGATGCACACCCTTTTTTGTATTGATCGAGCAGCATGTGATTGGCAAGGACTATTTCGCAGGATTAGGCCACAAATCTTTGTTTGCACAGTAGACCAAGGGATTCCACTTTGGACTACTCCATGAAACAAGCAGAACAACTAAATGTTTCGAGTTCTGACTATTCTCCTTCCTTCTTTTTTTCTTAGTTACTAGGTTTCATGAACGTATGTAGCATGTTCATCTTTAATTTTTATCACAAAATAGTTAATCAGAAACATATTTTAATTAAAAGTTATATAGATGTGGTTATGAAAGTAAAAAAAGTTGTTTAATTATTTTATTCTATTTTAGTTTTTGTAAACGTGTGTTGCATGTTGATCTTCAAATATTTATCTAAAATTTGTATCACAAATAGGGGTAGACATAGATATCAAAAAAAATTTAAAAAAAATAGGACCGCATCGAACTAATTCAATTTTTCGATTTCGGATCTTTTTTCCAAAAATTTTGGTTTTCCATTTTAGGATTTCAATTTTTCGGTTTAACCAAAATTTTATATATTTTTTTTAAAAAAAATAAAATTATAACTTAATATTAGAAAAAATAAAAATACTACACCCAGTACAATCTCAAAGCCCATTTAGAAAATTATTTATATAATTGAAACAATTGCTTAAGTTTTTCACAAAATAACAAGTTTTAGAATAGTTTTAGCATGTTAAGAAAATTCTTACAATTACTAATATGCTTTGAAAGAGAGATGAAATATATAATATTTATTTAACAAGAATTAGGGACCATAGATTATTGAAATTTTTAAAAATCCTTAATTTTTTGTTGGGTCGGTTATAAGGATATTAAGCATATGAGAAAATTTATTATGAATGTTATATACGTGCTACTACATGTAAATCAGCTAATCCCGCTAAAAATCTGTAAATAAAAATTTAAATTATTGCTTAGTTATATTTTTTTTACTTAGAAATAAGCTTAATTTGAATTAAACTTTAGAACTCCAAACTTAAAATAATTTACTTTGAATTAAAAAAATAAAATAACTCATTTTTAATTAAAAAAGTAGCTCTTTTTGAAAGCAGAAATATAGCACATTAATTAGGCCCATAATCGAAAAAATGAATTAGAAAAATCGTGAAAAAGATTGAACTGAATTAGTTCGCTATTCGGTACACACATATCAAAAATCAAAAATCAAAAAATTGAACCGAAAAATCGAATGCCCACCCCTAATCACAAAATAGTTAATCGAAAAGATACTATAATTGAAAGTTATATCACTTCAAAAAATATTTGTGATTACCAAAATAAGAAAAATTGCTCAATTATTTTTAAGTCAAATCAAATTAATTTCAATTGATGAATTTAGGTTTATTTTATTTCTGGAATAGAATCACAAAATATGAAAATGATATCGAATTTATTAATATAATTTGCATTAATTTATCATGACCCTCATGTTAACTAAACAATCAAAATGTTAGACTGTATGAAGAATGACAATTCATATATATATATATATATATATATATATATATATATATATATATATATATACAAAATTATATTTATCATCTACTTCATGGGCTTAAAATTGAAGTTACTGATTGATATTTCTTTAATTTATCACCAGTATGTTGAAAGTCGTATTTAACTCTAATAAAATGTTTAGTAATCTTAAAGATTGATACTTTTATTTTATATTATAAAAATTAAATTATAAATTATTTATGTACATATTATTTTTGTATAGTACTAAAATTAGTAGCAGAGCAAGAAATTCAAATAAAGAGAATTAAAAAATAAATTTTCTATATTAAAAGGATTCAACAATTTATTCGTATGCGAATTTTTTTTTCTATTTATATAATACTAGTTTCTGGACACGTGTGTTGCACGTATGTCCCAATTATTCTATTTGTATAGATTTTTTGAAATGATAAGATAATATTAGATCATGCATATAATAAATAATTGTAAATTTGAACAGAGCACGTACCAACTAAGTTTGATATTTAGTTAGCCTACTCAAATGACTTGATTGTTCAGTGCAAAATATTCTGAATCGTCTAAACTTGCAATATTGAAGAATTAAATTTAGTTAGATAGGTGCAATGTGTAATGAAATAAATTTTCACGTAATTAAATGTCAATGTATGATATGATTGTACCTAACCTAATACTTTCCTATAGATATAATATTCTTGATGTATATTCCATTCTAACATTTTATCTTTTTAATCATGATTATGACTCTTGCTATGAACATTATATGTATTGATATTTTCAATTATGATCACATCTTAAATCTTCTTATTGTTTCATCATGATATAAAAAAACTATTTAAATTTAGATGATGATTAATACAAAAAATAAATTAGCAATAATGAAACAGATTTTGGATAAGGATCAGTATAGTATATTTTATCAAAATTATTTCCTTATAACCATGAACTAAAACACATGTTGAGTCCTTTTTTTAGTTTAATTTTTTCTCTCTATTTTTAAAAGTTTTTCTTGAACAATCCCATATTTGATCCACTAAGAAGAAAAAGTTAGATATTATTAAATTAAAAAAAATGAAGAGAATGATTATAAAACTTAAAATTGCAAAAAAATAAAAATAAAAATAAAAGAAACACACATAGAATATATCCTCTCTACGTTTAATGGTCATTTTCATTTGATATGATATAATGTATTTTATTTTGGATTTTTCTTGTCAAATATGATTTTTTTTATATATTTTTTTTTTATGATATCGTTTATTTCATCATGTAGTTAAATGTTACTTCACAAAAGATACTCATTATACAAAATGAAAATAAAGAAGAAAATTTCACGTAAGATTATTGGAAATTGATATATCATCAAAATTTGGGTTAGTCCTAAATTCTAATAAGCGTATCTATTCTTTTGTGTTTGTTTCAAAGGAATCATAATGTTATTTTGTTCGAATGAAAATAACGTATAGGTACATAAATTCCTATAGGAGTTAAATTGATTATAAAAGTAGTACAATATATATAACCAATAGGGAGTACTTGTAACATTTTTACGATATTTATTGTTAAATTTGTGAACATTTTAGCCATTCAATATTTTACTTTGTGACTTTCCACTTTTATATGTTTTAAAATTTAATAAATTTAAATATTTTGGTGTCACTTATAGAGCCCCACTTTTGTCCTTTTAAAAAAATAGTTTTATTGCGATAGAAAATAGCAATAATTATTATTTACAAAATCAAACTTGAAAGAAACAACAGATATCTTCTAATTGAAAAAAAAAATTAAAGACATATTAATACACGCTATACCTAAAATAAAAACAACATCCTAAATGAAAGAACAAAGATAATATTTGAATGAAAAATTAAAATACTATATACTAGAATAATAAAATATTTGTTATTTGTTTGAAATTTTTATCCAGCATTTATTAATTGATTAATTCACATTAATTGCTCATTGCAATCTTTTGAATTCTAATTTGTGTTATAGCAACAAAAAATAGTTGACATTCCATAAATATTTTATCCAAAACTTATTAATTTGATTAATTATATTAATTGCTCATTGCAACTTTTTAAATTCTAAGTTATATTATAGCAACAAAAAGCAAATAAAATATTAATGTGGAAGAAAGTCGTGACTGCTCGATTTTTTTTAAATTCTTCCTTTTTTACTTTAATTCTAAAGCTTTATTGATGCAGTTAAGGCAATATAATTTTAAAAAAAAATTAGAATATTTAAATTTTAAAAAATAATTTTAGGGGAAAGTAAAGTAGTAAACATAGCACAATAAGTGATTTACCAGATAAACGAAACTTGTCATTTAATAAATTTATTTTTCATTTAATTGATTCATTTATTATTTATTATTGATAGGTAAATTTACTATTTTATATAAAAATAATAAAGGAGTTATGTTTAGATGAGGATAAATATGCCGTTTATTATTGATAGGTAAATTTACTATTTTATATAAAAATAGTAAAGGGGTTATGTTTAGATGAGGGGTAAATATGTTGTTTAACTTTTAATGATCATTTTAGTAATGCAACTTAGGTGTTCCCCCTTATAATAATTATAATAATAATAATAATAATAATAATAATAATAATAATTATTATTATTATTATTATTATTATTATTATTATTATTATTATTGTTATTATTTATTTAGTTATTTATTAATTATTATTATTAGTTATTATTTATATTTATTATTATTATTTATTATTTATATTTATTTATTATAATTATTAATATTTATATTTATTATTATTTATTTGTTTTAGCTTTTCACTTTTTGGCTTTCCATTATATAGTAATAAATATTTGTATTAATTAAATTTTGATTTAGTAGAGGGGCAAAATGGTAATCTAACTTTCAACTTAGGGGCTTCCCACTTATAATAATAATAATTATTATGGTCTGAGTTACTTCAGCTTGTAAAAGTACCTTGGTGTCTGTAAAAGTTCCTGCGGTTCTGCCGAAGCGATCCTTTTCGAGTGGTATCAGAGCCAGATTACTTATAGTTCAGAGGTGTTTTTAGCCCAACAATTTTCTAATGAATATCATTAGAAAACAATCTACTGTTAAAAACAGTAGAAAAGATGAATATGACATACCCCAAAACCTAGATCTTCTTAATAAATGGACTATTCCTAAAGTCCAACCCAGATTAATATATCAAATAGGTACTTTTGAAAAACTCGGTTTTAAACAAATTGTTAAAACAACCAAAGAAACTATTACTGTTGATTCTGATCATGGAACCTTTCGTTTATTAAATGAAAGTGATTTTGCCCCCTATAGGGAAAATTATAGATTTATGCATATTGGTTTAATACAAGTTGCTTTTAAGCCCCTTACTTTAAGAGGGTTGCCAGAGAATTTTATAGCAGCTCTTAGAGATGGTACAAATAAAAACTGGAAAAAGTCTCTTATAGGGACTGTTCAAACCAGTTTGGCCTATGGCCCTGTTTATTTTAATGCTTATCCTAATTTGTAAATTTCTTTGAATGATGAGAATTCTTTGGATACTTTAATATTAAGTATCAAATTACATGGTTATGATTATATGCCTGGTACGGAAGTTATATGTATCTGTTACCGTATTTATTATAAACCTTTATATACTCTAAATCCTATGTGTAAAATGATGGATTTTAAAAATGAAACCATCTTGATCGAAACCAACTTTAGTAGGTCGAAGGTTATAACCAGAAGACCTATAAAGTGGGATGAGATTGATTTTCCTAAAGAATGGATTATTGAAGAAGCAGCTCCTCCAAGAAATAATATTTCTTCTGAAATTTCTGAAATTGAACAGACTTTGGATGGAACTGTTAAAATCAGTTTTAAAGATAATAATTTAGGAATTTCATCTAGAATGCTCAGATCTAGTTCTTATATGCCTAGATCTAACTCTTTTTATACTTCTCCAATAGATTATATTGTTGATATACCGTCTAGAGCATCAACTTCTCAAATCAGAGAAGAAGATACTTCTAGATCTGATTTTCAGAAAAATGATCATATTGATAATATCAAAATAGAAAATCATATTGTTACACCTGAGATGGATCCTACTCCGTCTGATATGGATTTTCCAACTGGTTTATATGGATCAAGAGACTAAAATTAATTTTTCACCAGGATCTTTAATAAGGAAAAAGATCCGTCAAGAATTTTTTCAACCCAAATGGGAACCTTTCCAAAATTGGTTTTTTAAGAGTTTTGATAAAACTCAAAGAACATATTTTCAAGACGAATTTTATAATGATTTGTCCAGGATAAATAAAGCCATAGCTTTTGTTCCTTGGTTTATGGCTAAATATGTTTATGATTATGTGGAAATGTTAGAACATGATTTCAAACTTTCTAATGGTACAATTTGTAAATCTGTTCTACCACCACAGCAATCTTTTCAAATTGAAAAAGATAATAAAGTTGTTTATTTTACAGCCTTTGCAGATTTAATAGAAAGTGATATTGCTTTAATTACTGCAAAGCATATCCAAACTTTGATTAAGCAGAATAATTATGTCAATGTTTATGTTAGTATATTGGGAGAACATATTCTCTCTTTACACGAAAAAATTGACAGTTTATATACTGAGCTCAAAAAGGAGAAAGAGGTTAATACACCAAAAGAGGTTAATATACCTAAAGCTACTCCTAGTATTCAACTCCCTCCAGAGGTAAAAGACTTCAGATTCGGTAATATGGCTGAATTAGAAACCCTTCTGGAAAAGAAGTTTAAAGGACTAAACCTCCAGCCTTTGAATATAGGAGAAGGACCTTCTAAAGAAAATGGGAATAATATTCCAAAGGATGAGATTAATAAAATCTCAGAAAAACATGCTAGGAAGCCAGTACAAAGGATGTACTATTATCCTAGACCAACTCCGCAAGACGTGTTATTAGAAGAACAAGAATCATATATCTCTAACAGTTATAGTGGAAATGAGATATATGAATGGAATATTGATGGTTATACCGACAGACAAATTTATACCTGATGCATAGAATTTTAATGTTTAGCACTGTCTGTAAAGCCAATGGTAATACTGAGGCAAAAACTGTTAACATGATTATAGCAGGATTTACAGGACAACTTAAAGGATGGTGGGATAATTATCTTACTGAAACCCAAAGGATGACAATTTTAAATGCTGTCAAAAGAGAGGGAGATACAACAGAACCCAACATAGTATACCCCCTAATCCTTACAATTATAGAATATTTTTCTGGAAGATGGTCAGACAATAGTGAGACCATTAGGACCATGCTCCAAAACCTTAGGTGCAAAACCCTAACATCTTTCAGATGGTATAAGGACGTGTTCTTATCAAGAGTAATGGAACTCCCTGAGTGCAATAGTCCTCACTGGAAATCCAAATTTATAGATGGACTTCCTACTCTATTCGCAGAAAGGATTAAAAGAGCCCTTAGAGGAGATGGGACAAGCATAAATTACGATGCTTTTACTTATGGAAAATTGATAAGTGTATGTACACAAGAAGGATTATCTCTTTGCAATGAGATAAAACTGAACCAACAAATAAAAAGGTATCATCTGAATGAGAAACGCCAATTGGGTGAGTTTTGTGAACAATTTGCGATTGATATGCCAGGAATTTCCAAAAAGTCTCATAGACAAAAAGGAGGTAAGGAAGAGAAAGAGAAATACAAAAACAGGTCTTATAGACCAGGAAGAAAAGAAAAAAGAATGGAAAAACGGGAAAAGAGGAAAAAGAAGTATAAGGAATCAAATTTCTGGAAAAATAGAAAACCAGATGTTTGTTACAAATGTGGAAGATTCCCACTCGAAAAGGATCGCTTCAGCAGAACCGCAGGAAATTTTACAGACACCAAGGTACTTTTACAAGCTGAAGTAACTCAGACCATAACATAACCTAAACCATCCCCTTAACGCCCTTACAAACGCCTTTCACACGGCTAAAACGGGCTGAACAGGGGTATCCGTGCAAATGCACAGGTCATGTTACGGTCGGGGCTACAGTAACTTAACCTTGAGGTTCTGACCTCGGAACTACCGGAACAGAACTTTCCTTAATGATTCATTTCCAGCCTACTTATGTTCTAGTGTGTTATTAGTCCAACTAAAAGGTTTAGCCTTTCATTTAGGCTAAACAAATATCTAATCAGATATGAAAATTAAATTCGAAAAATTAAATAATATGTACCTGGAAGGGAATTTCAGCCCCAAAGATTGAATAATTTACAAAATTTTATTTATGAAGATGGAGATTTACAAGAGAGAGAATTTAGAGAGAGTACAGAGCAGGTTTTTCTAAAGCCTCCCTTCTACAAAAATTTTGTGATCCTTATATAGACGGATCATTTACAAAGAAACAAAACTTATGAGGTCATTGCTTACCTCATTGAGCACCATCTGGTCCCCTTGCTTTATTAAAGCTAATAATTCCGGTTAATAATTTCAAACCTTGCCCCACAACTTTATTAAAGTTGTCTCCTGATTGTTATCTTCTTATCTTCATTTGTCCCCACCTTTGTCCTTTTTTGTGGAAGATTCTCCCGTGCTTTTGAATTGTTGGAGGAATGCTTCTATGTCCATTTCTTCTGTGCTATGAGCACTTTGAGATTCTCCTGCCAAGACTTGCTCTTCTTCATTTGAAGTAGCTATGGACATATTATCTTCATATTCTATTCCCAGATTTTTTGCTAAGTCCTTTTTTACTTCTTTAGCTACAGTTGCATAGTTCTTTTGACTGTTATTCTATTTTCCCGAATAAAACTGAACAAGATATTCTTGTTTATTATCTGGAGAAATTTGTTTTAAAATTCCTCCGTAACCTACATCAGAAGCATCTGTTTCAACTATTTTATCCCAATTAGGATTTGCCAAAGTGAGGCAGGGAAGGTTATTAACCTTACTTTTAATTCTTTTTACTGCTTGAGTATGATCAGCAGTCCAAGCTTTTGGATTTTTCTTCAGACGATCATATAATATCGCCGTTTCTTTGGATAAATCCTTTATAAAAGGTGAAATATAATTCAAGCTTCCAAGAAATCTTTGAAGCTGGGTTTTATCAGTGATTTCATCAGGGAATTTTGATGCAAATTCAATACTTCTGTGAATAGGAATAATTTTTCCTTTTTCTATAATATGACCCAAAAATCTGACATTTGTTTGAAAAATATGCATTTTTGGTTTAGATATTACCAAACCATTTTGAATAATGATTTTTTTAAAATAAATCAAGATGTTTAAAAATGCATTTCTAGAGTTTTGGAAAACACAAGAATATCATCTATATAAACGATGATAAAATTGTTAATAGGGTTAAAAATATCATTCATAATTTTTTGAAATTCTGATGGGGCATTTTTCAATCCGAATGGCATAACATTCCACTCGTATTGTCCCATCGGAATATTAAAAGCTGTTTTATATCTATCCTTTTCGGATATTTGAATTTGCCAATATCCTGACTTTAAATCAAATTTTGAAAATATGATGGCATCATGCAGTCTATCCAATAAATCCTTTTTATTAGGTATTGGATATATGATCCATTTTAAAACTTTATTTAGGGGTTTATAATTTATTACCAGTCTTGGTACCCCTCTTTCCTGTTCTGCTTGTTTATTAACGTAAAATGCAGTACAGGACCACTGAGATTTTGAGGGTCTTATTAAACCCTTTTGTAACAGGCTTTCAATTTCATTTTTGCATAAATTCAGATATTCTGAATTCATTTGGCATGGCCTTACTTTTGTTGGAATATTATCCTCAGTAAAATTATCTTCATAGGGAAGATTTACAACATGTTTTTTCCTTTCCCAGAATATATTTGGGTGATCTCCACAAATTTGTAAAGAAAGCTGGTTCTTTAAAATTTCTATTTTTTCTTTTAATTTGGGATTTTGAAGAGTTTCCTCAATAGTAATAGTACAAATTTCATTTTTTAAAAAATCAATTTGTTTTATTTTTGAAGAAATCATATCCTTGATATTATTAATATATTTGGAAAAAGGTTGGGATATGAAATCAATTCTTACTTTTTTTTTTCAAAAGTACCTGTTATTCCTGTTTCATCCCATTTGGTAATTGGATAAATATGCCAGAAAAAAGGCATACCTAAAATTACCTCATTTGCGATGTTTTTTACTAAAACAAAGGATTCAGGAATACAGATATTATTTGTACAAATATAAGCTCTGGGTAATTTATAATTAATACCCATTTTCTTGCCACTGGCATCTCTAAGACTATGAGTGGTTTTATGAAAATATTTTGAAGGTATTAATCCTTCTTGAATACAATTTAAATCTGCTCCACTGTCTATTAAAGCAGTAAATTCTTTTTTCAAATTATAATCGATAGAAAGGGTTATTTTTGCAATAGGTTTATGAGCTGTAATTAGCTCAATAGTTTCCAAAAAGGAATCTTTTTTTTCAAAAGAAATTTTTTGAAAATCATTTTGGAGATCATTAGGAATAATGGGAAGGTTTCCAGTTAAAATTTGTTTTTCCGGATGTTTATGAACTTCCTGTGCTTCTATTAAAGCAATTCTTTCATCAAGGGCCAAATTTTGGCTTTTAAGAGAGGATACCTCTTTTTTGAGATTATTAATCTCTTCTTCCAGGTCTTGGATAGTAGTAGGTATATTAACCTTCTGAGATTTTTCTTTTAACTGTCGGATTACCTCTCTCATGGTATAACCTTTTTGAGAGGTACTTTCTTTAGGGGTAAAAGATTGGATATTACCAATCTTATCGATGATCTGAGATCTTAACTTAGGATCATCAATTTCTTTCAAAATTTCTATCCATTTGTCATTTGACAGGACATTGATATTCAATTCCTTGAACTGTGAATATAACTGATAAAATTCATCTTCTTGGTTATCCTTGTCACAAGGTTGTCCAATTTGACAAGGTAAACATTCTTCTTCTGATGAACTGATATAATTTTCATCATGGAGAACTCTTAAATCCTCGCTCGTTGCAGATTCAACTTCTGAATGTTCTCCCTCAGAGTTCTCTGGTGAGGAGTTTAATAAAATCTTGCATAATGAATCTTTTACTTTTTCTTCTAGGTCAAGACTCTTAATCCTGTCTTTAACCTTTCAATCTTTTGCGTAGTGTCCAAATCTTTATTAAAAATGAACTTTGCAGCTTGGCAGTCAGTTTTTATAAAAAACTTTTGGTTATATAAATCACTCTGAAATTTAAAACTTTATTATTATTATTATTATTATTATTATTATTATTATTATTATTATTATTATTATTATTATTATTATTATTATTATTATTATTTATTCATTACTGTTATTATTTATCATCATTATTATTTATTATTTATTATTAATAATTTATATTTATTTATTATTATTTATTTATTTATTTTAGTTTTTCACTTTTTGGCTTCCCATTTGTATAGTAACTAGTTTCTGGATACGTGTTTCGTACGTGTATATCCACATTAAATAATTAAATTAAGAGTTGCGGTAATTGTAAATTCAAAATGATTGAACTAGCGTTTTGGCTACCTTAGTTTACTAATCATGCTCTGATAATGATTAAGTATAAAGCGTGACAAGATCAGCTAAATAAAATGTAAACAAAATTTTTTTTCAACATTTATGCAGAAAAGTGCAAGAGTTACATAAAATACAAGTTATCATGATGGGCATAAATATAAGTCATGCGCCAAGAGTAAATTTAATCTGCGGGTTTGAGACTGCTTCTATCAAGTTTATGGACATTTCATATAAACCCAAAATGCCAACAACAACAAAAAAAATAAGAAAGTAAATCAGAGAATATTTGAAAAACTATTAAAAAGAGGAAGAAAGAATGCAACAACTTCATATTACCTATTAAAAGGTGTAGAGTATGATCATGACACAAAGACATATATTTTTTATATTGAATTTGCTTAATAGTAAGGTAGTGATGTTGGGTACTCAAGTTATCCGAAAGAGAGAAAGTTTCAAGTACCTTGGGGTCTATTATTCAGGAGAGTGGAGAGATCGACGAGGATGTTGCTCATAGTATAGGTGCAGGATGGAGGAAATAGATGCTTGCTTCTGGAGTTTGTGTGATAAGAAGGTGCCGATGAAACTTAAAGACAAATTTTACAGAGTGGTGGTTAGACCGACTATGTTGTACGGGGCGGAGTGTTGGCCTGTAAAGAACTCTCATGTACAGAGGATAAAGGTTGCAGAAATAAGGATGTTAAGGTGGATGTGCGGGCACACTAGGAGTGATAGGATTAGAAATGTCGATATCCGAGCCAAGGTGGGAGTGGTTGGGGTGGAGGACAAGATGCGTGAGGCAAGACTGAGATGGTTCAGGCATGTGAAGAGGAGGTGTCCGAGTGCCCCAGTGCGGAGGTGCGAGCGATTGTCGGTGGATGATTTTATGAGAGGTAGGGGTAGACCGAAAAAGCAATGGGGTGGGGTGATTAGAAAAGATATGGCTCAGTTGCAGCTTACCGGGGACTTGACCTTAAATAGGAAGGTATGGGGTACACGGATTAGGGTAGCAGAGAGCTGTTATTACAGAGCTTTCTCGTTCTCAGGGATAGGTCTAATTTTGCTCTTATAGTTCCTGTCTTTCATTGTTTATTGTTTATCATTAGTGTATTGTTGTTGTGTATTTTGGTGCGAGCACTAGTTGTTGATATTATATGTTATCTCCTGTGTTATTATTAAGTTATCGGATTTGTTTTCCTTAAAACCGATGGTCTATCGGAAACTGCCTCTCCACTTCTGAGGTAATGGTAAGGTCTGCATACATTCTACCCTTCCCATACCCCACTTAGTGGGATTACATTGGGTTGTTGTTGTTGTTGTAATCTGCTTAATGGTACAAATCTTCATTAAAGGATTGTGTATAAATACTATTGTAACCGATAGAAGCTTAAAAGATGAAACAATTAGAAGGTGAAAGGGTAGTATATGAAATAATAATTAAAAAAATATAAAAGTATAATCTACAATAGTTATTGACAGGTGAAACAATCCTCCTCATTTACTCGATTCAATGAATGACTTTATTCATTTCTTTTATTTTATTATATATATATATATATATATATATATATTTGATGATAAAATATTATATTTAATTAGATATTTTATTATATTTTAATTTACTATAGGGGAAAAATGGTAATCCAACTTTTAAGATAAGAGCTTTTCCCTTTTAGTATATAATAATTATTATTATTATTGTTATTATTATTTATTTATTTATTCAGTTATTTATTCATGATTATTATTATTATTTACATTTATTTATTATCATTATTGTTTTATTTATTTATTTATTATTATTTCTTTATTTTAACCTTTCACTTTTTGTCTTCCCACTTATATAGTAATAAATATATAAATATGATATGATATGATAAAATATTAATATTTAATTACGTATTAATTAAGTTTTAATTTAATATAGGGATAAAATAGTAATCTAACTTTCAACTTAGGAGCTTCCCACTTATATAATAATATGATAAATATATAAATATGATATGATATGAAAAAATATTAATATTTAATTATGTATGAATTAAATTTTGATTTAGTGGAGGGGCAAAATGGTAATGTAATTTTCAACTTAGGGGCTTCCTACTTATATAATAATATGATAATTTTTCAATGAAGTGGGTTCAATTGAACTCCATTGTACCCCTTTACCTTTGTATCTGGTTAGAATTTATAACATTTATGACAATAAATACATGAGTCTATTTAAAATAATATATCCATGTCAAGTGAATATTTTGCTCTCTATTAATAATTAGCACCCTCAGTTTTTTCATTTTCTTCGATCATTGATAACTAAGATGATGATAATTCATTCATATCATGATTATCACTATGATCTATTATAGATAAAAAAAATCTATTATAATTTTAATATAAAATAAGACTATATCATGATACGGTCCATAATAAGTCTTCTAAACTACATAATTATATTTTATAAGTCAAGAATTACTGTAAAATGACTGTTGGATCTTTTTTACCTTTACAAATTAAAAAGTATTTACGTGCATATTAAAAGCACTTAGTTTCCTATTACTGCTAGGAATAAGTTGCATCACATAATTTATATTATATCAAAGAGAAATTTTCATAAATAGCATTATCTCTGAAACTAATTACAGGATATAGCGATAAAATAGTGAATTTTTAAAATATTTTTGATACCGTTTTTTATAAGCATTAGATTTGTATCAGAGTATCAAACTCCTAAAACCCTCCTTAATGTATTTAATCCGTTACACCAAAATAAACTCTGTGTAATCAGTGTTATTAAATTCAAACCCTTAATTTCCTCCTATAATGACTCTATGTAATATCTAATTAACTAAACTTACATATTTAATGGGAGAAAATCTCTCTCAATTTTGATCGCGGTTATTTTTTTTACCATATTTAGAAAAGTTAAAACAATTAATTCATATCCGTAAAAATTTCAAAAAATGGCGGATTTCGTGGGGAATTACTTTTTGATAAATCCTGATACTGATACATATATCTAAACTTAACTACCTACATTCAAAAAATGAGACTTGTATCTATACCGATACATGTATTAAAAACTCATCCATCCAAATGAAAGTTATGTGTTTCACTGAAAATATTGATACATACTAAAAATAAATACACAATTAAAGAGTTTATAATCTGCAAAATTTTATAACATTATATGTTTTATAAAAATTGATACAATTGTCATACATTGATAAACATGAGGGTAATTTTTCAATATATAATTTATTCAAGATACTAATGCATGGACAACAAAGCAATAATAGGCAAAGATCCCTAAAGTGATACACAAAACAAATATAGTAATTTACATTCATGTATCACTGAAAAATATTGATACATACTAATAACAATTGGTACAAATGTATTGATACCCACAAAGCAATAAATTGGTGCATTAGAATTCTAAAATTATCAAAAATCTAATACTGATACATGTATCAAAAACTCACTATCTAACTAAAAGTTATGTGTTTCACTGAAAAATTGAAAAAATATGATACTGATACATGTATCCAAAAGCCCTTTTCTTGAAAAAAAAATTCTTTCTCCTCCATTGTTTATCTTCTGTTATTCTTTCACAAATTGATTCTAAGAACAGAAAGAAGAAACTCCATTAATTTCTTAGTTATTTTTTTTTTGAGAACTTTTGCAATTTCTTTTTGAGAATGTGCAATGAAATCGAAGGAAAAGTAGCAGGTCAAGGGTTTAACTCAGCGGTTTTGACTTTTTTGAGTTTTCAATCTTCTCAAAAAGTCGAAATGGAGAAGAACTATTTTAAAATTTTGCTTTGATTTCTTCGGCATGATGACCTTCGCAGGATACCTAGGTTTATCTTGTCGGGGGAACCCTACTCCGCCCTTGGATTTGTCTTCTAGAAAATGATTCATCCGTCATTTTAAAGCAAGATTATACCTTGATAAAAAATCCTAAAATTTTAAGATGTTAGAAAAGATGTATGAAGTAAGATAAGTGAAATACACAACAAAAGGG
The DNA here is from genome assembly GCA_035772735.1 of Datura wrightii. Taxonomy (NCBI): domain Eukaryota; kingdom Viridiplantae; phylum Streptophyta; class Magnoliopsida; order Solanales; family Solanaceae; genus Datura; species Datura wrightii. The sequence continues at coordinate 7,779,712 of JASDFA010000029.1, read as the reverse complement.
TAAAAACTTACACAAGAATCACGGATAATGGAGGATCTTGAGAGAGAAAAACGGATGAAAATCGTGAGAGGAAAAATTGGAGAAAATATTGGGAGAGTTCTGAAGATGAAAAAATGGTATTTTAAATGGACAAAATATGAGTATTGGGATTGGAGAGAGAAGGTAAAAAAGTTGATACATGTTAACTACTTGATAAAAGTTATTTGTGTAATTATTTTGCTATTTTTTATAATTTTTTAAAAGTGTAGTTATGTATTGTAAATATATAGTAAGATTTGTTTAATTATGTAATTTTTCCTATATTAAATGTGTGAAGACATTTAAAAATTATTCATTGAACTTTTTGTCCTTCATTAAAAGGTATCGCAATAGATAAAATCGTCATTTACTATTTTTCTTAAATTATTATTTTTAATTATTATTTCAAAAAATTTCATTAAAAAGTTCATACCGAAAATTTTCACAAAATTTCCATACCAAAAATCTCCATAAAATTTTCACGCCTACTTTTCTTTCAAAAATCCGTAACAATTCCACGCATAATATTTTTAACTATATTTTTTACTTCAAAATTTTCATAAAGTTAAAAAATTCACATGAAGTTTTTATGTTATGTCGGTAACTTTATGGAACTTAAAATTACCAAAAAGTTTACTCTTCCCACGTCTACCATGAATTTTTTTCCTCTTATATTAAGTTTTCTATTTTATCATAATTTTATCTGTGGCGTAAACCTAAAAAAAAAATTCTTCTAAATTTTTATCTCCTTTTTGATAGTCACTTTTTTTTTTCTTTTTAATTGTAGTGTTTCACTCCTAAATTTTTATCTCCTTTTTGATAGTCACATTTTTTTTTCTTTTTAATTGTAGTCTTTCACTCCTTTAAAAGGATTTATAATTGTATAATTTAATTCATCAACTCTTTTATATTAACACCTTTGATTCAATCTACAACTTTTGTATGTTTTTATACTTGTCTTAAAATCTTTCTTTTTTGTCATGTTTTAAATTTTTTCATGCTCGTGTTTAGATTTGAAGAAGACAATAGTAATTGCTATACCAGCTCAAGTTGTTTAAATTGAAAATAATTTAACTTAGATTGTCTCCTTTATTTGAGTCTAATATTGATATACGTTACCTAAAATTTGTGTTATTTCTGACTAACATTCTTCATCTACTCATATAGTCACAAGTTTCAGCTATTCAGTTAGAGTAATCTCCTCATCTCATAAAATAATTTATTTTTATAAACTTATAGATTATTATAATTACAAAGCTTAAACACTATTATTTTAGATAATCTTGCAATGGAATCTGAAAAGGAGTTCATGAACGAAATTGTGTCAATTAACAACTTAAGGCGATATGATTCTCATTGTATAAAAAAAGTCTTAGTAATTGGGCTCGATTAGTAAAAAAGTATAAAAAGGGAACAAAGGAGGGCACTTGAATGACTATAATAGTAGTTGATGAAGAGGTAATATATACTTCTTTTTCGTATCATATTCTATATTTATATTTTATATTTTTACATATATGTTTGAGTTCTCATTTATTTTTATTATATTTTATATTTATATATATGTTTTTCAACCATTAAAATTTAATTGTTTACGGGGAAAAAAGTTCATGCTATACTTTTCAATAATTATATTGAAAAGTGAAAAAAATATTTACAATAAGACAAGAAGATTTGTTACATCATAAACGGACGCATTAAAGGTGTTAATCCTAATTTTCTATCAGTAAACAAGAAGATTGAGGTTGGATTCAATGACAACGCTATAGTTCAAGAATGCAATAGTCACTTTTCTACTGTTATTTTTCAAAAATTTTGTTTCGTTGAAAGATGCAACACAATTTTTTGATGGAACAATCTTTGGTAATTTCTTTAGATTTCATTAACTAATTTTTTGCAATTGACATAAAATATGAAGAAATAGCAATCAGAAAGACCATAAAAATTAAAGATGATATTGATATGACACAATAACTCATAGAAGAGTCGAACTTGAAAACATGAAATATACATATAATGCATATATTTAAGTGCTCATGTAAAAGCGAATAATTTTTTTATTTTTCAATAACCGTATCTCTACGATGTTTTTGTTCATTGAAATAAGTATTAGAACAAACTGAAAAAAGAACCAGATTGGATCAAACTCTTAAACATAATTATTTATCAATTGAAACTCATAATATTCTTTCTAAATTCTTATATTATTACTCAAACACATCTTTTAAATATTATTTATGTTATTTTTTAAAAAATTATGCTTATTAATACGAGGGACACACTATATATATATATATATATATATATATATATATATATAAAGAGTAAAGTATAAAAAAGGTGATGTGGCACCTCTATATGGCCTAGAACACTATTTATATTTTTTCTCCTTTTTTGACATTTTTTCTATTTTTCCCTCATTTATGTGTCATATTAGAAAACTCAAAAGTCACTTAACACTCTTAACTATGTTAAATATACTACATTAAAATATATATATATATATATATATATATATATATATATGATAAAAAATTATATTTATATTTTTTTATTTTTTTTTTCGTTTATTCTATTTATTCATTTATTAACTATATCATATCATCATATTATTATATAAGTGAGAAGCTAAAGAGTGAAAAGTTAAATTACAAAAAAGCCATCAAAAATTAAATTAATTAGTCAATCCTAGTAAAAAGAGTGAAAATATTTATATAATCATAAATAATACTAGATAAAATTGAAGCACATTTATAATACATCATATTGAAGATGTGCTTGCTTGCTTTTAATCAAATAATTAAAATTTCAAATAGTTTTTCAATTGGGAGTTATAGTTTTGAACCTCATTTATCTCATTTCTAATTGCATATAAAAATTCTAAATACAATTTATCAATTTTCATTTTTCTCATAATTAATTTTTTAATAGATATATTAATATCTATGTATTTGCTCTTCAAAAAATTGAAAAAATTGAAAAGAAAAACTTTTCATTTTTCAAATTTCTCCTATATATATATTTACTCTTTCATACAATAAGAAGCAAAAAATCTATACATTGCCTGTGCTATTTGTGGGTTTCATCTGATGTAGTCATTTCTAATTTTGTCCAATCTAGTCACCATACATTCACTTCAGCCGTTTGTACTTTTGTAATACTAAACTTGATTGTAGATGTACTTGAAGAACTCCCTAAATATCTCTCTAATTCTTGTTAGGTATTTTTTTTTGTGTTTTTTATTAGTTATAAATTTTTCTCTTCTTTTTATTTCTAAAATCCTTAGGCAATTTTAGTGTGATTATTTTATTGTATTTTATTTTGTAACTTAATCTTACTAACTAAATTTATATTGTTTTCTCATTATATCTATAAGTAAATTTCACTTTAATTTTATTTCGTTGACTTCGTGTCAGGGGTGGACCCACGTGAGATCAAGTGAGTTCAATTGAATCCGCTTAGTCCGGAAACTACATCTTATGTATATTAGAAATTTGGATTAAAAAAGAAAATTTATATAATAAGCTGTTGTTGAACCCTCTTGAACAAAGTTGCAGATTTGTTGAGACATAATAAAATTTATCCTTTTTTGGGGAAGACATATTTTTGCTCCCATTAAAAGTTGTCGACTCCAAATGTTTTTATGTTGAGGTAGAGTTATGAAAATAAGAAGAAAAAAAGTGTTGCACATAATTTTATTTGTCTTGCTCAACGTCATTCATAATGTTGTCTTCATTTGAATCCGCTCACACAAATTATTGGATTTGTAACTGCTTCACGTATAATTTTATGTTGTCTTGATCGTAGGAGTTTCTATTTTTAAATCTTTTTTATTATAATAAAAGTATTACGAGTATTTTTTACTTGTTCATTTTAAATCAAACAATTAGGCTGATGGAGAGAAAATAAATGAAAAAAAAGATGATGCATAAAAATTTATTTCAACCACAATAACTATATTCTCAACCTATTAAAAATTGAAATAACTATTTAATCTTAACCTATTATCATTTCACATTTCAATTTGGCTTTTCATATTTTTGACTTATAACCTTTCATTTTCACTTGAGAATTTCTTTTTTATTATTTTTCAAATGATTTTAATTTGTTGTCAAAGAAAATAAAAAAACAAATGTGTATATATCAATTGATCGTAATAAAAAAAAATTAATAAAAGAAAATGGAAGAATAAATATGTGGGAACCCCCTCACCTCTTTTAGCTGTAGAATGGAAGCAGTCCCTTTTCCTTCTTGAAATAGCTCAAACAGTATCAACCTTTGATTTGTCCTTTATTTAATAGTTTAAAATAATGCATGTATTTTTAAAGTGTGACAATAACTTTTGAAAAGTGTAAAAATTAATGTTATTCAAGTGACTTAGTAATATATTAAATGTGAGCGCATGCGAAAATTATTATTACATACGCGAGTTCGAAATTTGTCTTCAATTCAAAATCTCAATGTTAAGGAAAATGAGTGATTGGATAGCAGAAAAAAACAAGAAATGACTAATTTTTCTTTATGAATTTTTAGCAATAAGAATTTAGATTAATTTAATTATACTTAATCTTCTTTTTTTAAAACTATTTTTTTATTGAGTAATATATTAATTGTCATAGTTGGAGATTCTTTAAATAAGAAATTATAAGTAAGTTTTTACGTTTTAAATCTTCATCTTTTTAAATTCTTTAATAATTTTTTTAATAATTGTTTATTTATCTTTTTACCTTCTTCTTTTGTACTTCTTTAATATGTCATATTTTTACATCTTTAATTTAGAGATATATATTTTAAACTATTAATTCAAATTTATATTAATAAATATTTTGAAAGTAAATTAAATCTCACACAATATTTTAATAATTAAAACTATAATTTATATCAGTAAGTATCTTATTTGTCATTTTCTTTCTTGCTATTAGTAGTTAAAATTAAAATTAAAAATTAAAATAGTGTAAGTTCTTCATGAAGACCTAAAATATATTTCATTGTAATCGATATATAAAATAAAGTTAGGTTAAAAAGAGAGCGATGTGACACCTCTCTTTGGGCAAGGATTCTATTTATCTTTTTTCAACATTTTTTTTTATTTTTGTTAATTATTTTATTTAAAAAAATTATCTCCATAATTACACCTCTTCATCTTCATAACTTCTACTATTAATAAATAATTGATTAACAATATCATAACTCACACTAAAATACATTAATTATAAGATAAATAAATAAATAAAAACATTACCTCCTTTCCTCTTCTTTGACACTATTTAATTGGAAATTGCAAGAAATAAAAAATAGTGAAAACAACCTAATTTTTGAATCAATGGGAGAAGGCTGAAATGTAGTAATTCAACCTCCCTGAAATTAGCGAGATTAGCTTTATTATTTTATAAAATTTTGATACATTTTTTTTGCCATAAGGAGAGAGTTTGGATTTTAACTATTGTATATCAGTTTTTTTATTCAATTCACTTTTTGAAAAATGAGTAAATAATTTAAATGGCAGACTGATGAAAGATTTGAAAAACAAAAGAAAATCAAGGTGTGGCTCGACGTAACTTCTTCTAAGAATACAAAATGGTGGCACTCAACATTCTGCAATATTACTGCTATGGTTGGTGTCGGTGTCCTTAGTCTTCCTTATGCTATGTCTGAATTTGGATGGTAGGTGTAAACTTATCAGAGATTTATATGTTATTCGAAAATATAGTGTAATTTCTGTTATGATTCATGTAATTTTTATTTCAAGGGACCTGATTAACAATGTTGATGGGTATCTTGGATTATAACTTTATACACTTTATGGCAAACGGTTGAGATGCCTGAATTCTAGACAAACGTTTCGATAAATGTCATGAGTTGGGACAGTATGCTTTTGGGGGAAAACTTGGGCTATGGATTGCGGTGTCCCAGCAACTAATTGTCAAAGTTGGTGTTGATATTGTTTATATGGTGATCGGAGGAAAATCACTCCAAAAGATCCATGATACAGTTTGCAAACAAGATTGTTTTGATATAAAACTTAAACACTTCATCATGATCTTTGTATTTGTCCATTTTTTTTGGTCCATCTTCCCAACTTAAATTCATATCAGGTGTATGTGTCTTTGTGCGCTGCTGTCATGTCCTTAAGATATAGAAAAATATTACCTACTATTATATATTCCTCTTTGCCTATTAATTTTTAATTAAGCATTGAAGCATACTAAAATATAATTCTGCAGTTAATTTTACTTTTTCGAGGTAAAAATGATAGAGAGAAAAGAAAGTCACGCTTCAATATTGATTCAGAATGCTACTTCGCTCCTAGAATAAGCAGTTTGAGTATTGAGATTATTATCAAAACACAATTAAGATTGTCAATAAATAAATAAATTTGGTAAATTTTTTAATATTTTGATAAATTTCTTGAAAAGAAATTTCTTAAGAGTTGTGCAATACGCTCTGTTGATGATCTATTTGTTGTATAGTTATAATGAAACGATGCGCGTGTTGGTTATAAAAGAAGGGTGTTTGAGATTTGTATTGCCTTATTGGAGGATGATAATAAACAAAAATATTTGCGCTTATCAAGATAGATTTCGATTATATCATTCAAAATTAATTTATAGATTTATATCATAAGTTTTTATCTTTGAATAATATTTCTAAATATATAATTTATTTTTATTTATTTAATATTAATTTTACCTATTATGAATACAAGGTATGTACAGTCTAATAAAGAAGATTTATATAGACATTTAATTAAATGTGAGATAATTGATAAAATATTAAAGATTTCTTTTAACTATAGAATGCAATTCATATCATACCAAAAGGAAGTTGAAAAATGATATGATGAAAAATATATAATTTGTAGCTTGTCTTACATAGAACATAATACACTATCTTCCTAAAAGATCCAAAAGATTTTTTTAAAAAATTGTTAAGTTTGATGATAAAAATTATTAAATCAATTTATAATTGTGTTGGTTCTTAATTTTCATATCGCTAATAATTTATTCTTCAATTAAACTGTTTAGTCTTTTCATATTCCATCTGAAATTTTTATATATATATATTTTTTAAACAAATTAAATAATTAATGCATAATAATATTTATACTTCTTGATATTTCATATATAACGTGTTTGTATGTGATATTTAACATTTTATTATACTGTATATTGAAATTTAAATTTTTTAATTATTATCTTTATTATTAGGGAGTTAGAAGAAGAAGAAAAAATGAAATTTGATATTTTAAAGAAAATAAACAGATAAGGAAGTAAGAAGACAAACACAGAAAAAAGAAAAATATTAAAGCGAAAAAACATAAAATAAGATAAAAAGTACATACGAGATTCATATAATTAGATTTGTATTAAATATACAAAAAATATAAGATATTCAATTGTACTCTTGTTTATTCTTACACATATTTTTTGTCCAATCTTTCAGGGTTTGGAGCATGGAGGGAAAGATAGGAAAGTGAAAACCCTTGATAAGATTGAATTCTGAATTTAGGTGAGGTAACTAAAATCATAATTCAAAGTTGTAATAGTAATATCTTTTAATTTTTTTTTTTGCAGATGTAGATATGCTCGGTCAAGAAAGTGAAATGGAGAAACAACATATTTTAGAATTGAGAGTCAGACAATAAAAAATAAATTATTCTATAATATTTGATAAAAACTTAAAGGTTGCTATTTTGATTAAAAGTAATTTTAATTGATAAATTTACTAACAATTTAGATTAAGAAATTTTATAATTTCTTTTAAATATAGTACAAAAGCAGATTTATAGTTCCTAATTAAAAGTAATATTTAATTATTTCTACGGTTCCTTCTTCTCTTTATTTATTTATATTAATTTCTCCCTATCAATTTATATGATATCTTTTTTATATTAATTTATTTATGTTACAATTCGGCTGCTAATTTGTAGATTGTTATTTAGTAAATAAATTTTTAAAATTTTGTTATAATGTATGAATATTTTAGATTACTATGTACAATTTTTTGTTATTTACAAAGAATGATACAAATTAAATATTATATATATATATATATATATATATATATATATATATATATATATATATATATATATATATAAGATAGATCTGAAAAAAAATGTGTAAAATTAAATACAAAGTTGTTCGTGAATATACTTTATCAGCATATGATCTCTACATACTAAAAAATGTGGGAGATAAAAAAGATAACAAATTATAAATAAAATTATTTCATGGTGTATAATTTATCATGTAAATTATGAAAAATATACTAAAGAAATTAATTTTTGAAATTTTATAAAATTAATAGAAGGAGAAAGACAAACTAACTTAATTATTTTAAAAAAGAATAATATAATTGTTGATTCTTTTGAAGGGATTAAGTAAATAAAAGTAAAAAAAATAAAAAATAAATAAATGAGGGATAGGATTAGATAAGAAAATTATTTAAATGAATAAATAGAAAGAGAGAGAGAGTAAATAATCAAGAAAATTAATAGGAAAAAATTTTCAAAAATGTCAAGAAGGTAGCGAATATACAATCAAATAAGAATATTTTTATTTTATTTTTGATTTTTTAAATTAAAAAATTTAAAATTATTAAGTAATTTTTTTATTTTTTATTAGAAATCTTAAGAAAATATTAAAATGAGGGGATTAAAATTTTGTGTGTTTGTCACATTAGTGACATGATTCTTTTGATATATGTGATAGGAAGTTAAAATTAAGTGGGGTCATTTATTTGATATTGATTTTTTTTTATTTCTTATCAATCATAAAATATGATTAGAATAATAAATTGATCGATGAGTAAAGATTAATTTTCTGATTAAGATTATTAATAATTATTATTTAGTTATATTTTAATTTTACTTAAATGACCGCGCGAAGCGCGAAAAGATTTCCTAATTTATAAGGAAAGCGTAGTACAATATTAAATTTTTTACAGTTAAAGGCTTACTAAAAGATGTTACACATCAACATATCAATATATATATATATATATATATATATATATATATATATATATATATATATATATATATATATATATATATATAAAGGAGACTTAGAGGCATGCTGACGTGACATGTCTTTTTAAGTTCCATTCATTTTTTTTTTATTTTTTCTACTTTAAAATTATTTTTTCTTCTGAAAATCATTTATATGTTATGTTTAAAAACTCAAAATTAACTTATTTAGTTACTCTCTTAATTATATTAAATATAGTACATTAAAAAAAGTTAAAAAATTATTTCTTTATCTTTCTTAATTATATTTTCTAACTTTACTCTTATTTATTTCCACTTTTTCTTAAAATTTAGGAAGTCCAAAGGTCTATCATTAATTGTCTAAATAATTTCACTTGAATGACTACTAACTATATAGATTAAACCTCAATTAAAGGTGGTTGGAGGTCTTAATCTTTTGTTAAATGTGATCCGAGTGAGAATTATTTTTATCTTTCTCACTAATTTTTTTGGTCTTATTATTCTTTAGAATTTATTTAATTTTTCTTCTTATTATTCTTTAGAATTTATTTAATTTTTCTTACCTGTTACTTATTAACTTTGTTTTAATTTTAACAAATGACTACTAACTATATAGATTAAACCTCAATAAAAGAAGGTTAAAAATTCTAATCTTTTACATATCCTTACAAGCATCTTCAGTTATGTATGGTGAGAAATCACCTTTTTCTCTAAATTTTTTTTAAAATCTAATTATTCTTTAAAATTGAGTTAATTTTCTTACCAATTACTTATTAACTTTATTATAATTCTTATAAATCCTTATTTGATTGAATAATATGTTGTTGAAGCTTTTGCTTTTTCCTTTTGTGTATGTGTGTGCGCGTTGGTTTTGTTATTTGTGAGAGTAATATTGATGAAGTCAATATTAGAGTAGCAAAATGGATAAAAAAATATTACAATAATATATGTTTTTATCTATTAATTTTATATCTTTTTTTAGTTATTAATTTGTGTCATACGATAAATTTGTGTTATAATATGAAGTGTTGTTTTTTTCTTTTAGAATGATTACAAAGTTGTGACTGAAGTTAATATGACAGAATCTAGGAAATTCAAGTTTTCAATAAATGATCGCAAAGTCATGCTTAATATAAAAAATGAATGACAAGATCACCGTGGAAAGAATTGATCTGGATTGAAAAATAATTTTACATACTTTCTTTTATTATATATGCTTTTAGAAATATATTTGATGTTGAAACTACGTGACTTCTTGACAATGAGGACTACAATTTTCTATAAGATTGACATCTATGAAAAGTTTCGAGATGAATAAGAAAAAATAAAAGGAGATGAAAATGATCTATGCTACTGAAAAATGAGTATTTTTCTTTTTCTACAACTTAAAATTTGAAGATAAAATGGAATGAGCTTACAGTTGAAAAAAAATTACTCTACAAATTTATCACTAATTTATCCTCCATTTTTTTTTCAAAGTTAATTGCTTGATTCATTTTTTTTTATTTCTAACGATAAAATTGTGAGAGTAATTCTTAAATTTCACTTTTAATTTTTTATAGTAATCTTTTTTAATTGAGAGTGATAATTAAAAAATGCACTAAAATAAAATTTAAAAGAAATAAGGTTTCAATTTACATCATCAATTAAGAAAATAATGAAGAAAAAAATATTTTTAAATTAATCAAGTTATGTTAAAGAATGACGTAAATGCTAAAAATATAAAAAGAACACATGTATAATTTCATTTTGTGAATTTTGAATTAATATATTTAATTTATGCGTTTTTTGCTATTTCATTCTTCTCTATTTTATATTCCTTTTTTAAATGTTAAATAAGTAAAAATTATGAGAGAACTAACATTTAATTCTCTAATGATATGAAAAAATTGATATTTATATACACATCTTAAGTGTATAAAATTGAAAAGTTTATGTTTAAGTTTATATATTTAGAGATCAATTTTACCATTATTTGCTTTCTTAATGTTATTTTAAGAAAACTAAAAAAAAAAATTTGCAGTTATTATTTTAGTAAAATTTAATAGTTAAAAATATTAAAATATTTAAAAATAATAATATTTGATTATTATAAAAAATTACTAATATATATTATTTTCGTGCGAAACGCGGCTAAATTACTTAGTTCTTATATAAAAAAATATAATAGGAGTAATATTTGATCGGAGGTTACAAGACTTTTTTAACTTCTTTAGTATTTTGATATATCTCTTTTTTTTTTTTCACTTGTAGCTTTGAATTTTCTGATAATTTTAATAATATGTGTCCAAGAGAATAGATTTTTATCCACAAGCACATGTAAAAATAATTATTTACAAATATTTAAAATTAAAGTGTAGAAAATATTATTATTAGTAGTAATTTGAAATTTGAACATCTTGTAGATATTGCTACTGCTATGTAAAGTTTAATTGCCTTATACAAAATTTATACATTATTAATTTGACTTTATATGTTTAAGTTATTATAGAAAAAAATAAATCTTTCAGTCAAATACATTCTTAAAATACAAAGGAAAAAAAAAGACATTCCAAAGAGCAAGCTTCAGTGGTATAAGGCTTGCAACAAATTTAAAAATATTCAATTCTAAGGTAATTTTTTTTTTCTGCTTTGTCTTGATAATAGAAATTGAAACAAGCCTAGTGGTAAAAGCATTTAATATTTGAGCATAAAAAAATTAAAAAGTCTTGAAAGCAAGTTAACAAACGTCAAACTCCGATATTTAAGTAATTGAATTGTTATCTATCCTTATAACCACATTAGCAAATCTTACAATTTTTTTTTCACAAATCCCGTTGTTTTGATATTATTTCATTGATTTAAAGCTCCTCTAATCTCTCTCTCTATATAAAAGGAGGTTAGAAGCATGTTGACGTGACATACTTCTAAAGCCTCCTTTCCTATTTTTCCTTTTTTTCTTTTTTTTTGGAAAAAATATTTTATAAAATTATTTATTTAATTACACATTTTCTACTAATAAATTTTTTCTCTTATTTACATTGAATTCCACCCGTTACATAACGGGTAATGCATTACTGCCAATGAATGGTTGAAACCCATAACCGCCCATATTATAATTACTGTTATTATTTCTAATTACACCTATAAATAAAATACTACAGAAATGGAGCTTATCACAAAGACACAAACGTCAGTCAACAATTCTTGGATAACACCCTCATCTATGCCACTTCAACAAAATGACTAAAAATATCCATTTCCTTTTTCTGTTAATCCTCCTAAACATTCTTGGATTAGTGTTCATTTAACTAAATTAAATCCACATTCCCAATTCCCATGTCAGCCACCTTATCACAAATATCCCTTTTGCAACAAAAAATTGCCAATCTCCACTGAAGTCCGTAATCTCCTCACCCACCATTTATGAGAAGATTTTTACACCTATCTGATAATACATTTTTTATATCGAGACTTAATTTGTCAGCATATAAATGGTGATTCTTCTTAAATAAGTACATGAATTAAATTTTTTCTTTTTTATTAAACGGAAGAATTTAAAGAGGTGTAGTTAAAATAATATATATCAAATTTAGATTTGTTAGGTTAAGTTCTTTGACCAACGATTTTTACTTTTATGGTAAAGTTTCTTCATTTTGTCCTCTTTTCTAATCTTTTATTCCTTGAATAATTTATTTGACCATTTATGTATTTGTTCATTCAATTGTGATAATTTCTATTTCTACACAGTGAAATACGCCACCTTTTTAGTGCAATCAACATTTTGAGAACAAAGTTTTTAAGTAATGCTAATATTTTTGGAAACATTCTACTTTTATATTGCATGTTACCTTTTATTTGCAGGTTTACTGTGGTACTTCTTAGTTTTGATGTTGTGCTCTATCCGTATATAAGTTTGTAAAATAATTGTGCAAAGGAATAGAAAAGGAAAAAAATAAGGTAAATAGAAGGAGTATAAAGAAAAGAAAAAGGTATGTATCAATATAGTCTTAATATCATTTTTCTCTTTCAAAATACTTTTTTTGTCAAACTGATAATATGAAATATGTTAGAGCTAACTGAAAAAATAATATATCACAATTTATTCAATTTATAAAACTAAAATTATAAATAGAACTTTTAAAAATTTAATTTTTATTTTCTTCTCATTTGATCTTTTTTTTTGATTGCTTTTGCAGTGATTTATGCTGACGTATTGGCTATTGGTTATAGCTTTATCTGATAAAGTGGAAAATAAAAATACGAATATAGAAGAAGAAGTCAGGTCATTCAAGGGTGGAAATGAAAATCATTGAATAATTAATACAACGATCACAATCGATACAGTCAAAAAGTTTTGTTGTTGAGGAAGAGGACAATAGCTGTTTTACTATTTGAAAGGATGTTGTATTCTATAATTTCACTCTCAAATTAATCACGAACCTTTTAGATTTGATCTTTACTTTTTCCTATTTCTTTTGGAATGTAAATCTATTTTTATTGTGTACGAGAGCCATAAGATTGCAAATTTTCTGCCAATCTATTATTAACCATATAAATTTAAAATTCAAACTTTTTTAGAAGTGGACGATCGAACATGAAAGATAGTCTTAAAAAGGCTGACACCTTCCTTAGATCTATGTGTATAGGTATTTTTCATATTACTTACATCATTTTCTTTGTGGTAATTATATGATTTTATTAATCATCAAAGTGGAGGACTTATGTCATTTTAATATAATTAATTCTTTATTTATTTTTAAAATTAAAGTCTTCGTTACAACTCTATAATTTTTTTTATAGAAATAAAAAAGAGAAGAGGAGATCCATGAATATTTACTCTACTAATTTTAATGAGGTATTATAAATTTTATATTTTCTGAATTGAATATTATATCATTTAATTTTAGTTTAAATTTCAAAAATCCTGTCATCAAATACATTTTCTTAACTGAAATATAATTATTTTTCTTAAATAATCACCTAAAAACAATTTTTATAGAGTAAAAGGACACCATTTTACAATGCAAATATTCGAATTCGTAGGTGAGATGTACTTAGGTAAATTATTGTAACGAAATTTATGATTATTTTTTTGTTAATTTAAAGTAGCACGTATTGATATAAATACATTCTCCTTATAAGTGTATTTTATAATTCTGATGTGTGTTCATGCCATGGGTCGACTTGGAGTCTCTCGGAACTTCTTGTCCCGTGTCTCGATCCGGGCCTACGTTCGAGTTGTGACAGCTGACCTGGATGGGCATACGCACCTCTGGTGTCAACCAAGGATTCAACATCAAGAAAACAAACTACTATATCTCGTCTGTAAACACAGCCTCGGGCAGACAAGGCCACGCAACACCTGTAAAAGAAAACAGTCAACCTAGCCAATACAGTACTAAAAGGGATTCTATGCGGGCCGACAAGACCACCATGCTGTCTAGTTATAACAAAAATGAAAATAGGTAGCTATATTAGGCCCCACATGGACGACGCATAAAATAAGACATACATAGGCCCCACACAGCCAATAATGACCAACTAACTGAACACCATAGTCTGCAAGCCTCTAAGAGTGAACATATTGGTTAGGACAGGGCCCCAGCCTACCCAAATTCTATATAAATTAAAGAAAAGTAACCTCTACAACCTGGCAACTCCGAATTAAAGGACAAGCCGATCTGCGGACTCTGGACAGTTGCTAGAAGATTCTGAAACTGGCTTGTCTAAACCTGCAGTCAAGTATGCAGTGCCCCATAGTTGGGCGTCAGTACAATATGTACCGAATATGTAAAGCAGTAACAGAAGCTGATTAAAACTAATAAAGGAATGGAAATGAACAGTAGTAAGGGCCAGAAGTTAACCTGTAAGTTTTCTTATTCATAACCTGCATATATAGTAAATCAATACAAGTATAAATTATATGGCTATTCATTCATAAGCTATAACTGGCAAACAAATATTCAGACAAGAACCTAACCTAGCCCGCATAAGCCGAAAAGGTACAAGCAACACAGAATAACCTACTTGGGCCCACATAAGCCTCGGTAGGTGCCAATCAGTCTATATACCCCTACTGGTACTCCGTAGAGGGTACAAGTAACTGTAACTGTATCTGGGCCATCTGTAATCCTGTAATTGTATTTGAACCCCGAGCCTTGGCTCAATTGAGGATCACAGTGCTATTGCGACATAGAAGAGTCTGGAGGTAACTAGATCTCAATACGGCCCTCACGAACTCAATACGACCCTCATGACCTCAATACGGTTCCTGCGGACATCATATTGCTCTTGCTAGCATAGCCCTATAGGTAACAAGATCCAACAACCCAAACATCACATGTAAAAACCAAGCTAACTAGGGTTAACACTGACGGGGGTTACTACGTCATCACCATCGTCTCAATTCTATTTATAGAAGCTGACCACAATAGGCTTACTCTGGAATGCTTGTCCTCTGCGTAGGATATTTGTGGGGCTTCTACTAATCGGATGTGCTCCTGAGCAGTCCGCCCTAACCATCCATAGATAGCTTGTTATAACTCTTAGTCTAGAGGTAATACTGTAATACTGTGGCTCTAGTCCCTTAGACACTGACTTGGTCTGTTTAGATTTCATAAGCCTTCTCTAGGAGATTCCTAACCTCGTAGGTAAGTTTATCTGGGATTAGCCGTTTCCAGCAACCTGTACCTGAGTATCTTATAAAAGCAGATTGGGGCATTTGCCCCACATCTAACTACTAATAAAGTTTCCCCCTTAGTATCCACTGGTCTATTAGACTTGTATAACCTGGAATGGTGTCCTGAGAGACCTGTACGACAAGCACTAAGTTGTCTGAAACTAATAGTCACTGACAATAGCCAACTATATGGCAGGCTGACCCTCAATTCACTAGGCAAATTTGGTGCCACTAATTCTAGAGTAAGACCATCCTATCCAAATTCTGGCCTTGGAGCCCTCAAGGTACGCCAACGGCCTCTAGGCGAGCTTTACTAACAATACAGTCATCGAACTGATAGTTATATCGTCCGACTGCGGCTATGCTGTTCAACTTACTAACTTAGGCTCAACAACTAACCACAAACTTCTAAAGCCTAGGCATGATAGCAAAATATCAATTCTACTAACACAATGAACAGAAGGACAAAGAAGTTTCTATGATGCTTCTAGCGTGGATCACACTTAACATCTTCCTTCTCGATAAGGGATACTGCAATATACTCTTAATAGGCTTTCTAGAAGCTAGCCACAACATATATAATCATAATCTACTGATAGTAGTTGATCACGACATACATGATCCTTATATACTAGAAATAGCTAAGCACAACGTATAATATCGTTGTCTACATTCAAAAACATAGGTTGTATCATTATACGACGAGAATTACTTTTCGAAGAAATAAGCCTTAACATACCTAGATTGCCGATTCTCATTTAACTGATTAGTTTCAACTTGTAGCCAGCGGTTCCACTCAACTACAGTCCTTATATTGAGGAAATAGGGCTAGTTTCAATACTAAATACGACAAATGATTATATCTTTCGATAATAATAATAACTATAATTCAACTCTGCTTAACTCGGCGGAAAACCCATAATTTCTCGAGAGTTCAAAAGGTAGAAATGCTTACATGTTGTCTGTGGCCGTTTAGGGTTCAATTTAGAGTAATACTGACAACCATTATTCGACGGGGTTCCGGTATACCGGGCGAATTTCCATGAAATAACTCAGTAGAAATGCTTCCCATAGGCCTAAAACTTGTTACCCGAAGTTAATTTGCATTTGGACATCATTTGATAGCATAATTCGATGAAAATTAGATGAAATTTGCGTGTGCTCTCTATTCTTGGCCGAGGATTCATTTAAAAAATGACTTAAATTAACAAAGGAGGCTTATATATAGGCATAGGGCCGGCGCCTCGCGCTTCTAATGGCGCAGGCAATGCCGGTGCCTGGCGACCTAGCCTCGCCCAATCCTACTAATCCACTCAATGATGTACTTGCTCGTCCTAAACCTGACCCTAACATGAAATACGAACCTAAACCCCGACCCTAACCCTAAATCGAGACTTGAGATCCAACCTCGACCCTGGCCCCAACTTAGAACTCGAGACTTGACCTTAATTGTCGACTTGAGTCCTAACCCCTAGCCTTAATCCTAACCTTAGACTTGAGACCCGAGCTTGACTTAGGATGTAATACCTCGAAAGTGCCTAAGACTAGACTCGAAATTTGAAATGAAAAACATCAGAAAAACCTAAGATTTTACTTAGAACAACTCATGAAATGAGTTGTTGGAGGGTCTAATGATCTGTTGGAGGCACTTGTTGGCAAGTTCTGCAGTGGGAGGTTCTGTAGTAGCGGGTCCATGGTACGACCTGTAGGAAGATGTAACGGGTTATAGGTTGGGGTCGTAGGTTGTCACTAGGGTACCAGGAATGGATGGTATGAGTTGTAGTACCACTCATTGTGTGGAACAATGAGTCGTGGTAAGTTCCTGTGTGAAGGAGCAGGAAAATTCCCCAGTCGAAGTAACAGATAGAACCCACGACTCGTTGGATGAAGGTGTGAGCCGTGGGATGACTCATGGGAAGTCCAGGGGCAGGTTCATCAGAGGCAGTAACGGGAGGATTCAACAAACCATTGTTTGGAGTAATGGACCATCCTATCGAGTCGTGGTATCAGGACTTGAGAAATGAAGAATGAAGGAAGGAAGTAACGGACATATACCACGAGTCGTGGTATCAAGGTATGACTCGTGGTATCACTCGTTGTCACTAGCAGTTGCAGAAATTTCAGACTTTTCATTAAGGGTATTCTCATAATTTCTAAGCCCTAAGGTCCTACACTACGTCATTTTAAGCTCAGTTAGTAGGATTTTAAGGGTGTCAAACCTATTCTAAGCATTTTCACTCCATGCATGCAACTTAGAGCTCTTCCATGGAGATTAAGCCTGAAGAATTTCTCCAATTTCTTTTCAATTTCCTTAGGGCTTTCAAGAGGAAGTGTAAATATGATTTACCCAGTTATGTAAGGCTATGAATGAGATTTTCTTTCACTCTCATGCTCTAAATTCTTCCCAATTCTACGGATTTCAATTCTAGATTCAAGTTTCATGATCTTATGAGGTTTATTATAATTCTTGTGAATTCTCTATGATCTATCTATGGGTCAATTCCCTTCATGTATCAAATCATGTTTTATGATCTATGAGAAAATTTTGTACCTATTTCGATTATAAATTCATAGATTTCTAATTTTAATTAAATTATGCCCAATTATGTAAGTTTTCATGAAAAGTCAAGTTATGATTCTACTATGATTTTGATCTTATCAAGTCTAAATTATGATTTACGATTCTCTTCAAGTACACTTCATGGATTTATGAACATCAAGTATATAAATGTTTTACAAGTATGCATGGTTTTCATGATTTATGGATTTTATGACTCTTGGCCAATTCATGGGCCCTTATTCATGGTTAATCATGTATTTCAAGAGGGATCCATTATGTTATTATTTATTTGACTATGAATTTCATGAATGATTTCACGATACTATACGATACCTCATGTGCATGTTTTTAGGAGTAGTGTCTAGCACCGAGTAGACCCGGCGTTCAGATAAACTCTATGGTCTCAGAACTACGTGCTACTGTAGGTATATATATTTATTATTGGATCCTTGTGATATCACCATACTGCACGTCCCTTGCCTGGAAAACCTGTGACGACTCTGCCCACTTGAGTGAGATAGTTGGGGAATCATGTAAGCTTTATCATGATGGTTTCGGTTATGACGAGTCCTCCCATTGTTCCTCATGATTTATGCTTGGTTATGTTCATGTCCTTTGGCTCGAGTGATGTTTCATAAAGTCTTTTCTTATGATTATGATTGGTTTACAAATGGTTTGAAAACCTTGAGCCCTTATGTTTATAATATGATATTTACTTTATGATCATGTTGTCCTACTCTTATAAACTCTTATGTATTTTAACTATCCATTTTACTTACCTTGCATACTCAGTACATTTCAAGTACTGACCGCATACTCTATGCTATATCGTTTCATGATACAGGTCCGAGGGATTAGTCTCAGCCGCATCGTTGGTCCTGTTCCCTTCCCAGGCCTGTCTAGCCAGTGTTGGTGAATCCTCATCCTTTAAGGACATTCAGTTATCTGTAGTTATGTTCTTTCAGTTACAGACTTTTGTAGAGTTAGTTGGGGATGCTATCCCATCAGCTCATCAGTTATGTTAGAGGCTATTCAGACATTATATAGAAATCAACTAGTCATTGTTAATTCTTTTTTTAGATTGATATGTATGCAGACTTCCGCTCAAGCATGTTTTATTATATTAGTATCTGCTTATCGTATGTTCTTAGTTGTTATGTTCATGTCGTGGGTCAACTTGGAGCCTCTCGGGGTTTGTTGCCGTGTCTCTATCCGAGCCTATGTTCAGATCATGACAAACTTGGTATCAGAGTGTTAGGTTTTGAAGTGTCCTAGGGTGTCTGAAAACCGCGTTAAGTGGAGTTTTTTTCATGGGTGTGAAGCGCGTCACACTTATGACGAAGGGGCTAAGAAACGTTTAGGAAATCTTTCCTTCTTTAATGATCTATGTCGTGTGATGAAATGCCTCTCTATCCTTCTAACTCTTGCTATATGCTTTTACAGAATCATGCCTCCTCGTCGAGTTAACATAAGAAGGAACGGAAATGGAAATGACTACGAGAATGGAAATGGGAATAGGCACCAGCAGGCCCACCAGCCCTCGAGGATCATGTACCTGAGTAGGTGGCCCATGCAGAGTTTAGGGCTGCCATTCATATGTCAGCTCAGGCCTTGACCGCCCAAGTCAACCAGCAGGCAGTAGCGTATGTCCCTCAGAATGGGAATGCGGCTGCGACAAGCATCAGAGATTTTCTGAGGATGAACCCTTCAGAGTTCCTTGGGTCGAAGGTGGACGAGGACCCCCATGAGTTTATTGATGAAGTTCTGAAAATCACCCAAATCATGGGGTGAGTGGGGAGGAGTGACCAGATTTAGCCTCTTATCAATTGAAGGGGTGTGCGCACATCTGGTTCAGGAAATGGAAGGATAGCAGGACAGTTGGAGCGGGCCCCATTGGTTGGGAGGAGTTTCATACCGCATTTCTGGATCGGTTCTTCCCTTGTGAGATGAGGGAGATTAAAGCAGCTGAGTTTGTGAACCTAAGGCAGGGTAATATGACAGTCCAGGAGTATGCTTTAGAGTTTGCTCGTTTGTCCAAATATGCACCAGAGCTAGTGGCTGATCAGAGAGCTCGGGTGAGCAGGTTTGTGCACGGAGTAGCGGACTACCTGGTCAAGGATTACAGGACCTTTATTCTTCATTAGGAAATTTACTTTTCTCGATTGGTTTCTTATGCCCAGTAGATGGAGGCGGTGCATCTGAGAGAGGAGGAGGCCAAGAGGGCCAAGACAGACAATTATGGGTTCTCTCAGCAGAGATCGAGAGGCGGACATAGCCAGCAGTCTCATCAGAAGTCATTAGCTCCAATGCCATCATCAGTTAGTGCCCCATCTAGACCGCAAGATGATATGAAGAGTAGAGCCCCAGGTTCGAGAGGCCAAAGGAGAATGCAGAAAAAGCATACCTTTCTGACTTACGAAAAGTGTGGCAAGAGTCATATGGGAGAGTGCTTAATGGGATCAGATACCTATTTTAGGTGTGGTAGATCCGACCATATACATCGGGAGTGTCCCTTGGCTAGACAGGATGATAGTAGAGGACGTGCCCAGACTACCATTCAGCAGTAGCCCTAGCTCAACAAGGTGCGTCCACCAATGCAGGTGGTGGCCAGCGCCAGAACAGGTTTTATGCCCTTGCATCCCGACATGAGCAAGAGACTTCACCAGAAGTGGTCACCAGTATGTTATAAGTATTCCACTTTGATATATATACATTGCTAGATCCACGGGCTACCTTATCTTTTGTGACGCTTGATGTTGCTAGTAGTTTCAGAGTCAGTCCCGAAATCCTATTAAAACCCTTCTCAATCTCTACTCTAGTTAATGATTCAATTATAGCTTGAAGGGTATATTAAAACTTCCCTGTCACAGTCCTTCAGAAAGTCACCTCAACAGACTTAGTAGAGCTAGCCATGACAAATTTTGATGTTATCTTTGGCATAGATCGGTTACATGCATGTTATGCCTCAGTAAATTATAAAACCCGTGCGGTAGAGTTTTGGTTTCCAGGTGAGCCAATTCTAGAGGCAAAGGGAGTTCAGTTGTGCCTATAGGTCACTTCATTTCCTACCTTAAGGCCAGAAAGATAATTTCTAAGGGTTGCGTGTACCATCTTGTTAGGGTTAAGGATGTGACATCCAAAACTCCGACTATCCAGTCAGTTTCTGTAGTGTGCGAATATCCAGAAGTGTTTTCAGATGATTTACCGGGAATTCCTCCTGAGCGGGAGATCAATTTTGGTATTGATCTTCTTCCCAATATGCAGCCTATATCTATTCCTCCTTATAGAATGGCTCCAGCTAAGCTAAAAAAGTTGAAGGAGCAGTTGAAAGATCTCTTAGACAAGGGTTTCATTAGACCAAGAAAATTCCCGTAGGGTGCACCGGTTCTCTTTGTTCGGAAGAAAGATGGTTCCCTTCGGATGTGCATTGACTATCGATAATTCAACAAGGTTACCATCAAGAACAGGTATCCCCTCCCCAAGATTGATGATTTGTTTGACCAACTTCAGGGTGCTAAGTACTTTTCAAAGATAGACCTCAAATCCGAATACCATCAGCTCAGGGTTTGGGAGAGTGACATTCTAAAGATAGCCTTCAGGACTCGGTATGGTCACTATGAGTTTGTAGTTATGTCTTTTGAACTAACAAATGCTCCTGTAGATTTTATGGATTTAAGCCATATCTAGATATGTTTGTGATCAGGTTCATAGATGACATTCTCATATATTCTTAGAGTGAGGAGGAGCATTCCGCTCATTTGATGGTGATACTATAGACTCTTAAGGATCTCCAATTATATGCTAAGTTCAGCAAGTGTGAGTTTTGGCTAGACTCGGTAGCATTTTTGGGTCATGTAGTGTCAAGTGAGGATGTACAAGTGGACTCTCAGAAGATAGAAGCTGTGAAGAATTAGCCTAGATCGGTGAGTCCTTCGGATATCAGGAGTTTCTTGGGCTTAGCCAGTTACTACAGAAGGTTTGTGGAAGGATTTTCATCCATTGTTGCACCGTTGACTAAGCTGACCTAGAAGAAAGTGAAGTTTCAATGATTGGAGGCCTGTGAGAAGAGCTTCCACGAGCTTAAGACTCGAGCACTAGTGTTGACCCTACCTGAGGGTACCAATGGGTTCGTGGTATATTGTGACGCCTCAAGGATCGGCCTTGGTTGTGTATTAATGTAGCACGGTAAGGTTATATCCTATGCATCTAGACAACTGAAGGTCCATGAGAATAACTATTCGACTCATGACCTCGAATTGGCAGCGGTAGTATTTTCCTTGACGATTTGAAGACACTATCTGTACAGAGTCCATGTGGATGTGTTTTACGGATCACACAAGTCTACAGTACGTGTTTACCTAAAAGGATTTGAATCTACGTCAGAGGAGGTGGTTGAAGCTTTTGAAAGATTATGATGTGAGTATCCTTTATCATCCAGGTAAGGCCAATGTGGTGGCAGACGCTCTTAGCAGACTTCCTATGGAAAGTGTGTCCCATATAGATGAGGAGAGGAAAGAGTTAGTGAAGGAGGTGCATTGGCTTGCACGACTAGGAGTCCGTCTCGTTGACTCAACGGATGGTGGTGTCATTATTCAAAATGGATCAAAATCTTCCTTGGTGGACGAGGTCAAAGCTAGACAAAACGAGCATTCATTTTAGTAACGTTGAAGGAAGTCATTCAGAATCAGAAGGTGGAGGTCTTCTCCCAAGGGGGAGATGGGATACTACGATATCAGGGTCATTTGTGTGTACTAGGTGTTGATGACTTAAAGGAGCGGATGTTGCATGAGGCTCATGGTTCCAGATATTATATACATCCAGGTGCCACCAAAATTTACCGTGACCTACAAAAAGTTTATTGGTGGAATGGAATGAAGAAGTACATAACAAAATTTGTGGCTAAGTGTCCGAATTATCAACAGGTGAAGGTTGAGAATCAAAAATCCGTAGGTGTATTTCAAGACATTAGCATTCCTATTTGGAAGTGGGAGGAAATAATGATGGAATTCATTATGGGGTTTCCTCATACTCGCCGACAGTATGACTCTATTTAGGTTGTCGTAGATAGGTTGACTAAAGCAACTCATTTTCTATCGGTCAAAACTACTGATTCAGCGGAGGATTATGCTAAACTGTACATTTCGAAGTTAGTTTGGTTGCATGGAGTGCCCTTGTCTGTTATATCAGATAGAGGTACTCAATTTACATCCCAGTCTTGGAGATTGTTTCAGAAGGGACTTGGTACTCAGGTCAAGCTTAGTACAACATTTCACCTGCAAACAGATGTTCAGGTTGAATGAACCATTCAGACTCTTAAGGATATGTTGAGGGCGTGTATGATTGATTTCAAGGGTAATTAGGATGATCATTTACCTCTCATTGAATTTGCATATAACAACAACTACTATTCCAGTATTCAGATGGCTCCGTTTGAGGCTCTTTACATGCGGAGGTGTAGAACCCTCATTGGTTGGTTTGAGGTCGGTGAAGCCACATTGATAGGACCATACTCTGTTCACGAGGCCTTGGAGAAGTTTCAACTTATAAGGGAAAGGTTGAAAACAACTCAGAGTCATCAGAAGTCCTATACAGATGTGAGGTGGAGGGAGCTTGAGTTTGGAGTTGATGATTGGGTGTTTCTGAAGATATCTCCCATGAAGGGAGTGATGAGATTCAGAAAGAAAGGGAAGCTTAGTCCACGTTATGTTGGCCCGTACCGGATTATGAGGCATGTTGGCAAGGTGGCTTATGAATTGGAGTTTCCCTCTAAATTGGCTTTAGTGCATCCGGTGTTCCATGTGTCACTTTTAAAGAAGTGCATGGGTGATCTGGCGTCGGTTGTTCCGGTAGAGAGTGTAGGTGTGAAGGATAGCCTCAACTATGAGGAAGTTCCAGTGAAAATACTTGATCGCCAGGTTCGAACGCTAAGGAACAAAGAAGTAGCCTCAGTAAAGGTTTTGTGGAGGAATCATCATGCCGAGGGAGCTACATGGGAAGCCGAAGCAGATATGATGGCTAAATACCCACATCTATTCCCTTCCGGCCCAGTTTCAACTTGAGGTACTAGTTTCCTTCCTAGTACTCTATTCAGTTCATGTTTAATTCATGTGCCTTAGTTTCTTTCATGCTAATGTATGCATATGTAATTCATGAATTCAGTTCAGCCATGTATTCTAGTCCGGAGTCAGTCACTCCATTAGTTTTCAACCTTAGAAGTTCAGTATGTGAGATGTCAATTATGTTTCCCCAGTTTTTTCAGTATGTTCATTCACATTTGAGGACGAATGTTCCCAAGGGGGAGATATTGTAATACCCCGGAAGTGCCTAAGACTAGACTCGAAATTTGAAATGAAAAACAGCAGAAAAACCTGAGATTTTACTCAGAACGACTCGTGGTACGAGTCGTTGGAGGGTCTAACAACCCGTTGGAGGTACTCATTGTAAAGTTTTGTAGTGGGATGTTCTGCAGTAATGGGTCCATGGTATGACCCATAGGAAGATGTAACAGGCCGTAGGTTGTCACCAGGCTACCAGGAATGGATGGTATGAATCGTAGTACGACTGTTGTGGGGAACAACGAGTCGTGGTAAGTACCTGTGGGAAGGAGCAGGAAAATTCCCCAGTCGAAGTAATGGATAGAACCCACGACTCTTTGGATGAAGGTACGAGTCATAGGATAACTCGTGGGAAGTCTTGGGGTAGGTTCATCATGAGGTAGTAACGGGAGGATTGAACGGACCGTTGTTTGGAGTAACGGGCAATCCTGTCGAGTCGTGGTATCAGGACCTGAGAATTGAAGAATGAAGGAAGGAAGTAACGGAAAGATACCACGAGCCGTGGTATCAAGGTACGACTCGTGGTATCACTCGTTGTCACTGGCAGCGCAACAATTTAAGACCTTTTATTAAGGGTATTTTTGTAATTTCTAAGTTCTAAGGTCCTAAAATACACCGTTTTAAGCTCAGTTAGCAGAGTTTTAAGGGTGTTAAACCTATTCTAAGCATTTCCACTTGAGTAAGATAGTTGTGACATCACGTAAGCTCTATCATGATGGTGTCGGTTATGACGAGTCCTCCCATTGTTCCTCATGATTTATGTATGGCTATGTTCCTGTACTTTGGCTCAAGTTATGTTTTATAAACTCTTCTCTTATGATTATGACTGGCTTACGAATGGTTTGAAAACCTTGAGCCCTTATGTTTACATTATATATTTACTTTATGATAATGTTGTCCTACTCTTATAAACTCTTATGTATTTTATCCGTTTTACTTACCTTGCATACTCAATACATTTCAAATACTGACAGCAAACTTTATGCTGTATTGTTTCATGATACAGGTCCGAGGGATCAGTCTCAGCCGCATCATTAGTCCTGCACCCCTCCCAGGCCTGTCTAGCCAATATTGGTGAATCCTATCCTTCGAGGACATTCAGTTATCTGTAGTTATGTTCTTTCAGTAACAGACTTTTGTAGAGTTAGTTGGGGATTCTATTCCATCAGCTCATCAATTATGTTAGAGGCTATTTAGATATTATGTTAAAATTAGCTAGTCATTGTTGATTCTGTTTTAGATTTATGTGTATGCAGACTTCCGCTCAAGCATGTTTTATTATATCAGTATCTTCTTATTGTATGCTCTTAGCGGTTATGTTCATGCCATGGGTCGACTTGGATCCTTTTGGGGTTCCTTGTCCCCTGTCTCTATCCGAGCCTATGTTCGGGTCTTGACATAGGACCCGAAACCCAATCAGAAATCCAAGACCTGACCCTGAACCAAGAGCCGATACTTGAGCTCCAACATGAGACCCGACCCCAGCCTAGATCCGACCCCAGCCTAGATCCGACCCCAAACCGATACCCAATACTCGACCTTAACTAACGACCCGAGACTCGAACCCTAACCAAGACCCCAACTCGAGACCAAACCCTAACTTAGACCCCAACCGAAGACTCAAGTAGGACCTCAACCTTGACTCAAGACTCGACCTGAAACCTGAGATTCATCCTCGACCCCCAACCCAAGATACGAGACCCTACTCGACCTTAGACCTAAGACTCGAGCCTTAAATCAGGACCCGATCCTCGATCCAATAATTAACCCTGATGCAAGACCCAAAATTCGACCTTGACAGCCGACCTGAGACGGACCTCGACCACGACCTCAACCCAAGCCCCTAGACTAGAGCTCGACCTCAACTATAACTTAGGACTTGAGATCCAACCTGAAACCCAAGACCAGGCCAACACCGCCCCGAGACTTGATCCTTTACCGAAGACCAGAGACTTGACCCCGACCCCAATTTGAGACTTGATATTTGAGCCTCGACCCTGACCCGAGACTTGATATTTGAGCACCGACCCAAGACCCAAGATATGAGCCTGACTTGGGAGCCGAGACCCGAGCCTGACTCACGACATGAAGCCTAAGATCGAGACCCAGGACCCAACACCCGAGTTCGAAACTCGCCAAGATCCAAATTTGACTCAAAATATAACCTTAATCCAAAACCTGAGACTCGAGACTGAGCCCTGATCCTTATATGAGATTTGACCCCACTCTTGACTTGGGACCCACGATCCGACCATGTTTGGAACCCAAGATCTAATCTCACTAAATGGATGAAACAAAACATGTGATTTAGCGAAGACAGAGAGCCAGTTGAGATTGAGAATTAAACTGGGCTAAACTGATAATCATTTTAAAATCGATGCTGCTTGAAGTGGTTATATTTACCTAGTTTCATATTATTTTGAGCTCAACCTAAATCTGGGCAGGTTCATTATTTTGGACTATGTTTGACAGCCCTGCTACCAGCCTTGCCTTCCAAGCACGAGAGGAAACTATAAAATTTCAAATATGTTATTTTGTTTGGCGACCAAACTGTTATGAAAATCAAAAGTGTTTTAGCTTATATATATACACACACTATCAATTACCTGAATATATCTCTGCGTACCCTTCACAAGAAGTGTCACTTTTAAACTTAAGAAAATATAACATGTAAAACCCTATCCTCCTTCCTCTTCGCATGTGCACCAAACAAACACAATGGTGTGAATTTTGATGAACGTGCGACCCTATCGGTGAATAAACAGGAAAGAACCCAAGATGATGATCATTGAACACGACCTTCCACATATATGCTCATTAAGAATATATAAAAATATCTCATACTTTTTGAAATAAAATAGCAAGGAAAGAGTAGCAAATAAAGTGAAACGGAGGGACTACTATTGACGCAGAAAAGTATACACAAGCATAGAGGATCGAAAATGTCAATGTTAGAGTCAAAAGATTTCTTTTAAGTTCCGAAATGAATATATTAGAGATGCGAAAGAGTAGCACTAGCTAAAGAAGGAGCAATATAATGCATATACTGGATGTTAATTATTTAACTGATTATCCTCTATTATATGTTACAACTGCATCATCGGTAGTCTTGTTTTAGCACCGTGGAAGGCATAATAAGATCCTGAAGATCAAGCCCCTGCAGGTCTCCCAGCATTTCGGTAGTACTGCAAAAGCGCCTTCCTTGAGCAGCAAAAGCAGCATGATCAGTCTGATTGTTCATGGCTAAAGGACTTGTCAAGTCATTTAAGGCAGACTGATTAATGTTGAACTGCAGCGGAAGAGGGTAGGCGGCAGATGAAGGGAGTCCTGGAGTAATCGGATAGCAGGTAGGGCGGGGCATGATCGTATTCATGGGACTTGGATGAGTGTGTTTTCCTTCGTAGGTAGTTACCACTATGCTTGGGTCACCGAAGAATCGCTCTACTCTCTTCTTTACATTACATGTTGCACTTGTGCAACGATAGTAGTTCCTGAAACAATAGTAGTGTAAGTTAGGGCGGCTTAACAAAATTAATGGTTCTAAACCTAAATTACAATAACAAGGCTTAACCTTATTCAATAATACCTATTTTATCTAAGACTTTTTCTTGGTGTTTTTAGTGCAAAATAAAATCGTGGCAAATTGTGTTGCAGTAAATGTTAGTTATTTGTCATGATACATACAATTTGCCTATTGGAATATCTACAAATGAAATATTTTTTAGTTCCCTATATTTTCATTTTCCTTTTTCGCCTATAGCAGCAGCTTACAAGTTACCGTCAATTATTGGAAATACTTATAACTAAACAAGATTTAATTTGATAAGAGCAATGGCAAGTTGAATTACAAACAACAAAATAAATCACATTAGGAAAAGTTGCTAAACAATAATGAACTTTTGACAACAAAAAGAAAACTCTCTGTTTATAAATTTCTTATAGCAGAACCCTCATAACTACAAATTTAAAGAGATAATCGACCATCATGGGAAGTGTTATGTAGTTCTAGTTTCACTTAAAAGTAACATGTTCAAATTTTAAGGTACTCAAATGACGTAAAGAAATGAATTTTGGGTTTAACTCAACCTCACAAGCTAGCTTACCAGGTAAGAATCGCTCAAGTGCATCTCATTAACCACGAATATGAATTTTTTTTATTCTTCAACAAATGAGAAAATGGAAAAGCAGAAAAAAGGGGCGCAAAGATGTATATGAACCAAATAAAATCTAACATCTGCAATTTCACTGGACCTTGAGATTTATTAGAACACAGAAAGAGCAGTATATATATATACACACCTGGGGAAAGGGCTGTTTTTGACAGCTTTTTGGCCGTATTTTCTCCATCTGTAACCATCTTCCAGAAAATCAACCTCACTCTTTGTCATGAATGCAAATCTCGGTTCTCTCTGCTTCTTCTGACTAATTGTTTTCTTCGCTTTTAACCTGCAAATACTAGTTCTACTTAGCAAATTGGGTACTACCACTACTTTAGCTTTTAAAAAAAAATAAAGAAAGAAGATAACATACTGTTGTTTACTAGTGTTGGTGTGACGTTGTTGCTGATGATGATCTAGTACTTCCCCCTCATGAGCATTTGTCTCGGAGGAAATGGAGGAACAATTTGGGGTAGATGGTGTATTCAATACGTTAGACGTTGAGTACTCTACAGTAGTACTATTTATAACATCATTCATTTGGGGCTTTACTAATTCTTCAGATATACAGACTGCAGCTTCTAGTTCTTCTTCTTTTGACAACTCAAACACGGAAGCTGAGTGGTCTTGAAAACCCAGTAACTCCATGAAACCCATTGATGATGTATTCATATACTTACCTTCAACACCATAGTAATCTGACCCTGTAAATGAATGGTTATTACTCTCAAAGAAATACATTGGATGGTCTTCCAATTTTATCTGTTTGTAGCTTTCTTCCATTTCATTAACTAATCACTGGGAGGCAGATAAATGAGGAAGGAGAAGAGAGTAGTAAATTTATTAGGCTTTAGGTATATATAGTGGGAACACTGCTCTGATGGATTCTTTTAGCTTTTTTGAGATATGGATTTGGGGATTGTGTGAAAGTGGACACAAATATTGACCGCATTTTGCCGGTTAAAAGACCGCCTTTATGTATGGTTAGTATACTAAAATTTATAAAAGTAAATTATTTTCTGTTCGAAAATAGGTTAGAATTAGAAAATTTATAATTATTTTATGTATTTATTAGTTGTATAAAAGTTAGCTATTTTATTATTTATCATACATAAAATTATACATAAATTTTTTTATAATTTATACATATATTAGTTATGTAAAATTTTAAATTATAAATCAAACACCATATTAATTTTATATTAGTAACTTGCCTTTAAATGAAATACCAAACATAATATTACTTATGGAGAATTTAATATGTGCATAACCCACTTTTAAATCAACTATCAAATGGCACCAAGCTATAAAACACCTTTATCGTCTACTTTTTACTGTGATTTTAACTCAAAAAAAAAAATATCTAAATTGCTAATTTCTTTAATTATATTTTAGAATTAACATAATTTAATAAATTATTCTATTTTATATTTATTTATTTAAAGAGCATGAAAAAGGTTAGAGCCATAGTAAAAATAGGACAGAAGTAGTTTTAGAGATAAATTCTAGTAATAGACTATAACAATTATACTTTAAAAATGATAAGTAGAACATTATCACAAATTTAACCTATATTAAAAATAAAAAAGATTAAATCTTAGAAAATGGTACGGACAGTAAAACAAAAGGGCTGGTTGGCGTTTAATGCATATTGGTCCAAGGACTGGAGCAGGAAGACACTGGTCGATGCATTCAGACGGTAGTTTTGACCGGTAAACCGGTTACTGTGTGAACGTGGATCGATAATTGCGGCTTGATTTCCGATCCCAATAATCTTTTTTCCATCTACTTTTATACGCTTTTGGATCCAAATTGCTTTAATTTAATTCATCGTATATTATTTTAAAAAAATCATTAGAGTACTACTTTGTTTGAAAAAGAGCAATGACAAACGGTGACTAGAATTGTCCTGAGAATAGGTACTTTTTTATGTACCCAACAGAAAATTGTTCCTATAATTTTAACTTTACTGACTAGGATATTTATCCCATTCTTCCCAAATCTTCAATCGTTGAATGGAATTAGGTTTTCAAAGTTTGAATATGCCTATTTTGGGTTGACAAGGAAAAAAACAATCTACTTTTTTTTAATGATCTAGGACCACAACGGTTCCTAAATTCTGAACAGTTGGTTCTTCTAGTAGAATATATTATTAACACTTAATAAAGGGAAAAAAAAGTGAAATGAGCGGATGAGAGAAGAAAAATATTTTATTATTGGATATACTTTGTATTTTATGAATGTCATTTCACTATAGCTAGCTAGCACCAATAATGAAATTATCTTGTTTATAAACATTGGATACTTTAATTGAATATATATTAATGTCATTTCAGACTATGACATTTGATCATGAAGGTCTTGCTCGATCACGAGCTTTTTTTTTCTTTCTCTAATATACAAGAAATAATTCAAAGATTGTACATCCTATTCACAGAATTGAATTTACATTTAATTTTGGTTACAATTTAATTGTCCTTTTTCCACTCAGTACTAGAGTACTAATCAACATAATAGAGTCCGTAAATTTGGAAAGTTGGGCTGTTTTGGTATCTTGTGTGCGTGGGAAAATGAAGCAATCAAAAAAAAGTTACAGCACGTGTGTTTTAGTAGAAAAGTCACTTGAATGATACATTGTATGGTTTTCCTCTTTTTAAGAAGCAGGATCTTCGATCGATCCAGGTCCTGTCTTTTGTTGGATTACGCTTTTGCTTTTTTCCTCCACCTAAAGTCGGTGGAAACCCTACAACACCAGTAAAATGCTTTCAAGCTATTCATAGTTTTCAAAATGAGTTTTAACTTGTGCACACCTTGTAAATGGAATTTTTATATTTTCAGAGTTATACTCCCTCAGTTTTAATTTTTATATATAGCTCATGACTTTTAATTTATGCAAAATAGATTTTCGTGATTCGATTTTTTATTAAAATTTTACTGATAATAAAAATTTTAATATACCAGACTGCTTTTTTTTTATTCGTTGTGACATGTGAATTTATAAATTTTAAACATAAGATAAATTAATTAGCTGATAGAATAGATAATTAGTTTGATACTGTAATTTTTATTCTTATAAAATTCCAACACCATATTTGTGATGAAAAATATATAGTATTGCAAAACTTTAGGATACTTTTATATATTCTTAATACTTATCGTATGCTAAAACATGCTACTTCCTCCATTTATTTTTTACTTATTTTCATTTATAATTGAACTGATTTAACATCCGTACACCAATTATATGTCACGGCTAGAAGTGGCAAATGACCCGGTCAAGTTAAATATAGGGGCCAAAAATAAATAAAATATTTAACTCATTTATATATAAATAAAAATAAGTTATTCAACAGATAATATGAATATTTATATTATTCTAATTACTTTAAAATTTTTAATTTTATAAGATATTTATTAAAAATAAATAAATAAAAATATATTTTATTTTTTTAAAATAAATTTATTTAATTAAATATACTATTTAGTTTAAAACGAAAAAAATATTACATTATTT
Organism: Datura wrightii; assembly: GCA_035772735.1. Lineage (NCBI taxonomy): Eukaryota > Viridiplantae > Streptophyta > Magnoliopsida > Solanales > Solanaceae > Datura > Datura wrightii. The sequence continues at coordinate 7,747,475 of JASDFA010000029.1, read as the reverse complement.
TCATAGGTTTTACAAGACGTTGGGAGTAGGTGAAATCACATTAATTTCTGAATACTATAAACTTGTACGTTTTGACTCGAAATTTTTTCAAATTCAAGCAAATTATATGATGGAGCCCACCCGTTCTGGATATTTGGCAACATCTGCATCCAATGGTTAATGATAACCGTCCTCTATTTTTTCATTTTATATTACTCGATTCTTCTCAATTTATTTGTTTTATTTTTAAATTTTTTTTAATAACTTTTAAATATATTTTTACATTTGACATAATATATTTAAAACATGAAAATTATAGTATTCAACCAATTGATTATTATTTTTATATTTTATATTAAGTAAAAATAGAATAAATAAATTTAAAAGTAATAATAATTTTTTCTATATTTATAAATAATATTTTAAAGTAATTACTAATATAAATATTATAATAAAATAACTGTAATAATTAACTTTTAAAGAATTTGTAAATTTCCAAAAGTGGAATATTATAATACAATAGCTGTAACAATTATTTTCTAAAGAATTTGTAAATTTCCAATAGTGAACGGAGAGTATAATAAAGTAGTGCTATTGATTCGGTGAAGCGAATTGGGGCACGATAACGGGATCCTCGTCATCCATGACAGCCCACAAATCAATGTGGGACCACTGGGACCTGACTGTTTCCGAACTCCCACGTGTAGCCAAAATTAATGCTAGAATTCCGAAATATTCCACGTGGCCTGATTTCACGCGGTTTATGAAATATTTAGCTGGAGTGGGTGTGGGGTGGGGTTTTGCTTCTAATGCACGTTCCCACCTCTTTCCTGGAAGCCTACGGAAAAAAGAAGTTTTATTTTCTCGTGAAAACAGTTTTACTGTACATTTTTGTAACATTATTTTCTTTGTTAATATTATTACGTAGAAAGAAAAGAACTAAGAAGTAGACAAAAAGTATCCCCCCAAAACAAAAAAAAAAAAACAATAGACAAAAAGATGGAGAGACAGTGGTATTATAGTAGCCTTTTATTTTTTATAGAACAATGTTTGACTAAAGTTGCTTCAAGTATACGTTTGGGAGCCTAAATGGATAGTACAAATAATTGGCCGTTAATCTCCTAAAAATAATTCAAATGTAGTACGATGACACTTATCTTACATGTATGGTATACACGTTACATTTGACGTTTCGTGTAATAAGGATTAGTAGATAACCTTATCAAATCATATTTACACCACTAAAAATTCTGATACAGTATTTTTATTTTTAATTAAATATTTCAAATTCAAATTTTAAATATAAATTATCTTTTATAAAAACTATTTCACTTTTTATAAAAATATCTTATTGTCAAAAAAAATTTAAATACAAATTTAAATTACTCTGACATTAGAATGAATACCAAATAAAAACAACCTTATGACGTTATATTCGGCCATATAAGGACGACGATAGCTGGAACTTGCTGCTTTCCACATTCACATTATTTATTCTTTATGCAAATACCTAGTAAAGAATTTTGTTTTAGACAAACTAAATAGTAAATATAAAATATGTATGTTTTTATGTGACGTGTTTTGTTTTTCAACCTGATTCGTTTTGTATATAAAATAACTTCAATTAAAAAATTTCAGGTGATTTATAACCCTATAAATTGGTATATTTACTTAGAAATACGAATTTCAAAAAGAAAAATTCTTAACTTTTTAAACTTCATATTTAGTTTTAAAAAATCATATAACGGAGAGTAATTTGAAAGTAAATGCGACTTTTCCTATATAGATAACGTTTAAGGTGCTAATTTACAACTATGAAAATGCAATATAAACATCTTCCTGTAATGAAAATAATATAAACTATTTTACCTTCGTTTCTTCTGAGTTTCAACTCCTTTCGATACTTTGCCTTTTTTTTTTATTTTGTGTACAAATGGAAAGTGGTGTGATGCGATTACAGGGAAAAATCTGCATAATTCTACAAGGTTAACCCATACTACTCCCCTCTGCTTATCTCTGTCTAATTATTCTCTAAATATATGATATTGAATTGTTAAACTTCTAAACAGAAAATAATCTTGCTAAGTATATATAGTTAATTTAATATTAACTTTTATTATCATTTCCTTCTCTAGCTTCTTAATTTCTCGATCAAATTAGAAAATTGATCAGTACCAAATGTATCACTTTCAATTAGTTAGCTAGTTCTAGTTCTTTTTCTTTGACATTTGTATGGTGGTTTATGATTTATTCATAACAAATTCTTTGTGTCCATTGCAAAAGTACTTGTCTGTATAAACTCACAACCCGCAACTCATTTCACATCAGATTTTTGCTTTTAAAAAAAACATAAAAATTCAACTCCCACCTCACACTGCATATCCTAAAATTCTCATTACCCACGCCTTTCTGTTTTCCATCCCTATTTATCTGTGTGGCATGAGGGAGCAAAGACCCAAAATCAAGGCGGTTTACAAGCTTGGAATTGTTGTAGCGTTAATCTACGATTCTGCCCGTGAAACCTTCATAGAGTCGTCTTCTTTATTGCTGTTTAATTGAAGTGTTGAAACTTTATCCTCCTTCTCTACAAGGGAAGACCTTCTAGAAGTTGATCATGTACTGGTTGACCAATCTTGGTTCACTTTAAATTTTAATAATTACCCGACAAAGAATATCATACAATATATTACTCCATTCTTATCCTGGTATTTGTTTATTGAAATCGGTACACAATTAAATTAAATCATAAATTTGATTTTAAATAAGATGAAAATAGTGATTAAGATGATTGATGGATGAAATATAAGTAACTATACAGTGTATTCAATGTAACACAAAGCATAAATTAGGTGATTAAGTTCTGGTCATGTATTCTTAGTCTTTGAAATTTCGACTGTATAAAGTTTGAGTAAGTAACAAACTTTCGGTGAGCAAAGAGAATAACAGAAAGCAAAAAATAGTAGAATGGTATTCAATATTTCATCAACTGCCTTTTATAAGTGAAGAGTGCGCCTATTTATAGTTTTTTGCAATAATACTACCATTAATCAAATGGCTCCAAGTGGGTCCCACACTACATAACGAAAATCATGACGTTTGTACTAGGGAATTATAAATGTCAGCTATCAATTTAACATTGCTGGCAGATTCCTTGTACGATCTTGCCTACAGGTTGTTGTCCTTTTCGTTGTGCCTTTGAGTCAGAGATGTTGATACCAATTTGGAATCGTCGTTCTCTACTTACAATTCCACCACAGTTATTATCATTCACCCTTTTCCGATGCATGGAGGGTGATTTCAGATTTATCCATCGAGACCTCCCTTATTTTCCCCTTAGCTGATTCATCATCGATATGTCAATAACATGTGGTCTTCGTCACGTACTCAAAATAACATTTCCCCTATACAAATTATCCCCCCGATTTTTGAATGCTAGTCTAGGAAGCATTTGGGAAAGAAGAATAGTCACCGATGCCTCTTTTGGGCGAGGAAACCAAAAGTTTCTTTAGGCAGGAAAAACATTTGAAACATTTCCTGATATCCGAAAGGACATTTTTCTTATCGCATTAAATGCGACCTACCATATGCGGTCAATTCTGCTATTATGAACGATTTCGCTAATCGAGGTCGTGATTACTTTTACCATTATAAATATCTTGTTACCTTCACTTATATCCTTCTTTCCCTTCTTTACGCTAATCAAACTTCAAAAAAGCATCTTCAAATCTTCATATCCTCTAATATTCAAATCTTCATCTTTTCTTTATAACATCTTCACCTCTTCTTCATATTATCCAACCAAGTCATCTATAAAAAATATTAATCAGTATGGTTTACCTTCTCAGTCCTCTGGGGGGTCGAAGAAAGGCAAAAAATACAAAATTCCTCCTCCCGAATCCACCATAGATATGATAGTTCCTAAGTCCTGGAACTTATAGAATGACTTTCAAGTTCCAGTGGCCTCTTCCAGCCAAACCGATGAGCGGAACAGTCTGGTTAGTAATTACATTTCTTCTATCACCAAGCCTCACCTCCCCGCTGTGAGAGATGACTTGGTTGGCCTGAAGGGAAAGTTCACATCTTCATTCCCAAATACTTCGAGAGCATAAACTTTCACAAATCGGATCATTTTTCCATTTACTTTTATTCTTTCACATTAGGAATAAGTCATTTGGTCATTGACATGGTCATCTTTCAATTTCGCCAAATACCATATTAGTTTGACTCAAGTTGGTCCCTACGGGTGGAGGGTCAATGCCTTCGTTAGGTATTTGGTGAATGAATCCAACCAACTCTTTACTTTTGACCATCTCATTTCTTTTTATTTTCCCCGATTCTTTCATAGGGGAATCTTGAACCTGACTCACCGTGGAAAGAACGTCATGGTGTCCATCCTCGATAACAACTGTGACTGAGGTTGGATGGAGGGATTTAATGGTTTTACGGAAGACATCATTCTAGGCATTTTGATCCCCAAAACATGGAATGTTACCGGTGACTGTTTTCCCCTAAAGAGAGATTTCTTAACTTCTCCTTCTAATTTTGTCTAACTTTGATTACAAGTTTATTATGCAGCTCTAGATTGGACACCCTCAGAGGATACCCTGATTAGAGAGTGGTTCAGGGTATCCTAAACATATTGGATTCCTAGGTGAGAACATGGAAATCTATCTCTGGCTCTAGAGGATGGAAATCCAAGAATCACTATAATTCTCTTTATATGTTTCCACTTATCGATCTTTATCGAGAATACTTACTCTCTATTAATAGTCATTTGTGTTGTAGGTCTCCCAAAGGGCTCTTTTGGGGCTTGTTCTCACGAGGCCACGGTTTCATCTACGAAGGCGAAAGCCATTGTGTTTCGAACCCTTAAGTGAAGTGTAGAGTCGAGCTCTCCTACCGAAGCGTGGGCTGTCACACCCCAAACTCGGAGGGGCATAACTGGCACCCTGTGCCACACTTGATCGAGCACACTCTACCATAAATCTAACTACAATAAGCCAGAACCGACAAAGTTTGGTATCAGTGCACAATCTAAATCAGAGTAAATGATGGACTAAAATGTAAGATGGCTCACAGACCAACTAATAGATACACAATAGGTTGTCAAGCCACATAATGAAAAATAACTATACAATTAGGCCCACCTGGCCTTCAACAACCTACTAACACCACAATGATGTTTACGAGCTTCTATGAATACAATAGTAACCAAATGATCAAGACACATCCCCGAACTACCCTTAACTCAAACATCTGATGGCTCCGAAAGACCTGGAGTGCACCAACTCGGCTGGAACTCCACTCAACACCCAAGAACTTGATCTACCAGTCCACCATCACCTGCAGATGTGAATGCAACGCCCTGACTAGGGTGTCAGTATAATAATGAAAGGCAGAAATAATTACAAGACTTAGATTAGAGATCAACAAATATACCGAATATCGCAGGAGGAAAAACATAAGCAAACACATAGAACCTACCTGGCCCCCATAATCCTGGCAAGTACAAGCTAGCACACAAATAAAACTTACCTAGTCCCCATAAGCCTGGTAAGTCCAATAAGTAAACGACAAAGCACAACACCTAGCGACACAGCTCACCTGTTATCACCTCTAGACCTCTTAACGGCCTTCGCTAACCCTAGTCAACATCTAGCATCCACTGCTATCAGGTAATAGATAACACAAGCAACAATTATAATATAATGCCAAGCAAATCAAAAGTAAACACCAATCAGTCAACATCATCAAACAAGTACTGCCGGACCCTCTCTCGGCTGCGCACAGTTAGTAAAGTTCCATCCATTCAATAGAGCCATCACGATCCTAGGAAGGCTCAGAACAGATATAAACGACTCTATGGAGGCATGTACCTCCCCATAGGTCTGCATGTCTCAGAACGGCCCTATAGGAAGCAAACTCAACTCAGGCCAATTGTTCTACCCCTTGGACTCAACCCCGTAGTCGGACCTACTCTCAGCATTGGGGTATCCACGAATCCCAAGGGCCTCTCTCTCACACACACAAATAAAATCATACTATTACAACATTCACTGTTAATAACAATAATAATACATGTTCAAACAGCCCACAACCAGCTCTCAAAGCCCACCAACCGACTATCATAATATAGTATTATTCTCGTACGTCTAGCCGTCCACCGATGAGCCATTAATTGAGCTAAGGATCACCATCCTAACCAGTATATCCCCAAGCTTTACAAGAATCCCACAAGCCGCTCTACTCACCATTAACAATAAAGAACACTGCCAAGCCAACTCAAGCGTCACCACGGTAGTCAATGTGCTATCAACACGGTTGACACGACCACCGACTCTAATATAAAAAAAGATCAACACAATCATCAACCTTAACCACTGTAAACCCTCATTTACTTGTCAATATCATACCAAAGAAACCCATAAATTGCTACAAGAAGCACACGGCCTCTCGACACGAGCCTAATAATTTGCCATGCAATTTTCCGCACTCAAACCTGAGCCATCAACCAAACCAGCACCTTATACCCACACTTATTATCATATAAATAGCATCACGAGATTCCAATAACAATATAACACAAAGCTTCACAAAACAACCAACACACACGTTAATACCAACGACAACGGCTACGGAATTCATGCCGACAAATGTAGGGACAAGCCTAACATACCTTGGAATCCAAAGAACGGAGGACAATCGAACTTGCACTCCTTAAGCTAACCAAGATACTGCCTAAGAGAAGTTTCAACAACCAGCAACAAGCTTCTACAAGAAACCAACAAGAGAAAAAACACGAAACAACGTCTATCGATTAGTTCTTAAGAATTCGATGGTGAGAAAGCTAAGGTGAAAACCTACCATCACCAACAACTTCAAAACCAACCTTAAAACACTAAGAATCAAGATAAAAGAAAGCTTACCAAGTAACTCCACGAAATAGCCACAAGGAAACTTGAAAACAACTCCGCTACACGAGTTCTATGGTGAATTCTAGATTTCGGACACCAAAACTCACTTGAATTTAGCTTCCTAGCCTCCAAACTCTTAGGACACCATAGAAAGGCCTTGAGAGTCTTTCCTTAATGAAAATTTCCAGAAAGGACATAAGATATCAATCCACCGACCAAAGGGGCTTTATATAGCCTTCCACCGCCTTGGCCCTATTTGACGTGTCTGTTTATGCGGTCTCGGAAAACGCGAATATCTCTCCACTCCAAAGTCGAATTGACAAATGATTTATTGCGCTAACAACTAGACTCATAAATGTTTATTTTGATAGGTCGTACACCTCCTCCCCCCCCCAACTCCTTATAGATTGGGAGAACATTTTTGAGATATTTGACCTAAATTTCAGAGAATCTCAAGAAGAAAATTTTGCGATAACTTTTTTCGAATTTCGTCCTACAACTTGATCGATGTCCAATATTAGCACACGACCATAGAGTGACTCAAATACCTCAAAACAGTTTCTTCTTAGCCTATTAAGTACTCTTAATCCTAACTTGAAAGTACGAATGTATCGCTCAAATTATCCGGGGTGTTACATCCTTTCCCTCTTAGAAACATTCCTCCTCAAATGTTGGATGATATGCACGACTCCAGTTCATGAACCAACACAGCACGAAATCGCACGATATAGCCTCACATGCAAGCCTAGCACAAACAACTCCAAGCAATAAAACTTTGCACCACGCCGAGGTGCAGCACAACTACAACCATAATCAAATTAAAGGATCTTACCTGCCGCCATGTCTAGCCACTGGCCAGCTATAGTCCACCATATTGCAAGTATCCTGCACAAGTCAACAAACAGTGAGTCAAGACCCGACTCCTGCGACAACTGACATTCGACATGATTTCAATCCACAAAGAAGGATAATAATCCTAAATTTCATGTAGCCTCCTGTTTATAAGTATATTGTGCAATGTATATATAAACAAGACTCTACTAGGCACGGCTCATAGAATCCCTAGGACGAACTACTTTGATACCAAGTTTGTCACACCCCAAACCCGGAGGGGCATGACTGACACTCTGTGTCGTACTTGATCGAGCACACCCTACCACAAATATAACTACAACAAGCCAGAATTGATGAGGTTTTTCATCACAGTACAATCTAAATCAGAGTAAACGACAAATTAAAACGGAAGCTGACTCACAGACCAACTAATAAATACACAATAGGCTGTCAAGGCCAGAAAATAGAAACCAACTATACAATCAGGCCCACATGGCCTTCAACAACCTACTAACACCAAAATGACGTCTACGAGCCTCTATAAATACAATAGTTATCAAATAATCGGGATAGGGTCCCGAACTACCTTTAACTCAAACATCTGGTGACTCTGAAAAATCTGGAGCACACCGACTCAACTGGAACTCAATCAGCACCCAAGAACTCGATCTACCAGCCCACCATCATCTACAGGTAAGAATGCAGAGACCCGACTAGGGCGTCAGTGTCACGACCCGAACGGAGGCCCGGATCACAATAAGGGACAAGGAGCCCCGAGAAACTCCAAGTCGACCCATGACACAAACATACATCTAACTCAATCAAGAACTGAATAAACGTCAATACAATCATAGCAGAAGTCTATCATGAATATAACATCCGAATATAAAATTCGAAGCTGAATACATACATATGTATGAATAGCCTCTAAACATAACGAGTTGATGGGACGGGACCCCAACTAACTCAACAAGTTGAAAACTGAAATACATAAAGAAAAGATAGATAGTATGGTCCTCGGAAGATGAGGATTCACCAATTAGTAGACGCTAACTCCGATAAGCTATCTAAGAGTGGGGCTGAATTTGAGAGCCGGGTCCTGTATTATAAAATGATACAACATAGAAAATATGCGGTCAGTATGTGGAATGTACCGAGTATGCAAGGTAAGTAAAATCGCTAAAATAAGTAAAATATTTTAAACACCATGCATTAATTAAAATATAACATCCTTAAACTGAGAGTAAGTCTTGCATGCATTCTTTTATGGAATCATAATCTTTCCATAACATACACTACATAGATTTATAATATCATACTGACTCGAATGACTCAAAGCTGAAACATGACATTTATAGAAAAGCTGAACATTGAGTCAAATCTTACTTTTAGAACCTGCATGAGTATATGATAACCATGAGTAATGAATATGCATAACTGAATCATAGAGAACAATAGGAGACTCTTCACTTAACCGACATACCACGATCGAGCTTACGTGGTCCTGGCTATCACCTCAAGTGGGCAGAGTCGTCCAAAGCCTTGCCAGGGCTAAGGACACTACCATGATATTGATATCAAGATGAAGGCCCATTCAGGCAAGGGGAAGCTCACAAGGGAGGTCCCAAGTCATACAATAGTATCAACCTAAGTCGGCGCGTTGTTCTGGGGAATAGGGTGATCGACCCTTAGCTCGCTCGGTACTAGATTCTTCTCCCAAAAACATGCAATGCTCTACATCGTATATAACAAAGCTCAACATCCTCTATTGAGGAATCTCAATAATCAAATAAATCTCACATACGAAATCATGCATATGAGAAGCTTTAGTTAAAAACATACCACAAGCTGAAAACATACATGGGAGCCTTTGCTCCAGAACCATGTGGTAAGATATGCATAGGAAGACTTAACTCAAAACATACCACAAGCTAGAATATAAAATTTGGGAGTCTTCGCTCAAAAATAATGTGGTAAGCTTAGTTCGGGAAACTCATCATTTAAACTTAACATGTGGGCATTGCCCAAAGCTTTATCATACTTGAAAATACTCAATTCTCATCGAAAACATAATTATAAATATGGGTAGCTTCAAATCATATTTTTCATCATAATATCTCACCATTATCACATTTACTTTACAAACTTCACTTTCCATGATCATATCTGCAATGGGCTTCCACATTCATAAAGCTAGAAACATAATTTAATTGAAATTATTAGAAATTAGCCCATGCTTCACAATTTGATAATAAAATCATAATCAATTCATACCTATGTAATGAAATTGAAGATTCATGCATTTGTGTAAAACCCCATAACTTGATCATAGAAAACTCTCATATTTAGTTAGAAGTTGGGCATGGGTGTGGAAGGAAACACCCACTCATAACCCTACATACCTGGAAGAGATTGATTCTACCACTTCTCTGATTGCCCAAGAAGGATTTGAATGAAAACCTTGAAGACTTGCTCTAGATCACCTCCTCAACCTCTCAAGTTTGCATGCATGGAAGGAAATAACTTATGATAGATTTTCCCCTCCTAAAACCCACTAAAATGAGCCTTAAAAAACGTAGTATAGGCTTTAGGAACTTAAGAATTATGAAAAGGCCCTTACTAAATTCGTAGGAAATTGTTGCCAGGTGGTCCTAACGAACGACCTTACGATTCGTGGTCCAGGGCAACGACTCGTCACCCTGCTCATCAACTACACTGCCTTGTCTAATCTCCTGGGATTGTAACAGGTCACTTAACGACTCGTCAGGGGTGACCACCACTCGTGGTCACCAGTCGTTGAGTACACTGCCCTTTTTCCTTCTCTCCCACCCCACGGCTGACCTAACGACTCGTGGGGTCTGACCACGAGTCGTTGCCATGCCCGTGGGGACCCTTCTTCTCCAAACTTCCCCACTCCTCACTGGCCTCCCCCACGAGTCACCTGATGACTCATGGGTTGTCCTCACGAGTCGTCCCATGACTCATCCTGAGTCTTCAACATCATTTTTTTCATTTTTCCCGTTTCAACTCCCGAGTCCAATCTTTGGGCTTACGGGGTATAACAATATCTCTCCCTTGGGAACATTGGTCCTCAAATGTTGAAAACAAGCAAAAAATAGTGACATGCAATTATCGTATTCAAATACTAATCATTTAAACCGAAAACTAGCAGAATGGCTACCTCTGATTCATATCACATAGCTGAACTGATCTCATGTTTCACATACACATCCATACATATAAAGGAAACTTGAACATATGAACTGAACATGAAAACTAAATGGAGTCATAGAGAAAAACTGATACCTCAAGTCGGAACTAAGCCGGTAGAGAATAAGTGTGGGTATTTAGCCATGATATTCGCTTCGGCTTCCCACGTAGCTCCCTCCACTTGCTAATTTCTCCATAACACCTTTACTGAAGCTACTTCCTTGTTCCTCAGCCTCCTAACCTGACGATCTGATATTTCAACTGGAACTTCAGGTTATCCTTTACACCAACGCTATCCACCGAGACTACTAAGGCTGGGTCTCCCAAACATTTCTTCAAAAGAGACACATAAATCACAAGATGCACGGAAGATAACTCTGAGGGTAAGTCTAAATCATACGCTACCTTACCAACTCTTTTCATAACCCGGTAGGGACCAACATAGCGGGGACTGAGTTTTACTTTCCTTCCAAACCGCATGACTCCCTTCATGGGAGATACCTTCAGAAATACCCAATCGTCCACCTCAAACTCCAACTTTGTCCTCCTCACATCAGCATATGACTTTTGACGACTCTAAGCGGTTTTTAGCCTGTCCCTTACAACTGAACCTTCACCATAGCCTCATGAATCGAATCTGGCCCTATCTTAGCTTCCTCACCAACCACAAACCAACTGATGGGCGATCTACACCTCCATCCATAAAGAGCCTGGAACGGTGTCATCTGGATACTGGAGTGATAACTGTTATTGTAAGCAAACCCTATCAGGGGCAAGTGATCATCCCAACTACCTTTGAAGTCCATCACACATTCTCTCAACATATCCTCGAGAGTTTGGATCGTTCGTTCCTCTTGGCCATCCGTTTGCGGATGAAAAGTTGTCCTGAGCTTAACCTGAGTCCCAAGACCTTTCTGAAAAGACTGCCAAAACTGGGAGGTAAATTGAGTACCTCGATCCGGAATAATGGATAAGGGCACTCCATGTAATCGAACCAAATCTCGGATATATAGCTTGGGATAATCATCCGCCGAATTTGTGGTTTTCATCGACAGGAAATGTGCAGCCTTAGTCAACATGTCCACCACCACCCAAATGGAATCATATTGTCGGCGAGTACGAGGTACCTATTCTTTTGCTACAGAACAAGGCATTCTTGCCAAGACATTCCGACTACACCTTCTTTGCCGCTATAGATAGTCAAAACTAATACTTGCTTGGGACTCTCTGGTGGATCTACTATCGGTGCCCACCACCGGACCTTTGCTGAGAAAATTTGTGGTCCTTGGTCTTGGCCCTCTTGGCATCCCTCTCTCTCTAGCATGGCGGTCCTACAATCCTTGTCCAAATAACCCGCTACTCCATGGACAAATCTACTCACTCGCATCCTCTGATCGACTACCAACTCTAGGGCATATTTCGATAGGCGAGTGAACTCAAGGAAATACTCTTGTACAGTCATTCTGCCTTGCTTCAAATTTAAGAACTCAGCTGCCTTCAACTCCCTTTTCTCCCGAGGGAAGAACCGATCTAGAAACGCACCATAGAGCTCTTCCCAAGTGACCGGACCTGCTCTCGTGACCCTGCTATCCTTCCATTGGTGAAACCAGATGTGCGTAACCCTTTTTAGCTGATATGAGGCCAACTCAGTGCAGTCAACCCCGTTCACCCTTATGACTTGGGTGATCTTGACAATCTCATCTACGAACTCATGTGGGTCCTCATCCACCTCGGACCCAAGGAACTCCGGCGGGTTCATCCGCAAGAAGTCACTGACTCTAGTCGACGCTGCGTTGCCATTTTGAGGAACATGCACAACGGCCTGCTAATTGACCTGAGCAGTCAAGGCCTGCGCAAGCATCTGAATAGTGGCTCGAAACTCGGCATGGGCGGCTGGCTCCGGTGATTGAGGCTCCTAAACTGGTGGGGATGGCTGATGCCCATAACCATTGCCATCCTCTTGGCCTTCACCACCTCCATTCCTACTACCGTTCATCCTTCGAGGATCCATGATTCTGCAATCGCCGAATAGCACAAATTATAAGGATAAAAGACTTTTCATCGCACGACATGGATCGTGAAAGAAGGGAACATTTCCTAGACGTCTCATAGCCTCTTCGTCATAAGTGTGACGCACTTCACAACCATGAAGACTCTATTTAACGCGGCTTTTCAGAGACCCTAGGACAGTTCAAAAATTTATGGCTCTGATACCAAGTTTGTCACAACCCGAACGGAGGCCCGGATCGCGACACGGGACAAGGAGCCCCGAGAGACCCCAACTCGACCCATGGAACAAGCATACATCTAACTCAATCAAGAACTGAATAAACGTCAATACAATCATAGAAGAATTCTATCATGAATATAACATCCGAATATCCTATGAACATAACGAGTGGATCGGACAAGACCCCAACTAACTCAACAAGCTGAAAACTGAAATACATAAAGAAAAGATAGATAGTCTGGTCCTCGGAAGATGAGGACTCACCAATAAGCAGATGCTAACTCCGATAAGTTGTCTAAAAGCGTGGCTGAATCGGAGAGCCTGGTCCTGTATCATAAAATGATACAACATAAAAAGTATGCGGTCAGTACGTGAAATGTACCGAGTATGCAAGGTAAGTAAAACCGCTAAAATAAGTAAAATAGTTTAAACACAATGCATTAATTAAAACATAACATCCGTAAACTAGGAGTAAGGCTTGCATGCATTCTTTCTAGAATCATGATCTTTTCATAATATACACTACATAACTTTATAACATCAAACTAACTTGAATAACTCAAAGCCGAAACATGACATTTATAGAAAAGCTGAACATTGAGTCAAACCTTACTTTTAGAACCTGCATGAGTATATGATAACAATGAGTAATGAATATGCATAACTAAATCATATATAACAATGGGAGACTCATCACTTAACTGACATACCACGATAGAGCTACGTGGTCGTGACTATCACACTCAAGTTGGCAGAGCCGTCCAAAGCTTTGCCAGGACTAAGGATGCTATCATGATATCGATATGAAGCTGAAGTCCCATTCGAGTAAGGGGAAGCTCACAAGGGAGGTCCCAAGTCATACAATAGTATCAACCTACACTGGCACGTAGTTCTGGGGCATAGTTTGATCGAACCTAAGCCCTCTCGGTGCTAGACTCTTCTCCCGAAAACATATAATGCTCTACATAGTATATAACGAAACTCAACATCGTCTATTTAGGAAGCTCAATAATCAAATACATCTCACATACGAAATCATGCATATGAGAAGCTTTAGTTAAAAACATACCACAAGCTGAAAACATACATGGGAGCCTTTGCTCTAGAACCATGTAGTAAGCTATGCATAGGAATACTTAACTCAAAACATACCACAAGCTAGAATATAAAATTTAGGAGTCTTCGCTTCAAAACAATGTGGTAAGCTTAGTTCGAGAAAATCATCATTTTAACTTAACATGTGGGCATTTCCCAAAGCTTTATCATACTTGAAAATACTCAATTCTCATCAAAAACATAATTATAAACATGGGTAGCTTCAAATCATGCTTTTCATCATAATATCTCATCATTATCACATTTACTTTACAAACTTTATTTTCCATGATCATTCTCACGCCCCGCCTTAGGGGGTATGACTGGCACCTGGTGCCCTACTGGGACCTGAACTGCTGGACTGCTGAGCCTAAGCAGTTCTGGTGCCTGGCTGGCTCTAACTCTGGATTCAAGGATACGATGGGCTATATAACGGCTGTAAATACAGCCTCCGGCCGACTAGGCCTATAGCCACATGTACTATAACATCAGCTAACCAGAATCACATACATATAAGGGAACCTAAGCGGGCCGATAAGGTCACCATGCTAACTAGTTACTTCTGAATCAATATAACAGATGCTAAACAGCTATGTGACCGACAAGGTCACCACTACTAACTGAATAAGGCCTCACACGGCCAATATAAACAACTAAATAATCGCACGACCCCACACGACCGACACAACTAACCACAGGGAAATATATACAGACTGCAAGCCTCTGAGAATACTGATAAGATGGTCGGGACATGTCACACCCCGCCTTGGGGGGTATGACTGGCACCTGGTGCCCTACTAGGACCTGACCTGCTGGACTGTTAAGCCTGGGCGCATCTGGTGCCTGGCTGGCTCTAACTCACATTTCTGGAAACAAAGGGCTATATGACGACTATAAATACAGCCCCCGGCCCATTGGCCTATAGCCTCCTGTACCTGCACTAGCAGCTGACCAGAAACATAGTAATTCAGGGAAACCTATGCGGGCCGACAAGGCCACCATGCTGTCTAGTTATCTATAACTCAAACATAGCATACTAAGAAGCTACGTGATCGGTAAGGTCACCACTACTGGCAAACTATGGCCCCACACGGCCATTACAAAAGGAAGAAAGAGTAAAGGCAACTGTACAACTGCACGGCCTCACACGACCGGCTCATCTGACCACAGGGAATATATATGGACTGCAAGCCTCTAGGAATAGTAATAGAACTGGCCGGGACAGGGCCCTGACCTACCTGTACTATATACAACAAAAGAAACTGAACTACACCTCTGAAATTCAGCCTCTGGATGACTGGAGCTGAATACTCAACCGCTGACAGGGAGTCACGTAGAATCGCCTGCTCGTCTATGAGTACCTGCAGGCAAGTAATGCAGCGCCCCACCGGGCGTCAGTACCGCTGGTACTGAGTATGTAAAGCAAAGACTGAAAAAAAGGATATCTAAAATCAATAACATAACTGACGAAACTGAAATAAGAAGAACCAGATTATCTGTCTGAAGATGTAAGTCGTACCTGTTCTCAATCATACGGGGAGGAATAGATGTCATATCTGGAGACGTATCGTCCTACTACTAATCTACTCATGTCTAATATAACATAGCACAACATACATAACATAACATGGCATACACAACCTTACCCGGCCCCCATAAGCCGGGAGGTACAATCAACACAGAATCTATGCCCCTACCCCGGTCATCCCATCTCCTACAGTGGCTGTAAGCATCCTGCCGGTCCCTGGGTATGCACTTGAGCTCGCTGAGCCCCTGACTATAACTGTATCTGAGTCCGAAGGACTCTAAATCAACACCCCGGGCGTACCCGCTCGACGGGGGTGTATAAGGGCCGACCAAGGCACAATATGGGGAAACTGGCATCCCATCTTCGTCCCCTTGCGGGACGGCATATCACTCCGTAGAGCGACGTATCCTCATCCTCTGGCGGACGAGTCGATACAGCTATTAACCCTGTGCGGTCAGGGATGCTAGGTAATCCAACCCCAATCAATACAACGGTCTCAACTAGTCATGCTGTCTGTGTATCTCATAAACTAAGACTAACAGGTGTAAGGTATCATATAAATCACATACTGAGCTAATAATAGTAATCTGTACGTGTCTGATACATGCTGAGACAGGTAAGTATAAATATAAATATAGCCTCCTGTCAAACTGTACTGGGGCAAAGGTTATACAAGAAGGTGTTTCTGCTGAAAGCTATACTGTTTACTGAGTTTCTGTATTAACATGATTTCCTACTTCTAACATGCTTTCTAAACCATATTTAGTTACTATTCTATGTTTGGAATGCCTCACGAATACGGTACTACTTCGCGAGGTTTCAGCTAAACACAACAATATCATAACATGGCATATTACCTCACATACTGAATATACTGGGCAATCTTAATCACTTACGTCAGAATCTATATCATACTGATGGGTCTCATACACATTACAACCCCAAGTTTCTCATATCGCACCAATATTCATAATAACACAATAATCAACTTCTGAACATTCTACTGGTCTGTAAATTACCATACTGTCTCAGTATTTCTTAACTTGCCGAGGAAACTAACTTTACATACCTTATCTTTGACTATTCGTCCGTCGGACGAGGCTCGGCCGGTACTTCAACTATATTCTCCCAACTGCATTCATAAATACGTCAATCAATACTAAATACAACTTTATTTCAAAAGGCAACGTCACTTTCGATATAGTCTATAGCCTAAACTTAGGCTTATCGAAAGACGGTCAAAAACTCGCTATTTTTCAGCGGCCCAGAAGGGAGAAGTATTCACTTCTCAGCTAGGAACACATAGACATTAATTTAGAGCAATTCTACTTACTTTGGTTCGGTGGCTCGCCGACTCGTCGGCTGTATTTCGCGAAACTAATTTCGTAGAAATGCTCTTTGCTACTAAATACCTTGGTATCTAGGATTAATTTGAGGTTGGGCAGCGTTTGGCAGCGTAATCGGACGATAATTTATAATTTTCCTTCGTTTTCCCTCTGTTCACTGCGGTTTCTGGAAATTATTAAGTGATGAAATGATTTTAAACCGAAGTGGGGGCTTATATACTTGGGCCTGGACAAGGCCAACATGTCACGGAGCCGTCGCGGAGGCCTCTCCTCCGTGACACGCTGCCATCGCGGAGGGGCTCTGCCTCGGCTCCTTCCGCGATGGTTCGACGGGCTTCTCGTCCGATCTTTTCCCGGGCCTTTATCCAACACGTATGGCCTTCAAATATGCTTGACCAACGTGGGAATAGGTCATCTACGTGCCGGGAATTCTACGGGGTATAACAGGATAGGGCCCCGGCCTACCCATACTGTAGAACAAAAGAAAAGGGATAAACCTCTAGCTATCTAGCTCCAGATGACTGGAGCTGATGACCCTGTGAGCTGTCTAGAATCACGAGGTATCGGTTCCTCGTCTATTAGTACCTTTAGGCAAGTAATGCAGCGCCCCAAACGGGCGTCAGTATTGCTGGTACTGAGTATGTAAAGCAACAACTACTTTGTATCTGAAATCAAAGAATACGGTAAGTTTTTAGAGACTCCACCCGATACTGTACCGCTCTAAAGCACGACTGACTGAGAAGGGAGGGTAACCATCCTATCATGCCTCGCAGCCTCCTGCCTATAGTATGTGGTGCACAACACATCCATAGACAAGACTCTACTTAGCACGGCTTGCAGACTCCTTGGGACACGACCTGCTCTGATACCAAGTTTGTCACACCCCGCCTTGGGGGGTATGACTGGCACCTGGTGCCCTACTAGGACCTGAACTGCTGGACTGCTAAGCCTGGGCACATCTGGTGCCTGGCTGGCTCTAACTCACATTTCTGGAAACAAAGGGCTATATAACAGCTGTAAACATAGCCCCCGGCCCATTGGCCTATAGCCTCCTGTACCTGTACTACCAGCTGACCAGAAACATATCAATATAGGGAAACCTATACGGGCCGACAAGGCCACCATGCTGTCTAGTTATCTATAACTCAACCCTGAAGTACTGGATAGCTACGTGACCGGCAAGGTCACCACTACTGTCGAACTATGGTCCCACACAGCCAACATAAAAGAAACAGAAGTACTAACAGCTAACCACTACACGGCCTCACACGACCGACTCATCTGACCACAGGGAAACATATACAGACTGCAAGCCTCTAGGAATAGCAATAGAAATGATCGGGACAGGGCCCCGACCTACCCGTATTATACAACAAAAGAAAATGAAATACACCTCTGGAATTCAGTCTCCGGATGACAGGAGTTGAATACTCGATCGCTGATAGGAATCACGTGGTATCGCCTGCTCGTCTATGAGTACCTGCAGGCAAGTAATGCAGCGCCCCACCGGGCGTCAGTACCACTGGTACTGAGTATGTAAAGCAATAACTGAAAGCGAAATCTGAAAACAACAATGTAACTGATGAAACTGAAGTAGGAAGAAATAGATTAACTGTTTGATAATGTAAGTCATACCTTCTCTCAGTTATACTGGAAGGGGTAGGAGTCATACCTGCGGATTTATCATTCTACTGTCGATCTACCCGTATCTACTGTAACACGGTATAACATATCATAACATATATAGCACACACAAACCTTACCCGGCCCCCATAAGCCGGGAGGTACAACCAGCACAGAATCTATACCCCTACCCCGGTCATCCCATCTCCTATAAACCCTGTAAGCATCCTGCCGGTCCCCTGGGTATGCACTTGGGCTCGCTGAGCCCCTGACTATAACTGCATCTGAGTCCGGAGGACTCCTGAATCAACACCCGGGCGTATCCGCTCGACAGGGGTGTGTAAAAGCCGACCAAGGCATAACATGGGGAAAACTGGCATCCCATCTTCGTCCCCTGTGGGACGGCATGCCACTCCGTAGAGCGACGTATCCTCGTCCTCTGGCGGACGAGTCGATACATCTATCAACCCTGGGGTGGTCATGGATGCTAGGTAGTCCAACCCCAAACAATGCAACAGTCTCAACTAGTAATACTATCTGCATGTCCCACATACTAAAGCTAATAGTGGTAAAGTATTGTATATACTATATGCTGAGCTAGTGACAATAATATGTACGTACTTAACACATGCTGAGGCTGGTAATAGTATATATGTATAAATATAGTCTTCTGCTAGACTACACTGGGTCTAATGCTGAACATGATATAGTCTTTCTGCTGAAACTATGTTGTATACTGAGTTTCTATAGTAACAGGATTTACTAATTCTAATACGCTTCCTAGCTTCACTTTAACTTATCGTTCTATTTCTGAGATGTCTTACAGATATTACATTTCTTTACTGGGTTTCAACTGAATACAATGATATCCTAACATTCTGTGTCACATCACATACTGAGCATACTGTGCAGATACTAACACTCGTATTAGGATCTATATCGGGCTAGCAAGTTTTGCGCAAATTATAACTCGATACTTCTAATACCGTACCAACATTCATAATAAGCATAACACATGACTTCTGAATGTTCTACTGGCCTTTAAATTACTGTACTGTACCAAGATTACTAACTTGCCGAAGAAACTAGCTTTACATACCTTATCCTTGAACTATTCGTCTGTCGAACGAGACTCGGCCGGTACTTCAACTATTTTCTCCCAACTGCATTCATAAATATGTCAATTAATATTAAATACAGCTTTACTTTAAAAGGCAACGTCACTTTCAATATAGTTTATAGCCTAAACTTAGGCTTATCGAAAGACGGTCGAAAACTCGCTATTTTTCAGCGGTCCAGAAGGGAGAAATATTCACTTCATAGCTAGGAACACATAGACACTAATTTAGAGCAATTCCACTTACCTTAGCTCGGTGGCTCGACGATTCGTCGGCCGTATTTCACGAAACTGAATCCGTAGGAATGCTCTCTGCTGCTAAATACCTCAGTATCTGGAGTTAATTTGAGTTTGGACAACGTTTAGCAGCGTAATCGGTCGAGAATTATAATCCCTCCTTCGTTCTTACCCTCTCTCTGCTGCTTACCCTCTGTTTTTTGGAAATTAATAAGTGTTTAAATGATTTAAACCCAAAGTGGGATTTATATACTTGGGCCTGGACAAGGCCAACGTGTCACGGAGCCAACGCGGAGGCCTCTCCTCCGTGACACGCTGCCATCGCGGAGGGGCTCTGCCTCGGCTCCTTCCGCGATGGTTCAACAGGTTTCTCGTCCGATCTTTTCCCGGGCCTTTCTCCAGCACGTATGGCCTTCAAATATGCTTAACCAACGTGCGAATAGGTCGTCTAGGTGCCGAGAATTCTACGGGGTATAACATTCTCCCCCCTTAAGAACATTCGTCCTCGAATGTACACTGTTATTTAGAGGACTACTTATTTACTTTCTAGAAAAATTTCGGCAGAGTTTCCCCTGTAATATGGACTATAGCAAAAACCTGAAATGCAGAAAAGTCCAACACAGGCACTGCACGTAATATTTTAGGATCCCCTGGATTACTAAGTATCAATCTTTCTCATTCACACACATACAACTATAAGGTACTACATAACTAATAATACGGACATACCTGTCGCCTGACTAGGCCTGAAATAGGTGAGGGTATCTGGCTTTCATATCTTCTTCAGCTTCCCACGTCATTTCCTCACGGTTCCTGTTATGCCACAATACTTTGACAGATGCAACATCTTTAGTCCTTAACCTGCGAATCTGTCTGTCTAAGATAGCTACGGGAACCTCTTCATATGCTAACTCCTCTGTGACCTGGACATCCTGAACTGGAACTACTGTAGAAGGGTCTCCTACGAACTTCCTTAACATAGATACATGGAATACTGGGTGAACAGATGCTAACTCCGGAGGCAAATTCAATTCGTATGCAACTCGGCCTATTCTTCGCCGAATTTGATATGGCCCAATGAATCTCGGGCTAAGCTTGCCTTTCTTGCCAAATCTCATTACCCCTTTCATCGGAGACACTTTCAGATATACCCAGTCATTTACTGCAAATTCTAGATTTCTGCGCCGCATATCTGCATAAGACTTCTGGCGGCTCTGAGCAGTCAGTAAACGTTCTCGGATAAGCTTTATCTTTTCCTTTGACTGCTGAACAATGTCTGGGCCAACCAACACTGACCCTCCGATTTCAAACACCATTCGGCGATCTGCATTTTCGCTCGTATAATGCCTCAAAAGGCGCCATCTGGATGGCTGAATGATAGCTATTATTGTAGGCAAATTCAATAACGGTAAATGCTCACTTTGGCTATTACCAAAATCTAGCACACACGCTCGTAACATGTCTTCGAGCGTCTGGATTGTGCGCTCAGCCTGCTCATCTGTCTGAGGGTGGGAAGCTGTGCTTAGATTAACTTACGTCCCCAGCCCCTTCTGGAACAATTTCCAAAACCTAGCCGTGAACTGCGCTCCTCTGTCTGAAATAACGGATACTGGCACTACATGCAATCTGACTATCTCTCGGATATACCACTCCGCATAATCTCCAGCCGAGAAAGTAGTTCTAACTGGCAAGGAATGAGCGGATTTAGTCAATCTGTCAACTATTACCCATATAGAGTCATGTCTGTGTCTGGCACGGGGTAATCCTGCCACAAAATCCATATTCACCGCTTCCCATTTCCAGAGAGGCACAGCTATGTCCTGAGTTAACCCGCCTGGTTTCTGATGTTCTGCTTTCGCCTGTTGGCAGTTAGGACACTGGGCTATAAATTCAGCAATTTCTCTTTTCATACTTGGCCACCAATAGTTTTCTTTGATATCATGGCACATTTTCGTCGCGCCTGGGTGAAGAGAATAGCGGGCGTAATGCGCCTCGCTCATAAGCTGCTGGCGATGCCCCAAAATATCTGGAACACAAATGCGGCCATTATATCGCAACACTTCATCCCCAGTTATCTGAAAATATGTCACCTCTCCTTACTGAACCTTGTGTTCAAGTTGAACCTGGCTAGGGTCTCCATACCGCCATTCCTTTACTTCCACCACTAACGACAACACTGCGACATTCTGTATTATCGCTCTTTAAGGCATAAACTACTGCAGCTAACTCCAGGTCATGGGTAAGATAATTCTTTTCACGTTTCTTCAACTTCCTGAAAGCATAAGCTATTACTTTACCATGCTGCATCAACCCTCTGTACCTCCTGGCGATACTAACACTGGAGCATATGTTAACCTGGCTTTTAACTCTTGGAAGTTCTGCTCACACGCCTCAGTCTACTGGAACTTTGCTGCCTTCTGTGTCAATTTAGTCAGAGGTGCTGCTAAGGTGGAAAATCCTTCCACAAACCCTCTGCAGTACCCGGCTAACCGTAGGGACTGCGTACTTAGATCGGAGTGGTAGGTCTAGGCTATGTCTTCACTATTTCGATTTTCTGTATATCTATCTGTACACCAGCCTCCGACACAATGTGACCAAAAAGGCTACTAAACTCAACCAAAATTCACATTTACAAAGACTTGGCATATAACTAACGGTCATACTGGTTTATTATGCCGGAGAATCTGACAAGTAATCTACTGGTATAACTAGAGCTTATCTGGCCTTCTGGCCGTATGCTAAGGCTACTTGTTGCTAGGGTAACCTGAACGACCGTCTGCACACCTTGTGCCTTTATCTGATCAGAGGATCCTGATATTGATCATGACCTCTAATGATCTGGCTGCATAACCTTAAATAATTGAATAGTCGGGTTGAATGACCCGAATGTGGCAGTAGTCTAACAATGCTCTAACTGTTCTACTTGAGTACTTATAGTTCATGCATACTATAGACTTGTGGGCATCTAATTGCTTTGTTATTTTGCTTGAACCACTATAAGGCTGAGCTTAATTAAACTTACTCCCAGGCGATCAATCTCTGGATCTTCACGGGGAGTCTACTGATCCCCTGGTCTTAATAAACACTATGCTAGCAGGGTACTATCAATTTCTTACACCTTGTGTGCATCCACTTGGATTTATACTGCTATTCTGGAGAATTCCCGGTCTTATGAGCTATTCTGTAAATACTGTCCTTTTGCTAGGGCTCTGTATCTAAATATCTTACGAGAACCTGATGAAGTACTAGTCTGTCGCTGACTACTGATGTGGACCCTTCTTTGGGGTACCCACGGGTATTCTGACTGGGGCGGTCGGCTGACTTATGGGGTGTTTCACATAATAACTGCTAGGTTGACTAAGGCCGACTCTCACCTACAAGGCTGGGAAAATGACGTACGACCACTTAACATACTAGAACAATTCTGGTATTGCTAATCTCTGAAATTTGCCTATTCGGCCTCTAATCCTGGTTCTAGCATATGCACTAATGTTACCGATCTTCAGGAATGCTTCCCTGCTAATGCAAGCACCAGCTGGTCGGTAGACCGTCTAACTGCGCCCTTATCATCTAGTCATCTGGTTTAGGCCATTAACTCTGATAAACTCCTAGAGCCTAGATCTGGCAACAACACATAAGTCTATTAACTTAATAACTGAGAACTGAGATAGTTTCTATGACTTCATACGTAATTCACACTTAATCTGTCCTTTGTCTTCTCCTTTCCCTTTCTCCTTTCTTCTCTCCTTTTCTTTCTTTCTTCTCCCCTTTTTTTTGGCAAGGGGGGGGGGTCCTGCAATGCAATTTGTACATGCTTTCTATTACTAATCAGCATCGGTGATTATACCCCTTAGGCAGCTACTCACAGCATACCTATTATCTGTATATATATATATATATATCGCTAGCTACGTACAATATGTACTGAATTCTGCGGTAACACATAATCTCTGACATGCTCTGCTGAATCTCACACCGTACATGATACACCGCTTCTACGGCCTAATAATATCTCCTGTCCTGACTTATCATTTCATTGCATTGTCACCCCATTCTGAAAGTAACAAACATAAACACTTTAGTTATTGTCTGCTGTTTGAAATTCCGCCACTCTTGCGATGTGGGGTCGACGTTCGAATCTTGTAGCCTTACTAGGCATATATTGAGAGCATTTCCCTCTCTTTCTTATACTTACCTGGTGGTCTGACCTTGTCTGTAATCTTAATCAGATCTTATATGGCTAATAAATAAATCAACTCGTATGTACATTACACTCCTGACTTCCTATTTTGATGTTATCAACGTATACTGGGGATAGTACCGATAAAGGTATCATGCTGGGAGGTCTCGGGTACCTTCCTCCTGCTGCTGTAGTTATCATGTAACTGGCTGATGCCTTCTTCTGTTGCTATGTCTGATCTTCTGCCTGTAATAGGGTAATGCTGATCTGCCTTTGTATCTGTAATCAAAGAATACGGTAAGTTTTTAGAGACTCCACCCTATAATGTACCGCTCTAAAGCATGACTGACTGAGAAGGGAGGGTAACCATCCTATCATGCCTCGCAGCCTCCTGCCTATAGTATGTGGTGCACAACACATCCATAGACAAGACTCTACTTAGCACGGCTTGCAGACTCCCTGGGACACGACCTGCTCTGATACCAAGTTTGTCACACCCCGCCTTGGGGGGTATGACTGGCACCTGGTGCCCTACTAGGACCTGAACTGCTGGACTGCTAAGCCTGGGCACATCTGGTGCCTGGCTGGCTCTAACTCACATTTCTGGAAACAAAGGGCTATATAACGGCTGTAAACACAGCCCCGGCCCATTGGCCTATAGCCTCCTGTACCTGTACTACCAGCTGACCAGAAACATGTCAATATAGGGAAACCTATACGGGCCGACAAGGCCACCATGCTGTCTAGTTATCTATAACTCAACCCTGAAGTAATGGATAGCTACGTGACCGGCAAGGTCACCACTACTGTCGAACTATGGTCCCACACAGCCAACATAAAAGAAACAGAAGTACTAACAGCTAACCACTGCACGGCCTCACACGACCGGCTCATCTGACCACATGGAAACATATACAGACTGCAAGCCTCTAGGAATAGCAATAGAAATGATCGGGACAGGGACCCGACCTACCCGTATTATACAACAAAAGAAAATGAAATACACCTCTGGAATTCAGTCTCCGGATGACAGGAGCTGAATACTCGATCGCTGACAGGAATCACGTGGTATCGCCTGCTCGTCTATGAGTACCTGCAGGCAAGTAATGCAGCGCCCCACCGGGCGTCAGTACCACTGGTACTGAGTATGTAAAGCAATAACTGAAAGCGAAATCTGAAAACAACAATGTAACTGATGAAACTGAAGTAGGAAGAAATAGATTAACTGTTTGATAATGTAAGTCATACCTTCTCTCAGTTATACTGGAAGGGGTAGGAGTCATACCTGCGGATTTATCATTCTACTGTCGATCTACCCGTATCTACTGTAACACGGTATAACATATCATAACATATATAGCACACACAAACCTTACCCGGCCCCCATAAGCCGGGAGGTACAACCAGCACAGAATCTATACCCCTACCCCGGTCATCCCATCTCCTATAAACCCTGTAAGCATCCTGCCGGTCCCCTGGGTATGCACTTGGGCTCGCTGAGCCCCTGACTATAACTGCATCTGAGTCCGAAGGACTCCTGAATCAACACCCGGGCGTATCCGCTCGACAGGGGTGTGTAAAAGCCGAACAAGGCATAACATGGGGAAAACTGGCATCCCATCTTCGTCCCCTGTGGGACGGCATGCCACTCCGTAGAGCGACGTATCCTCGTCCTCTGGCGGACGAGTCGATACAGCTATCAACCCTGGGGTGGTCATGGATGCTAGGTAGTCCAACCCCAAACAATGCAACAGTCTCAACTAGTAATACTATCTGCATGTCCCACATACTGAAGCTAATAGTGGTAAAGTATTGTATATACTATATGCTGAGCTAGTGACAGTAATATGTACGTACTTAACACATGCTGAGGCTGGTAATAGTATATATGTATAAATATAGTCTTCTGCCAGACTACACTGGGTCTAATGCTGAACATGATATAGTCTTTCTGCTGAAACTATGTTGTATACTGAGTTTCTATAGTAACAGGATTTACTAATTCTAATACGCTTCCTAGCTTCACTTTAACTTATCGTTCTATTTCTGAGATGTCTTACAGATATTACATTTCTTTACTGGGTTTCAACTGTATACAATGATATCCTAACATTCTGTGTCACATCACATACTGAGCATACTGTGCAGATTCTAACACTCGTATTAGGATCTATATCGGGCTAGCAAGTTTTGCGCAAATTATAACTCGATACTTCTAATACCGTACCAACATTCATAATAAGCATAACACATGACTTCTGAATGTTCTACTGGCCTTTAAATTACTGTACTGTACCAAGATTACTAACTTGCCGAAGAAACTAGCTTTACATACCTTATCCTTGAACTATTCGTCTGTCGAACGAGACTCGGCCGGTACTTCAGCTATTTTCTCCCAACTGCATTCATAAATATGTCAATTAATATTAAATACAGCTTTACTTTAAAAGGCAACGTCACTTTCGATATAGTTTATAGCCTAAACTTAGGCTTATCGAAAGACGTTCGAAAACTCGCTATTTTTCAGCGGTCCAGAAGGGAGAAATATTCACTTCATAGCTAGGAACACATAGACACTAATTTAGAGCAATTCCACTTACCTTAGCTTGGTGGCTCGACGATTCGTTGGCCGTATTTCACGAAACTGAATCCGTAGGAATGCTCTCTGCTGCTAAATACCTCAGTAT
This sequence comes from Datura wrightii, assembly GCA_035772735.1. Lineage (NCBI taxonomy): Eukaryota > Viridiplantae > Streptophyta > Magnoliopsida > Solanales > Solanaceae > Datura > Datura wrightii. The sequence continues at coordinate 7,720,495 of JASDFA010000029.1, read as the reverse complement.
CTGGAGTTAATTTGAGTTTGGACAACGTTTAGCAGCGTAATCGGTCGAAAATTATAATCCTTCCTTCGTTCTTACCTTCTCTCTGCTGCTTACCCTTTGTTTTCTGGAAATTAATAAGTGTTTAAATGATTTAAACCCGAAGTGGGCTTTATATACTTGGGCCTGGACAAGGCCAACGTGTCACGGAGCCAACGCGGAGGCCTCTCCTCTGTGACACGCTGCCATCGCGGAGGGGCTCTGCCTCGGCTCCTTCCGCGATGGTTCGACAGGTTTCTCGTCCGATCTTTTCCCGGGCCTTTCTCCAGCACGTATGACCTTCAAATATGCTTAACCAACGTGCGAATAGGTCGTCTAGGTGCCGGGAATTCTACGGGGTATAACATAAATAATATAGGATAAAGGATAAAATAGAATTATGTAATATTAAATAAGGGTATAACTGAAAAGAAAAATTAGGAAACAATGGGATTACACCAAATTGGTGGTTTAATAAAGTGAGGCTTTTCATAGTTATCTAACCATAGAATCAAATTATATCATATCATATATTTTAAGTAACAATCAAAACAAACACGGTACTCTTAGTAACCATATCATACTATACCATGGGTAACCACCATCCAAACAAAGGGTTAAAGCGCGAATCTATTTTTAAAAATTTTCTCTAGTCTTTTTCTTAATTGGTTAGTCACCAAGCTATGAAGCTTTATTTTATTTTACTAGTTCGATTATTTGTAATCCCTGTTTAATTCTTGTAATTGTTTGAATTTTTGCTTGCCAATCTTTGAATATACTGTAATATTACTGTTTTAGTCACATATATGCACTATTGTCTGTATCTATATATGCATGTTGCTTGTACTTGTTTAGTCTTTTAAAGCAGGTTCCCTTAATTTATTTCGGGATGCATTGGAGAGTCGCTGGGACAAGAAAAGACTGTTGAACTAGCTAAAATAAATATTATATATTGCTCATGTATTTTATTTATTTATTTATCTATTTTTATCAATTGTAATATTTTAATAAACGCTAATAATAGTGAAAAAGGGATGTTAAAGGGGGTTTGGAAATTATGTGCTAGTTGTTTTAATTTTGCTTTTGTACTTTCTTATAAGTTTACATTTTATTTATTTATTATAATTTAAAAAAAATAAAATTAAAGTCACTATTTAGACCCGCTTTTCTCTATTTTAATCGGGCAATATGTTTTGTAATTATATAAATACTATCCCTTAACATATAGTTATTGGGAGAGTAAAAAAATTACGAGGTCTAATTCTAAACTTTTTAAACTAAACCGGCCCGTTCCTCGAAAGCAACTTCAACCAAAAATTTCAAAGTAGTTATGTGTAATTACAAGTAGATACTTAATTTTCTTATATTTGAATTTCAAATTTTTACTTAGAAATATATTATTATTAATTTTTAGCTTAAGACCGACCTCCCATTAATATTATTGCTAAGGTTGAAGATCACGATTCATAATATCGTGTTGTCATCCTGTAACGACCCTGGCCCAATACTGTGAAGTATTATATGCTCTTGGGCCGAAGCCCATCACAGATTTGCCCCTTCAAATTTTCAACCCAAAAGGCGCCTCATAGTATTAGGTCCAGTTCCTTTACTAAATAGCCCAGGACTCTCCCTCTCTTTGGCAAATCCCACGTCGAAAAAGAGAGGGAGAGTCCTGGGCTATTTAGTAAAGGAACTGGACCTAATACTGTGAGGCGCCTTTTGGGTTGAAAACTCGAAGGGGCAAATCCGTGATGGGCTTCGACCTTAGAGCAGATAATACTTCACAGTGTTAGGCCAGGGTCGTTACATTGATATCAGAGCCGACTCTCGACTAGTATGGTGGTGGGGCAAATCTCAGCGAGGACACTGAGTCCCTTCGGGGGGTGAGTACAGGGACAGTGCTAGTAGAGAAACCTTGCTCACTTAGGCTAATCCCACATCGAAAAAGAGAGGGACAGTCCTGGTCTATTTAGTAATGGAACTGGACCTAATACTGTGAGACGCCTTTTGAGTTGAAAAACCAAAGGGGCAAATCCGTGATGGGCTTCGACCTAAGAGCGGACAATACTTCACAGTGTTGGGCTAGGGTAGTCACGGGTATGTTATGTCTCTTTCATTTAGACGTGTATGCCCTCCTAGATCCGGGAGCCACTCTTTCATTCTTGACTCCCTACATAGCAGTACAATTCAATATCAGTCCATAGGTCCTCTCAGAACCATTCTCAGTCTCCACCCTAGTTGGCGAGTCAGTTAGAGCCAGCCGGGTGTATAGAAATTGCCCAGTCTCGGTCCTGAATAAAGTCATCCCAACTGACCTCGTAGAGTTAGACATGGTCCATTTTGACCTTATCCTTGGCATGGATTGGTTACACTCATGTTATACCTCAGTTGATTGCAAAACTAGAGTTGTCAAGTTACAGTTTACGAACGAACCGGTGTTAGAATGGACGAGCAGCAGTTCAGCGCATAAGGGTAGGTTTATTTCCTACATTAAGGCCCATAAACTCATCTCCAAGGGATGTATTTATCATCTAGTTCAGGTCAAGGATTCCAACTCTGAGACCCCAACTATCCAGTCAGTTCCAGTGGTCAACGAGTTCCCAAATGCTTTTCCTGAGGATCTTGTTGGAGTTCCCCCTGAATGGGAATTAGACTTCGGAATAGACCTCCTCCCAGATACTCAACCTATCTCCATCCCTCCGTACTGAATGGCTCCAGCTGAGCTTAAGGAGTTGAAGGAGCAGCTAAAAGATCTTCTTGACAAGGGTTTTATCAGACCCAGCATCTCTCCCTGGGGTGCCCCAGTGCTGTTCGTGTGAAAGAAGGATGGTACCCTCAGAATGTGCATAGATTAACGTCAACTGAACAAAGTCATAGTCAAGAACAGGTATCCCTTACCCAGAATTGACGACCTGTTTGACCAATTTCAGGGGGCTAGTTATTTCTAAAAAATTGATCTCAGGTCAGGGTACCATCACTGAAGGGTTAGAGAGAGTGATATACCGAAAACAACATTCAGAACTCGGTATGGTCACTACGAGTTTGTGGTGATGTCCTTCGGGTTAACAAACGCCCCAGCAGCCTTCATGGATTTGATGAATAAGGACTTCAAGCAGTACCTGGATATGTTCGTCATTGTATTTATCGACGACATTTTAGTATACTCCAGGAATGAGGAAGAGCATGCAAATCACCTAAGGTTAGCATTACAGAAACTCAGGGACTGCCAGTTATTCGCCAAGTTCAGCAAGTGCGAATTCTGGTTAAAGTCCGTGACTTTCTTAGGTTACATGGTCTCAGGCGAAGGGATACACGTAGATCCTCACAAGGTAGCAACAGTGAAATATTGGCCTAGACCTACCTTTCCTACTGAAATCAGGAGTTTCCTGGGCTTAGCCAGTTATTACCGATGATTTGTGGAAGGTTTCTCCTCTATAGCATCTCCTCTGACTAAGTTAACTCAGAAGAAGGCAAAATTTCAGGGTAGGATGAGTGTGAGAAGAGTTTTAAGGAGTTGAAGACTCGACTCACTACTGCTCCGGTTCTTACTTTTCTAGAAGGAATGGATGGATTAGTTGTTTATTGTGATGCTTCCAGAGTTGGAATCGGGTGCGTCCTGATGCAGCGGGGTAAAGTGATAGCCTACGCCTCCAGACAACTCAAAGTTCATGACAAGAATTATCCAACTCATGACTTGGAACTACCAGCAGTGGTGTTTGCGCTAAAGATATGGAGGCATTACTTATATGGAGCTCACGTAGATATGTTTATAGATCATAAGAGTCTTTAGTACATGCTGAGTCATAAGGATCTAAATATGCGTCAGAGAAGGTGGTTGGAGTTACTGAAGGACTATGACATGAGCATGCTATATCACCAGGGTAAAGCCAATGTGGTGGCCGACGCCCTAAGCAGACGGTCTATGGGGAGTTTGGTTCACATTGAGGAAGGCAAGAAGGAGTTAGCGAAGGATGTTCACAGACTAGACCGATTAGGAGTGCAGCTGGTGGAATCAGCCGAAGGTGGTGTGGTAATGCAAAGTGGGTCGGACTCATCTCTGGTAGTTGAAGTTAAGTCCAGACAGGATGAAGATCCAGTTCTACTTAAACTTAAAGAAGCAGTTCTCAAGAAGGAGGTTGAGGCGTTCTCCAAAGGGGGAGATGGTGTGCTCTGTTACCAGGGAAGATTATGTATACCGAATGTTGGTGAGTTGAGACAACAGATATTGGCTGAAGCGCACAGTTCAAGATATGCCATTCACCTTGGTGCTACTAAGATGTACCGTGATTTACGGGATGTCTACTGGTGGAACGACATGAAAAGAGATATCACTGAATTTGTAGCTAAGTGCCCGAACTGCCAGCAAGTCAGGGTAGAACACCAGAGACTAGGAGGTATGACTCAAGATATCAGTATACCCACATGGAAGTGGGAAGAAGTAAATATGGACTTCATTACAAGTCTACCCCGGACTCGTCTGCAGCATGACTCGATCTGGGTAGTAGTAGATCGGATGACTAAGTCAGCTCACTTCCTCCCAGTCAAAACCACAGACTCAACTGAGGACTATGCCAGACTTTAATTCCGAGAGTTAGTCAGACTCTATGGGGTGCCTTTTTCTATCATTTCAGATAGAGGAACTCAGTTCACCTCACACTTCTGGAAATCCTTTCAAAAGGGACTAGACACTCAGGTCAAGCTCAGTACAGCTTTTCACTCACAGACAGATGGAAAGCTGAGCGGACTATTCAAACTCTAGAAGATATTCTAAGAGCGTGCACGATCGATTTCAAAGGTAATTGGGATGACCATTTGCCTCTTATCGAGTTTGTGTACAACAATAGCTACCACTTTAGCATTCAGATGGCCCCATTTGAAGCATTATATGGGAGAAGGTGTAGATCTCCTATAGGGTGGTTCGAGATTGGTGAAGCTACCTTGATAGGGCCAGACTCAGTTTATGAGGCAATGCGGAAATTTCAGCTCATCCGAGAAATGTTGAAAACAACTCAGAGCCGTTAGAAATCTTACGTCAATATGTGGAGAAGAGAGTTGGAGTTTGCAGTTGATGACTGGGTTTACCTGAAAATTTCTCCCATGAAAGGGGTGATGAGGTTTGGTAAGAAGGGAAAGCTCAGTCCGAGATATATGGGACCCTATAGAATTTTGAGGATTATCAGCAATGTAGCCTATGAGCTAGAGTTACCTTCACAACTAGAAGTTGTTGTACACCCAGTTTTCCATGTGTCACTTTTGAAGAAGTGCATTGGAGATCCAACCTCAGTTGTTCCATTGGACAGTGTAGGAATAAAAGATAGTCTCTCATATGAGGAAGTATCAGTCCAGATCCTTGACCGTCAGGTTCATAAGCCGAGGAACATGAAAATAGCTTTAGTCAAAGTCTTATGGAGAAATCAACATGTTGAAGGAGCTACGTGGGAGGCCGAAGTAGATATGATGGCCAAGTACCCGCATTTGTTCTCTACTGACTCTGTTATAGCTTAAAATATTAGTTTTGCCTTAGAAACTGATTTAGTTGTGAGATGCAATTCAGGTGTATAAGTTTCTTTTAATACTTTGGATGTATGTATGAAAAGTGAATTTAGTTCAATTATGTATCTGGAAACGGAGGTTGTCATTCTGTCAGTTTTGGAGTTAAATGAAGAGTATCCAAAATTTTGATTGTTATTCTCTTCTTTCCTGTGTGTTTTCTAACATTCGAGGACGAAAGTTTCCAAGGTGGAGATATTGTAATGCCCCAAAAACTCAAAGACTAGATCCGGGACTTAAATCAGAAAATCCAAAAAATCTGTAGAAAATGTCTCAGGACGACCCACCTAATGAGTCGTTGTGAGACCTAACGATTTTTTAGGTCGGTCGTGGGAAGAAGATACTGGAAGTGTGAAGTGGGAAGCAGTGTACTTTATGAATGGTGACCACGAGTCATGGTCACCTGTAACGACTCGTCATGTCCCCCGTTATTATCCCTATTCAGTTGTTAGGCAGTGCACCTAACGAGTGTCACCACCAGTCGTCATCAGTGGCAACGACTCGTTAGGTGACTCGTGGTCAAGCCTAGTATAGAACTTCATAAGTGAGGCAATGAGGTCCACGACTGGTGATCACGAGTCATGGTCAGTGACCACAACTCGTTAGGTCCCCCGTGGTGGCCTACAGGGGAATCTGGGCAGTGTACTCAACGGGTATGACCACGGGTCGTGGTCAATCACCACGACTCGTTAGGTCACCTGGCAGTTTTTTCCAGCGTTTTTTCTATAGGTTATTTAGTAACTTTCTATTCTCCTAAGCTTTAAACTATGTCATTTTGGACATAAATTTATACTTATTTGAGGGCTTCGACGGTTCCTCCCCTCATTCTCACGTTTACTCTCAGAAAAACATATTGAAAGTTCTCTCAAGAAACTCTCAAGCAGGCTTAGGGTTTTTCCTTCATCACAGCAGTTCAGGTCTTCTTCTTCTTCGGGGAATTCTTAGCCAGGTATGTGGGAATTCAACAAGGGAATTGTCCTTCCTTTGTGTATCCCAAAATCCTCCCACAATTTCCCTATCAGTTTAGCCCTGAGTTTTTTGACTATGAATGAATTTCGTGTAATTTTCGTTAATTTCACCTAGGTTAATGTCCATGTTTATTATTCATATGATTTTCATCAGTTCCTAAGTAAATTGTTGTTGTTCTTGCAAAGTGATTTACAGTCCTAAATTCTTAAGTAAAGGTTGTTACGTATTAAATTCCGTCTAGTTTGTGAAGTATATTTTGGGCTGAATTTCCTAGTAATTCTTATTAAACATATATGTTGAGCAATTATTCCATTGACGAGAATGATTTTAGCCCTGTTGGATGAGATTCCTTTAATTCTTGAAATTTCGCTATATATAAAATTCCCGTGTTGTTGGAATGAGTTGAGTTCTCTATTAGCTTCTTAGTAGTTTAGTATAGAACCTCCTTATAACAATACATAAAGTATCAACTGATCAGTTTGACTTCAGTCTTTTTCCGAGGTGTCAGTGGTGCCTCTCAGTTATCAGAATTAGACTCAGAATCTAGTATATTGGTCCATTAGGCGGTCATGACATTTTAGATATATAACTTTGACCAACCCCAGGACCCCAGTTCAGTTTACAAATTGTTCTTAGATATATAACTTCTAGATAAGAGGCTCTGACCGGTCTAGAACCCAGTTTCAGAATCTGGTCCGATAAAACTCTCAGGGTACTTTTAGTTTTATGTCCCTGACTAGTCTTGGACCCCATTTTTGAGCTATCAGCTTAGTTGTTCAGTATAGGTTTCCAATAGGAGTAGAACTTAGCACCGAGCGGGCCGGGATTCCAGTGCACCCAGGTTCTCAAAACTACATGGCCAGCGTAGGTTACAATATTACTTGGCCTGATTGGCCCCAGACTTTTGTGATTATCCAATTCATGCCTTTATACCCTGGCAAGGTATATTGGGTCCTACCGATGAGGTATATACATCGGACTCCACGTCTAGCTCACGTGGTTATATGTCGGTTATAGACTCTCCCACTAGTCAATCCAGTCCAGTTTCAGGATAAGCAGCTCAGTTCAGTCCTCGTTCTATCAGTTTATCTCAGTTCAGTTCAGTATCCTATACTCAGTACTTTCAGACTTAGGACATACCTTGACCATCAGACAGGGTCATTTTGACCATCTCAGTTGACTTCAGTAGTTTAGTTCAGTTTACTTATTGGTCATTGCATGTCGTATCAGTTCAGACATTATATTTAGTTACATTTTCCCCCACTTACTCAGTACATTCAAAGTACTGACGCATACTTCTATGCTGTATCGTTTCATGATATAACTGCAGGTTCCCAGACTCAGCATCGTTAGCCGTTGCAATTCAGAACCTCCTCCGCTGTAGCCGAAGTGTGAGTCCTCATCATTCGAGGGCCTTGTTTTACTTTCTTTCAGTTGATTTATTAAATTTAGTTAAACATAGAATTAGCTGGGGGCTTGTCCTAGCAACACGGAGTTAATTCCAGACTTCAGATATTCTTAAACTTTGTATTATCAGTTTTACTTTCTTAAATGATCTTATGCTGCTATTCCAAAGCTTTCTCTATATTTTTTTTACTCAGAATACCAGTGTATGATAGACCAGTGGTTGACTTGGGGTCACTTGTGGCTTCAAGTACCGTGTACCGTCCAGAGTGTAGACTTGGGGCGTGACACATCCCGATAAAACAACAAACATTTATTTTTTAAAAAAAAACTCTCTCATGTTTTTTCTAACATATTACATATATTTTAAATCTTGATAATTTATTTTAATTTATAATGTCTCTCTTTTTCTTTGCTTGGGTTTGTTAGGATTTTTGTTCTAAGTTTTAAGTTGTGAATAAAAGTAAAATCGTAGTATAGTTATTATTATTGTTTTAAATTTCTTTCTTCTTGTTTGTCTGAAAACTTTAGCTTCTTTAATAACGTCCTTTTATCCCCTCGTGTATTTAACAATTAAGTTTGCTTGTATAAATTGACTTATCACTTAGATTTTAAAATTAATTAGCGAATTAATTTATGTTTGAGTGTCTATTGTGTTAAAATAAATTTTCATATATATTTACTTGGTAAATAATTTAGCTAATATCTTATTATTTAGTTTTGGCATTAATTAAAAAATAATTTAATTTTTATTCAACTTAGTTATTTAATTTTATAAGAATTTATCTGTCTAAGAACCTAGTTAATGTAGTTTTAAAGAAATAAATTGGCCATTTTTTATCACTTAATTATCCCACATAATAATGAATCAGGAAGGGACTCACATTTGTGGACCTTGAAAGGTGCTTAACACCTTCCTTTCGAGGTAACTTGAACCCTTACCCGACTTTGGTGACCTAGGCTAGTTAAATAGAGTTATCTGCTTGTTAGTATAGAATGGTTCCTTGACGACCTTAATTTGTTAGATGACGACTCTTCTTTACTTTTAATCCTGAAAGAGCTGTCACGTGTTGAGTCTCGCTTTTCATGAGAAAAATGGGGCGCGACAATATGATTCTCATCCGGATATGTTTTTCCCTTTGAATGCATCATTGTAAGTTTTCTCCCATTTGAGGCTTGTTTCCGCCCTTTTTGTGCAACTTGTTCGAGAGTTGTGGTTGTCGGACCTTATTAAGTCAAGTTCATCCAGTATTAGTAATTTCGAATTTTGATTTTGTCTTTTATTCAGAAGCTTCACAAAACTGGTTTTGGAGTTGCTTATCTCTGTGCGACATAATGAGCCAGGTTTCTTCTGTGAATATGATGCTTATGAATATGATGTCTCTCATTCATTCTAAGATACATAATAGCTTAAATCGGCTTTAAAATATAACCTAGATATATTAGGCAAAATATACCAAAGAGTCTTACAAGAACTCATAGCTTTTAACAATAATAGAGAAAAGAAATCAAACTACGTTAGTTGAGCCCGTAATGCCTTTTTGTATCAACAAAAAGCCTTTACGTAGTATAGAATTAAGACGCTATGAGATGTCTCCACATTGCCGCCTTGAGCAATTCAATTGACATTTTTACTTCTTTTGGTGCTTAGTTATGTGGTACTTTGTCCTTAGCTCGAGATGACCGATTATGATCTCTCTTTTGATGGTTCAAGATGGCTTTGCTCCTTGGAGATTCAGAATTATGACTCTTGTCAATCTCCGGTGTCTTGGCACACTTTAGAATTCTAGAGTTCTAGCTCCTATTAGTCCCCGGTGTCTTAACACGCTTTGGGATTCTTACTCCTTGTCATATCAAATTCTTTTTATGAGTATATTCTGTGCACGTCCTTAACAAAGGCGATGATAAGGGTGCTCCTAAGTTCAAAATACATTTGTTGCCACCTCATTAAAACTTGCCAGCAAAACCCAACTTGGCGAAAAACTATGCTAAGGAAAAGAATACATCACATATTTTCTTGAATTCAGTTTTCCCCATCCTCATCTTTATTAAGCGATAATACCGCCTCAAGTGATTTATATTCCAATTGCTTTACAATGTGACCCCATCCAAGCTGGATAACCGGTGTGCTGCTTTGCCAGCTACACTAATGATTTTGTATGAACCTTTTCAATTTGGATTCAACTTTCCTGCATTCAGATTTCGGGTGTTAAGAGTGAACTTTTGAAGGATGAAGTGTTAATACTCAATTTCGACCTCCCTATACCCTACCCAGACTGTTATTTAAGAAATATTCTTGACCTTTTCCAAAATTAATTTTCTTTACATATTATTTGGTATTTTTATTATTCAATTGATTAAGTATTTAATTCTTATTATTTGACAATTTCCAATTCAATTTTATATTTTCCAACTATACTATTTATTACTGTTATTTATTTACCACAAATTTCGTATATAATTTATTTTGAGGAAAATACATATTGCATGATTATTTTTATACGTGTGTGTATATGTTATATGAAATTTTATTTCAAACGTAATTTTACATAACTTGACCACTTATTTATAATTAATTTTAAAATAATAATATTTACATAGTATTATTGTTAATTATGTTTTTAAAATTATCTATTTACTAAATTTGATATAAGTATATATTTTATAAATTTTATAAATAAAATAGCAGTCTAAATCCAATTCCTTCCTAATTCATTTAAATGCTAGCTATTTTTTACTTAATTAATGCCGGTTTTAGCCTAAATTGAGATATTTTAGCACAATTTGCAATCCCAATTTAAGCCCAACTTCACAGCCCATCCAGACAACCCAAAACCCGACCCCCAAACCCCGGATCAATCCTAGCCATCCATCAAACTAATCCGACAGTTCTCATTAATCCATCATTTTTCCTTTTTAAAAATATACCCCAATACCAAAGCCCTCTAACCTAAGTTCATACATACCTCATTTGTTTGCACTTAATGGAGGTCTGAATATGAATGATTCAGACTTTAGGCCATTAAGTCCATTTGTTTTCATTAAAATTTAAGTACTTATTTCTTCTGAATTAATTTGAATCATTAAGATATGGAACAAAGTTTTAATATCTTTAAGAGGCATGTTTGTATGGATAATTTTCACCATCACTCTATCCAGAACTACCAACGCTCATCATTAACCACCTCTATCATCACTACCACCACCTCTATTACCATCGCCAACCACCAGTCACCACCACCACCTACTACCTCTGTCACCATTATCATTGCCAACCATCCTGACATTACAACAATCACTGACAACCACCACTACTGCCAACTATTGCTATCAGTCGTTACTACACACACCATCTCGATCATTATAATTATATTCACTGTCATCGCCGTCACTACCACCTCTACCATCACTATCACTCACTGTCATCACTGGGGTCAATCCCTATTATCAATCACCTTTTCCATCACAACTAGCACCGCCAATAACTACTACCAAGACATCGTCAACCACCACCCATTCTTCAGTCACCACTATCAACACCGCCAACTTCTAACATCAATTAACTTTTCCATCATAACCACCACTATCAACTGTCACCATCATGCTAGCCACTACAACACCAACCGCCCCCGTCATCCTAACTATCACCACCACCATTACTAGCAACTATCATCACCACAATTACTAGTCACTAACACCAAGCATTGTCATGACCACCACGTGAAACCATCTCCACTATCACTAGTGAATATAAATATTATATTTTTTTCATTAGATAATAAATTTATTTTATTAAATTAACTTTTTTATATTTAATTATTTTTTATGAATTGTATATTTAATATATTTAGAAATAAATAAAGTATGCATATTCAGATGTTGAAAAAAAAACGGTGTTAATCATTCAGTGTTCAAATCTAGAGACAACAACTTAATCATTTAGATATGCATTCAGATTCAGTCGTGTTAATCTTAATGGAGACAAATGAGGCCTCAGTCACACACTCCAATTCTTTGCTCACTCTCTCTTTTCCCTCATCTCTCCACCACCGAAACTCATCACTCCCAACTCCGACCACCACCGCGAACATCATCGGCCTCACCCTTCTTTCCTTCTCCCTTTCCTTCTACTCTCCCCAATCCTAAATTCTATGTCTCTGATCACCACTAACCGGTGAGAACACTTCAAGGAGAAGCCCCATCGCCCCCTTCTACCCGTCTCTTACTTTTTCCTCTTATAACTCCACACCCGATGTTGTCTCCATCCTCGCTACCTCCTACTTTTCAAAACTATAATTTGATATCTAGAATTTTGAGTTCTGGGTGCCACTCCCTTTGAACAGGAGCGTGGTCTCAATGGCTCATTGGTATATTTCACTCTTTCTAAGGTGAAGTCTTGGGTTCAATTCTAATGAACCCCAATATCTTTTAAAACAATAAAGCCTCTAGCTTAAATATTTGCCAAAAGAATGTCAAAGCACAGAGATGAACTCACGACCCTAGGTAGAAAAACTTGACGCTTCGCCACTAGCACTATACACCTGTTTGTTAGTCTGGGTTGCATGCTTTATATTTATATACAATGTCCGAATGTCGTGACTCCCCCACGATTGTACATAGATTTGCCCCTACATACTTATATATTAAATATGATAACCGTGATATTTGATATGATAATGACGACTTTAATTTTGGTAGGTTCAGATTATGACAGCCTTATATATGGAAATAATACATCCTTATATATATATGTGTGTGTGTGTGTGAGAGAGAGAGAGAGAGAGAGAGAGTCTCAATTTTGCTATTCTTGCGATTGTTTTATATTGTTTTGATCAATACTGTCGCTCCCTATTTCAAACGGGTTCAAAATAGTTCACAACTTCGATAGTTGTGTCTTCCTCTAGTTTGTAAATGTTCATAGTTGCTCCTAATTTCTAAGGGTATACTAGAAAACTTATTTATTTTGATATGTCTATTGTGTTTTAGTCTGCGAAACCTATGAGATTCTAGGTAAGAGTTTTATTTACTCGAAAGAAAAGTGTTAAGCACCCCTTAGAGCCTATCCTAATATAGTTTTTAAATTTAGTCTAAGATATACCAAGGAAATTTAAGTATTATTACTTGCTAAAATGTGTTAGGAGAATTAATGTTTTAAGTAAAAAAATGGTTAAATGTATCAGGAATGTGGGTATATGTATACTTGAAAAGAAAACCATTAATAAATGACAGACATGTGAATAAGATGTGAGTGATGTGTGTGGTATACGAAATAGTGTATATATAAGAAACACATCGAAATATATAAAAATAGTATACTATAACATGTATACGCGTAGAGTAGCAATATGTATGTGACATACGGTATGAGAGATCATGTATTGGCGTATATAAAATGCATATATAATAGGAAAAAATAATATATGTATGATATGTATAGAATAGTAGTATAGGATGTGAGAGAATATTGTGTGCAGAAAAATAATATATGATATATGGGGGGGGGGGGGGAGATATGAAAATATATATATTTGGTATACTAAATAGTGTATGTTAGTAAAAATAAGTATATATACTTTATAAGTGTAGATAATTAGCTAGTTGGGCTAGAGTTGGGAGAAATCATGTGGCCTTGCAATGTTCTTCAAGCAATCTTTGGGCTTGGCCCATTTTATTGACCAAAACGTTTGCAATGGGCCAGCAAAAACAACCTTACTGAATTCTTTTGGCAAGGGAAAATCATATAATTTATCTTTGAAGTAAAATGGGCCTAGGACCATCCTTTAAAATCTATTCTTTTTAACGTTCTATAGCTTTTGCATTTGTAAATCATGTCTTGGTTTTAGAATTACCTCAAAAAACATGGGTAGTGATATCTATTTGCAAAAGAATCTGATAATTTACTTTTTTTTGGTAAAAATCCAGTGGAAATCTAATAAATGCACTTAGTAGTAGATGAGTTAAGAACAGGTAACCAATTTGAAGGATAACTATAAAATTCGATACTAAAAGGGAACGGGAAATGGGCGGATAATTCCTACCACAGTTAATCACAAAATAAAGCAAGATACAAATATGTTAATTGTTAGCAGATCTACATAAAATGCAAAGTAGTAAAGAGGAGAATATAAGAGGATATTGGACTCTTTTGACACGAGCAGAGACTGCCAAGGTCGCTTCTTTGATTTCCACGGAAACGAAATCGTATCATGACTCCAAATACACTCCCAAATGATTTTCATGAAAAGAAGAAAAGATAAGGATTAAGATATAATAAATTAACAAATAAGAGTTGGATAATACAAATGATATATGTGGTGATTTATCATTCAAATAAAACAGACATTAATTACTATCCAAAACTTACTTAGATCAAGAGAGAGGTTTCAACCACAACAAATTTCTTTTAAGAGGTATCTAACAAAAAAGAAAATATCCTAAGCAACAATCACATCAGGAATGGCTCTTAACTTACTGAGGTTTTCAACAAAAGGGAAACACAACAAAATGAGATTAATAACTGATCAGTCTTAATAGAAACCTCAACTACTTAGAGCTACTATACAGATTAACACAAGGATGATACTCAACCTATTGGATAAGTTTCTAAAATAACATAACACATGATTTACTATAGTGGTTCTGGATACTAACAGAGGTGAATAGTTGTTGCTCAAGCACTGGGAACATCAACCAGACTCAAGAGTCGAGTATCTATAGTGAAGTCTTTAAACAGAAAAAATAGTAGGTAGACCTTTTAAATCAGGGGACTTCATTGGAGGCATTAGAACGGAATTTAAGCGAGCAATATGATTGTGGTCCGCTGGAAGTGATCCAACGGGAGAGGGAGCACTTAGATTGTGTTTGGGTGAGAGGGAGTGGCATGGATTGCCTAGTGTGATCAAATTGTGGATAGTTTTGCTAAATTAAGGTCCTTTTTTGCAATTTAAAATTAAGTAAATTTATTTCAATTGTAGTCATTTTCTTAAAATACCAATAATTGATAGAATTGAAATCAATTAAATTATAAAATCATACCACTCTTAAAATTAAGATATGTTTTTTACTAATTAATTTGATCAGGCTTTCTAACTTAAACAAAGTAAAATATTTATGTACAAAAATGGACCAATATAGTGTTAAAATTATAATTGACCTAAAATTGATAATTTAAAATATATACTTAAATAAAATACTTATTTTGACACGAATTGATAATAAATATGATAAATTATATATGATTGATTTTGTGAATATTTTCTAGGGATTAGGGCAAAATTACCCCTCTAATATTGAATAATAGTCACTTTATCTCTCGTTATACTATCTGACTATATCTACCCCACAGTTAATAAAATTTTCATGTATGTCCTCCGTTTAACAGAAAAGTCCGTTTTAACTTAAATTACCCATTTTTTCAAATCTCACCCGACCACCCGCCTGTACATCCGCCCCGCTTTGAACTCTAATACTAAATTAAAAAAATTAAGGATGGGTCTAGAAGTTGAAAAGCACTCTAATTGCGATTTGTGAGAGAGAGAGAGAGAGGAGAGGGTCTGCTAGCAAAGCTCCCTTTCAAACACTGTAAAGGTATAAAACCCTCTTCCTCTTCCATCACTGATGCTTATACTATCTAGGATTTCTCCTTGGTGTATGAGTTAATATGTCTTTCTGAGCTGAAGGACTCATTTTTCTGGGTTAAAATGTCTTCCCATTTTTCTTAGTTGTTATCTATACTATTTAGGAATTTCGGGATACTAGATAAAATGCTTTCCCATTTCGTGAATTAGGGTTTTTATTTCTTGATAAGTGTGATAATTAGATATTGATTCTTCTGTTATTAGCTATAAATTTTAATTTTTCTAGTATATATGATCCTTGCATGTGCGAGATTTTAAGGTCTTCATGGTTCCTAACATATTTTAGGTTTCAAATTTAGATTAGCTATTTTAGTGTTTTAGGAGGTGGTTTAGGTTTTATGGATTGACTAGTTTAGGGTATTGCGCATGGTCTGGTTTAGAATTTTGGGGATGAAACGGTTTAGGGTAATGTGGATGGACTGGTTTAGGGTGTTGGGGATGAAATGGTTTGTGGTATTAGGTTTAACTTCATTTCTCTTTATTTATTAAGGTGTATATTGAATAAAAACTTATTGTAATTGTCAATGTAATCTAAAAAAATTGAAATGTGGTCCCAATATTTTACTTTTGTATCCTAAAAATTATGAACAAGTTGGACTTTATTGTTTAAAAATTAAAACTTTGTTGAATGTGGTCCTATTCATTTTACCACATTCATTTTTGTTTGTTTGGATTCCTTCAAGAAATCTTACTGTTTTTTAATGATATTTGTTACTTCTAGTGCCTTTTTTATTTTTTATTCTTTATTATTAATTGAAAACCATTGGTATTAGGTCTAATTTTAGACCTTGTTTTTCTTGGTATCAAATTACAACATTTTTTTCTAGTTTATTCATTGTTTAAATTTAGAAAATCTTTCTTCTTTTTTTGTAACACATAAGTGCTTTATTTACTTTCTTCGTTTAGTTGTTATCTTATTTTTGAATTTTATATTAATTACTCTTTATTTGTCTGTTGTTTTTACTGTTTTCAAATGGTGCTAATTGACTTGGTATTTCACTATGATGGTGATTGGTGAATGGATTAGAGAGCTTAAACTGTTATATTCAAGAAAGTTGGTTCACAAATGGAAAGGTTATGATTCTGATCTCTTATCATTATAGATATTGTGAATAAATACAATGGCACATTAGAATTTGTTGGTGTTCAGCAATTAATTGTGTCTGTCCCTTATGAAAAATTATATGAAATAGTAGATGACGAGGGAATTAGGACATTATTGTCTCTTGTTAATGACAAATTTGATGTTATAAACTTATTTGTTGTTGAAGATTGTGACTTAGATGTTGATGTTGGGAACATAATTACACACAAAGTTGTTGAAGATTGTGACTTAGATGCTGATGTTGAGAACATAATTGGACACAAAGAATCTGTGTTAGAGGTTGATGAAGCACGTAGTGATTGTTACATTTGTGGTACTGATACTAACAGTGAGGATGCCTCTGATTTTTCTATTTATAATTTTTAAGAGTTAGAGTTTATTGCAAAGGAAAGAAAGAGGGTAGTCAATAACAAGTTGTCTTAATACAAGGAGTTACATAAGTCCATGACTTTTAAAGATATAGAGGAAGCTAGGAGATTCATTAGCTTGCATGCATTGGCAAATGGCTTAACTATTAAAAAAAGTGACCCAAAAAGGTTTAGGGTTGTTTGTCAAAGAGTATGCAACTTTTCTGCCTAGTTCTCATCAGAAGCACTGTCCTAGTGTTAGTGTGAAAACATTGACAGGATAGCATAAATGTGAAGATCTATATGGTAACTATAAGGTTGGTGCAACAATAATTTCTTATTACTTTAAGAAAAAATTGCAAGATAATCCTAAATATAAGATCAAAGACATGAGAGTTAATCTCAAAACTGCCTTTAACATTAATGCTTCATTTGGGAAGTGTAAGAGAGATAAAAAAATGATTTTGGAGAAAACGGAAGACACTTTTTCTTATGACTATAAAAGGCTTGCTGGATATGCAAATGCTTTAATGAAGAGTATTGGGAGTGATATTAACCTTAAGGTTTCACTAGTTGAAGGAAAAAGATAATTTTTTAGAATGTACATTTGTTTTGATGCACTGAAGAAAGGGTTTATGTTATACCCCGTAGAATTCCCGGCACTTAGATGACCTATTCGCATGTTGGTTAAGCATATTTGGAAGCCATACGTGCTAGGGAAAGGCCCGGGAAAAGATCGGACGAGAAACCCGTCGAACCAACGCGGGAGGAGCCGAGGCAGAGCCCCTCCACGATGGCAGCGTGTCACGGAGGTGAGGCCTCCGCGATGGCTCCGTGACATGTTGCCCTTGTCCAGGCCCAAGTATATAAAGCCCACTTCGATTTTAAATCAGTATATACTTAGAAATTTCCAGGAAAACAGAGAGAGAAATCAGAGAAAGAGGAAAAACGAAGAAAAATTAAATATTTTCGTCTGATTACGCTGCCAAACGCTGCCCAAACTCAAATTAATCCTAGATACCAAGGTATTTAGCAGCAGAGAGCATTTCTACGGAGTTAGTTTCGCAAAATACGGCCGACGAATCGGCGAGCCACCGAACTAAAGTAAGTAGAATTGCTCTAAATTAATGTCTATGTGTTCCTAGCTGAGAAGTGAATACTTCTCCCTTCTGGGCCGCTGGAAAATAGCGAGTTTTTGACCGTCTTTCGATAAGCCTAAGTTTAGGCTATAAACTATATCGAAAGTAACGTTGCTCTTTACAATACAGCTGTATTTAGTATTAATTGGCGTATTTATGAATGCAGTTGGGAGAAAATAGTTGAAGTATCGGCCGAGCTTCGTCCGACGGACGAATAATTCAAAGAGAAGGTATGTAAAGTTAGTTTCCCTCGGCAAGTTAAGTAATATCAGTATAGCGTAATAAATTACGGATTAGTAGAATGTTCAGAAGTCGAATATTGCGTTATTATGAATATTGGTACGATGTGAGAAACCATTGGGTTGTAATGTGTATGAAACCTCTCAGTACGGTATAGAGTCTAACGCAAGCGTTAGAGATTGCCAGTATATTTGATGTGTAATGTAGTATGCCATGTTAAGATATTGTTGTGTTCAGCTGAAACCCCGTGAAGTAGTACAGTATCCGTAAAGCACTTCAGAAATAGAATAGCAGGCTAAAATAAAGTTCAGGAAGCATGTCAGGAATAGTAAACCATGTTACTATAGAAAGCCAGCATACAGTGTAGTTCAGTAGAAAGATTATATTCGTGCATGCATATATAGTATTTCCAGCCTCAGCATGTATTAAGTATGTACTTATTTCTATCGTGGGTCCAGCATATAGTATATACAGAACTTAGTAAACCGCAGAGTTTTCAGTAGAAACATTATTTTATATAGCATTTGCCCAGTATAGCTGGCAGGGGACTATATTCATATTCATATATCTTTACCTGCCTCAGCACGTATTAAATACGTACAGATTACTACCATTAGCCAGCATGTAATATATGTGATACTTTACCCCTATTAGCCTCAGCATGCGAGATACCCAGATAGTACTACCAGTTGAGACCATTGTATTGTTTGGGGTTGGATTACCTAGCATCCATGACCGCCTAGGGTTAATAGCTATATCGACTCGTCCACCAGAGGACGAGGATACGTCACTCTACGGAGTGGCATGCCGTCCCGCCAGGGGACAAAGATGGGATGCCAGTTTTTTCCCCATATTTGTGCCTTGATCGGCCCTTACACACCCCAGTCGAGCGGATACGCCCGGGTGCAGATTCAGGAGTCCTCTGGACTCAGATACAGTTATAGTCAGGGGCTCAGCGAGCCCAAGTGCATACCCTGGGGCCGGCAGGGTGCTTACAGCCACTGTAGGAGATGGGATGACCGGGGTAGGGGTATAGATTCTGTGTTGATTGTACCTCCCGGCTTATGGGGGCCGGGTAAGGTTATGTATGCCATGTTATGTTATGTATGTTATGTTATGATTACAGTAGATACGAGCAGATTATTAGTGAAATGATACGCCTCCAGGTATGATTCCTACTCCCTTCAGTATGATTAAGAACAGGTACGATCTACACTATCAGATAGTTAATTTAGTTCTTCTATTCCAGTTTCGTCAGTTATGTTATTGATTTCAGACATCCCTTCAGTTCTTACAGATTCAGTTATCTCCTGCTATTCAGAAATGCTAGCCATATTAATTGTATTCGGCTGTTTTCAGTTTGCTTTACATACTCAGTACCAGTGGTACTGACACCCAGTGGGGCGCTGCATTACTTGCCTGCAGGTACCCATAGACGAGCAGGCGATACCTCGTGATCCCCATCAGCGGTTGAGTATTCAGCTCCTGTCATCCGGAGGCTGAATTTCTAGAGGTGTAGCCCAGTTCTTTTTGTTGTACAGTACGGGTAGGTCGGGGCCCTGTCCCGATCATTTCTATTATCCTTCCTAGAGGCTTGCAGTCTGTATATATTCCCTGTGGTCAGATGAGCCGGTCGTGTGAGGCCGTGCAGTTGTATAGTTGCCTTTACTCCTTCTTTCTTTTGTAATGGCCGTGTGGGGCCATAGTTTGCCGGTAGTGGTGACCTTGCCGGTCACGTAGCTTTTTCAGTATATTATGCTTGAGTTACAGATAACTAGACAGCATGATGGCCTTGTCGGCCCGCATAGGTTCCCCTGAATTACCTTGTTTCTGGTCAGCTGTAATACAGGTACAGAAGGCTATAGGCCAATGGGCCGGGGGCTGTATTTACAGCCGTTATATAGCCCTTTGTTTCCAGAAATTTGAGTTAGAGCCAGCCAGGCGCCAGATGCGCCCAGGCTTAACAGTTCAGCAGGTCAGGTCTTAGTAGGGCACCAGGTGCCAGTCATACCCCCCAAGGTGGGGTGTGACAGTTTAAGTCTGGTTTGAGACCTTTCATTAGCTTAAATGAAACCTTTTTAAAAGGTAAAGCCAAAGGTGAACTCTTATGTGTGGTGGTTGAAGACTCAATGAACCACATTTATCCTATTGCTCGGACTATTATGGACAGAGAATGCAAAGTTACTTGATTTTGATTTTTGTAGTTGCTTCAGAAGTCTCTAAACCTAAACAATGCAGAAGGGACCACATTAATGTCAGATATGCAAAAGGTATTGTCACTATTCTTTTTGTTCACTGCTTATTTTCCTTAAAATTAACAGAACATTTCACCGTTTCCTGAAAACTGAACTGCTTCAGTTCACTATTTTTGTTGAGAAGTAAACTGATTCAGTTGACTGATTGTTGAGAAGTGAACTGATTCAGTTCACTATTTCATAGTAAGTTGTTCTTATATGTTTATTGACTTAGTTTTTCATTGACAAATAGGGACTGATTGAAGTAGTCAGAATTGTTCTACCATATACCATGCACAGATTTTGTATGAGACACATAGAGGCTAATTGAAGAAAAAAGGGAAAGAAATCTAAACAAATGACTAAGCTATTGTGATGATGTTCATGGAGTACCTACAAAGAGGAGTTCAATGATCATTTAAAGTTATTGGCTGAATTGTTAGAAGAAGCCAAAGAGCACCGATTGCATTTTCCAATACAAACTTGGTGTAGAGTATATTTTGACACAGTTTGCAATAATCAAAAAGGTGAAAAATAACTTGGCTGAATCATTAAACTCCTAGATATTGGAAGAAAGACAGAAACCCATCATTGGGATGCTTGAGGCTATAAAATTAAAGCTGTTAAACAAGTTTGTGAAATATGAAGAAGAACTGATGTCTTAGCCTACTGAATGGAGTCCAACAGCTATTGAAATGTACAATGAGTACTTGAAGATTGCTAATATGTGTGAAATGAGTTTCAATAGTGATCATAAATTTGAGATAAGTGAGGGAAATGACAAGCACATTGTCAATTTTTCAAGTAAGAAGTGTAGTTATAGGGTATGGGATCTTATTGGAATCCCATGTCCCTATGCAATTAAGGCACTTCTTTAAAAAGGGCTTGATTGTTACACCTCGTAAGATGTTAACGGTTAGTACGCGTGGATTTGTGAGGAGTAAGGAGGGCTCGACACATGTGGAAAGAGCCTAAAAAATAGGGTCGGGCAAGGCTAGGCCGCGGGAGGCCAGCGTGACGCGCTAGCCTGCAGTGCCTTGGCTAGCGCGGCGCGCCAGACCACTGCCGCTATGGGAGGTGCGGCGCGGGGGGCCTTGTGGCGTGTCGGGCAGCATGAGGCACACCTCGGTGTCACGATCCGAGTCTACACCCTAGCGGTAATACGGGACAAGAAACTCTGAAAGGCACCAAGTCGACCCATAGCATAATCATAGCATAGTACTTGTTAAAGAAACAACCAACAACATGATCAAGAGGAAGCTAACTACAAGAGTGAATTAGAGAATCCAAAATCATAAATGTAACAACACTTAATACAACACTGAATCTACTTAGACAAGTTTGAATGCCTTCTACTAAACTGACGAGTTGCTGGGACAAGCCCCCAACTAACTCCTAAATTCAAAAAACTGAAACATAAAGAAAATATGAACATAAATCACGTTCTCGAAAGATGAGGATTCACCACTAGCTCCTGAGAAGAGATGAAGCGTATCTAACCTCGAGGCCGAATCTGGAAACCTGAATCTATATCATGAAACGATATAGCATTAGTACTTGAAATGTACTGAGCATGCAGGATAACATAGATAATCAAATAAACAAATATACGATAAGGAATTAACTAAAAGCATCAACATAACTGATTCAACATACCACTATCATCTCATGATTCACATATGCACATATGTGCCTAAGACCTTCCTTTGAATCTCATTTTATGCAACATCATCGAACTCATGCAAAAGGGTTAAATTATAAACATTTAATAAGAGCTGAATCTGAATTTAGCATCAAACACTGTACTGGATCACTACTGATAACGAGACTGATCGTCATTATATTAAGCCCGTTATAATCTGAAATCTGGATAATCCAGAACTGAGTTATGCTGATATCATCATTAAGGGAGTCATCCTCTACTATGGGGAGTCCCAACTGCACTAAGTGTCACTCTCTACTATAGAGGAATCCGACTGAACTAGGGAGTCACTCTCTACTATGAAAGATCCCGACTGAGCTAGCGAGTCTCTCTCTACTATGGAGGATCCCGACTGTGCTAGGGAGTCTCTCTCTACTATGGAGGATCCCGACTATGCTAGGGAGTCTCTCTCTACTATTGAGGATCCCGACTATGAAGAAGCATACATCTTCATTTCATAATACCCATTTCAAGATTTACTCCAATTAATGAGAAGGATGCATTAGTTAGGTCATTATCATAGATTCAGCTAATACCCAAATAATTCAATCGAAAACATAGTGATAATACATAATTTACTTTCAATTGTTCAAGCCCATAAACCTCAATTCATCCCAACATAGCTATTAATGGCATAATCGGGTTATTAGGGATAATCATACAATTTTCACACAATTTAATCATGTTCATGAATTATTACGATAATTAGTGAGTAATAAACAAGTCCCATTTAATACTCAAGCCAATTTATGAAGAACATTCGACACCCATGCATTTCCATCATCTAATCCACAATTCAAGACAACCCATTCATTTATATCCCAATTAAATTCATAATAGCAATAGATTTTGGCATTTAAGAAAATGTAGAAGAAATTACCTATCACAAAAACCCTAGATCATGCTTTTCTAGATTAATTGAAAATAGATCTTTAATAAAATATTTTGGGGCACAAGGATGGAAGAATATCCTTGTTGAAGATCCCGCATACCTTCTTTGAAGAATTCCCCGCTTGCACTTGACCTTGAAGCCTTTAGAGAAATCCCTTGAGCCTTGGGAAAGAGAGGAAGAAGGTTTGGGGAAGTTTTTTCATGAAGAATAAGGGTTTAGGATTGATATCCCTTTAAAAACGTCCCATATAATGGTCAAAACGACGTAGTTTAGAAGTTAAAAGTATAGGACTTTACGAGAATGCCCCTGGAAAAACATAGAGAAAATACACTGCCAGGCTCCCACGAGGCACCCCACGAGTCATGGAGTCAGGCAGTGACTCATGGGAACCGAGTCGTAGAGTGCACTGGTTCAAGTCCCTTTTCTGCTCTTCCATCCCCACGGTTGACTTGATGAGTCATCAAGTACGTGACAGACTTGTCCTTCCTTTCGTTGTCTTCACTACTTCAGAACCACACCAAAAGTCTTGACTTCACCCAACGACTGACCTAACGAGTCGTTGGGTCACCTAACGAGTCGTTGGGTCACCTAACGACTCTTTGGGCTGTCTATGGCCACTGCCCTCGTATCTCATCCTGACGAGTTGTGGTCAGACTCGTGGGGCCTCTTAACGAGTCGTTCCCCTACTTGTCTTGAGCAAAGTTTTTCCCATCTCTTGCTTGAATTCTTCCTTGAAACCTGGAATCTAATCTAGAACACGCGGGGTGTTACAGTCATCCACCGCCCTAAACATATATATACTCCGCTCACTTCATTTTAATTCATTTGAAAAGAGGTCCTCGACTAGAGGAGAGAAACTACAACTTTTCATCGAATTTTCCTCAATTATGCTACCAAACGCCATCCAAATGAAAATTAACTTCGGGGAATGAGTTCTAGGCCTACGGGAAGCATTACTACAAATTTATTTCTTGAAAATTCACTCGGTACACCGGAACCCCACCAAGTAAAGTTTGTCGGAATTGCTCCAAATTGATTCCTACCCGGCCACAGGCATTAGGTAAGAACTTCTCCCTTTTGAACTCTCGAAAAATGATATATTTTCGGCCGAGTTATTCAAAGTTGGATTATAGTTAATTCTATTATCCAAAGTTATCTATATTTGCCGAGTTTAGTACTAAAATTAGTTCTACTCTCTTAGCATAGAGGTTACAGTTGGAAAGAACTGCCGATTGCAAGTTGAAACTCGCCAGCTGAACAAAGTCGGCATTCGAGGTATGTTAAGGCTTATTCTTTCGGAAAGTTATTCTCGTTGAATAGTGATACGACCTATGTTTTAAATGTAGATAATGATCCTATATGTTGTAATTAGCTGTTGTTAATATATAAGGGTTAGGTATGTCGTGACTAGTTTCTATTAGTAGATTAAGGTTACCTATGTTGTGGTTAGCTACTAGAAAATGTATAAAGATTATATCGTAGTATCCCTTTTGGGAAAGAACATGTTAAATGTGACACACGCTAGAAGCATCGTAGGAACTCCTCTGTTTTTCAGTTCATTGTGTTAGTAGAATTGGATCTCAGTCATAATGAAGCCCCACTTATGAATAAAACCCTTCACTTCCTGCTAGTTGTACCTTCGCTGGTATTGGTTATTAACAAACTTGATGTAGTCGTAAAGAGTGCTGCTTGAAGCCTTATTGATAGTAATTTCCTGTAAAATATAGCGATGGTAGTGAAATATCCAAAAAAAGAGGAACAAAGGACTAAGCAAATTACAACAGTCAAGTCAACATTCTGCCTAGGGCCTTCACTGTAGTAGATGGATTTCCGCTGCAACGAGATCATTACGATGAGAATGCTTCCATTATGACGAGTCCGCTGTAGTGAGAAGGGTTTTGTTATAGCGAACATCATCTTCCCAGGAAACCCTGACTCCCAATAATGGTGAAAAAGCTCTACACCACTATTCCATCACTTTTAGCATGGATCAAATAGGTAATCGACATAAAAAACCTCCAAAACCATTGTACACCAATTTAACACCCAATTTAAGCCTCAAGGGCTCAAAAGGCATTAAAATACTTTCCATCCCAACCACCACTTTTTCAAGTAAAAACTCCTCTAAAATCACAAAAAATTATGCAACAAGCAATGCAAGTAACTTAAGAACGTAAGTAAAACGGGGCTATTGCGGAAATCTACTACCAAAAGTGTAAGAACAATCTTACCCCCACCGCCCCCATTCTCTATCTATTTAAGAAAAATAAGTAAGAAAAATGCAACCAAAGGAGTATAAATAACTTAATAGAGCAAAGAGAAGTGAAGATTACATTAATAGTCGATCCGGAGAGGGAAGTTGTAGAGAAGATTTGTGAGAGTTAGAAGTTGAGTTGTAGAAATTAGGAAAGAAACTATCCCTCTACCTCTAAATTGGCCAGGCATCTCACTACAACGGACAGAAGCGCGTCACAGCAAGACTGTTGAAGCAAGAACACCATTCCTGCAACGGTTCCTATTTACAGACTCATCGACGTGCCCCAATATTTAGATCATGTTCCTAAGACGATAGTAGACTATCCCGAATCTTGAATTAAGAGGGCCCTACGAGTGGCGGTGTAAGCATGAGGAGTTCGTTAAGAAGAAAGCATGAGGAGTTCATTAAGAAGATATGAATGCAAATACAACCCACAAAAGGGGGGATAATACAAAAAGACCAACATGATCTAGTGAGTCCTAGTATGGAAAGCGTCGAATAAAGTCTTCATACATGAGATTCTTCCCCAATGAGGAACTGTGAAATGAAATCGTAAATTCGCACGTAGTACCTATATACCACACACCTTGGCATTCCTAGAACCCCGATAAAAGGGTCGGGTAGAAGAACCGTTAAATTTGGCATTTTAAACAAAGGAGTGAGATAAGGCTGAAGTATAAAAGAAACAAATCGATGGCACAAATTTGTTTAAAATTTGACCCCAATGTCGTAAAAAACTCCTATCCCTACGCCACTTGGAGCCATTCAGGCATGAATGGTTATTTAATTGATATATGATGTAATGACCCGTCCGATCGTTATAGAATCTTGACAACACAAGTGGGAGAATTAAAAAATGGGTATGATTTTAACTTTTTTTAAAAAAAATGGTAATTATGAGTTCAGAAAACATTGAGAAAAATAGCGTTAAAATAAAAGTGGGCCCGGGAAGGCATAATCACTGCAGCGAGATGTTTTCACTGATCTTGGGCAGATTTATATGCCCAAGTGATACTCAAAAGTATCATTTTCGCCTTGTTTATCTATCAATGGGTATACATTCTCATGTAATTGGTAATAAAACGTGAATTTATACTGACCAACATGATTAGCACTGTTTTGCAGGTAAAATGTGATTTCGGGAAGCTAAAATGCATGTTGAAGGATATCGGAGTTGGACTTGGATGCGAGCAAGGGAAAAAGCATTGGACAGCATGAAATAAAGGGGCTCCGCGATAGAGCCGTGTCACGCTGCCATCGCGGAGGCATTCTGCCTGGATGGGGAAAATTCACCCAATTTCCAGTGGAGGTCCGCGTTTGCTCCGTGGCACGGAACCAGTACTCCGCGATGCACGTCGTGCCACGTTGAGCCTGAATTCCCGGACCCCCAATTCCAGTGAGGGTCCGCGTTCATGGCGTGTCACGGAGGCAGTGCTCCGCGATGCACTCCGTGACACGTTGCTCATTATTCTGGAAAAAATTTCCAGCAGTATAAATAGAACACTTAAGTTCATTTTTCATAATTCTGACTTGGTGGAGCAAGGACGTGGGTTACAAGCAGTTGAGGGACGAAAAGTTCAGGGTTTTTTCTCTCTTTCTTTCTTCTTTAATTCAATTGCTTGTATGATTAACACTCATTTTATGATGATTAATCCATAAATGAGTGGCTAATTCCTATCCTTGCTGAGGTTATGAACAATTGTGATGAAATTTGATTATTGATTCTATGGTTTTTCATCTTTTCTTCCATGTTGTTCTATTAATTCTTGTTTTTACTGCATTGGTGTGGCCTACATTAATGTACATCTAAAAAGTCCGGTTTCACTCGAGAGAGCACGAAATTGGAAAGTTGTGAATTAATAGGATATGTTCTTTACTTGATTTGGAAAAATTGAGTCTTGATTTGCTTTCAGGATAGATATATACCTGAAAGTCGTATTAGTCAATTTAGGAACCGAAATTGTATAGCTAGGACATGAATTGCATTTTATCACAGAAATGTAGACGGATGGTTCATGATTCTTAAGTGAGGTTAAATACGAGAGTTTTAATCTCTTGGCAGATGTTCTTGGCTAGCAACTGGAGGAAAAGATTAACCAAAGTATGATGATAATTAGTTTCATTACATGTTCGTTTAACCTCAGCATGCTTTCATTCATAGTTCAGATTCTAAGTAGATAATTGTTCTTAGTTTTAGTATAAAAATTTATAAAACAAACTATCAACTTTTTGGTTACGCTGTTGTCTGCATTTTTAGAAGTAAAATATAGTACACTTGAGCAATTTGCACTTCATCCAAGTCTCTGTGGGATCGATACTTGGCTTACTAAATCCACTTACTACTTGTTCGACCACGTGCACTTGAGTGTCGATTTTATATACCCAACAACCACCCGAACATTCACCATAGAGGGATCACTATAGCAGAACAAATATCGCCATAGCGAAATGAAGCAAACTAAATTTTCGTGTTTCAATTTAATCTAAGACCCAGGTCCTATTCTAACATGAATTAATTATTAAAAACTTCCTGGGATAAAATTTGGATATTCCAAGAAAGGAAAAGGGTAACTCTCAAGAACAGGGGTTCACCTTTTGCTTGTTAAACCCTCAACAAGAATGTTGAATTAGGAGTGAAAAATGAAATTCCGCCACTGGAAGCAGCCTGGCACTTAGGTAGGCTATGGTTTACCTTGAGTTAGACTTTGATTAGTGAAGCGTACATATATAATTGATGAACACATAGGGGTCTGTGTATACACACATGCAAGATAAAAATTGAATGAGCCTAATATTAAAAGGGTGGACTTCTATGTAATGATCTTGACCATAAAACTTGAATAAATCATATTAAGGTTGAAAAAGAGGAGAGGTAGTAAGACCTATTATGCATGTCATACCATGTGACATATTCTTGATAATGAATTTAATTGTAGTCTTACGGAAAAGATGACCGGTAGGAAAGATAGATATTTCTTGAAAAAGAACTTGAGGAAAGAAGGAAGAACGGATACAAGCATGGAACCATAGTTGAGTAACCATAAAATTAAAGCCGAGAGCCAAAGAAAATAATTAATGCGTGGTTTGTTAGAATTTATGATAAATTTTGTGATTAATTTTCTAATATGGCTAGGTTGGATTGAATAAACTGATAATTGATTGAGATCATGTTATTGTATATATTTATTTATGATTGAGATTTGTGATTTGACAATGTTATTGAATAAGTTATGATGTTGTTAAGTCTATAAATATAATATATAATTTTGATGTGCATTTGTGATAATCAATGTATACATGTTATTGTTGCCCTGTGTGATGGCTAAGATAAAAGGCATTCTAAGGTATGATTCGTGCCCGAGGTGAGCATCTCGGGCGAGCGGTTATGAGATGAGTGACTTATGTCCGAGGGGAGCATCTAGATGACTATATGAGTGAGAGAGGGTACCATATCGGTACGGTACATGTATTTCTAGAGTCCACTAAAGGTCATGACTAGAATGAAAAATATAAGATTTTATGGCGTGTGTGTACGACTGAGTGATAGATGTGTGATCAGTTTGATACAGAGTGAGACTGATGAGATACAGAGGCTACATAGTTGCACTTGAGTGAGGACATGATTCTTTTGATTGGTGTGATTTGCCTTATGATTGTAAATTTTTTATGATTTTCCTGATGTATAATTTAAATACTTATACTTGCTATAATGGATTTACATGAACTTTTTTAACATGACTTCTTTATCTGAATACTATTGATTATTAACCCATAGAAATTAAGTATGGACGTAGAGAACTTTATTATTGGGTTGCTAACTATGCGATGGTCCTAGAAAAATGGTAGGGTTAGGATGTTTGATATGAATGAATGGTTAAATGATTGAGGACTGACAATGTTCATGTGTAATAGTAATAATGCTTGTAGAATAGCAACGATGTTTATCTCCTTTGCATTGTTAATTGAATAACCATGATAATAATAAATTGTACCCTAGAATAGGCATGTGTAATTATAATGGTATAGGTGTTAGTGTTGGCATCGATATATCTTTGAAGGGATGTGTAACACCCCAAAACTTTTCTAGGCCAATTCAGACGTTGCATGAAAAACCACAAGAAACCAGAAAATTTTCTACCTCAGACGACCCCCACAACGGACTGTTGGTGGAACCAACGGACCATTGTAATGGGTCGTGGGATGCAGTAGGGTTTTTCTAGGGGGAAACAACGAGTCATAGGACGACCCATTGCTCCTAACAACGGGCCGTCCTGTCACCCGTTGAATCCTGAGTCCAGAGAGCCCCCGGACCCCTTCCCTGAGACAACAAGAGGTAAACACGGCCTGTTGTTGCTACCAACGAGCCGTGTCTACCAACCGTCGTTCAGTTCTAGACCTCAGCAGGGTGAACCACTGGCGGATACAACGGCGTGTTGGTTCTACCAACAAGCCGTTGGTATCACCCATTATCCCCGTGCCCTGTTTTCTTACCTGTTCCAACGGGAGGTTTCAACAATGGACCATTGTACCCAATGGTTGGTTATTTAAGTAGACCTAGTTTCTAAACCTGAAAACTACGTCCAGGTTCAATGGGCCGTTGTTTTAACCAACGACCCGTTCTGAGGTCCGTTGTTTTGTGTCGGGCAATTTTTAGTTCTTTCTGGCAGGGGTATTTTAGTATTTTTCCAAACTTTTAATTCCTAAATCTTTTTGTTTTGAGGTCTTTGGAGGGAGTAAAAAGGGGCTGAATGACAATTCCCCTTTCTCCTTCACTCATCCTCTCAAAAACCAGAGCTAGAAACAGTCAGGAGTTCAGACCAGAAGCTAGGGCAAACGTTCATCTCCTCAATTTTTCTTCGAGATTTTTACTAGATTCTCTTCTATAGGTATGTGGGAATTCAGCAAGGAGATTTTTCTCTCCTTGCGTCCCCCAGACCCCTCTCTCAGTTAACTTTCAGTTCTAACCCTGAAATTATGAAATTTAAGATATTGTTATGGTTCTTGATTAAATCCTGTGGACTTCAAATTTATGTTCATTATAGTTAATTTCCACCAGTTTATGACTAAAATGATGCCTATTCCAGTGAAGTAAGATTTTTAACATAACTTTGGAGAAGAAACTAGAATCCTGTGTGTTTGTTGGATTATTGAGTCATGCTCTAAAATCCTTCAAAGTTAGGGAATTCCCATAGTGTTTGTATGTATCAGAAACTCAGTCTCATTTAGAAATCTATTTACTCAGTATCACTTAGGAATGTCAATTCAGTTTCAGTCACAGTATTAAAATGTTTCAATGTTAGTCAATAATGTCAGTTGATCAGTTTGACTGTAGTCTTTTCCCGAGGTGTCAGTGGTGCCTCTCAGTTATCAGACTCAGACTCAGATTTCAGTTATTTGGTCCATTAGGCAGTCATGAAATTCCAGTTATAGCTCTAACCAGCCCCCGGACCCCAGTTCAATTATCAGTTTTTTCTCTAGATGGTTACGACGCTTTCAGATAACCAACTCTGACCAGCCTTAGAACTTAGTTTCCAAATCTGGTCCTATAAGACGCTCAGGGAACTCTCTTACAGTATCCCTGGGTCAGTATAGTCTTGAACCCCAGTATCGAGCTATCCGTTGGTCAGTAGTAGTAGTAATAGAATTATCCAGCGGGAGTAGAACTTCGCACCGAAAAGGTCGGGGTTCCAGCGCACCCAAGTTTCAGAACTACGTTGCAATTGTAGGTTTTATTTACTTGGCCCAACGTCCCCTTTGACAGTGGTTCTCACAGTCCATGCCTTTATACCCTGGCAAGGTATATTGGGTCCTACCGGTGGGGTATATACATCGGACGCTATGTCTAGCTCAGGTGGTTATATGTCGGTTATAGCCTCTCCCACTATTCAACACAGTTACTATCAGATTCCTCAGTCCATATCAGTTTAGTGCAGTATTTCAGACTTAGGACATGTTTATGACAATCAACCAGGGACACTTTTGACCATATTAGTTATTATCAGTTGTATAAGTTTTCAGCATTTCAGTTGGTCATTTCATGTCGTATCAGCTCAATTACCAGTTATATCATGTTATTAATGTTTCTCTTACTTACTCAATCCATTCAAAGTACTGACGCATACTTTTATTCTATATCGTTTCATGAGACAGCTGCAGGTTCTCAAACTCAGCACCGCTAGATGCCGCAGTTCAGATTCTCCACCTCAGAATTTGAACTGTGAGTCCTCATTATCCGAGGGCATTTTTTCTTGCTTTAAGTTATATGTTAGTTTCAGTTAGACTTAGAGTTAGTTGTGGGCTTGTCCCAGTAGCTCCTCAGTTAGATGGCTTTCAGACAGATACGATTTTCAGATTTTTCAGTATTATTCAAATGTTTTGAACTTTATGTTTTCAGACTTGTCTTTCATAAATATTTTATGATATTATTTCAAAGTTCCGTTGTGCATGTTTACTCAAAATGCTAGTAACTGATAGACTAGGGGTTGACTTGGGGTCACTTGTGACTTCAAGTATCGTGTTACGTCCAGGGTGTTGGCTCGCGGCATGACAGGATATGATGTAATAAGGAAATAAATGTGTAACATAATAATAAAATAAGTGTATTGTAAGGGAAGGGTGCCCAGCTTTCATAGGCCTACTGGTTGAAAAGGGCCCCACTGCAGCAGTGAAATTTTCGCTACAGCGAAATTGTCGAAGCGATCCAGGAGTCACTGTAGCGATGGATGTACAGAATGAAGGTATAGGGCTTATAGTTAGAGAGTTGTTAAAATTTGATAAGAGTATTGTTTAGCTGTTATGAGCTAATTGATGAAACATGATAAAGTGCGAGTAAATAGCATAACTTGTTGATGTACAATTAATTATCTAATTGAATATTAATTTTATAGTTGACTCAAGAGCAACAAAACACATGTGTATTGACTCTATATCTTTTATTTCTATGACTGCTCTACATGTTTCTCTAAGTCAAAGCTTACCTAATTCTTTTAGAATTATTGCCACACACGTAAGATGTGTCTCCATTCTTCCAAATTTGATTTTAGAAAATATCCTTCATGTCCCTATCTTTAAATATAACTTACTTTCTGTTCATAAGTTATGTCATCAATATAAATGTGATCTCCTATTTACTTCTATTGGGTGCATCTTACAAGACCATTTAATGAAAAGTAAACAAGCTTTTGGTGAAGTAAGAAAAGGATTATATTTGTTGTATCTTAATAGTCCTCGGTCTAAGTCTTTTGAAAATGTATTGTCAATTCAAAAATGATACAATTTCATTCCTAGTATAATTTCAGTTTAAATTTCAGCATATCTTGTTCCTAATGTTGATGTTTGGCATATAAGATTGGGTCATTTGCCTTACTCTGTTATGAAAAGATTGAGTTTCATTTATTTTTTCTTCCAATTTTAAATTTGTTTGTTATATGTCATGAGGCTAGACAAACAAGATTGTCTTTTCCTATTAGTGTCGTTCTTTCTAAGAAGGTGTTTGATCTAGTTCATGTTGACACATGGGACCATATAAGTCTTTTGAAAATGTATTTGTCAATTCAAAAATGATGCAATTTCATTCCTAGTATAATTTCAGTTTCAATTTCAGCAAATCTTGTCCCTAATGTTGATGTTTTCCATATAAGATCGGGCCATTTTCCTTACTCTGTTATGAAAAGATTGAGTTTCATTCATTTTTCTTCCAATTTTAGATTTGTTTGTTATATTTCATGAGGCTATACAAACAAGATTGTCTTTTCCTATTAGTGTCGTTCATTCTAAGAATGTGTTTGATCTAGTTCATGTTGACACATGGGGACCATATAAGAGTTGCACTTTGATATAGATATTTCCTTACTATAGTTGATGATTATAATAGAAATACTTGAACTTTTCTGATGTATTCTAAGAGTAATGTCCTCTCTACTCAAAAGATTTTTTTAATTATGATAAAGAGGTAGTTTGATAGTAAAGTAAAGTGCATCAGATCTGATAATGCCCTGGAGATAGAAAAAGGTGAACATGAGGGGGCTTTTCTTCAATCTCAAGGTATATTGCATCAAACATCTTATGTTGCAACATCACAACAAAATGAGATAGTGAAGAGAAAGCATAGACACCTTTTAGAAATAACAAGAGGCGTTTTGTTTCAGTCAAAATGGCATGTTTCCTATTGGGGTGAATGCATATTAACAGCTACATATCTTATCAAAAAAATTACAGCTAGTGTTCTAAAATGGAAGACACCTTATGAAGTTATTTTTGTTCATATACCTTAGTATAATTTGCTAAGTTATTTTAATTATTTGTGCTATGCATCTACTTTGTTTGACAATAGATCAAACCAAAAGATTTTTTGTTTCAAAGGATGTCCATTCGGGACATCCTCATGAACATATTTTCCCTTTTGCTTATAACTCTCACTCTAACACCCCCCCCCCAACTTTATCCTCTAGCACCTGAATATCCCTATTCTCTCCCTACTGATCCTTTTCACACTAAACCCTCCTCACAAAGATACACTCACCCCTTGACTCCCACTTCTACTTCAGCACCTCTACCTCTAATCCTTTCTACTCACCGTAACCTACCCCATCAGATACTTCTTTCTCCTCCCCTATTTCTAATCCTGGCACTTCTGCCTCTCCTATTGGTCCTTCACTCATACCTCAATATCTCCCTCTCCAGTTTCTGTGAGAAGATCTAAGATATTTAGCCATAAGCCAGGTTATCTAAATGACTATTTTTGCAACGATGTTCTAACTAACCTTACCTATACCTGTTTTGTTGATCCTCCCCAAGACACTACCTATTTCTTTACTTCACTATCTCTTGGAAATCAAGAGATGTTTCATTCTATCTCTAATACCATTGAGCCTAGAAGCTTTGCATAAGCTTTTAGTCCCCCTGGGTGGACAAAGACTATACAAAAGGATATTAAAACACTCACTATAAATCACAATTGCGAGGTTGTGCAAATACCCCCAACAATAAGGCCTTACCTTGAAAATAGGTTTATAAGGACAAACATAGGTCTGATGGTACTATTGAACAATTAAAAGGCATGTTTGTTGTCAAGGGGCCATTCAACAAGAGGGGGTTGACTACACAAAGACATTCTCCTTTTTGGTCAAGTAACAACCATACAATGTCTACATACATGGGAACTTGTAGGAGGAAGTTTACAAAAGTTTCCTGCAAGCATGCCTTGTACTAATCCTAAGTTTATTTGCTTGTTTAGAAAATCATTATATGGCCTGAAACAGGCTTCAAGATAGTGGTATGCTAGATAGGTAGAGGCTCTTAGTTATTGTCATACCCCGAGTTTACACTCTGGACGAAACACGGTACTTGAGGTCACAAGTGACCCAAGTCAACCCCTGGTCTATCATACATTGGCATTTTGAGCAACATAAATACATTCAATGGAAGATTTAAACGAGAAATATTAAAACATCTTTAGAGAAACAACTTCACAAGTCTGAAATACTAAACTGAGTCTAAAATCCTTTATGTCTGATGAGTTGCTGGGACAGGCCCCTAGCTAACTCCAAGTTTAACTGAATAATGAGAATAACTGAAGGAAAGTAAACATCGTCCTCGAAAGATGAGGACTCACCACTGATACAGCTGATATCACCTGCAGAAAACCTACTAGCAGTGCTGAGTCTGAGAACCTGCGCCTGCATCATAATACGATACAACATAGAAGGTATGCATCAGTACTTTGAATGTACTGAGTAAGTGAGAGTAACATAATGAAATGAAATAAAAAATAAAGAAATACTAAACTGGAAGGCATGCATTAACCAACAGAATCTATTGAACTGAAATAACTAAAACACTGGGGTGGTCAAGAAGACCCTATCTGATGGTCAAAATATTCTCTAAATCTGAGTCTGCTCGGGTCTGAACTAAACTGAACTGAACAGTGCTAAACTGAATTGAACTGGATGGTACTGAACTAAACTGGTTTGGACTAAACTGACTAGTGGGAGAGTCTATAACCAACATGTAACCACGTGAGCTAAACGTGGATTCCGATGTATACGCACCACTGGTAGGACCCAATATACCTTGCCAGGGTATAGAGGCATGAACTGATTGATCACAAAATTCTGGGGCCAATTAGGCCAATATATACTGTAACCTACACTGGCAATGTAGTTCTGGGAACCTGGGTTCGCTGGAACCCCAATCCGCTCGATGCTAAGTCCTGCTCCCGCTGGAATACCTAAACTAAATACTAAGTTGATAGCTCAAAACTGGGGTCCAGGTCTAGTCAGGGATATATAACTGAAAGTAACCTGAGGGTATTATCGAACCAGATTCTGAAACTAGGTTCTAGAATGGTCAGAGCTTCTTATCTAGAAGCGTCGTAATCGTTCAAGAATAAATTGTAATCTGACTAGGGTCCTAGGGCTAGTCAGAGCTATCTGTCTAAGTGTCATGACCGCTTTGTTGACCAATAAACTGAGTTTTGGATCTGATTTTGATAACTGGGAGTGATACTGACACCTCAGAAATTTCTATAGTCAAACTGATCAGTTGACATTATTCTGGTCAACCCGGAGCTGCTAAAAATCAGACTGAGACTAGACTGACATTTCTGAGTATATAAACTTTATGACTAAAATTGTCTAGCATACGTTTGACTGAGACCCTAACACATACAACTATTATAGAAACCCCTAACTCTAAAAGATTCAAGAAATTTCGAGAATTCAATACTTATGCAGAATTCTAGTTTCTGTTTTCAAGAGTAAGGGCTAAAATTCACATCCAATGGAACAGACATCATTTTTGTTATAAATTGGTGGAACTCATCAAAAATTAGCATAGAATAATATTCATTAAGAAATAAACAAGGTATGCTAGCAATATCTTCACAATTAAAAATTCAGGGTTAGAACTGATAGTGAACTGAGGAGGGTTTTAGGGGACACAAGGGAAGAACAATACCCTTGTTGAATTCCCACATACCTGTAGAAGAAATTCTGGAAGAAATCGCTGAGAAAACCTGAGAAGGAATTCGAAGCCTTGCTCCTGCCCTATGTTTTCTATAGAGTTTCTACGCACTATTCTTTGAGGGAAATGAGAGAAAATGAAGGGAAAAGGTCGTTCTACCCCTTTAACTCCCTCCTACACGAACCCAAAACGACGGGGTTTAAGCTTTAAAAGGGGTGGAAAATTACAGAAGTACCCTGGAAATTAAAAACTGAAATCTGGTCGATAGGGACCAATGAATCTCAAAAAAGGTCGTTGGCCGAAACAACGACCCGTTGGAAGAAACCGTTGGCCTGGGTTCAGAAACTGAGCTCACTGGAATGACCCACGATTTGGTACAATGTTCAATTGGAAGGAACGACGGATCTTTGATACCTCCCACTAGAACAGGTAGGAAAATTGGGCCTTAAGGCGACGAGTCAATACAATGACTCATTGGTAGGAACCACGAGCCATTGATTCCTCTCATTGTCTCAGGGAAGGATCTGGAATCCTCTGAACTTGGGATCCAATGGGTGACAAGACGGCTCATTGTTACAACCAACAGGTCGTCCTATGTCTCATTGTTTCTTCTCGAACAAAAGCTATTGAGCTGACGACGACTCAGATAACGGCTCGTTGGAGCTTACCACGATCTGTTGTCTGGGTCGTTCTGCAATAAAATCTTCATGGTTTCTCCTAATTTTTCTTGCAACGTCTGAGTGTGGTCTAGAAAAGTTTCGGGGTGTTACAATATCTCACTCTTGGGATCATTCATCCTCGAATGAAGACTAAAACTAAGAAAAGAGCCGAAATCCTCAAACTAAGGCTGTGAACTGATTTCTGAAGGAATAACTGACTCCAAACTGACTTAACCTCGCTAACAGAGGTGATGCAACTAGGATACACATAGAAAATCTGAATAAAGCTGATAAGTACGGAACTGAATAAAGTACTAGAGGAATTTAGTACCTGATACCAGAATGGAATTGGAAGGGAACAAATGTGGGTATCTAGCCATTATATCTGCTTCGGCTTCCCACATAGCTCCTTCTACATGTTGATTCCTCCACAAGACTTTGACTAAAGCTACCTCCTTGTTCCTCAGCTTGCGAACCTGAAGGTCAAGGATCTGGACTAGGACCTCTTCGTAAGAGAGACTATCCCTTATTTCTACACTGTCTAATGGAACAACTGAAGTTGGATCTCCGATGCACTTCTTCAAAAGTGACACATGGAATACACGATGTACGGATGCCAACTCTGAAAGTAACTCTAGCTCATAAGCTACCTTGCCAATTTGTCTCAAAATTCTGTAGGGTCCCACATATTTAGGACTGAGCTTTCCCTTCTTCCCAAATCTCATCACCCCTTTCATGGGGGAAATTTTCAGATAGACCCAGTCGTCCACAGTAAACTCCAATTCTCTTCTCCTCACATCAGCATAAGATTTCTAATGGCTCTGAGCTGTTTTCAACCTTTCCCTGATGAGTTGTACCTTCTGCATAGCTTCATGAATCGAGTCTGGCCCGATTATAGCAACTTCACCCACTTCAAACCACCAGATAAGAGATCTGCAGCTCCTACCATACAATGCCTCAAACGGGGCCATCTGGATACTGGAGTGGTAGTTGTTGTTATACGCAAACTCGATAAAAGGCAAGTGGTCATCCCAACTGCCCTTGAAATCAATCGCACACGCTCTAAACATATCTTCTAGGGTATGAATAGTCCGCTCAGCTTGCCCATCTGTCTGCGGGTGAAAAGTTGTGTTGAGCTTGACCTGGGTGCCCAGTCCCTTCTAAAAAGACCTCCAGAAATGTGAGGTGAACTGAGTATCCCTGTCTGAAATGATGGATAATGACACCCCATGAAGTCTGACCAACTCTCGGATATAAAGCTTAGCACAGTCCTCGGCTGAATCCGTCGTTTTAACTGGGAGGAAATATGCTGACTTAGTCATCTGATCCACTACTACCCAAATGGAGTCATGTTACCGAAGTGTTCGAGGTAGACCTGTAAACAAGTCCATATTCACTTCTTCCCACTTCAATGTGGGAATTCTAATATCTTGGATCATACCTCCCGGTCTCTGGTGCTCTACCTTGACTTGCTGGCAATTTGGGCACTTAGCTACGAATTCACCGATGTCTCTCTTCATGTCATTCCACCAGTAAATATCCCGCAAGTCGTGGTACATTTTGGTAGCACCAGGGTGAATGGAGTACCTCGAGCTGTGTGCTTCAGCCAGTATCTGCTTCCTTAACTCACCAACATCCGGTATACAGAATCTTCCCTGGTAACGGAGCACACCATCTCCCCCTTTGGAGAAAGCCTCAACCTCCTTCCTGAGAACCGCTTCTTTATGTTTAAGTAGAATGGGATCCTCGTCCTATTTGGACTTAACCTCAACCACCAAATAGGAATCTAACCTGCTTTGCATCACCACTCCACCCTCAATTGAGTCAACCAGCTGCACCTCTAATAGGGCTAGTCTGTGAACATCCTTCGCCAACTCCTTTTTGTCTTCCTCAATGTGAGCCACGCTTCCCATAGACACTCTGCTTAGGGCATCAGCCTCCATATTGGCCTTGCGCGGGTGATATAGTACGCTTATGTCATAGTTGTTTAGGAGCTCTAACCACCTTCTCTGACGAAGATTTAGGTCCTTCTGAATGAATACATACTGGAGGCTTTTATGATCGGTGAAAACATAAACGTGAACCCCGTATAGATAGTGTCTCCGTATTTTTAGCACAAACACCACGGCTGCTAACTCCAAGTTATGAGTGGGAAATTTTTTTTCATGAACTTTGAGTTGTCTAGAGGCGTAGGCTATCACCTTGCCCCGCTACATCAGAACGCAATTGAGTCCAACTCTGGAAGCGTCATAATATACCACAAATCCTTCTGATCCTTCTGGTAGGGTCAACACTAGAGCGGTAGTGAGTCGAGTATTTAATTCCTAAAAATTCTTCTCACACGCATTTGACCACTGGAATTTCACCTTCTTCTAAGTCAATCTGGTCAGAGGAGATGCTATAGAAAGAAAGCCTTCCATAAAGCATCGATAATACCCGGCTAGACCCAAGAAACTTCTAATTTAGCTTGGCGAGGTGGGTCTAGGCCAGTCTTTCATGGCTGCTATCTTCTGAGGATCAACTTGAATACCCTCACCTGAGACCACATGACCCAGGAAAGTCATGGACTTCAACCAAAATTTGCACTTACTGAACTTAGGGAATAGTTGGCGATCTCTGAGTGTCTGAAGCACTATTCTCAGGTGATTAGCATGCTCTCCCTCAGTTCTGGAGTACACCAGGATGTCGTCGATAAACACAATGATGAACATATCCAGATACTACTTGAAAACTCTGTTCCTCAGGTCCATAAAGGCTACAGGGGCATTTGTGAATCCAAAGGACATCACTACAAACTCATAGTGACCATACCGAGTTCTAAAAGCTGTTTACGGTATGTCACCCTCTCTAACTCTTAGCTGATGATACCCCGACCTGATATCTATTTTGGAGAAACAACTGGCTCTCTAAAGTTGGTCGAACAGGTCATCAATCCTGGGTAGGGGATATCTGCTATTGACTGTGACCCGATTCAACTAACGGTAATTGATTCACATTTTGAGCGAACCGTCTTTCTTTCGCACGAATAGCACTGGAGCATCCCAGGGAGAGATGATGGGTTTGATAAAACCTTTATCAAGAAGGTATTTTAGCTGCTCTTTCAACTCCTTAAGCTCAACTAGAGCTATTCTGTAAGAAGGGGTGGAGATGGGCTGAGTATCTGGAAGAAGGTCTATATTGAAGTCAATTTTCGGTTTAAGAGGGACTCCGGGAAGATTTCGGGGAACACATCTGGAAACTCTCTGAAAATCGGAACGGACTAAATGGTTGGGGTCTCAGAGTTGGAATCCTTGACCCGAACTAGATGGTAAATACATCCTTTGGAAATAAACTTCTTGGCCTTAAGGTAGGAAATAAACCTACCCTTCAGCGCTGAACTACTACCCGACCATTCTAGAGATGGTTCATTAGGAAACTGAAACCTAACAACCCTAGTCCTGTAGTTAACTTGGGCATAACTGGAGTGTAACCAATCCACGCAAAGAATGAGGTCGAAGTCGACCATGTCTAACTCTACTAGATCAGCTGGAATAACTTTATTGCAGACTGAGATTGAATAGTTTCTATACACCCGGCTGACTCTAACTGACTCGCCAACTGGGGTGGAGACTGCGAAAGGTTCTGATAATACTTCTGGACTGATATCAAACTGAACTGCAGCGTAGGGAGTCACGAATGATAGTGTGGCCCCCAGATCAAGCAGGGCATATACATCTAGATGGAAAAGACGTAACATACCTGTGACCACATCTGGTGAGTTCTCCTAATTTTGACAAGAAGACAATGCATAAAAACGATTTTGGCGCTGACCTTCATCCAAACCTGATGTGTTGGCCTGCTGAGCTGGCCGGCCTGTTAGAGCTAATGATGTGGTGGATTGTGCTCTCCCCCGTCCCACTGACAAGCAATACTTAAGCCAATGATCAAGCTGTCCACAACCAAAACAGCCCTCTCGATCCTGAAGAAACTCTCCCGGGTGATTCTTGCCTCACTAGGGCAAAATAGGTACCTGTTTTCGACACTGTAGATCTGAGACTAAGAGCTAAATGCTCCACCCCTCCGGTCCTGGCGGTACCGAAAGGTAGGGGCGCTGGCTGAGCTAAGAGTTGGAGCCCTCTGTTGTTGTTGTTACTACTGCTGCTGCTGTTGTCGGCAGTTGCTACCTCCTGACCTCTGGTGGCGATGATCTGACTGGCCAGTCCTAGCTCGCGTATTCTTTCTTTCCATGTCCCTTAGTTTTTCAGTCTCGATATGTTAGGCATAAACAATCAAACTGGAAAGGTTGATATCTTTGATTAGCATCGCTGTTCTTCACTCCTTGAGGACCAGGTTTGACACCCCATTCACAAACTTCAGCATGCGAGCCCTTGGCTCAGCCACCATCTCTAAAGCATATTTGGACAACCTGGTAAACTCCAGAGCATACTCCTCCACCATTCTGTTCCCCTGCCTCAGGTTCATAAGCTCCGCTACCTTGGCCTCCCTGAGCTCCCTCGAAAAAAATCTGTCTAGAAAAGCGATGTTGAACTCCTCGACTCCACTTGTCCTGCTCCCGCTGGATGCCCCTCCTTCCACTACTCATACCAGACCTGGGCTACCCCTTTTAGCTGGTAGGTAGCCAGATCGGCACTTTCGGAGGAGCTAACACTCATTATATAGGTAATCTTCCTGATCTCATCTATGAACTCCTGGGGTCCTCCCCCACCTTGGATCCCTGATATGATGGAGGACTCATTCGGGTAAAGTCCCGTACCATAGCAGCTACCGCGGACCCGTTGTTATTAACTGGAACCACTAGTTGGTTCAACTGATTAATCACAGTTTGGGCGAGCAACTGAATGGTCGCCCTGAACTCAGCGGTTGATACAAAATCATCGTGTGGAGCCGTCGGGGCTGGTGGAGTAGTCCGCTGGGCATTTCTAGCCCTCCTTTCGTTTCTGCGTCGTGGAGGCATATTTTACTGAAACAAAATAGAGCACGACTTAGGAGAATGAATTTTGAAACTGAATTTCAATGCACGATAAGGAGTATGAAATAAAGGGAAATGTCCCAATGACATCTCATAACCTCCCCGTCATAAGTGTGGCGCGCTTCACACCCATGAAGAGGACTCTACTCAATGCGGCTTTCAGAATATCGAGGATACTCTGAACCTAGTGCTTCGATACCAAGTTTGTCATACCCCGAGTTTACACCCTGGACGAAACACGGTACTTGAGGTCACAAGTGACCCAAGTCAACCCCTGGTCTATCCTACACTGGCATTCTGAGTAACATAAATACATTCAGTGGAAAATTTAAACAAGAAATATCAAAACATTTTTAGAGAAACAACTTCACAAGTCTGAAATACTAAACTGAGTCTAAAAACCTTTATGTCTGATGAGTTGCTAGGACAGGCCCCCAGCTAACTCCAAGTCTAACTGAATAATGAGAATAACTGAAGGAAAGTAAACATCGTCCTCGAAATATGAGGACTCACCACTGATACAGCTGATATCGCCTGCAGAAAACCTACTAGTGGTGCTGAGTCTGAGAACCTGCGCTTGTATCATAACATGATACAGCAAAGAAGGTATGCGTCAGTACTTTGAATGTACTGAGTAAGTGAGAGTAACATAATGCAATGAAATAAAAAAAATAAAGAAATGCTGAACTGGAAAGCATGCATTAACCAACAAAATCTACTGAACTGAAATAACTGAAACACTGGGGTGGTCAAGAAGACCCTATCTGATGGCCAATTAGGCCAATATATACTGTAACCTACACTGGCAATGTAGTTCTGGGAACCTGGAAGCGCTGGAACCCCAATCCGCTCGATGCTAAGTCCTGCTCCCGTTGGAATATCTAAACTAAATACTAAGTTGATAGCTCGAAACTGGGGTCCAGGTCTAGTCAGGGATATATAACTGAAAGTAACCTGAGGGTCTTATCGGACCAGATTCTGAAACTAGGTTCTAGAATGGTCAGAGCTTCTTATCTAGAAGCGTCGTAACCGTCCAAGAACAAATTGTAATCGGACTGGGGTCCTTAGGCTAGTTAGAGTTGTCTGTCTAAGTGTCATGATCGCTTTGTTGACCAATAAACTGAGTTCTGGATCTTATTCTAATAACTGGGAGGTGATACTTACACCTCGAGAATTTCTGTAGTCAAACTGATCAGTTGACATTATTTTGGTCAACTCGGAGGTTGCTAAATATCAGACTGAGACTAGGCTGACATTTCTGAGTATATGAACTTTCTGACTGAAAATTTTCTAGCATACGTTTGACTGAGTTTCTAACACATACAACTATTATAGAAACCCCTAACTCTGAAAGATTCAAGAAATTTTGAGAATTCAATACTTATGCAGGATTCC
The DNA here is from genome assembly GCA_035772735.1 of Datura wrightii. Lineage (NCBI taxonomy): Eukaryota > Viridiplantae > Streptophyta > Magnoliopsida > Solanales > Solanaceae > Datura > Datura wrightii. The sequence goes on along the minus strand of JASDFA010000029.1, from coordinate 7,677,019 downwards.
AGTTTCTATTTTCAAGAGTTAGGGCTAAAATTCACATCCAACGAAAAAAACATCATTTTAGTTACAAATTGGTGGAAAACATCAAAAATTAGCATAGAATAATATTCCTCAAGAAATAAACAAGGTCTGATAGCAATATCTTTACAATCAAAAATTTAGGGCTAGAACTGATAGTGAACTAAGGAAGGGTTTTAGGCGACACAAGAGAAGAACAATCCCCTTGTTGAATTCCAACATACCTATAGAAGAAATTCTGGAAGAAATCCCTAAGAAAATCTGAGAAGAAATTCGAACCCTTGCTCCTGCCCTGCGTTTTCTATAGAGTTTCTACGCACTTTTCTTTGAGGGAAATGAGAGAAAATGAACGGAAAAGGTCATTCCACCCCTTTAACTCCCTCCTACACGAACCCAAAACGACGGGGTTTAAGCATTAAAAGGGGTGGAAAATTACAAAAGTACCATGGGAATTAAAAACTGAAATCTAGTCGATAGGGACCAATGAATCTCAGAACGGGTCGTTGGTTGAAACAACGGCCCGTTGGAACCAACCATTGGTCCTAGGTTCAGAAACTGAGCTCACTGAAATAACCCACGATTTGGCACAACAGTCAGTTGGAAGGAACAACGGGTCGTTGATACCTCCCGTTAGAACAGGTAGGAAAACTGGGCCTTGAGGCGACGAGTCAATACAACAACTCGTTGGTAGGAACCACGAGTCGTTGATTCCTATCGTTGTCTCAAGGAAGGATCTGGAATCCTTTGAACTTGGGATCCAATGGGCGACAGACGGCTCATTGTTAGAACCAACAGGGCGTCCTATGTCTCGTTGTTTCTCCTCGAACAAAAGTTGCTGAGTTGACAACGACTCAGACAACGGACCATTGGAGCTTACCACAATCCATTGTCTTGGTCGTTCTGCAATAAAATTTTCCTGGTTTTCTCTTGATTTTTCTTACAAGGTCTGAGTTTGGTCTAGGAAAGTTTTGGGGTGTTACAGTTATAAAGGGTATTCAAGTTCCATGAATGAGTACTTGATGTGCTGTGAGTTTACAACACTTTTTTTATGCTTAAAACTAAGAAAATAGCATGGATTTAGGTATTTTTTATGGATATAAGGAAATTTTACTTTGATTTCATTGAAAATAAGTGGTGGAGAAAAGATGTGCAAAAGAAGCCTTAAAATGCAGAAAATCAGCTAAAGTACCAGTCTCAGTATGAGTTGTGCCTTGATTGTACGAGTCGTACTAAGAACCGTAATGAAAGTCGGAAGGCTGAATCGGGAAGAAGGCAACTTAAGACTCTCAGTACGAGCCGTACCACGGTGGTACGAGCCATAACTAGAGTCGTGAAAATATTCAGAAGAAATTGCATAAAGGCAGACTCCTGGTACGAATGGATCACGAACCGTGGCACCATTGTACGAATCGTACCAGGAGCTGTGGTGAACTTCAGAAGATTTTTAGTACTTGGAAGAACTTCATACACTATAGACAGTACGAGTCATGGCATGAAGTTATGAATCATACCACAACACTCGTAAAGAATTTCAGAAGATGTCAAAGTTCTCAAGGACAAACCATGGAAGCAATGTACGATATGTAGGATAAAGGTACTAGTCGTACCAGCATGCCAACACTTAGTCAAATTTGCAGCAGCCAAGAACTTATAAAAAGCAGGTACGACCCATAAAATCCTTCTACGGATCGCAGGACAAATCATGGCACAATCAGCACCAGATATGGAAAACTACCTATTAGCTTAGGAAAAGGTTTCTAATGTCTGTATAAATATCCTTTATGTTTTATTTTAGTCAGAGAGAGACAGAATTGAGTTAGTTGACATGTGAATAGTTATTTTTTTGAATATTTATCAAGTGTTGAGGAGCAATTCTTGGGATCAAATTCTTGATTTCTCACATTGTTTTTGAGGTTGTTCTTAGATAATCAAATTTGATTTCCTTCCAATTGTCACTGTAAGTATTTAATTATGTGTTTGTCCATAAATGTAAATTACAATCTTACAACCATGAGAGGCTAAAAGCTCCTTAACTAGGGGTTGTGGGAACCATAGCGGATGAACAAATTAGGATTACACAAAAGTGATTCAAACCCAATGAGAAAAGCTTGTATTGTATTCTCTTCATGTTTAAACATTTTTTAATGGTGTACAACGTTGGGACTTGTCCAAACTCTTTACTTGCTTGAGTCTAGAGATGTAGGGATTAGGAAAAGAGAATTATAACAAAGCCTTAATCTTTACGATCATTGTATTAACTTGAGCTATGGTCAAAGGATAGTTAAATTTGGAATATGTTGATAATGGTTAGTTTGAAATCGCTCATGATACCTGACCCGTTGATTAAGTATAATCATTCAATAGGAACGACCCAGTAGTCTGGATGAACCCTAGTTATCAATTCTACAAGTAAGTATTGGGATTGATTTGTGTATACCCGAAGTAGTTATGAACCCATGGGGAACACTTACCCTAGTTGTTTTCAAATCTTGACTTAAATCACAATTATAATCTTTGCTTTAACATTATTTTTTTTAAACCCCCAATTTGGAGATAACTCACTAATAAGTTTACTTACCGGCATTAGTTTAGATCTTCCATATTCTCTGTTGGTTTGACCCCAACCTCTTAGTTGGGTTCTTTATTGGCAACAACTGCTACATACTTTGTCAGGAAGTGTGAGTTTGAGTGTTATCACTATACCTTATTTTTCAAAGTTTCTAAGGATTTGATTTCCATCATAGCAGTCTATGTGTATGACATCTTGATCACAAGGAATAATGCCATCAAAATCAAACAGATTACGGATTTTCTACATCAAGAATTCAAGGTCAAGAACTTGGAAAAGATACATTACTGGGTATGGAAATACCAAGGGAAAGGCAAAGGATTTATCATAAGTCAAAGGAAATTTACCTTGGATCTCTCGAAGGAGTTTCCCTATTTCGAACCAGAAGTGTCGTCTCCTCTAAATCCTTACTTAAAACTCACTGCAGATGATGGCTTGCTACTTTCGAATCCAACCACCTATCAGCAACTGGTAGGCAAATTAAATTTCTTAACCCACACTAGACTAGATCTTTCTTTTGCAATGTTAACCTTAAGTCAATACATACAGCACCCTAGAGAACCTTATCTGTTTCCTGCCCTCTGAGTCCTCACATACCTACGCATAGATCCAAGCCAATACATTTTTCTCTCTTCCCATTCCTTATTTGATCTACTTGCCTTCTGTGATATTGATTGGTCTTCGTGTCGGGACTCTCGCTGATTGATTAATGGCTTCTTTATCACCCTTGGTGTTGCTCCCACATCTTAGAAGTCAAAGAAATAGAAATTAGTGTCTCTTTCCTTTGCTGAGGCCGAATACAAATCCATGCGGCAGGTCACTGCGGAAATTACCTGGTTAGTATGACTTCTTGAAGATCTCTCAACACCACCGACTTTGCCCATCACTGTCCACTCGATATTCAAGTCGCCATCAACATTGTGAAAAATCTAGTCTTTCACGAGCGAACGAAAGACGTGAAATTAGACTATCATTTTGTGCAATAACAGTTCGCCTCTGGTTTGATAACTCTATCCATTGTTCCCTCAAGATTACAGCTTGCAGATTTGTTCACTAAACCCCTCTCTGGGGATTCTCATCGACAGCTGCTCACCAAATTGGGGTTGTCTCTACACCATTCAATTTGATAGGGGATATTGACGAACATTCATCCTCCTTAAATGTTCATCAACCCAGCAACAGAATGGGGAAGACGATTGCAAAAATGAATGAGGACGAGAAGGTCAAGAAAGAGAAAGGGCTTTTATACAAGAAGAATAAAACATCGAATATAAACAATTCTGGTTTAATCTTATCTTTGGATAAAGTGGACACAAATTGAGAAGATTGAATATGGCCCTCTGATTTATGGAACACAACAGAAGGAATGAACACAATTAGAACCTTTCTCACGTGCCAACCACATGAAGGAATAAAAATTGGTTATAATTTGGTTACACCCTGTACAAATGAGAATAGGACAAGTACATAGGATAATTAGCTTTTATTATTTTATCTACAAATACATGAATATATATATATATATATATATATATATATATTCCTATATTTATCTTTCTATCATAAAGTTGTAAAGTGATTTGTCTCTGGGAGAAAGACCCTCTAGGTTACATGATTACAAAGCAACCTTGGTTGGGTGGTGGCAAAATCGATCCTAGTCGCGTTGGAGATGTGACCCCAAAAATTTTTCGAGCTGTAATAAGCATAATCAATATCTCTGCTATTTTGACTTATCCATGTGTCGTAATTTGTTTCATCGCTTTTACAAATGCAATTTTCCCCCATACAATACATCTATGAAGGTTAAATTCAATACGCGAAAACTCATAAAAGTGGCGGTTAAAATAAACTCATAGAAACAATAAGATTAAAATTTCTTATTAGGTAATTGTAATTATGTATCTCTTCATACTAAATCGATTTTAATACAAACATTCAAATTGAAACATAGTTAATTCTTGAGCAAAAAGTGAAAAACACACACCTAAAGTATTATAATATTTAAAATTTTATAATTAAATTATCATATGTATGAGTTTCTTACCTGACCTATCTCTAAATATTTAGAGAAATATACTTAAACTATCAATTGCGTATTTTCTATTTAATATTTGAGATATGTTTTAATAAATATTTAATAATCAAAATCAAAAAAATCATAATATTTTACATTAGTCTTTTGCCCGGAACATAGTTACCTACACAGGTAACAGTTATCTGGTGAGAGACAGTAGTTGTTCGGGGAGTGATGAGATTTACCTATAAATGTATGAGCACTCCCCTCCTCCCAACTCATCTTCATTAGGTATCCGCCTTAAGAACCCGGCCGCCGAACGCCGGCCTTCATTGGCCCTTTTTTTTGTTTTACTTTTTCTCTAAAGTTCTTGTCCTAGCTGAAGTTCCGCAGACAGCAAAAATGGAAAATCAGGAAGAGGCATATTTCACATTTGTGTGTGAATCTGACAACCCTTTTTATCAGAAAGCTGTTTTTGCTTCTGTTTTTTTTACTGGGGGTGTGTCTGTTAGATTCACGCACAAACTCGTAATATGTCCTTTCGAATCTCGGCGATTTGATATCTACCTATTTCACTAATTGGTTGACTCTTCCCAGTAGAAAAGGGGGTGTAATAGATTTCTTATGATTGGAGGTGTGACTCTAACCTCTTTTCCCATCTGGGTTACTGCATATGTTTCCGTGCTCTTTACTGATTTGATTAAATCTATTATGATTGGAGGTGTGACTCTAACCTCTTCTCCCATCTGGGTTACTGCATATGTTTCCGTGTTCTTTACTGATTTGATTGATTCTTTGTTGAAAAATCAGTGTGTTTTCATTTAGAGAAGGCCATATACCCTTGCATTAGCCACGAAGCTCTTCGGAAATGGTAAGCCTCTTTTACTGAAATGCTTCAAAATCTGCAGCTTCTCTTTTGAATTTTCTCTGTCATGGGCAAATGGACTCTGTTTTTAGATTAGAAATTCATGATTCCTTTATTTTTTAAATCTATTTTGTGGCCTGATTTCTTGCATATGAACCAGCAGTTAATGTATTGGGTGCAGAGGATGAACTTTTTGAACCTTTCTTTTGTATTTTTCTTATGGATCTGAATGAATATAAAGGATTCATATAGGTGATCAAAGTAATTTTCAATGTTAGATTTCACTTGTATTAGTTCATGGTCCCCTAAGGTAATTCCGGTGAACAGTTTGAGAGTAGCACACTTCCAATAAACTGAAGATGGTAACAATTATACCATTAATATATGAGGTTCATTACTTTCAACTAAAATAAGAGGGAAAATAAAGGGAATACCAAATTAAAAATGAACACTGATCTTTCCCTTCTCCCACGATATAAACATCTCCCGTTTGGTACAAAGAGTTAACTAATATTTGAACAGGTTTGAAAATCACGGAACAGATATAATAACACCTTCATTATTGAATGGAAGAAGCAGGAGGTAGAATGCCAACGGTATCAACTGCCCAATGGATAAGAATAGATGGTAAATTCATAATCTATGAGCAGATATATGAGGCATTTGACATGCATTTTTGGTTAACAATATCAAAGTCTCATCTCAAAACTCTAATTTTATTTTTCTTACTGAATTAATGTTCCTTGCTCCAAATACTTCATCGTTTCCTTTCATTTTAATTATAATGTAAACGTGATACTATTTGCCATCTATATTTTCTCTAGTTCTCAATAGATGAGTAAGTTGGCCTCAGAATAAACGAGGAGATTTGCCATAGATTGATGCTAAACCAATTGAGACCTTTGCTTATTTTAAAACTAAGATGATGTGGGGATATGTTTCCATTTCCCTTTATAAGTCTGTAATTTGAGAGGTCACGTGTTAAATTGTAATAAGTCCATGCATTCATTATTTAATCCATCTTTAGTTTAGTGGGTAAAGTTCTATTTCCGAATACAAAGAGTCATGCTCTTCTCTATGACTTCCATTCCTTTTATTTACATGGGGCTTAACTAACTGGATGTTTTACAAATACAGTAAGATTGATGTTAATGGTTCCAAGCTAGTTGAAGTGAAACACGCATAACTTCCCAATGAGAATTCAATCCCTTGTTGTAGAGCTGCACAGTCAAGTAAACAATCCCCTTAAATATGTCAAGGGGTGGTTGTGGAAATTACAACTTCAAATTTCACAAATTTTAGAGAAAATGCTTTTTGGGAAAAATGGTCAATTTTGGTGTTAGCAGTTTCATAGACTTAGTAAGACCAGGAAAGGTTTAATGAGGTAAACGTCACATTGTATGCTTCAGTATCTTTATCTCTTCTTTTTGGTCATTATACATGGCATCACTGCCTGAATTATGAAAAACACAATTGGGATAGTTGTTTGCTTATCTGCATCTGGTTTTTACTATAAAGCATAAGACTACCTTAGTACCTTCTGAATGTTAACTATTAGGTGTACTCACGTCTTATGAACTGATTTCAGGATTATTTTACAGTTCTTTACACTTTGGAAGCAATTGTATCCAAGAATAAGACTAAAAGGATCAATGTTTGGTGAATAACTCTAAAAAGTTCAATATTAGGCTATATTAAATTAAGTCATCAATGAGTATGCATTCCCTATGGGAGTGAGTGCCTGATGTGGTGAAATAATAAGTGGGATATGCTATCATGATGTTAGCTGGTTCCTTCTTCAAGTCGAACATATTTCACTTTTATTTTTTGAAGCAACACACCAGTTGTGACACTTGGTAGTTATTCATGTTTCTTTTGTCTATTTAAGAAAACTTTAAGTTTGCAGGGTTCTTTATACCTATTCTATGACACTCATGGACACAGGTTGGGATGTCTCAATTTGGTCTGAAATATAATGTAAGGGGAAAAATGAAAGAAAACAGATATATTATGTACTTGAGGTATTAGAAGAGAAAACAATTGCCCTTACATTCCACTTAATTCCTCTTAGCTCCCATTGGCCCTATATGCTTAACATGCATTTGATCCTTTGTTCGTAATAGGTGAAGACACTGTTATGAAAATGAATTTTCATATCCGGTATGAAATTGTATCAAGTGGATAGTTGATCATTACCATTAGAAATATGTGCAGTATATGCTTACTGCTCCGCACTTGGGAGCTCAAAAATAAATGGTTGGGGAAACATTGATGATCCAATCAGGTATACTTACTAGCATTGAAAAAAAAAAAGAATTGATTTTGTAAATTAGATTCTGCTCATCTGCATACTGTATTAACTACTATCTTTTTTCTGAGGCCAAAATTTTTTCAATTTAGCAAATTACTGAATGTAGTTGCAACATTCTTAACAAACCCTTTGCTGTTGGTTTTCTCCTCTGCGGGAAGGTCTACTCCTACCGGTACTACCCAAGGATGATGCTTGCAATACGTTCCATTCTGTTCGAAAGCCCTGTAGAGTTCATGGAAAAGCTTAAGCATGAAATTATCATCCATTTGCTTCCTGTAGTTCAGAAGAATGTAGTGAGCCCTTGTCCTAAAGTGTCCCTCTACAAAATCTTGAAAGTTCATGGGGGGTGCCATCAGCATATAAAGCATGCCCTTGCATGTCAAGGTAAAGGCTTTCTTGTATTTGAGCCATACTGAGTTGTGGGAGACTTGCAAACCTTCTCCACCACTAGGATTTAAGAGGTTGTTACTCAGGATTGAAGTTTGAATAGCTGTGAGCACTTGCAATATGTTAGACTTCTGTGGATTCCATTTGCCTTGAGCACGGCAGTACCAGTTAGTCACAGAGCTTCCATATTCCAAGAGGCTAAGGGAAACCTTGCCCTTGGGGTTCAAATATGGGTTCGAGTCAAGATCATAAGAATGGTAGGGGTTCAAATATGGGTTCGAGTCAAGATCATAAGAATGGTAGTGAAGCCTTGGAGGACAATTGGGGTAGTTTCTTGGGAAAAGTACGTCGAAGAAGAAGAGGCCATGGGCATAAGGCGTGTGGGGAGGACCAATTACTACCGTCCTCATAAGATCAATTCTCTTCTCATAAGACTTGACAAAAATGGAACTCGGAAGATTGTTCTCCAATAAAAGCCTTTCTTTTTCAATCCTTTGGCGAAAGGCAGTTCCCGATGCCATGTTCTTGGAATTTCTGCCATACTTTAAGTAGTAGTGATCATACGGAGGATAGAAAAGTATGTCAAATTTCCTGATCTGCTTAAACCTTTGCTCTACTTCGTCTATAATCTCTTCTATTTCCCCACAAGTCTTGTTTGCCTCATCCATTTATTTTCTTTCTGGTGTTTCTTATTATGCAGCGTAGTTGAAAGCAACTTTTTTCCTGGTATATGTTCTCTAGAAAAACAAGAAAAATCCTATTTAATTTGTTTAGTTGCGAACTCCCAACCAATTACTGTGTTGGAAGGAATTATTTTTCTACTATAATTCTAACAATTGCACCAAGTTTTTTGAGTTATAGTGGGACTGTGGGAGTAAAATTTTTATAATTTGAGGCTCTAGTTATAAGGATTCTTCTCCCCTCTCTTTCCTTCTTCTTATATGGGGAAATAACTTTAACTATAAGTAAGAGACATAAACAAGCCAAATTCCCAATTAAATCAGGAAGAAAAAATGATCGACGTTTAAGTTGCAATTATTTGAATTAAACCAAAGCCTTCAATAAAGTATTTCAAAGAATACCTATTTGTAGAATAAATCCCTAAAACTGGAAAAAGGAAAGGAAAAAGGGAAGTAAAAGGTTGTTTGTAGAAGGGAGACGAGAAATCCTATTTTGGCTTTGCAAGAAACTTTTAGGAACAAAAGATTAGGTGGGACGACAGCCAATTTTTGAGCTGAGCTATCATTTTAAATAAAATTAAAAGATAATCACTTTTTAGATCAAAAATAATATCTGAACAAATTCTTCTATTTGCAAGTTGAAACATCGTGATTGTGTGCTCGAATTCAGAAAAAAGTATCATGGATAGAATAGTGTACAAAGAATTAGCTCAACCATTGTATCTAATTTGAATCGAGGACAATGCGAGTTCAAATTCTATGATTAGTCCTTAAGTTTAAACAAGTCTTGTTATAAAAAAAATTTCTTCAAAATGGAAAAGGGATAAATATATCCTGAACTATTCAAAATGAGATAGTTTTACCCTCCGTTATATTTTTGGCTCAAAATACAATCGTCACTATGTTTTTAGCTCAAACATAATCTCAACTAGCAAAATCGCTTTAAAATATCCTACTCTAAAACAAAAAAAAATAATAATTTAATTTTACTTTTAAACTATTTAAAATAAGATAATTATTTTCCTTCATTTAAAGTTTGAAACAAATGACTTAATTGTAAAGATGTCAACATCTTATGATGAAATTCACTTGTAAAAACTTTTAAACTCCAAACATACTATACTGAATTCTTTTCATGTGATATGTAAGGGAATTTTGTCCAAATAATTTTAATTGAATGATTTGAGATAATGGCTAAAGTTTAATTCGTGATCTAAAAAGTGACTATTTGTCAAAATCTCTTCTAGAAAGAAAAGCTCCACCCTTGACATAAATATATCATTATGATAATAATTAGCATTTGTATACTCAAAAATAAATTAATAAATTATAGACTTAAAAATATTGACATAATTTAGCCAACTAAATAAAAATACTGCTATATAATAGAAATTTATATAACAATAAATATTTTTTATTCCTTATTTGTAAGTTAAAATAGATTTAACTTGGCCAAGCAGGTAAGTGTTTTCACTCTCTCCACTCTTCTGTCTCTCTCTCTCTCAGTCTCTCTCTTCTCTCTTTTTCTTTTATTTATTTTTGTGCGAATCTAAATGCAAACAAATGTATATCAAGTTATCAATGTATACATGAATCAAATATTTATAACATATTTTTTATATTATATTAAATTCATATTTTTTTAATATGAATGTGTGTGTGCGCGTGTGTATTGAATGTATCAAAATTTTCATTATATTTATGTATACATAAACCACATGTATATCACAAAATTACCGATATTAAATTGAATGTATACATATACTTATTACTTACTTCACCGTCTTTTTCTTTTATTATTTATTGAAAAGAAAATAAACCACATGTATATCACAAAATTGTCTACATCAAATTGAATGTATACATATATTTTTATAATATATATATATATATATATATATATATATATATATATATATATCTAAAATTACTTTCTCAATACTTTCTCTTTTGAGAATTTCGCTCAATTAATGATGGATAACAGAGTTAGAAACAATTTATTTTCCCTAGTCTTGAATTTGCTCAATCTTCAAAGTTTTTTCTCTTCGACTTGGATACAGGGATAATTTTGTAGGTGTAGAATTTTGAAAATTATAGTCATTACCCCGATATTTGACAAGTTTGTTTGAATAATGGTCTTACCCATTGAATTAAAAATTAAAAAGCACAAAATTTTTTAAGAAAAATCTAACCGCAAGATAAAGAATCCTAAAATTCAATTTTTTGGGGAGAAAAAGGAGCACACAATGAACATATAAATATACAATAAAATTCTATTTACTTTATTTGGAGATTCATTGTTGTAATATAATTTAACAGAATAAAATTAGGGGAAGAAAATAGACAAATAAGAAATTCCAATGAAAAAAAATGCATATGAAATATAAAAAATTAAGAATAATTATGTAATAAAGTTTCTATTTTTACTCAAATTTTTCGGTTATTAAATATCACTTTCAGTAGCTCAATAAATATAAAAAAGTTATTATATATCAACTAACAAAAAATAGGTTATGCTATATTAATTTAAAGTAAGTTAGCATATTGTGTCAATTTTTTTATTTTTTTTTGAATTTCAGAGTTGGACTTGCAAACAAGGTCACATACAATCACTTGGGCTTGGACAGCGCCGGTGCTCAGCTTCTTAGGGCAAGTGCACAAATAACCAATTTGAAGATTCTTATTTAAGTTCTAACCGAAGTTTACAAATTTTTACAGCTTTAAAATTTACTTCAGACAAAAGGACATGAAGATTAAAAAAATCTACAACTAAATATGAAGTTACACTTGTCAAAATCTAACTTCAGTTAAAATGATTAAAGTTTGGCAGATTTCTTATGGGAGCAAATTTAAGATATTTTGTCTATCTTACAAAATTAATATCAAATTATTCAGTATATTTGAGGGAAAAAATATCAGATGGCCAGTTTTGGGACCACTTATAATTATTAATAATATTTAGCCATCATCTAAAATATAATTCATGAGAAATAATCATTTTTTAAGAAGAAAATGACATCTGAACAAAATTAATCTTATTTAAAATATGGAACAACTTCAACATATGGTGTTGGGAGTTTGAAGCTTTAACAAGTTTCTATAGTTTCAGATTCAATTCAAACACTAGAAATAATCTCTGGAGTTTTATATTTTGGCAGTTCAAACCCCAGCACTATTTTTTGAAATTTAAACCGACATAAGTTCAAAATTTTAGAAATTGTTCATGCAGTTTGAACTTATAAAGTACAAATTTCAAGAATTTTTGATGGAATTTGTAATAGGTATCATGAGTGAAATAACTATGAGTGGGAGGATTATTTTACTGGTAGTACCCTCTTCAAACTCCCAAATACTTTGATGGTGTTCAAACTTCAACACAAATTCCTAAATTTTGAATTGATAAATCTTCGTTTAAATTCCAGTAAATTTTCTTGGAGGTTTTTCGCATTTAATTTGATTTTTGCGTTAATTTGATTTGATTTCGACATAATGGTTAAATATTAATTATGAGAAGTGGCTATTTGCCAAATTTTCACAAAAAATGCCTTTGGTGGTCGACTTGAAAACTAGCGAGGTCGGATTGGCCCACAATATAGAACAAACCAGCCCTGAAAAACAAAGCCCATACTTTTAGCCCAAAAGACAAAAGATTTGCATCATATTGCGTATTTTGAGTCCACTCCAATTCTATTTCAATCAGCCATGTTTGCTAAATTTCACCTTTAAAATGGGGAGAAAATTTGATTGACTTCAAATGGAGCCATTTCTGCAAATACTGGAGGAAAATAAAAGCGTCCTTTTTAAAATTAAAAAAAGAAACTATTTTTATAAGGAGAAAAACTAATTCGCTGAGCTAGAGAAATTTTTTTAGAAAAGGTTATAAAGTTTTTGTTCAAATGTGCCATACATAAAGATACATTAAAATTGGTGAAAATCATTCTTATGTTGAGCAGGGCCCAAACACTTGCCTTGGGCTGGCTCTAGGTTTCTCATTAAAAAAAAGATCTTGAAGGGATGGTCTTGAATTTTTTATTCCGGCCCGCTTGTCCTATGGGACAAACATCAAATATAACAATTTTTTATTTTTGACTTTGAAAGTTTACCTATGAGCAAGCAAAGTGAAAAACTTTGGGAAAAGTATGTCAAAATAGATCAAAAACTAAACTAATTACATAAAAATGGACCAGTTTTATACTAACTACCCGTAATATCTAGTCGGTACAAAATAATTACACTTCGTGCCCCAATATGAGTTTAAGGATTTTTCGCGCATAAGATACCATGACAGTATATAAATATACTGTGATGATATCATGATGTATACCATAGCAGTATATGAATATATTGTGATGGTATCATGCATGATTAAGGAGTGTATTCCTGAAGGACCGCTCATTCCTCAGTGATACCATGACAGTATATGAATATACTATGATGATATGTCCCTGAGATTTGATAAAAGAAAGGTGCATTAGCGGTTAATACGTTGTAATTGGATAAGTTATTAGGAATATTACGGAACGAAAGACCAAGGAAAGAAAGAAGAATACACCAAAAGGATTGAAGAGTCTTGCATGCTAATCCTAAAAGACTGTTCATTCCTCAGTGGTACAATGACAGTATATGAATATACTATATTGGTATCGTGAACAATTATAAGATGGAGTATTTTCGATAATTAATTAACGGGTATAAAAACAAAGGGGTAAAATCGTGTAAATATTTTGCTTCAATGAGGCAATTATATAAGTTTCTCAAAAATTTAAAACCACCAATTTTCAAAATTATTATATATAATTTTCTGCCATGGATCGCACAACTTGAATGAGATCGGTTGATTAGTCAGGCCGGCCCTGATCCGGCCACCAAAAGACCACTTATAATCAAAAACATTTTTTCTAAGATGTGAACATCTAACCTTGCATGTACATATAATTGGCAAAGTGAGAGACATCGGGTGTTATGTCAAATAATAATGTCAAATAACAAGAACAACAAGAGTCAAGTTAGTTAGTTAGTTATATTGTAATATCAATTTTAAGTTGTTATGGAGAGTAGGAATGATAATGAATCAGAGCAAAATGAGTTTAAGACTGTGCAAGACTGATGCACGGTGAGTTTAATAAAAAATTTCAAAAGTTGTTATGGAGAGTAGGAATGAAAATGAATCGGAGCAAAGTGGTTTGCAAGGCTGAAGCACGGTGAGTTTAATAAAAATTTTCAAAAATTGATGTGGGGCAGAGTAAATTTATGAGGATTGAAACCAAAAAAAATTTCAAAAAAATTAAATTCTTAATACTAAACTTTCTTAGACGCTATAACAGCATTAAAATTAGATCTAAATTATTTTCATGTTGTGATTAGTTCTAAAAATTAGTGTAATAAGTAATCACCACATTTCTATTGTACAGACGCAAATGATTGAATAGTTAAATTGATAGGAGACTGGTAAAAAGAATGTAACATTAACTTGAATTGGGACAAACGAATTTTGTATTATCTATGATACTTACCTTGAGCTTTTAGGCTGCAATTAGTGAAACTTTTTATAAGATATAATCTGTACTTGAAAATTTACACACAGAAATAAGCAAAAAGACAAGTTCTGACCTTACAAAAAATATTTTAGTGGTAAGATAGTTGTGAAAAATTTTCGTAAAAGAAAAATATTATGCCAAAAAAAAGAGAGGAAATTATGCAAATCAAGGCAAAACAAATTAAAAATATCAAAATTAGACTGTGTGACGAATTAATTTTAGTCCTTTGCGGATTTACCTGGCAATTGCCTCGGCCCCCCTTGCCCTGTTTGCCATATCAAATAAAAGGTGATATTCAACGTCGGTGTAATTGGATAAAGGCGGTGGTAATTCTAGTTTCTACCAACCCCGTTGATGACCAAATAGTGGACTACAATGGCCAACCGACACAACAGAACTCAATGCCCTTTTAGGAGTTGTTACGTAACGCTGGTAGTAGGGTAGTTTTTTGGCTGTTGTTTCCTAAGTAGATTGCGTACTTGTGGGGACAAAACAGTGGGGTGATATACATGTGTTAATTACTTACCTTACCGTTTGAAAAAGGTTTGAGCAGTTTAGTCTGTTAGTCGGCTATTGTGACAGTTGGTCGTTAGGACAAATTTAATCTTCTTGCTTTCCCTGTTTTCCCGAAATTGGTCGGCAAGTTTAGGATAACAATAATAAATAGTACTCCCTTCGTTCACTTTATTTATTTACTATAGTAAAAATAAATTTTTATTTTTATTTATTTAATGTTAAAAATTAAGATATAATTTATTATTTAATTTAAAAAATAAATATATAATTTATTTTTATAGTTATTTTTTAATATATTTTTAAAATATTAAATTTATTATATTCAAAATATGATATAGTAAAATTATTATTTTATTGATTCTTAAAAGATGTGTAAAATTAATACTAGACTAATAAAGATGATCCGAGGGTGTAGATAGGTTTTAACTCTGACATATGTCTAGCTTTGGATGATTAACTCAAACTTCACATTCACTTCTAATTATCCACTTTGAATTGTGTATGTTTCTTAAGAAATAATAATTGACATATTATATAATATCTATATTAATAGAGGCTTAGTCTTAAATTTCGGGGAATAATTAATTACACCCTCTATTTTAAAATAAGTAATTTTTTTTTTAATTTGGACACAGATTTAAAGAAAATTTCATTTCTAGAAAGTAAAATGTATATTTATTAACTTACTCTTCATCAATATTTTGATTAAAATGTATTCCCTCCATTTCATTTTAATTATTAGGTATATTAAAAGTAGTTGTTTCAAAGTAGTTACTAGTTCTAAAATTCAAGAGATAATTATACCATATTTCTTTCAATTCTACTCTTATTACTTAAAGTCATTCTAAAATGTGAAAAAAGTTATTAATGTATATTTCCTAGAAGTACCTATCAATTAATAGAGTTATATTAGTCAAATTGTAATCATTATTAATTCATTCTTAATGGCGTGCAAATCTTATATATCCCAACGATTAAAATGAAACAGAGGGGGTAGTTTTTTAGTAGTTTCTTTGTTATGTAAAATTCTTTTTATTTAAATAAAGATAAAATTAAAAGAACATTATTAATATCTTCTTAATTATATAAAACATCACTTATTTTGAAATAAAAAAAATTAACAATATCATTTTTTTTTTAAAAATAATATTTAATAATAAAATATGAAAAAAAATCTTAATATACTAAAAATAAAAATATATTTAAATATAGTAATGAATAAATAGAAGTGCACAGAGACATTACTTTCCAAATTTTAAAAAAATGTTTTTACTTTTAGATATATATAGTTACTTCACGTCAAAGCAAAGGTAGGTGACCAATCGGAACACGTGCCGCACATCCAATTGTTTCTTTTGCTCGTTAAAAATTAAACAAGTCTTAACATATTTTTGGTTAACAAGGCAGCGACCGAAACTTGAGCTTGAATACTTTCTACCTTATTATTGTCATGTTCGATAACTATGGGCTTCAATATTTATATATAGCTGTAGAAAATTTTATTTATCTATTTATGTATTGAAGAAAAGGTAAAAGAGAAAAAGTAATCTCTAATAACTACATAAATTTGTAATCTTTGATCTACTTATAATTAAGCATTGATGTTATTAAATAGGCTGGCAACAATGTTACATGACTATATTCGAGGTGGCTTCATGTGGAGCAGCGGGGATATATGTGTCATTCGTTAATTTTAAAATTCTTTTTGTATATATATGTATATTATATCTTGAGAATGAATACATATTTAATTGTACACTCTGAAACATAAAGCACCTCAGGATGCACTAGTTAAACGTGTAGCTTTAGCTCGCGTTCACATGTCAGGTCATTCGGCTCTATCGAATGATCCTACTTAATTAATAATACTGTCTCTATTTTAATTTGTTTGATTTTTTATTTTTTAACTCATTTTTTAAAAAAAAATTATTTCTTTTTATTTTGACAGCTATTTAATTTCAACTTTCCACATGATATATTTAAGATCATAAGATTAACTATATTTTACATATTTATAATTTAACATCACAAGATTCAAAAATCTTCTTTTATTTTCTTAAATTTCGTGCTAAATCAAAATCAAACAAATAAATTAAAATAAATAAATAGTATATTTCCTCTAGAAACACATTTAAAAAAAAAAAAAAATCAAAACAATCTTGCATGAGCATATATGGGCCATGGTACATTCGGGAGCATTAGACATTCTTCTATCGTGCTTTTAACTCTGTAATTGATAGTGATGCCTCAGCTGTCGGGTGCTATTAATGGAATCCCCAAGAAAACACATACCCAAACATGGATCTAAATTTTGATTCATTTCACTTTCATTCTGCATTATTGTTGAATTATATGGGTCGACCACCTTACTCAGGATCAGGTCCCTCTATCAGGTTACACAGAGGCAGAGACACATGTACACGAAAATACAACAGTAAGAAGAAGACACACGAAGTTTTACGTGGAAAACTTCCTTGCTCACTGGAAGTAAAAAACCACGACCTACCTCGTAGGATTTCTCAAACTCCACTACTAGATCTGAGCAACAAAAGTTACAAAACCTAGTACACAACTAAGAGGTTAACCTCCTAACCTCCCACTTGTAATACCTCTATTACAAGACTTCAATATTCTCTACTTCAGCTAAAACTCAACTGAAATACAAGGCTAACTCTAGCCAAAATGTCTACTAGCTCTAGCAGACCAAAACGAGAAAAACAACTCATGAAAAACAAGAAAATAAAACTTGTACGAAATACAAGGTTTCTGTTTTGCAGTGCACTTCTTCTCCTTCAATGGCAGCCTCTAAACTTGAGTTATTTTTCTTTGATTCTTGCTGTGAAACAAGGAAACAATGGCTGCCTTTTGAGAGAAGAATAAGCTTATTTTTTAGATCAATTTTTCTGAATGATTTCTCTTGATGGAAAGAGTTGTTGGGTTCTATCCTTTATATCTTTTCAGCTTCCTTTCATCCACATGGGTAGAAGGAGAGTGTATTGATGATACCCACTAGCCACATGGATAAAAGGAGAGAGTAGTAATGATACCCACTAGAAAGCTCTCTTTTTGGTCAAGCACATGTGACCAACTTGGCCTAGGATGCTGCTATGATTCCATGCTGTGCTGCTGTGCACTTCTGCTCTCACCAACTGACAGCCAAAAAGCAAACTTTCCAACTGTAAAGTCTTTTCCCGTCCAGCTAAAAAATGAGTCACACCAGCACAAGGGATCAGGTCCCTATGTGAGGTTGACAACATCAAAACCAGTAATCTAACAATTTCCCCCTTTTTGATGATGACAACCTTGACAACCTTCTTTGCACATTTTATCTAACACACTTCACAGTATTCCCCCTGTCAGCATAATTCCCCCTGTCATTCAGCATAATTCCCCCATAATTCCCCCTGTCTTAGTATCTTCCCCCTTTGGCATCATAAAAAAGAAAAGAACAGTAAACCAAGACAAGAATGATTAGGTGAGTTAACTCATGGCCACTGGGGCAACACTGACACTAATGGAAATAAGAAAGACAGAAAAACTAATAGACAATAAGAACAATGCAACAGCCAACCCCTGCAATCAGAAAAGCATTACATTATCACTTAGCATAACATACCAAAAGAGAATCATACAAGAACTGTCCATAATCGTGGGAAAGAGAGCAAAACAGGAAGGAGATAAAAAAAATAGGAACATCATTTTGGGTCGGGTGGTCTGTGGAAGAGGGCTGAGAGGCGATCATTGAAGGTTTCATGGGCAATAAGCAATTTCCTAGTCAAGTCCTTGACCTCAACCTTCAGAGCTTCATTTTCTGCTTTGAGAGGATCATTGGCAGTAAGCAGTTTTTTGGTTTAAATCCTTAATCTCAGCCTTTAAAGCTTCATTCTCTTCCTTGAGAGCAGAGATGGTGCCAGGGTCCTCTACTGGGTGCGCCCTCAGACGAACTATTTCAGCCTCCTTTTGGACAAGCAGAGCAGTGAGCCGTTCTATCTCCATATTGGACTTCTCTTGCGAGGCAATTAAGTCCGACACTATTGACTGACTCTGTGCCCCTCCGCGACGCATCACACATTCACATTCTTCCAGCGTCGAGAGGGTAAACATCTGCTTCTTTGACCCTACTATCCCCAAACCGCATTCTACACCAAAAAATTCAAAGACTTTGTTCAGCGGGAATCCATAAGCTAGACCATGCTTTCCATCTTTGACATGCATTATTTTGTGTATGTGATTGATCATCACACCAGCCAGGCTTATGGGCTGAAATGTGCTGAGGGCTTCCATTAGGAATAGATCTGCAACTCCTGCCACAGTCCTCTTCTCTGCCCTTGGTAGAAGTACTTTATTTACAAACTCAAACAGCAGCTGATACACACCCTTCATTTGTTTCTTGAGAACTCTCTCCCCTGTGACTCTGTCAAGCTTGGAAATCATGGAAATAAAACGCCTTTGCGCACATTCTCCATCGACAGACCTGATCCCTCTATTAGGAACCTTAAGAATGGAACTGAGAACCTGCTCATTTATCATGAAGGTGACTCCACTCACCTTGCTGTAGATCTTAGTACCATTATCAGCAAATTCCAGCTCATGATAAAATTCCCTGACCTCATTCTCATGTAAAACAGGAACTGGAGGAACAAATAAGTGTCGCCAACTTTGGTAATTGACCATTTCCACCAGCTCAGCCATGCCTTCCATGTCACAAATTTCAGGATCAAATACCCTGCCCCGTAACACCTTTTGGTTCTGCAAGATAAGCTGCCTGGCTTCCCTGGACAGCTCAGTAGACTCATTGGTCCTATCTCTGGAAGAAATCTGGTGAGTAAGAGATGGAGGAATAGGAAGTTTGAAGAGGTTATTTGCAGAGAGCAGTTTAAAAAGGTGAGAGGAAAGATGGAAGGTGGAAAGGGTTTTAAGAGGGGTTATGACACGTCTAATCAGAGAGACTTTTGAACTGGATGTAGATATAACACTTACTTTATGACCGGATACCGGAAGAAACAAGCGGGAAGGGCAGTTCTTACAATATTCTCAAGATATGTTTATAAGTGACAAAGTAATACTGACCTGATAGGACCTGGTCCCCTTATGAGGTTGAACAGGCAGTCCAAAGTCCCTGACTTGTCTAAGTCCAGCCTTCCTTACATCCACCATGCGTGTATACCTAGGGAGGTATAGAACTGAGTTAGACGCATCCACAACAAACTAGCAAGGATACCTGCATTCAGATCATAGCCAAAAACGAGAGTCAACACTTAGACAGAGAAGAGGGAGAATTTAATTCATTTTGATTAAGCCCAGCCTTAATCTGTTTTTATCAAACTGGTCCCTATTCAAGGCTTTGGTAAAGATATCTGCAATCTGATCTTCTGTCCTGCAAAATTCCACACGAATATTTCCCTTCTCAACATGGTCTCTAAGAAAATGATGTCTGATGTCAATATGCTTAGTCCGCTTGTGTTGTACTGGATTCTTAGCCATATTCAGAGCACTGGTGTTGTCACACATCAAAGGGACACACTCGGTCAGGACTCCAAAGTCTTCCAGTTGCTGCTTAATCCACAGTAATTGAGCACAACATGAAGCAGCAGCCACATATTCTGCTTCAGCTGTTGAGAGTGCCACTGAATTTTGTTTTCTTGATCCCCAAGAGACCAGTGAAGAACCCAGAAAATGAGCCATGCCTGAGGTACTTTTCCTATCAACCAGGTACACAGCATAGTCAGCATCAGAATAGCCAATAAGTTCAAAGGAACCTCCAAATGGATAGAAAAGGACTAAATCAGAGGTCCCCTTAAGATATCTGAGAATTCTCTTAGCAGCCTTCAGATGAGATTCCTTAGGACAAGCTTGGAATCGAGCACACATACCCACACTAAACACAATATCTGGCCTGCTGGCTGTTAAGTAAAGCAGGGAGCCAATAATGCCTCTGTACATAGTTTCATTTACTGGAGGACCGGGTTCATCATTATCCAGTTTTGAAGCAGTCCCAATGGGAGTGTCAATTGGTTTGGCACTTTCCATATGAAATTTTGTGAGCAGGTCCTTGATATACTTCTGCTGACTGATGGTTGTTCCAGCTTTGTCCTGCTTGACCTGTAACCCCAGAAAGAACATAAGTTCTCCCATCATACTCATCTCGAATTCACTTCCCATGAGCGTTGCAAAATCCTCACAGAGTGAATCAAGAGTGGCTCCAAATATAATGTCATCAACATAGACTTGAGCAATAAGCAAATTTCTTCCTCTTGTTTTGAGAAAAAGAGTGTTGTCAATTCTTCCTCTCTTAAAACCATTATCAAGAAGAAATTTTGATAGTCTTTCATACCAAGCCCTTGGAGCCTGTTTCAGTCCATATAGTGCCTTGTCCAGCTTGTATACATGATGAGGTCTATCAATATCCTCAAAACCAGGGGGTTGTTTCACATACACTTCTTCCTTCAAGTACCCATTTAGGAAGGCACTTTTGACGTCCATTTGAAACAATTTAAATTCCATGAAAGAGGCAAAGGCAATCAGCATGCGAATGGCTTCCATTCTGGCTACTGGAGCGAATGTTTCATCATAATCAATCCCTTCCTCCTGGTTGTACCCTTGAACAACCAGTCGAGCCTTGTTTTTGACTGTGACCCCTTGCTCATTTAATTTGTTCCTGAAGACCCACCTGGTTCCTATAACAGTTCTATCAGATGGTTTTGGAACCAAGTGCCAGACTTTGCTTCTTTCAAATTGATGCAGCTCCTCCTGCATAGCATTCACCCATTCCACATCCTTCAGTGCCTCCTTGATGTTCTTGGGCTCAATCTGTGATATGAAGGCTGATGAGGCAAATGTGTTTCGAGTTTTGGATCGGGTCTGCATTCCTGAGTCCAATGGAGACATTAAGTTGTCAAGAGGATGAGAAGATTTGTGTTTCCAGTTAGATCCCTTTACAACAGATTCTTCAGAATTGGAACCAGTTCCAGCAGATTCTCCAGAATTGGAACCAGGTCCCTCTTCTGGGTTGCCTTCTGCATCATCTTCCTTTTCTGCCTCCTCTTCTCTGATGTGTTCTGTTGCTTCATCATGAGTGGTCTGATCTCCATTCTGCAGGGAGTTCTTTGTGATGTCAGGTTTTTTAGATGAATCATGATTGACATCATCTCTTTGGAACAGCCACAGTTCCTCAAATTCGTCCTTACCCAGTGCTTCCGTGCTCTTCAGCTTCCCATTTTCATCAAATACGACATGGATGCTTTCTTCAACACACTGAGTCCGTTTATTATAGACTCGGTATGCTTTGCTATTTAATGAGTATCCTAGAAAAATTCCCTCGTCACTTTTGGGATCAAATTTTCCTAGATGGTCCTTGCCGTTGTTTAGCACAAAACACTTGCATCCAAAGACTCTAAGGTAGTTCAGCATCGGCTTCCTTTTATTCAGCAGCTCATAGGGGGTTTTTCCAAGTAATGGCCGAATTAGACACCGATTGACCACATAACAGGCCGTGTTGACAGCTTCTGCCCAGAATGACATTGCCACTCCTCCATCTATGAGCAATGTTCTAGCAATATCTGCAAGAGTTCGATTCTTCCTTTCAACTACTCCATTCTGTTGTGGAGTCCTGGGAGCAGAAAAGTTGTGACTGATTCCTTTGGCAGCACAGAAAGCTTCAAATTTGGCATTTTCAAATTCAGTTCCATGATCAGACCTGATCCCTGCAATGTTGCAGTTCAGCTTCACCTGAATTTGGTTTGCAAATGACTCAAAGGTGGGGAATGTTTCATCTTTAGTGCGAAGAAACATCACCCAGGTATATCTTGAATAGTCATCAACAATTACAAGGATCAGCTTCTTTCCTCCACGACTTGCAACCTTTACAGGTCCACACAGATCCATGTGTAGTAGCTCCAGGGGTCTGGAGGTGCTCACTTCCTTTTTGTTCTTGAATGAAGACCTGGTGTGTTTCCCTTGAACACAAGCATCACAGATCTGACTCTGAGCAAATTTCACCTTTGGGAGTCCTCGAACCAGGTCCTTGGATACTAGCTTGTTGAGAAGAACAGAACTTACATGTCCCAACCTTCTGTGCCACAAGGTAGCTTCATCCTCCACCACGCTTAAGCAGTTAAGCCCATTTCTAGCAGCTGAATCAAGATCAGCAACATACATGCTCTTGCATCTGTTTGCGGTCAAAACAACTCTTCCTGATTGAAGATCTGTCACTGTACACTGGTCTGAAACGAATTTGACTTCATTTCCTTTGTCGCAGATTTGTGAGACACTCAGGAGGCTGTACTTCAGTCCATTTACATAGAAGACATTTTCTATGGCATGGGCAAGTGTCTTTCCAATCTTCCCAACACCAAGAATGTGTCCCTTTTTGCCATCCCCAAAAGATACTGAGCCTCCCTGATATGCCTTGAGTGAGAGAAAATTATCAACATTTCCAGTCATGTGCTTTGAGCAGCCGCTATCCATATACCATTTCCGACTGCTTTCTCTCACTCCTTCCTGCACATATAGATTATAGATTAGACTTGGGAACCCATTTCAGCTTGAGTTCCCAGTACCGAGACAGAGGATAAATCAATTTTCTTTTGGACCACTCAGGCAGCCTGATCTGAGACATTTTGGAACCAGGTCCCCTTATGGTCCCTAATTCTCCTTTACTAATCACCGTCTTTCTTAAGGCTGCTTGCCTCGATACACAGTTAGACTTAAGGTGCCCATTCCTACCACAGTGTGTGCACAGCAAATTATCAGGATTAGATCCATATTTACTGTGAGGATTATAAGGAGGACTACTTTTCTTATAACCTAACCCTTCACCGGAGTTAGATCTTTGTCCGGTTAATTTTTGTAAGATCTGTGAAGAGGCATTCCATTTAAGCGATCTCTCAAGCTCAGCATTCAGTTGGATCACATTTTTCTCAAGCTCAGTGTTTCTTTTCATTATTACAGTGAGCTCATCTTGTGACCTTTTCAGTTCAGCTTCGAATTCTTTTTGAGCATTTTTCATGTCACTAGTCCCTCCCTTTTTAATAAAGGCATTTTGCTCATTGACTAGCTCTTGACATTTCTCTTCTAGTTCTGCCAAACTTGAGATCAAGTTCGCCTTTTCTAGCTCAAGTTTATCTATATATTGATTCAGACTTTCCTTTTCTTTGGTAAGATCATAAAAAGAGTCAATTAACACACAAGCTAGCGACCTCAATTCTTTCCCATTATAGTCTTTTAGATTCTTTTTAATGTCAAGGAAAGTTACCTCTTCATCTTCATCTCCATCCGAATTTGCCATGAAGGCAAACATTGAGTCAAAGGGTGAGTCATCATCCTCCACAGCCATCATAGAAGCATGTTTCACAGCATCCTCCTTATCAGATTCATCTGAGGAGTTCCCCCAAGCAGCTAGAGCTTGCTTGACTATATTGTCGGCTGCAGCTCTTCTTCTGAACTTGTCAGGGACTCGGTCCTTCTTCTGGGCCTTTTCGGCAGTGGTTCTCAGATACTCCTTGTAATCCATCTTATGCATCGGACAGTCCTTGATAAAGTGACCTGGTTTGCCGCATTTGTGACACAGATCATTGTAACTAGGTCCCTTGTTCGAGCTTGTCCTCCTAGGAAGGCTGCCACTTCGCCTAATCATTTTCTGAAACCTTCTTGTTAGGTAGGCCATATCTTCATCTTCTTCGCTAGAGCTTGCTTGAGCTCCTTTAAGAGCTAATCCTTTGTCCTTCTTCAGCTCACTCCTGCTCTGGTCCTGCTGCCTCTTGAGCTCATAGGTTTTTAAATTGCCTATGAGTTCATCCATCGTGAGGACTTCCAGATTTCTAGCTTCAGTGATCGCATCAACTTTACTCTCCCAAGACTTGGGGAGGACATTGAGTACCTTCCTGACCAGCCTGCTTGGCTTGATCACTTCTCCCAAACAATAGAGCTCGTTAGTGATGGACGTGAGTCTGGTATGCATCTCTTGAATAGATTCACCTTCCCTCATGGAGAACATTTCGTATTGAGTGGTAAGCATATCCACTTTGGACTGCTTGACCTGACTGGTCCCTTCATGAGCGGTTCTGAGACAGTCCCATATTTCCTTTGCAGTCTCACAAGCAGAGATTCGATTATATTCATCCGGACCAATACCGCAAACAAGAAGCTTCTTAGATTTGTAATTCTTTTCTATGAGTTTTCTGTCATGATCATCAAACTCCTTTCGGGTTTTGGGAATAGAGATGGTTGTCTCTCCTTCCTTTACGGTTTTCATTGGCACATAAGGTCCATCCAGTACCACATCCCACAGCTCACAATCTTCAGCCATGATGAAATCATGCATTCTTGTTTTCCACCATCCGTAATATTGGCCATTAAACCTGGGAGGTCTGGTAGTAGACTGTCCTTCTTCTAAATTTGGTGGTGCTGCCATATTTTACAGGAGTCTTTCTAGGTGTTAACCTTTTAGAAAGCACCTGCTCTGATACCAATTGTTGAATTATATGGGTCGACCACCTTACTCAGGATCAGGTCCCTCTATCAGGTTACACAGAGGCAGAGACACATGTACACGAAAATACAACAGTAAGAAGAAGACACACGAAGTTTTACGTGGAAAACTTCCTTGCTCACTGGAAGTAAAAAACCACGACCTACCTCGTAGGATTTCTCAAACTCCACTACTAGATCTGAGCAACAAAAGTTACAAAACCTAGTACACAACTAAGAGGTTAACCTCCTAACCTCCCACTTGTAATACCTCTATTACAAGACTTCAATATTCTCTACTTCAGCTAAAACTCAACTGAAATACAAGGCTAACTCTAGCC
Organism: Datura wrightii; assembly: GCA_035772735.1. Lineage (NCBI taxonomy): Eukaryota > Viridiplantae > Streptophyta > Magnoliopsida > Solanales > Solanaceae > Datura > Datura wrightii. The sequence goes on along the minus strand of JASDFA010000029.1, from coordinate 7,651,317 downwards.
AAAATGTCTACTAGCTCTAGCAGACCAAAACGAGAAAAACAACTCATGAAAAACAAGAAAATAAAACTTGTACGAAATACAAGGTTTCTGTTTTGCAGTGCACTTCTTCTCCTTCAATGGCAGCCTCTAAACTTGAGTTATTTTTCTTTGATTCTTGCTGTGAAACAAGGAAACAATGGCTGCCTTTTGAGAGAAGAATAAGCTTATTTTTTAGATCAATTTTTCTGAATGATTTCTCTTGATGGAAAGAGTTGTTGGGTTCTATCCTTTATATCTTTTCAGCTTCCTTTCATCCACATGGGTAGAAGGAGAGTGTATTGATGATACCCACTAGCCACATGGATAAAAGGAGAGAGTAGTAATGATACCCACTAGAAAGCTCTCTTTTTGGTCAAGCACATGTGACCAACTTGGCCTAGGATGCTGCTATGATTCCATGCTGTGCTGCTGTGCACTTCTGCTCTCACCAACTGACAGCCAAAAAGCAAACTTTCCAACTGTAAAGTCTTTTCCCGTCCAGCTAAAAAATGAGTCACACCAGCACAAGGGATCAGGTCCCTATGTGAGGTTGACAACATCAAAACCAGTAATCTAACAATTATTATAATTCATCGGCAAATTAAACAAGTCTTCTTCCCACTCAACTACAGTCAAACTTCTTTAAAATAATATTATTTATTTTAATATTTTAACTGTTATAGCAAAATATTATTATAAAAAAATATACATGAAGAAAAAGACTTTACAATTACTTAGCACTATTATACTGTCAAACTTTCTTAAGCAACACATTACCAAGATTAATGCACTAAAAAAGAAAAGTTACATTAGAAATGCCATTGGCCTCTTCAATCCAAGGAACATTGATGGTCAATTTGCCATCTTGAGAAGACCACTTAAACTCAACTTCGGCACCATCCAAGCAACACTTGCTAGGCAGCACACTTGAATAGGCTAAGAAATTCCCACAACCTTTAACTTCAACTTTTGCACTTGCATAATTAGCACCATCATCACCAGTAGCCTCCTCATATTGAAGTCCTTGTATGGCTCCTCCACTATTGAACATGTTGGTGAGTCCAATTGGAGCAAATTTAGCAGTGGGACTGAGGTGTTTTACAGGGACAAAGCTAAAAATCTCAAAATTAGATGGTTCAAGGGACATTGGAATTGTGTCTGAGGCAGCCTTTGTCAAGAACAATTTCTCAGCTTGGTTAAGATAAACAGCATATTCCTCTGCTTTGCCCATTTCAGATGCTTCTTTCAGTTGATCCCATTCAATGTCATGCACATGGACTGACCCTGTCATTGGCTTGTAGCAATTTGAGTATCCCCTGATTCTTTTCTCCTTTGGATCCCACCCTGCTCCTTGGCAATTGAATGCACCAACGACTCCTCCATACTATGGTCAAGAAGAAGAATTTGTCATTGAACTTCACCCAATATAAGTGTAAAAGTAATGAAGTAACTGAACTTTACTGACTAAGCAATACAACTACTACAATGACTCAATCTTAAATAAGTTGTTGTTGGCTATATGGATCCTCAATGTTCATGTTTCCCCATTAGAATTCCTCCCCAACCAACATTATACTAACTAACAAGTAGTCAAACATTAAAGTAAACCGAATTTCAGTAAAGACATAACTTTATTTTTGTTTCTTCAGTGAAACAGTTAGTAAAGTTTTGATACTTTAATGTGACAGAATAGTTTTGTAAATTTACTCTTGAGGTCGATATAGTTGAACTACCATGTGAAATTAACCTTACCAATAGGCATGCTAAATCAAATTCAAGTACTCCTTTAGAAACAATTTTGTTGGCATACCTTGTTGAAATTCCAAATCTTGAGAATGGTTTTGCCATCAAAGAGTGGATTCTTGAAGATGCAGTCTCTAGTGGGGAGTGCAAAATATTGGCACTTGGGAATAGTGCCATCAGGGAAAACTAGCTTCCGTAAAAGATCAAAATCATGGCCGCCCAAGGAGTCACTCACATAAACAGGTCCCCCACATATAGCCCGGGAGCCGGCATGGAACTTAGCACAGACATGATCAGATTGGAACATGTCCCAGTCTGGTTGTATAATCTGACCCATCCACATACTGTTATAGGCACAATGGATCATATGAACACCCTGTAGCCAGTACACTCCGTTGGGGTCACCATTTGGATCTTGGAACCAGAAATCATCCCCTATATATAATAACAACAAAAATGTTACTAGCTTCTACATGTCTTGATAAATTTACATATGAAAAGGACAGTAAGAAATTCTTACCAACTCTTCCCATAGAGATTTGCTTTGTTCCTAGGAGGAAGAAGTCATTACATTGTTGCATACTGGATATGAGTCCAGTACCATTGAAGTTCTTTGCTACGGATTTTGATAGCCCATTGTAGTATTTCTTGGCAAGCTCAACTCGACCACCATATTCCTCACTGACATATTCCAGTGTCTGCAAGAAAAATTACCAATTAAAATTTGGTTTAAGTAAAATGAAGACATTAAAACACTAGGTGAAACAAAATTGGAACTGCAGAATATTGGATGGACATACATGAATAACGTCGACTTTAACTCCTGTAATTCCCACTTCAGAAAGGTAAGAATGCATTGAATCATAAAATTCATCAGCTTGATCAGGATGAACAAGTCCAATGCCACCTTCCACTATTTTGACCACTGCAAGATCATCCATTGTCCCATCAAGCCCCTGAGAAAGTTCACAAGGGATTATCTTGGAATTTAGGTGGGTGGTTCCAGGCCTTACACCACCCCAAGCACCACACAGGGCATGCCATACATAAATATCATCCAGGCCATTGAAATGTGTCCTCAAATCCCTGGTGAACGCTTTCAACCCCAAGTTTTCGCATATGCAAGAGCTGCTTCCACACCCTTGGCTGTTAAATCGCAATTCATCACCATCTTGCCCATTTCCAATTGATGACGGGCTCTTATATAAGTTTTGTCTTAAGTCCTTGCACATGAGCTGAAGAGAGTTTTCTTGGTCACCATCAAACATCTCATTTAATTCTTTCTTCAGTTTCTCAATCTTCATGTCAAACTGTGACAGGTCAGTAACTCCAGATTGAGTCGCCTTGTCACGAGCCTTTTCTGCATGTTCAATCTCTATTGCCTTAGATATTAGCATCTTTGGCTTATTGGGGTCAAAGAGTGGAGGATTGGGTCCTAACAAGGATCCAGCCTTGTACTTTCTGAATTTCTCACCTTCATCAAGCCTATGGAGCCTGGCAGTCATTTGGGTTCCACCAAGAACCAAATTTTTTGCATCCTCATGAGGATCTTGATCATCAAAATTGATACTTTGCCAGCCATCATCAATAATAAGGAACCTAGGAGAAATTCCACCTTGAGCAAATTCGTTCACTCCGTGCCATACACCTGCTGGTTCTACAGTTAAATAAAAAGCATCCCAAGTGCACCAACCAAATTTATCTACAAGTGCTGGAACTGATTTCTCTTCCATGAGCTTAAATGTATTTAGATAAACTCTAAGAGCAGTATAAGCCTCTTTCATCAAGCTGTAAGGATTATCAGACACATGAACATACGCGATAGCGCTAAAGGATGATGCTTTCACTTGGCTTGAACCACTCTCAGCACAGATGAGGACATGACCATCTTTGCCAGGGTGAAGTGCAGACCTGAATCTCCCTTCAATTATTGGTATAATAATCACATAGGATTTTATCTCAGGGACATCCAAGAGAACCCACTGGGTTTCCCTTTGCAATTCTGAACCAGAATTCCCCACCCACTGTGTCGACCACCAAGTCTTGAACCTGAAAATGCTGAGGAAATCTCTGCCAGTGAATTTCCCCAAGGAATTCATCAAACAATTGGATGGCTCCTCTTTGGTGAATCCCAAGAACCCGCCTTTGAAGGACGTTGTATGTGCACGATGAAACAGGGGAAGCGGAGCACTGGATGTGTGGCAAAGTGAAGAAAAGCTTGAAAAACTGACATTGCTCGGAACTTCAAAGAGCAATGGGACGTTCTTAACAAAGAGTTTGCCATCAGATAGTTCAAAATAATTGTCCTTCTTATGGGTTTTCAAGACATTGACAGTTGAAAGAACTGGATCATTTGGGGGCGCCATGACAGGGGGGAAACAGGGAAATAAAACAGAGGACACAAATGAGAAAGAAAAGAAAAAGGAGCTCTAAAATTACTACTCTTTTAGAATGAAGAAGAGAGAACAAACTGGAGAAAGTCTTATATGGTTTGTGTTAAACGAGTCAAAAGAGAAAAGAATTGTTGAGAGAAGAGAGTAGTATGGTTAGGGAGAAGCAAGAGTTGTTTGTGAGTGAAAAAAGTATGCATAACAAAAGAAAGAGTGTATATTCAAGGAAGCAGAGAGTGCAGGTATATATAGAAGGAATTCATGTGTGTTCTGATTGATTGATTGATAAAAGAAAAAGGAGAAAAAAGGGGGTTGGGGCGGTTAATTACGGTCATAACGGTTTATTCAGAAAGAGGGGGAGGGGCGGGGAGTTAACCTCTATGATCCTTCTGGGTAGAGACCTTAAATTGGGGCCCATCTTTATTTCATTTGTTTCTGAAACTGAAAAGACAAAATATTACTGAAATGTCCTGTTGCTCTCTTGACAAAAAGGAATTCAAATCATTCAAGCATGAGGGATGTTTGTCTCACAATTTAAAATTTAGATGTGTTGTCACTGAGAAAGAATGAAACAAACACGTAACGCGTTGAAGAAATAATTAAATAAATAAATGTACAATCTTTTTTATGGTATAAATTTTTAGATAAGATAATCGCACGCGTGAACAGGTGTTAGGTGCAAACAACACCTGTTGGCTGCAGTCTTCAATACAGATTGTGTGTGTATATATACATATATATATATATATATATATATATGAATCAATTACATATTAGTGGAAAAAAATTATTACAAGACATATACAGTAGTTGATGTAGTAGAAGTTATATTCCTGGGTAAGTTGCAGCAAAAAAAGAACATGGTCCATTAGTAATGGCATGGGATGCCTATTATTTTCTTGAAAGAAAACAGTATGAAGCTCGTGCCGTATTTGAGTCAATTTAGATTAGTGAATGTATTGTTTCCGTAGAATTGCAAATTTTCTGTTGCTGAGAGGGGCAGATAAGCAGTATTTTCTCCATTTTAATTTATATGATTTAGTTTAACTGATTATGGAGTTTTAAAGATAAGAAAAGATTTGCAATGTTACCAAATAACCCTTAAAATAAATAAATTTGCTATGAAATAATAAAGAAAGGACAAGAATATTATAGAGAAAGAAGAGAAGTTCTTATTTCTCTTGATGGGATGAAATACAATGAAGGAGAACCCCTCTATTTATAGGGATAATTTCTCCTAACTTTTCTCCAAAAGATAGACTTTCACAATGATATAAACACATGTATCCAGTACAATACAAATACCTTATAGACATTCACTATAACACAAATATGTTTATAACACTCCCCCTTGAATGTCTATTTGATAGATAATGTGCCTCGTTAAAACCTTATTAGAAAAAACCCAGTGGGAAAAAATCTAATGAAGGAAAAAGAGTACACATATCTAATAATACGCATTTTGGCTGTCTCATTAAAAATCTTACAAGGAAAACCTAGTGGGACAAAACCTCGCAAGGGAAAAAGAGTACAGCGCGTATTAACTCCCCCTAATGAGAACATCCTTGAATCTTTGCATCCCGATCTTCTGCACCATCTTCTTGAAAGTTGCAGTTGGTAGAGATTTGGTGAATAAATGAGCCACATTGTCACTTGAACGAATCTGTTGCACATTGATATCACCATTCTTTTGGAGCTCATGTGTGTAGAAAAACTTTGGCGAGATGTGCTTCGTTCTATCTCCTTTTATGAATCATCTCTTTAGTTGTGCTATGCATGCAGCATTATCTTCATACAAAATTGTGGGTACTTTGTCACAGTTCAAACCACATTTTTCTCTAATGAGATGTATTATGGACCTCAACCACACACATTCTCGGCTTGCTTCATGAATAGTTATTATCTTAGCATGATTTGATGAAGTAGCTACAAGAGACTGCTTTGTAGATCTCCAAGATATTGCAGTACCTCCACATATGAACACGTAGCCAGTTTGAGATCGAGCTTTGTGTGGGTCAGATAAATACCCAGCATCAGCATAGCCAACAAGATCGGGACTGCAATTATTAGAATAAAATAAGCCCATATCGGTAGTCCCTTTTAGATACCGCAGTATGTGTTTTATCCCATTCCAATGCCTCCTAGTAGGAGCAGAACTATACCTTGCTAACAAATTAACCGAAAAGGCTATATCAGGCTTTGTAGTGTTAGCAAGATACATTAGTGCACCAATTGCACTAAGATATGGTACTTCAGGACCAAGAATTTCTTCATTCCTTTTTTGAGGTCGGAATGGATCCTTATTCACATCAAGTGATCGAACAACCATAGGAGTACTTAATGGATGTGCGTCATCCATATAAAATCTTTTCAACACCTTTTCTGTATAGGCAGATTAATGAATAAAGACACCATTTTTCAAATGCTCAATTTGCAGACCAAGACATAATTTTATCTTTCCAAGGTCTTTCATCTCAAATTCCTTCTTTAAATAATCAATTGCCTTTCGAAGCTCTATTGGAGTTCCAATAAGGTTTATGTCATCTACATAAACAGTAAGTATGACAAACTCCGATGTTGTTTTCTTTATAAAAACACATGGGCAAATTTCATCATTTATATAACCTTCCTTAGATAAATATTCACTAAGACGGTTATGCTACATGCGTCCAAATTGCTTCAAACCATATAATGATCTTTGCAATCTAGTTGAATACATTTCCCGAGACTTTGAATGATATACTTCAGGCATTTTAAATCCTTCAGGGATTTTCATGTATATCTCAATATCAAGTGATCCATAAAGATAAGCTGTAACTACATCCATCAAATGCATTTCAAGCCTCTCATGGACAGTGAAACTAATAAGATAATGCAATGTTATTGCATCCATAACTGGTGAGTATGTCTCTTCATAGTCGACACTGGGCCTTTGTGAAAATCTTTGTGCAACAAGGCGTGCTTTGTACCTTTGTACTTCATTTTTCTCATTTTTTTTCGCACAAAGACCCATTTATAGCCAACAGGCTTAATATCATTAGGTGTTTGAGCTATAGGTCCAAAAACTTCACGCTTGACAAGTGAATTCAATTCTGATTGAATTGCTTCTTGCCATTTTGGCCAATCATTTCTTTGTCGACATTCTGTGACAGATTGAGGTTCAAGATCCTCACTATCTTGCATGATTTTTGTTGCAACATTATATGCAAAGATATAATCCACCACTATTTTTGATCGATTAATTCCAGCATCACTTGAATTTATGGATAGTTCCTCATTTTCTTGAGTCTCAGGCTCATTGATTTCTTCATGGATATCAAAATTGCTCAAGTCTTGAACTTCCATATGTGGTTCTATCATAGTGTCATCTTGACCATTTATTTTTCTTTTTCTAGAATTTTGATCCTTATAACTCAATGGTCTACCACGCTTTAGGCGTGCTTTGGACTCATTGGCTATGACACTAGTAGATGGTCCTTCAGGGACATCAATTCGAATTGGGACATTCTTTGCAGGAATATGTGATTTAGTAATTCTTTTAAAATCTGTAAATGCGTCTGGCATTTGATTTGCAATTTTCTGCAGATGAATAATTTTTTGTACTTCTTGCTCACAAATAGAAGCACGTGGATCAAGATGGGACAGTGATGGATTTTTTCACAAAATTTCTCTTTTGATTTCACAATTTTCTCCCCCTAGTTTTGGAAAAATTATCTCATCAAACCGACAATCTGCAAATCGAGCAGTAAACATATCTCCAGTTAATGGTTCAAGGTAGCGAATAATGGAGGACGATTCAAACCCAACATAAATTCCTAACCTTCTTTGGGGACCCATTTTTGTGCGATGTGGTGGTGCTACAGGCACATATACAACACATCCAAAAATTTTCAGATGAGAAATATTAGGTTCTTGACCCAAAACCAATTGTAACGGAGAAAAATTATGATTATTTGTCGGTCTGAGACGAACAAGTATTGCAGCATGCAGAATCACATGACCCCAAACAGAAGCGAGCAACCTAGTTTTCATGAGTAATGGCCTTGCTATCAATTGCAGACGTTTAATTAGTGACTCGGCAAGGCCATTTTGAGTGTGAACATGAGCTACAGGATGTTCAACTTTTATCCCAATTGATAAGCAATAATCATTAAATGCTTGGGATGAAAACTCTGCAGCATTATCAAGGCGAATGGACTTAATTTGATTATCAGGAAATTGTACCCGTAATCGTATTATTTGTGCCAATAATTTTGCAAACGCCAGGTTGCGAGATGACAATAGGCACACATGAGACCATCTAGAGGAAACATCTATTAGGACCATGAAGTATCTAAACGACCCACTAGGTGGGTAGATAGGTCCACAGATATCTCCATGTATGCGTTCCAAGAATGCAGGGGACTCAATCTCAACCTTTGTTGGTGATGGTCTCACAATTAACTTGCCTTGATAACAAGCACTACAAGAAAATTCACCATTTGAAAGAATCTTCAAGTTCTTTAATGGATGCCCATTTGAATTTTCTATAATTCGTCTCATCATTATAGATCCAGGATGTCCCAGATGATCATGCCAAAGTACAAAAGTATTGGAATTAGTAAACTTCGTTTACTATAGAATGTGCCTCAATTGCACTAATCTTTGTCCAATACAAGCCAGAAGATAAAGCAGGGAACTTTTCTATAACACATGTCTGCGCAGAGACATTCTTGGTGATACCAAGATATTCAAGATTCATCTCATCCATGGTGTTGATATGACAACCATTTTCACGGATATCTTTAAAACTCAACAAATTTCTCCGAGACTTAGGAGAAAATATGGCATTATTTAGGATGAGTTTAGTTCCCTTAGGCAAGATTATAATGGCTTTCCCAAAGCCTTCAATCAAATTGGTACTACCAGATATCGTAGTAACATTTATCTTGCCTATATTTAAGTGAGAAAAATATTTCTCATCTTTGAATATCGTATGTGTGGTACCAGAATCAATCAAACAAATGTCTTCATAATTGGATAACTTGCTTTGAGATTTATCCATACTAGTAAACTTCAGGTTTACCATGACATGTATTATTTATTTTAGTAAATTTCAAGATTTTATTAAGTATTGTCACATTCACTTCAGGGACTAGATCTGTATTAGATCTATATTTGTAACATTTATCAAAAGTTCTCAATTTCTCATTCTTCAGGAATGGAACATGATCATCTAAATATGCCTTAACCACATAAGGTATGATAGATTAAAACTTCTTTTAAGATATTGCTACTTCGGGAGCAAATCGAGGTATGCATATAACATAGATGATTTCTCTTACATATTTTCACAATATTGTTCTGCTGGAACAAATATATTTTCACAATATTGTTCTTCTACAACAAATATATTTTTCACAATATTGTTCTTCTGGAACAAATATGAGACATGAATTACAAAGTGAGTCAATAAGTCGTTTCTTTCAAATTCATATACAAAATCGATATTGTTATTAGTAAAGACATAAATATCAAAAAAAAATACTAACCTTCATCTTTTTAAAGAAACTTTGATTTTTCTTACCTCAGATCTTTCAAAGTGAGTGCTCAAGGCAGAGACTCGTGATGATAACGTGTTATGAAATAATAAAGAAAGAACAAGAATATTATAGAGAAATAGAGAAGTTCTTATAGAAAGGTTATAGAGAAGAGAGGGAGGACTGGTCTCATTCTCTTTCTCAAGCACAAAATTTATCAAGAATCGATCTTTATGAAGTTACACAATCAAACTCATATTTGATTTGATTTTTGAAACCTCTTGAATCGTGTAGAATGTAGTTGAAAATGGTTTCTGCAAGATCTGGGTAATTTGAGAGAGATAAGAGTAGAGGGAGTTGATTGATTGATGACGTGTAATACGATGTATTGACGATGGATAATGGTAAAATAGATCAACTGCACGTTTAAAGTAGATAAATGACCAATAAGTTGAAGTATAGCTAGAAATTGTAATTATTTGAAACTGCGGCCATATTTTATAAATATTATCTTATTTTAGCTACATTGAGTAATTTTTTCACTTATGATTTCATAAATTGATTTTGCCACCTCTACATCTCTACTAAAAATAAATTTTCACTTTTATTTATCACTTTTAACGTATTAAGAAAAAATATATTTCTTATTCATTTTTTACTCTTAACATTAATTATTTATTTTTAAAATTATTAATTATTAAATATCTAATATAATTATTGCAGTAAAATATTAATATTAATAATTATTTTTTAAAAAATATGTAAAATGATAGAACAAATAAAAATGATCAGAAAGAGTAGTATTTTATTCCCCGGAGAAACAAGAGATGGTTGAGAAATGTGGATGGTGCGTACTGGAAGGGTTCCCAGTTAGCTGTCTCCTTTCATAAATAAAAGAAGAAAGAAACTTTTTTTTAGTAGTACTAGACTACTACTGGTAATAAAATTGAGCGTTATTCAAATTTGACTTTACGCTAAAATAATTAATACGTAATAAATAGATAAATTAATCAATTAACAAGAATTAATTATTTTAAAATACTTGCTAGTTTCAAAATTAAAGAGATAATTGATTATATTTTTTCAATTCTACCTTTTGTACTTAAAGTCATTCTAAAATGTGAAAAGAATTACTATTGTATGTTTTCAAAAAGTTAATATGGTTATATTAGTTAAATTACCAACTCTATTAATTTTTCTTTAATGATTATGTAAATTTTATCCTAACAAGTAAAATGGAATAGAAGGAATATGTAATAAAGTAGAGAAATGAAACAATTAAGTAGAACGTACTCTTCATTTTCTTGTTTCTTTTTTCTCTTTTCCATCTTACAAAAACAGCAGGAAATATGTGGTTCGTTCAACTTAAAGAGTGTAAATTGCATTATTCAGATGATGCAGCTTCTTTAACTTTGTCAGTTGTCGCCCTTTGACAACAAATGTAAGGCATCTGTGTTTTTATTAGCTCTAATCGTATAAACTTAGTTGAAAATATAATAGTTGCATTAAATGCTGTTCGGACTTTTCAAAAAATATTAATGATGCGTATTGAATCTTTTAAAATTTATGTACTTTATAAGAATACAATACGAGTATGACATCTTTTTTAAAGAGCTCGAACAACATTAATAATGTTTATTAAAAATATTAAAAATTCGACACTTTATTATTGTTGGTAAAGCAAGAAGGTTCTTGAATGTCTGAAAGATACTTGGTGGAGTGTGTCCATAATTTTCATTGATTGCCGAACCACTAGGGCTCTGAATTTGTTATGCTCTAATAATGCAAAAGTAGAGACACGGCTTTTGTGGCTTGATTAGATAGATATAGGGCCGGGGCACAATTTTGTTTCATATTGAATGGGCCAACTCTCTGAGATGACTTTTGGGCCTACCCGCATTAATTTCAAGTTCCCTTTGTTATTGGGTAAAGTTTGACTTATTAATCGGGAAAATAACATATATGTGTTACATCAAGTTTTTGCATATAATGCCACTAAAATATAAGGGTCTTTAATTTTTAATCTTTATTATGTAGTCTTTTGCTTTTGTTATTGGTATTTATTAAATAATAATTTATGAATAATATTATTTTTGTTATAAATATATTTGTATTATAGTAAATGTCTATAAAAGTATTTGTACTGTTGTTGATACATGTGTTTATATTATAATGAAAGTCTATCTTTTGGAGAAAAGTTAGGAGGAATTATCCCTATAAATAGAGGGGTTCTCCTTCATTGTATTTCATCTCATCAAGAGAAATAAGAACTTCTCTCCTTCTCTACAATATTCTTGTTCTTTCTTTTATTATTTCATAACACATTATCAGCACGAGTCTCTACCTTGAGCATTCACTTTGACAAGATTTGAAATAAGAAAAATCAAAGTTTTCTTAGAAAGATGAAAGTTAATATTTCTTGATATTTATGTCTTTACTAATAAGAATATCGATTTTGTTTATGGATCTGAGAACGACTTATTGATTCACTTGGCAATTCATGCCTCATAATTGTTTCAGAAGAACAAACATTGTGGAAATATATTTGTTCCAGCAGAACAATATTTTTTGAATATTAATTAATGAGTAATAATGAGAATTTGCAATATATATATATATATATATGATCACTAAAAGTGATAATATTTTCATAAGCTTGTTATAATTACAGGTGAAAATATGTTAGAGAAATTCTCTACGTTATATGCATGTCTCAATTTGCTCCCGAATTAGCAATATCTTAGAAGAGGTTTTAAGCTATCATACCTTATGTGGTTAGGGCATATTCAGTTGATCGTGTTCCATTCCTGAAGAATGAGAAATTGAGAACTTTTGATAAATGTTATAAATATAGATCTAATACAGATCTAGTCTCTGAAGTGAATGTGACAATACCTAATAAAATCTTGAAGTTTACTTCCGAAGTAGTAAATCTGAAATTTACTCCTGAAGTAGTAAGAATTTAACAGCTACTCCTGAAGTAGTAAGACTCTGCAAAACTAAATCTTGCAAATTACTCCTGAAATAGTAAAGCTTGCAATCTACTCTCGATGTGGTAAAAGTTTGAAATAATGGAGTTTAGAACTAATATTTACTGTTTATTTCATGACACCAGCGGTGTCTGAATTAACTTTATGATACCAGAAGTATTTAAGCAATACTAGATAATATAAATTAATGATCAAGGTCTGCAAATGAACCTGATTGATTGTCAACAAGAATCATGACATCAATAGTGTCTAAATCATATTATAAAAAATAAATTGAAAGCTCCCGAAGAGTTTATTTATTATTATGTCATTCATCCTATATTATAGTACAAAGTTGTTATGATCAAAACACAAATTGTAGTAAACTTGAAGTTTACCAACAACAAAATGGTTATCATATTGAGACTACAAATGATTGGAAGATTAAATATCTCCAAATTACTATGGTTAAGAAATATGTATATGAAAGGTTATCGGATTTGTACTATAAATATACGCATGATGAAATTACATGTTATAGTAAACTAGAAGTTTATTGATGTGAAATTCATGACATAGTAAATCTAAAATTTACTAAAATAAATAACATATGTCATGGTAAACTTGAAGTTTAGTAGTACATATTATTTTATCAGTTGACATGACCGTTTTGATCATCCTGATATGATGTATTAATTGAGTATTCAAAATATATTGAGGAACTAGAAGATTCTTCAAGAAATCTTTTGTGTTGCTTGTTCTCATGATAAGTTAATTGTACCAGCCAATGTTGGGACTGAATCTCCAAATTCTGAAAAGTATAAAAGGTGAATATGGGTCCATGCACCTGCCATGTGATGTCTTAAATTGATGCATCTATAAATGGTCACATGTGCGTTTATTGTCAACCTATAGTTTGACATTCACAAAGATGCTTACTCAATATTAATTGAGTTAAAAGTATAATTTTCAAACCGTGTAATCAAGACAATTCATCTTAATAATGTTGTTTTATATCCAAGGTGGTTTGACATTGAATATGTCCGCTAAATAGTTGAACAATTATTTATGAGAACAAAGCTTAGTGTGTTGATCTATGATATGATATATTATATACAACAACACTTATATTTATTGGATTAAGAAATTATGATTAACTCCCCCTCTGCTCAATTGGTTCAGGGTTGGGGACCAAATGTTTTTCATCTAATAACTTTTGATGTGCAGTATATGATTAATGAATCTATCACGATGCACACAGATGAAATTTTCAAAGATGATCAGGGATGCATGTTAGTTCTACTAATATGAAGGGGAGAGAATAAGCAGCTAAGAAATATACTATGAATTATATTTAGTTTGATTCTCATTTAAAATAATTTAAGTTAAATACCTGAAGTATTTATATTTTCATATTTCAGTTGCAAAAGCTCCTATTATATTTATGTCCCTGAAGGATAGAGTCTACAGTATGCATGAAGCATTGTAGACAATCGGTTTCTTTTGCAATAATCTTTGAAAAAAAGAATGGAGCAAATAATCATAATAAGAAGGCAATGTTCTCTTGAAGAGCTTACGACATAACACTTCATGAAACCTTATGAGAGGTTTAGGTACATAACAAAACATTGAAAGTGATGAGATCTCAATGAGTTATGTCCAATTGCAAACCGATATAAATTATATACCGTCGACGATATCTTTGATACAATATAGCGCGCAATATTGTAAAAGATTGTGAGGATCTGAATTCTACGTCTATTAAAGCATGTTGATTGTAGAAATAATTATCAAGTGAAATGATGTGTATTGATAAGTATAAAACTTATTGGACCTGCAGTCCAGACACCAAAAGATGTCAAGTATTTAAATACTAATAAATCTTGATAAAATTTATATGAAAATCATTAAGAATTTAAAATGCCTGAAGCATTTACAAGTTTCTGTAAACTTCTTCATAATTCTTATATGAGGAAAATCAAATAAGAAAAACGACATCGAAGTTTGTTGTGCTTGCTATTTATGCTAATAGCATAAACCTCATTGAAACTCCAGCAGAGCTTCAAAAGGAAATTGATTATCTAAAGAAAGAATTTGAGATGAAAGATCTGGGAAAGATAATTTTGTCTTGATCTGCAAATTGAACATTTAGCAGATGATATCTTTATACATCAATCTGCATATACTGAGAAGGTTTTGAAATGATTTTATATGGATGAAGCACATCTATTAAATACTTCGATGGTTATTCGATTACTTGATGCAAATAAAGAATTTGTTTTGACCTCAAGAAAAGAATGAGAGAATCCTTGGTCCTAAAGTACCATATCTTAGTGTGATTGATACACTAATGTCTCTTACTAATACTCTAAGGCATGACATTTGGTTACTTCGTTTGGAAGAAGATTTTGTTGGTTATGCTGATGCAGGGTATTTATCTGACCCACACAAAGCTCGATCTCGAACTGGCTACGTGTTCATATGTGGAGGTATTGTCATATCTTGAAAATCTACAAAAGTGTCTCTTGTGTCCACTTCATCAAATTATGTTGAGATAATAGTTATTCATGAAACAAGCCGAAAATGTGTGTGGTTGAGGTCCATGATACATCTCATTAGATAAAAATGTGATTTGAAATGTGACAAAGTACCCATAATTTTATATGAAGATAATGCAGCATACATAGCACAACTAAAGAGAAGATTCATAAAAGGAGATAGAACGAAGCACATCTCGCTAAAGTTTTTCTACACAGATGAGCTCCAAAAGAATGGTGATATCAATGTGCAACAGATTCGTTCAAGTGATAATGTGGTTTATTTATTCACCAAATCTCCACCAACTGCAAATTTCAAGAAGATGGTGCACAAGATCGGGATGCAAAGATTCAAGGATGTTCTAATTATGGGGAATTAATACGCGTTGTACTCTTTTTTCCTTACGAGATTTTGTCCCACTGGATTTTCCTTGTAAGGTTTTTAATGAGGCAGCTAAAATGCACATTATTAGATATATGTACTCTTTTTCCTTCACTAGATTTTTTCCCACTGAATTTTTTCTAGTAAGGTTTTAACGAGGCACGTTATATATCAAATAGACATTCAAGGGGGGGTGTTATAAACATATTTGTATTATAGTGAATGTCTATAAAGGTATTTATGTTGTAGTGATACATGTGTTTATATTATAGTGAAAGTCTATCTTTTGGAGAAAAGATAGGAGGAATTATCCCTATAAATAGAGGGTTCTCCTTCATTGTATTTCATCTCATTCAAGAGAAATAAGAACTTCTCTCTTTCTCTACAATATTCTCGTTCTTTCTTTTATTATTTCATAACAATTTTTATTTTCTCATTAATTTTCTCATTTTTTTTAAAATTCAGTTCATTCTTCTCAATGAAAAAATTGTATCTTGAGACATAATTTTTTTTAGGCATAATTTCTTTTTCCTTGAGACATAATTTTTCTTAAGGCATAATTTTCTTTTTCTTGAGGTGTAGTTTCTTTTTCCTTGAGGCATAATTCTTTTTTCTTGAGGCATAGTTTCTTTTTTCTTGAGACATAATTTTTTCCTTGAAGCATAATTTCTTTTTTCTTGAGAAATAATTTCTTTTTCCTTGAGACATAATTTTTTTTTTGAGGCATAAATTTTTTTATTGAGGAATAATTTCTTTTTTCTTGAAGCATAATTTCTTTTTCTTGAGCCATAATTTCTTTTTTCTTGAGCCATATTTTTTTTCTTTGAGGCATAGTTTCTTTTTTTCTTGAGGTATAATTTCTTTTTTTCTCGCATAATTTTTTTTCCTGTGGAATAATTTCTTTTTTCTTGAGACATAATTTCTTTTTCCTTGAGGTATAAATTTTTTTCTTGAGACATAATTTCTTTTTCCTTGAGACATAATTTTTTTCTTGAAGAATAATTTTTTTTCCTTGAGGCATAATTTTTTTTTCTTGTGGCATATTTTTTTTTGAGGCATAACTTCTTTTTTCTTAATAATGTTTGCCCTTCAGGCATAAGCTGTGTAATATGTCTATAATTTTAAAATTGTTCGTATGGAGTTCATAGTCAATTATTGAATTTTTATTAGATGAAAAAAAAATTATGTCTTAAAGGCACAAGTCACGACATAAAGTATAATTGCAAAAAGTTAATTGGATGGTGAAAAAAATGAAATTATGCCCCAAAAGGCACAAGTCACGGTATAAGGCATAAGTGTAAAAAATTTATTAGATGAAAAAAAAATTTATACCCCAAAAGGCACATGTCATGGCATAAGGCATAAGTGTAAGAAGTTTATTAGATGAAAAGAAAAATGAAATTATGCCCCAAAAGACACAAGTCATGGTATAAGTGTAAAAAATTTATTAGATGAAAAAAAATGAAATTATGCGCAAAAGTCACAAGTCATGGCATAAAATATAAGTGTAAAAAGTTTATCAAATGAAAAAGTGCAAAAAGTTTATTAGATGAAAAAAAATTATGCATAATTGTACAAAATTTATTAGATAGGAAAAAATAATAAAGTTATGCCCTAAAAAGCACAAGTCATGGCATAAGGCATAAGTGTAAAAAGTTTATTAGATAGAAAAACAAATGAACTTATGCCCCCAAAGCACAAGTCATGGTATAATATATAAGTGTAAAAAGTTAGAAAAATAAATGAAATTATGCCCCAAAAGGTACAAGTCATGGCATAAGGCATAAGTGTAAAAACTTTATTAGATGAAAAAAAATTTATGTCTCAAAAGACACAAGTCATGGCATAAAGCATAAGTGCAAAAACTTTATTTGATGGAAAAAAAAAACATGCCCAAAAGGCGCAAGTCATGGCATAAAGCATAAGTGCAAAAACTTTATTTGATGGAAAAAAAAACATGCCCAAAAGGCGCAAGTCATGGCATAAGGCATAAGGCATAAGTGCAAACTGCTTATTAGATGGCAAAAAAATTAAATTATGCCCAAAAAGCAAAGTCATGACATTATGCATAAGTTAAAGATGCAGTTAGTTATGCATAGAAAAGAAAGAAGATCTTAAGCAGAAACACAATTTAAATAGCAGAATTTATGCCTCAGGCATAATTTGGGCAAAACTCATATCATGCAAAAAAAAAAAAATTGGTTAAGAATATTTTTGACCACTTTTAATTTACTTAAAGTGCTGAAGGGTAAAAATTAAAGACAAAAAATTCAAGGGGCAAAAATTAAAGACCACACCAAATAAAGGCATTTATATTAGAGTTAATATTACGAAATCTCGCATGAGTTTTTACTTTTCAAAATATATCAGTAAAAATGAATTATAAAATTTGGCAAAAAAGTTAAAAATTTATAAATGTATTTGTATTATAGTGAATGTCTATTTGTTTTTTATTGTAATATGTGTATTTTTATTATAGTGAAAGTCTACTTTTTGAAGAAAAATTAGTACGAATTATCCCTATAAATGGAAAGGTTCTTTTCATTGTAAATCATCCCTCAAGAAAAATAAGAATTATTCTCTCTTCTTTCTTTCTCTACAATATTCTCTCTTCTCCCTTTCTCTACAATATTCTTCTCTTTACTTTATTATTTATAATACATTATCAGCACGTGATTCTAACCAAAATATAATTAAGTATTTTAGATCATATCATTACATCCTTAACTGAATTATTTCGGTATTAGCCATAATCAACCTGTAAATTTTCTCTTTCGCTTTTATTGAACTCACGTCATTAATTACCACTTTGCTATCAGGTATGTTTTCTCTATGTCTCAGCAGTGATATTTATTTCTCTATTTTGTGAGTCATGACAAAGAAAATTGTTAAAATTTCATCAAGTCATATAATGATTTTGGTGACAAAGGAATATATGATCACCAACATATATATACACATACGATCATCATTGTTTTTTTTTGAATTAATTTTTAAATTTCTTTTAGGTTCTGACAGTCATGTTATTAATATTATTTTTTTCCTCCTTTTAACATAATTAATCTTACGAAACTTGAGTTGGTTGCCTTCAAAGTTCGAGCAAGAACTATTTTTTATGAGTGTTGGATGCTGAAATTCATTTAGATACAATGGGTCTTGGAGACA
This sequence comes from Datura wrightii, assembly GCA_035772735.1. Lineage (NCBI taxonomy): Eukaryota > Viridiplantae > Streptophyta > Magnoliopsida > Solanales > Solanaceae > Datura > Datura wrightii. The sequence goes on along the minus strand of JASDFA010000029.1, from coordinate 7,632,594 downwards.
CCATTAGAAATGAAAAATAAAGCATCAAACCAAGATCGTGCTAAGGCTATAATATTCTTGCGTCATCATCTTGACGAAATTCTAAAAATTGAATACCCCACGATTAAAAATCTACTTATTTTGTGAAATAGCCTGTGAAATAGCCTGAAAGAAAGATATGACCACATTACAAGAAAATAGGTCTTCATCAAGGGAAAATTTAGTTGTTAAAAGTCCTAATCCAGTCACTATTAATTGATAACGAACGAAAAAAATCCCGTAAATCCAGTCGTTAAAAAACCTTAGCGACAGCAAAAATTGCGGTCGCTGTACCTCTTTTAGCGACCCCATTTTTCCTTCATTGATTGTTATGCCGGTCGTTAAATCCTTTAATTATGAAAATATATCTAGTCGTTAAAAGTTGTTTTACCTTCGCTAATTGTCTGTTAATCTTGTATTGTAACCAAAACTCAGTCATTGTATGATAACTTATATAGATACACACATTCAAACGTATCAAATAATCAATATCCATATAAATTTCATAGTCAATTACAAAGAACTAGCTAGAGCACCATATTACAAAAAATATACCTATTCAAATGGACGACACTATTTTTGTCAACACCTAACAAAAGAGAATAGGTTAGTAGAGTGTACAAATGAGAACATCTTAAGCAACTCAAACCAAAATATAAAAAAGGTCCCTCTTGTTACTTATACTTGCTCAACACTTTCTTCCAAACAAATTCTTCAAACATCGAATGTTAAAAGAATTGATCAATAAAATGATTTCAAACTTTTGACAAGCATATAAATAATGGTGTACCCACATCATTTTTGTTCTTGTACTATAAACCGATAATTATAGCATCAACTTGGTTAAGTAATAAAGTGAACATGTTAAACCATGAATAAAGTATCCTTTAATTTGAGTATGAATGCATGTATTTTTTTATTAACATGGTTCATTAATTTTATATCTTTGCATTTTATAGTTAGAAATATGTAACTCAACTAAATATATACAAGACCAACTGCAGATAAGATGTAATAGAAAGGAGACAAGTGTTTTCTGGGAAAAGTAACCTTAGCTAAAGCAGCTTTCCGAAATCAGGAATAAGTTGTCCTTTAATTTGAGTATGAATGCATGCTTTTGTTATTAATATGGTGAATTAATTTTGTACCTTTGAATTTTAGACTAGTTAGACATATGTTATTCAACTTAACATATCCAAGACCAACTGCAGATAAGATGTTATAGAAAGGAGACAAGTTCATTCTGAAAAAAGTATGATACCTTAGCTAAAGCAGCTCCCCCAAACACCTGCAAGAATTCTTCTCTATAGAAACAACCCAAAACTATTTACAATCTTTGTTGTAGTCACAAAGATAAGAGACTGTTTCCTTGTTGAAACTTAAAAGGCACAGAGGTGGACATCAGTAAGTATAAGATTTTTTCACTTAAGCATATGCCCAAATCTCCTAAGTGTCACGCCTGGCGTTATTATTAAGTCTTTACAGCTTTTCTGAAATAGTCAAAAAATCGAAGAATAACCATGAAAATTTACGCCTCTAACAATCATTCTCACTTGATTTATTCAAGACTTTCTAACCAAATGAGATTTCAATTATGAGAAAGCAGCCAGTTTACTTTCAAATTACCTGACACATCAACATCATAAAAACTCCTTAACGCACTTCTCTTGTTTATTTTTAAATTATTTTTCAACTCAGAATAAAGTATTCTTCATGATACCTCCCATAACAACATACATTTTTCTCTACTCTTAGATAGTATAATCAAGATAAGAATTAAAAATTCACCACTTGTAAAATCAGCCACATAATAAAGTTGCACAAAATCATAAAGGTAACTCAAAGATGCAACTATTTTCTTCTCATCATGAATGCTCAAACATCTTACATTTCATCATATCAAGATAAATTCACCAATTGTTTTGCTTGCACACGAAATTTATTTCAAATTCTTGTTTTTTTTTCTGACAAGCAGATCTTTACTTCTTATATTATTACCTACTTTTCCTTTCCTACAAAATTAATTCTTCATTGAAATATGAAAATAGAGTTAAAATAAGAGACAAACACTAAAAGTATGCATGGATTCACAACACTATAACCTATGATCGATAAAGACAAACATTCCTGCAATATTTAGTCAACAATCATTAACAACTATGACAAAATATAGCTAAAAGTTACCGCTACAATTGAGAGAAGCATTTCAAAAGGTTTATCATTCAAATGATTCAAAGTGTAGTCTCACAAAATGAGGTTTGGAGAGGGTAGAGCACATGCAGACCTTACCCCTACCTCAGAGGTAGAGAGGTTGTTTCCGATAGACCCTCTAACATTGTTCAAATGATTCAAATATATAAAACTTGTTGAGCATATAATTTTTGCCATTCTCTCTACATTTTTAGAATCTTTTTGTTTAATAAATTCCCTATTCAATATAATAAAGCAACAAAAAGAACCAACTAGAGAGGGACACAGGAAATCATTTGAACTAACCATGCCAATGCGAGACTAGACAACAAGATTCATTGTAAAAATATGTTGCAGCTTGATCAAACTTAGCTTATAAAAATACTAAAAAATCTACTGCTGTTTAAAATTAAAGACAATAAGAATATTTCAAGAACTTACAGCTTGTGGCGAATGCATGTCTCACAATAAGAATATTTCAAGAATTTTCATGATCTTGAAATTACTTGTTTGCATTCATGGAAGCAGCAACAACTTCAAACTTGTCAGAATTTTTGAGGTCTGCGAAAATAAATATAGAATTGTAACCGGTAAAAGAAATTTTATAACAAAATATAACTTTCATATTTGACTACAAGCAAAATCATGTGCATAAGAAAATCTTATTAGGATAAATCTACAGTCAATTTTCAGAAAATAATTGACTTTTAATTTTATTCTGTAACACGCAAAGTGATACAGTAACACTCAAACATATACAGCCTTAAAGAATCTCTCAAGAATACCAGTCATGTATTCCAAACCTACCAGGGGGATAGTAAATAAAAAAATTTCACATGATATAAATAATTTTCCTTGAAGGTTAAGTATTCAATTAGAAACAAAATTCATAAATCAGGATTTCAGTTAAAGTTTAAAAAAGGAACACTTAAAAATTACTTTAAATATTTCTTTATAAACATATCATACGCAATATGTCTTTTACTTAAGAACCTAAAATAAATAACATAGTTAGACAGAGGATTCTTGAAAGATCAACAGTAACTTCTATTGTTATCAAGAGCACTAGTAGACAATACCGAAAATTTAACATATATAAAGACATGATATTTTGAGGAGAACCATTCACTCTCAATATAACACTAGAAGGGCTTTTGCTCCAAAACTAAAAGAGCAAGGGAACAGAAAAATAAATTAGATAAATACAATACTATATGATGATAGCATTCACAAGTGGCAGACTCATATACTTAGAAGCCTCAAGTGATTTAGTAATTTTGCAAAAATATTTTAATATTTTCACGACTTTTATGATGCAAATCTATAGAACTACCCTAGATAAGAAATGTGGTGAATCGATCAGTTCGTAACTCATATTACTTTTCCAAAATTTCACACAAAATGAATATAAATAATTTTACTATTACAATTCATGGTCTTGATACGTTAATGCCTAACAGTGTGATAGAAGTACGAGAACTCAAAACATTTCAGAAGCAAGAAAGGCACGAAGATTAACATCAAATCTACTACGATTATCTTGTATTCTCAATTGTATAATCATGATAAGTTTAGCTAGTCAAATCGAATATGCCGAATAATAGATCTACAATGTCCTAACATTACGGGACCATGCATTACTAAATTTAATAATTTAGAAAAAAATTACCCATATTTTCTTCATATATGTTTACTGCTGAGTGTCACAGTTTACAGAATTACCAATTAATTTTACCAAGACTATATTGGATTCTTAATTTTTTTGACTCATTTCATGTAACATTTTTTAGATTTTAGGTAAGGTTTTTACACTATTCGGAACTCCTTTTCCTAAAATGTTCACATGTTCAATAAAATTTCTAAGATCTGTACAAAATCATGAAAAATTTTATAATACAACAACTTTGAGAATGTTAATGATCCAATTAATACTAGACATGTTGCTCAAAAAATAATCTAAATACTACACACATTGTATCATTAGTGGTGTCTGTTGAATCATATTTAATATAGCAGTTTGTAATTTCTTTCTTTTCTTTTTACTTTCCCCTTTGGTTTTTAAGTGCCTCAACAATGTCCCATTTCTTAGGTAATAAAAGCTGCTCCTATTTAGACACAAGCAAAACTTATATACAAATTCATTCCTCAATTAGTTTTTCTCAAAAATTCATCCATTAATGGTTGAAGACAAAATCGAATTGATGGTTTCTCTATACCCCATGCAACCTATTCAATTAGTTAATAAGGCTATTAAATAAATAAGATAATAATTTGTATACGCATTTTACGACCAAAAGGATAGTACTCTTGGATATCTCTTCCTCTATAACTATATGAGCTTCTAGTGAGCTCTTTTTTCAGGTATATTTCAGTTATCTAATCAATTAGTCTATAAAACATGAATTACTTAGTGATAATACATCCTTTTGAGGTTGTTATAAACTTACTATTCTGCCCAAACTTATATCAGTAACAAAAGATAAATTGTTTGAAATAGGCTATAATAACATGACTTTTTGATAGGATTTTAATTCATAATTTTTCCAAAAATTACAAATCAACTCTGTTTCGCTGCATAGTTTCAGTTCTTCTAGTATGGCACATCAATGCATAAAAAATCTTCCACTTCTTCACTGCTTTAATGACATTTTGACACTATATATTTATATGCAAAGATAACATAGCAGTTTGACATCCAGAATACAATAGAAATAAAATAATTAAAAGACAATTGTATCAGAAATTTAGTCTCAACTTACATAATTGAGAAGGTGTCGAGCAACTGCAGTCACATTACTCATTATCTAAATCAAGGAATGCGACAACTGTGATTATATTATTCATAATCCAAATCAAAATAATAAGCCAGCTATGACAATATAAAAACCATGAGTGATTAACCCATAAGCCTTAATTGTTTATGTCCATTAATCTCAGAGCTTCACACCAACAAAAAGAACTGAATTAGACCAACATCAAAATGAAACGTCAACGCTTTGATGTACTAATTAATCAAGGAAAATGGTTCACACTATCACAGAAAAGCACAAACGTGACTAAATTTGTTACTTTGGCCGAAGCCCATTAACATATTAACAAAAGTCCAACAACCTCAAACTTTGAGAATCGACAAAATCAACACCAAAATTTTTTGAATCACAAACAAAGTTCACAATTCAAAATTTCTAACTGTTACAATAAACCAAAGGAATAAGCAAACATTCAACATATCAACCTCAAATAATCTACCTGATAAATTAATAAAATGTCAATTCACAAAATCAATAAACTGATTCAACAAAGAATTGAAACTGAAATAATAAATGAAGATTGAGAAGGAAAAATAATTTGATTAATGAATTAAAATAATCCAGTAAGCTCACCTGCGAAGGCAGATCGCGATGATGAAAAGGAGTAATGGTTTTTGCTGTTGTGTATAGGGTTTTATTATTTTAAGGAGGGGGTGAAGGGGTAGGTGAGGTGAGAAAGGGTCGGAAAAAAATGAACAGGGAGAAAACTAGCGTCTTATTTTTATGATGAATTCTCAGTTTTAACAACGGGTAATGTGGGCTTTACCGACTAAATATTATCCCCTCGTTATTCTTAATTAAAAAATGAACTTTAACGACCACAGAAAATTGTGGTCGCTACAGTTATACTTATAACGACAGGATTCATGTCCTTTCGTTCACTAGTGGCCGTTATAAGCTTATTTCCTGTAGTGTCACCTGAAGATTGTCATTCATCCAAATTCACAATATGATTGGATGCGTATGAGATTTCAAGATTATAAGTAGTCTGTTCATGAGTACAACTCTATAATGTTATTGTTTCTCAGTTGAAACTACGTGGAGAGACTACTAATGATGTTGATATGATGGAACAAATGGTAGTACATAAAATTAATTGGGAACTTCGGAAGAGCTAATGTGTTACTACCTAGAGGAATGGAATTATTCATAATATTGGTTAATTATTTTTTTTTTATTTTTTCTGAAAAGTATTTTCTTATATTCAGTTTTGTAGTGTAGTAAGTCTCAAAACGAAACTTATAAGTTTCAAAGACTTTAAAAAAAATAAATAAATTGAGACTATGAATTATAGAAAGAGCTAATATCTTCATATTAATACAATTGAAGCGGGTTATAAATATTTTCGTAAAAGATTACCCGTCATTTTTTTATTTGTAGTACATAAATATGGGTATGATGACGAAATCACATACGAAAGTAAATTGGAAGTTTACTAAAATAAAGATAAGTTGGTATAACTGGTTGGTCATCCCGGTTCAAATGTGATGCAAAAATAATTGAGAATTCACGTGGTTATATGTTGAAGAAATAAATGATTATTCAAGAATTCTCTTGTGTTGCTTGTTCTCGTGATAGATGATCATTAAAGCAGCTAATATTGAAATTATATTCCCGAAATTTTGAAACTTATAAAAAGGTGAATATGGACCCGTTCACCTGCCATGTGAACAGTTTGCTATTATATAATTTTAATAGATGTATCTATGGTATGGTCACATGTGTTCTGATATCAACTTACAATTAGTTTTTGCAAAGTTGTTTGCTCAATTGTTAAATTAAGAGCACGATTCCAAATTATAAAATCATGTTGATAATGTTGGTTCACATCTAGTTAAGTTGGTTTAGCTAGTAGAAATTATATGTCTCCAATAATAGTTAAATCATTGATTAAGAGAGCAAAATCCAAATAAAATTTGGTATGAGATAATGTTTATTTAACATGTGTCAACACTTGAATGAATCAAGCCAACAAGGTTCCCTTATCACAATTGATTCAGGGTCAGGAACCAAGTAATTCCATCTAAAAATTTTAAATGTGTGGTACATGATTCAATTGCTCCACCATAACACACAAAGATGAGTCCCCAAATGAGGTTGGGGATGAATGTTAGTTTTCCTGACATTGGGGGGGGGGGGGTAGGGGGGATGAATTATCTAGATCCTCGAAAAAAAATGTGAACTTAAGTTCGAGAGATAATTCACTTGCAAAATATTGTAAATCAATTTCAGATGTATTTGCTGATCCTATTTTATAATTCAGTTGCAAATGCTCTAATGAAAATTATAGTCCTTGAAGGACAAGTCTATGACACGCCTGAAGCGTGATAGATCAATCGATTCTACAAATGATCAAGATGGTCAGAATAATAACGCAAGTGCTTTAAAAGGAACACAACGACATAATACTTCATAAAACCTTGCGAAGGTTCAAGTACCTGAAAAGATGAAAAATAAAGAGATCTTGATAAGTTATGTCATATTGGATCGATATCAAAATGATCGTCGATGATACCTTCGATATAATGTAGCGCTCAATATTATAAATGTTGACGAGGATCTTGAATTTAAATCTATCAAAAAGTGTGGACAGATAAATGATTGGCCAAATAAAAATACGCAATTCAAGTATAACTTCAGTGGGGATATAAATATATTCTTGTGCAAAAGGTGAAATAAATAAAAAATCATAAAATAGTACGTCTTGTACCTTGTGGCATAAAAGTTTTTGAAAATCCTGACATTATTATATGGAGAGGTCCTCCTATGGTGGATGCAATTATTTTGAAATTGCTCATAAGTATGTCAATACATGAAAAACTTGATATGCGTATAATGAAATTATTTCATGTCTAGATAGATAATGAAGGATATATGAAAATCCTTGAAGGATTAAAAAAGTTTTAAAGTGATTCTATTGAATACCCCAATGGCTTTGAGATCACTTAACATAAATAAAGATAAATTTTGATCTCATGAGAATGGTTAGAAAGTATAGTATTTTAGTGCAATTGGTGTACTTATATATCCTACTATTACTACCCATGAGATAATATTTTTATTATGTGCAGAAAAAAATATAATTTTACTTTATTAGTAGAGATACGAGTAAATGAAAATACTAATATGAGTTTATTATTTCTAACCAATATTGTCAAAGAATTGTTGATTATCACTACAGGAAAGTTATTTAATTTTATATGAATATAATGCAGCATGCATAACACAATTAAAAGGAGTATTCATAAAAAAAGATAGAACGAACCACATTATGCCGAATCTTTTCTACACACATGAGTTCCAAAAGAATGGTGATATCAATGTGGAACAAATTCGTTCAAGTGACAATGCGGCTAATTTATTCACCAAATCTCTACCAACTGCAACTTTCAAGAACATGGTGCGCAAGATTGTGATGTAAAGATTCAAGGATGTTCTCATTAGGAGGAGTTAATACGCGTCGTACTCTTTTTTCCTTATAAGGTTTTGTCTCACCGGATTTTTCTTGTAAGATTTTTAGTGAGGCAGCCAAAGTGCATATTATTAGATATGTGTACTCAATTTTTTCTCACTAGATTTTTTCTAGTAAGGTTTTAATGAGGCACATTATCTATTAGATAGACATTCAAGGAGGAGTGTTATAAAATGTATTTGTATTATAGTAAATGTCTGTAAAGGTATTTGTATTGTAATGACTGTGCGTATTATTATAGTGAAGATCTATCTTTTGGAGAAAAGTTAGGAGAAATTATCCCTATAAATATTCTTCTCTTGCTATATTATTTCATAACAAAAAACTTAAAATACACAGTAAACTATTTCCTTCAATCACGATAGTAATTTTTTTTTCATATTCATTTCATAAATTTCTCATAGATTTTTATTTTTCTTTATTTCTCCTATATTCATTTTTTTTCTTTTACCTTTGATATTCATTCCATAAATTTCTCTTAAATTTTTTATTTTCCCAATTCTCCTTTGAAGATCCATTCAGGAATCCAATTATATATATCCTCATTCTCTTTCTTGTATTTATTCAAAACTCCATAAAAATTTCATTGTTACGGGGTATGAGTTAGATTCAAGACTTAATTTATACAGTTCATTTCATATACATGACTGTATACAAATTTCATATAGAAAGACATGTTAAAAAATAGGATATATTATTTTTATATACATTTCAAACATCAAATAAAAGCACTTAAATCAGTTAAATTTATCATATTTAATACATAATTTATACACTAAAACATATTTGTTACTAACATGATACAAAAAAAGATTAAGTAAAACTAGTTTGTATTTAGCATATTTTATACACAATTCATTCACTAAAGGTATAAAAAAATTAAGCAACCTAGTTTGTAGTATCATATTTTTTACGCAATTTATACATTAAATCATGTTTGTATATAACTTGGTATATAAAAAATTAATTAAACCAGTTTGTATACAGATTCCATACATATAAAAAAAACTTAAGCATACTGATTTGTATAAAGTCAGTTTCAGAGTACATATAGTTAAATGATCAAAAATACATAGTGAAATATAATCTGATACAATATATAGCAAAAAGCTCCTACTATTAATAAAAAGCATTAAATTGATCCAAATCAATTGAATTTTTCATCAGCAACCTTCGTCACATAATTCATGATCTTGTTTTTCTGCCTGCATTCTTCATCACATAATCTATAAAAAAAAAAATTATATTTTTATTGGCCTTCTTGTTCTTTCTATCTATCCCATCTTTTGTCGGATGCTTCTTTCCTGCATTTGGTTTCTTCTCTGCCTTGGGAGCCATGAAATATTTCAGAGAGACTGAAAATTTTAAAGATATAACCAAAATCAAAACATATGATTTTGAATATATAAGCAAAATCATAAAATGAATTGCAATGTTGGAGAGAGAATTATTTGATTTTCATTATGCTTCTTTTTATAAGATGAGTAAAATATGAAATACTGAATTTGCAAACACCCTAAAAATCAGCCACATAAATTATCAACTAACCACTCTCATAAAATAGCCTAAAAATCTGGAAAATAAAAATTCACTCGAAAATTAAGCCCACTTTTTTCAAAAAATAACGGAATGCACGTTAATTACAAAAACTGCTATTTCTTTATAAATGAAAGTTGATTTTGGTAAATAATAAAAAGTGTCTACATATAATGTAATTAATGTCTTATATGTTATAAATGTATTTGTATTATAGTGAATGTCTATAAAGGTATTTGTATTGTAGTGGATACATGGGTTTATATTATAGTGAAAGTCAATCTTTTGGAGAAAAGTTAGGTGAAATTATCCCTATAAATAGAGGATTCTCCTTCATTGTTTTTCATTCCATCAAGAGAAATAAGAACTTTTCTCCTTCTCTCTTTCTCTATAATATTCTTATTCTTTCTTTATTATTTCATAATATTATATAAATATTCTACATAATTTTCTCTTATTAAGTTGAGATTTTTACATTGTATATCTAATGCGAGGGAAGACTTGTTTTTACTAATTCTAACAAAATTCTTTGAAGAAACAATTGTTTGGTCTAGCTAATTTATATACTATATTTATTATTAATAGATATGCCTTCAGAAAATCACTATTCATAGTTATAGCAAATCCATGTACCCAACAGTGTATATATTATTTCGGAGAAGGAATAATTTTTTGGCATCAGAAATCTTTTTCCAGATTTTAGACGTGTTTTTGTATTTGTCTATATTTCTGTGTTTCGTGGAAGGAGGAATTGGATATCTATTTTAGATTTAAGATGTATTTTCCTTATATATACCTTTGTATTTTTATTTTTTGTGTTAATTTTGCATCATGTATGTACTTTTTTTTCTAAGTATTGGATGTACTTTTGTTGTTTGTATCCTTATTTGACTGTATTTTTGTGGTTATGTACTCATGTATGTATCCCCGTATTCTTATTGTTTGTGTTTCTGTATATTCCCCTATATTTTCTATATTTTCTCTTGGTTGTATTCGTTGCGCGAATGAATATGGTTGATACATGTTGTATTCGTTGAGCGAACAAATACGTACGATGCGAACAAATATAGTTGATACATATTACATTCATTGAGCGAATAAATACAGTTGGCACATATTATATTCATTGCGCAAACAGATACATTAAATACAACTGTCAGTTTTGCCACATATTGTAATTACTAAAACTATAATTGCGGTTGGTACCTAGCAACTTTATAGCCTGTTTGACCAAGCTTCTGGGAGATCAAAATTGCTTATTTTTTCTAAAAGGCACTTATTTTTAAAAAATGAGGTGTTTGACCAAGTTTTTGAGAGAAAATAAGTGTATTGAGGGAGCAACAAAAACTGTTTTTCAGAAGCTAAAAAAAGTAGCTTCTCTCCAAAAGCACTTTTGTGAAAAATACACTTAGAAGCACTTTTCAAAAGCTTGACTGTTATAAACATATTTGTATTATAGTGAATGTCTATAAAAGTATTTGTATTGTAGTGGATACATGTATTTATATTATAGTGAAAGTCTATCTTTTGGTGAAAAGTTAGGAGGAATTGTCCCTATAAATAGAGGGGTTCTCCTTCATTGTATTTCATCCCATCAAGAGAAATAAGAATTTCTCTCCTTCTCTCTTTCTATACAATATTCTTGTTCTTTATTTATTATTTCATAACACGTTATCAGCACGAGTCTCTGCCTTGAGCACTCACTTTGAAAGATCTTGAGGTAAAAAAAATTAAAATTTCTTTTTTGAAATATGTATTACTTAACCACATGAGTAATATTCCTTTGGTGATATTGTTGCTCTACGACTCTACTGTCTCAAAATTTAAAGGTCAAGGTATTATTTTTTTTCTTTCTTTTAATATGGTTAATCTTACGAAATTTGATTTCGTTGCCCTTCAAAGTTCGGGCAAGAACTACCTTTCATGGGTGTTGGATGCTGAAATCCATATGGATGCAATGGGTCTTGGAGACACCATTAAAAGTGAAAACAAAGCATCAAAAATCCATATGGATGCAATGGGTCTTGGAGACACCACTAAAAGTGAAAGCAAAGCATCAAAAATTCATATGGATGCAATGGGTCTTGGAGACACCATTAAAAGTGAAAGCAAAGCATCAAAAATCCATATGGATGCAATGAGTCTTGGAGACACCATTAAAAGTGAAAACAAAGCATCAGATCAATATCGTGCTAAGGCCATGATATTCTTGCGTCATCATCTTAACTAAATTTTTAAAATTGAATATCTCATGATTAAGGATCCACTTGTTTTGTGGAATAGCCTAAAAGAAAGGTATGACCACCTGAAGATGGTCATCCACCCAAAGGCACGATATAATTGGATTCATCAACACTATAAGTCTGTTCATGAGTATAGCTCATCAACATTCAAAATTGTTTCTAAGTTGAAACTACGTGGAGAAACTATAAATGATGTTGATATGATTGAATATGTGGTAGTATACAAAATTAATTGAGAGCTCCGGAAGAGCTAATGAATTAGTACCTGAAGGAATGAAATTGTTGTAGTAAGTCTCAAAAGAAAACTTATAAGTTTCAAAGACATTGAAAAAATAAATTGAGACTATAAATTACGGGAAGATCTAATATCTTCATGCTACTACAATTGAAGCGGGTTATAAATATTTATGTAAAAGAATACCCGTCGATTTTTTTTATTTGTAGTACATAAATATGGGTATGATGATGAAATCACATACGAAAGTAAACTAGAAGTTTACTGAAATAAGTTGGCGTAACTGGTTGGCCATCCCGGTTCAAATGTGATGCAAAAATAATTGAGAATTCACGTGGCTATATGTTGAAGAAATAAAAGATTCTTCAAGAATTCTCGTGTTGCTTGTTCTCGTGATAGAATGATCTTGATCAGCTAAGTTGAAATTATATCCCCTGAAATTTTAAAACTTATAAAAAGGTGAATATAGGCCCATTCACCTATCATGTGAACCATTTGCTAATAGATGCATCTATGGTATGGTCACATGTGTTTTGATATCAACTTGCAATTGATTTTTGTAAGGTTGTTGCTCGAATTATTAAATTAAGAACATAGTTCCAAATTATAAAATCATGTTGATAATGCTGATTCATATCTATGTTGCTTTAGCAAAAATTGTATGCCTCCAATTATAGCTAAATCATTGGTAATGAGAATAAAACTCTCAAATAAAATTTGGTATGAGATATGCTTATTTAACATATAGCAACACTTGAATGTATCAAGCCAACAAAGTTCCCTATCACAATTGGTTCAGGGTCAGGAACCAAATAATTCCATCTAAAAATTTGAGTGTGTGTTATATGATTCAATTGCTCCACCACAACGCACAAAGATAGGTCCCCAAATGAGCTTAGGGAGTAAATGTTAGTTTTTCTAACATTAGGGGGAGAAGTGATTAGCAGCTGAAAATTGAGTGTGGGATGAATTATCTAGATCATCGGGAAAAAGAAAAAGTGAACTTAAAGTTCAATAGATAATTCACTTGCAAAATATTGCAAATCAATTGTCAGATATATTTGCTAACTCTATTTTATAATTCAGTTGCAAATGCTCCAATGAAAGGTCCTTGAAAGACAGAGTATATGAGACGCCTGAAGCGTGATAGAACAAACGGTTCCAAATATAGAACTTCTTGAAGAAGGAGAGGAGCAGGTGATTAAGATGGTCATAATGATGAGGCAAGTGCTTTAAGAAAGCACCACGACATAACACTTCATAAAACCTTGGCAAAGGTTCAGGTACCTGAAAATGACGAAAAATGAAGAGATCTCAATAAGTTATGTCGCATTGGAACTGATATCAAAATGATCATCGACAATACCTTTGATATAATGTAGTGCTCAATATTATAAATATTGATGAGGATCTTGAATTCAAATATGTCAAAAAGTATGGACAGATAAATGATTGTCAATTAAAATACGCAATTCAAGTATAATGCCAGTGGGTATAAATGAATTCTTGCGGCATAAAGATTTTTCGCAAATCCTCACATTATTATATGGAGAGGTTCTCCTATAGTGGATAAAATTATTTTGAGGTTACTCATAAGTCTGGCAATATATGAAAACTTTGATATGCGCATAATGAAATTATTTTCATGTCTAGAGAGACTGAAGGATATATGAAAATCCTTGAAGGAATTAAAAGAACGAGGAAATTCTTGGCCTTGAAGATATAGTCTGCTCCTACTAGGAGACATTGGAATGGGATCAAACACATAATGCGGTATCTAAAAGGGACTACCGATATGAGCTTATATTATTCGAACAATTGCAGTCCCGATCTTGTTGGTTATGCTGATGCTGGGTATTTATCTGACCCACATAAAGCTCGATCTCAAACTGGCTACGTGTTCATATGTGGAGGTACTGCCATATCTTGGAGATCTATAAAGCAGTCTCTCGTAGCTACTTCATCAAATCATGCTGAGATAATAACTATTCATGAAGCAAGCCGAGAATGTGTGTGGTTGAGGTCCATGATACATCTCATTAGAGAAAAATGTGGTTTGAAATGTGACAAAATATCCACAATTTTGTATGAAGATAATGCAGCATGCATAGCACAACTAAAGGGAGGATTCATAAAAGGAGATAGAACGAAGCACATCTCGCCAAAGTTTTTCTACACACACGAGCTCCAAAAAAATGGTGATATCAATGTGCAACAGATTCGTTCAAGTGACAATGTGCCTAATTTATCTACCAACTGCAACTTTCAAGAAGATGGTGCAGAAGATCGGGATGCAAAGATTCAAGGATGTTCTAATTAGGGGGAGTTAATACGCGCTGTACTCTTTTTCCCTTACGAGGTTTTGTCCCACTAGGTTTTCCTTATAAGGTTTTTAATGAGGCAGCCAAAATGCGTATTATTAGAAATGTGTACTCTTTTTCCTTCACTAGATTTTTTCTAGTAAGGTTTTAACGAGGCACATTATCTATCAAATAGACATTCAAGGAGGAGTGTTATAAACATATTTGTATTATAGTGAATGTTTATAAAAATATTTGTATTGTAGTGGATACATGTGTTTATATTATAGTGAAAGCCTATCTTTTGGAGAAAAGTTAGGAGGAATTGTCCCTATAAATAGAGGGGTTCTCCTTCATTGTATTTCATCCCATCAAGAGAAATAAGAACTCCTCTCTTTCTCTCTTTCTCTATAATATTCTTGTTCTTTCTTTATTTGGCTAAACATTAATTGTTGTTCAAAAGCGCTTTTTAAATTTATTGGCCAAACACAAAATATTTCTCACCAAAAATATTTTTTTGATAAGCACTTTGAAAAAAACACTTCTCAAAATAAATAAATCTGAAAAGTTTGACCAAACAGGCTATAAACTATAGTGTTTTCTAAAAAAATTTCTTCATTTAACATATGCCCTATAAAATAATAATAGACAAATTGTCACGCTCCGCCTTGGGGGGTATGACTGGCACCTGGTGCCCTACTAGGACCTGAACTACTGGACTGCTAAGCCTAGGCACATCTGGTGCCTGGCTGGCTCTAATTCACATTTCTGGAAACAGAGGGCTATATAACGACTGTAAACACAGCCCCCGGCCCATTGGTCTATAGCCTCCTGTACCTGTAATAACAGCTGACCAGAACAAGCAACTATAGGGAAGCCTATGCGGGCCGACGAGGCCACCATGCTGTCTAGTTATCTGCGTTCAGCGATAAAATACTAGAAGGCTACGTGACCAGCAAGGTCACCATTACTGTCAAACTTATGGCCCCACACGGCCAACACAATAGAAAGAAGGAATGCTAACAACTATGCAACTGCACGGCCTCTCACGACCGGCTCATCTGACCACAGGGAATATAAACAGACTGCAAGCCTCTAGGAAGGATAATAGAAATAATCGGGACAGGGCCTCGACCTACCCGTACTGTACAACAAAAAGAACTGGACTACACCTCTAGAAATTCAGTCTCCGGATGACAGGAGCTGAATACTCAACCGCTGATGGGGATCACGTGGTATCGCCTGCTCGTCTATGGGTACCTGCAGGCAAGTAATGCAGCGCCCCACTGGGCGTCAGTACCGCTGGAACTGAGTATGTAAAGCAACAACTGAAAAAGATATCTGAAATCAATAACATAACTGGCGAAACTGGAATGAGAAGAACTAGATTAACTATTTGATGATGTAGATCGTACCTGTTCTTAATCATGCTGAAGGGAATAGGAATCATACCTGGAGACGTATCATTCTACTATTAATCTGCTCGTATCTACTGTAATATAGCATAACATACATAACATAACATGGCATACACAACCTTACCCGGCCCCCATAAGCCGGGAGGTACAATCAACACAGAATCTATACCCCTACCCCGGTCAACCCATCTCCTATACTGGCTGTAAGCATCCTGCCGGTCCCCTGGGTATGCACTTGGGCTCGCTGAGCCCCTGACTATAACTGCATCTGAGTTCGGAGGACTCCTGAATCTGCACCCGGGCGTATCCGCTCGACTGGGGTGTGTAAGGCCGATCAAGGCACAAATATGGGGAAAAACTGGCATCCCATCTTCGTCCCCTGGCGGGACGGCATGCCACTCCGTAGAGTGACGTATCCTCGTCCTATGGTGGACGAGTCGATACAGCTATTAACCCTGGGCGGTCATGGATGCTAGGTAATCCAACCCCAAACAATACAACGGTCTCAACTGGTAATACTGTCTGTGTATCTCACATGCTGAGGCTAATACGGGTAAGGTATCATATATATTACATGCTGGGCTAATGATAGTAATCTGTACGTATTTAATACGTGCTGAGGCAGGTAAAGATATATAAATATGAATATAATCTCCTGTCGGGCTGTACTGGGCAAATGCTATATAAGATAATGTTTCTACTGAAAACTCTGCTGTTTACTAAGTTTCTGTATACACTATATGCTGGACTAGTGATAGAAATAAGTACATACTTAATACATGCTGAGGCTGGAAGTACTATATATGTATGTACGAATATAATCTTTCTGCTAAACTACGTTGTATACTGACTTTCTATAGTAACATGATTTACTAATCCTGACATGCTTTCTGAACCTCATTTTAGTCTGTCATTCTATTTCTGAAGTGCTTTACGGGTATTGCATTGCTATACGGGGTTTCAACTGAATACAACCATATCCTGACATGGCATATCACATTACATACTGAGTATACTGGGCAATCTCTAATACTTGCGTTAGAATCTGTATCATACTGATAGGTTTCATATACATTACAACCCAATGTTTCTCACATCGTACCAATATTCATAATAACGCAATACTCGACTTCTGAACATTCTACTGGTCCGTAATTTATTACACTATACTGATATTACTTAACTTGCCGAAGGAAACTAACTTTACATACCTTATCTTCGACTATTCGTCCGTCGGACGAGACTCGGCCGGTACTTTAACTATTTTCTCCCAACTGCATTCATAAATACATCAATCAATACTAAATACAGCTTTATTGTAAAGAGCAACGTTACTTTCGATATAGTTTATAGCCTAAACTTAGGCTTATCGAAAGACGGTCGAAAACTCGCTATTTTTCAGCGGCCCAGAAGAGAGAAGTATTCACTTCTCAGCTAGGAACACATAGACATTAATTTAGAGCAATTCTACTTACTTTAGTTCGGTGGCTCACCGATTCGTCGGCCGTATTTCGCGAAACTAATTCCGTAGAAATGCTCTCTGCTGCTAAATACTCGGGTATCTGGGATTAATTTGAGTTTGGGCAGCGTTTGGCAGCGTAATCGGACGAAAATATATAATTTTCTTCGTCTTCCTCGGCTTCACTGCGTTTCTCTGGAAATTTATAAGTGTTAAATGAATTTAAACCGAAGTGGGGGCTTTATATACTTGGGCCTGAACCTGGGCAACGTGTCACGAAGCCATCGTGGAGGCTTCACCTCCGTGACACGCTGCCATCGCGGAGGGGCTCTGCCTGGCTCCTCCCGCGATGGTTCGACGGGTTTCTCGTTCGGTCTTTTTCCCGGGCCTTTCTCTAGCACGTATGGCCTTCAAATATGCTTAACAAACGTGCGAATAGGTCATCTAGGTGCCGGGAATTCTACGGGGTGTAACATTCTCCCCCCCTTAAAAACATTCGTCCTCGAATGTACACTGTTATCTAGAGGACTACTTACTTACTTTCTAGAAAAATTTCGGCAGAGTCTCCCCTGTATATGGACTATAGCCAAAACCTGAAATGCAGAAAAGTCCAATACAGGTACTGTATACAATACGGTAGGATTCACTGGATGGTTAAGTATCCATTTTTCTCATTTATACATATACACCCATGAGATTCCACATAAGCAATAATACAGACGTACCTGTTGCCTGACTAGGCCTGAAATAGGTGAGGATATCTGGTCCTCTTCCTCGGCTCCTCAAGTCATCTCCTCTCGGTTCTTATTACGCCTCAATACCTTGATAGACGTAATATCTTTAGTCCTCAATCTGCGAATCTGTCTGTTTAAGATAGTTATTGGAACCTCTTCATAGGCCAGCTTTTTCATAACCTGGGTATTCTGGACTGGGACTGCTCTGGACGGGTCTCCTATGCATTTCCTCAGCATAGATACATGAAAGACCGGGCGAACGGATCCAAATTCTGGAGGCAAATTCAATTAACGGTAAATGCTCACTTTTGGCTACTACCGAGATCTAGCACACACGCTCGCAACATGTCTTCGAGCGTCTGAATTGTGTGCTCAGCCTGCTCATCTGTCTGAGGATGGAATGTTGTGCTCAATTTAATCTGCGTTCCCAAACCTTTCTGAAACGACTGTCAGAATCTAGCTGTGAATTGTGCTCCCCTATCTAAAATAATGGATACTGGTATTCCATATAATCTGACTACCTTTCTGATATACAACTCAGCATAATCTTCGGCCGAGAAAGTAGCTCTTACTGGCAAGAACTGAGCTGATTTTTGTCAATCTGTCATTTATCACTCATATAGAGTCATGTCTGTGTTTAGTACGGGGTAATCTTGCTACAAAATTCATATTCACCGCTTCTCATTTCCAAAGAGGCACAGCTATGTTCTAAATTAACCTGCCTGGTTTCTGATATTCTGCCTTCAACTGTTGGCAGTTAGGACACTGGGCTACCAGTAGTTCTCTTTAATGTCATGGTACCTCTTTGTCATATCGGGATGAAGAGAGTAGCGGGCGTAATGCGCCTTGCTCATAAACTGCTGACGATGCCCCAAAATATCTGGAGCGCAATGCGGCCTTTATATCGCCACATTTCATCCCCGGTTATCTGAAAATATGTCACTTCTCCTTACTGAACCTTGCGTTCAAGTTAAACCTGGCTAGGGTTTCTATATTGCCGTTCCTTTACTTCCACCACTAACGACAATGCTGCGATATTCTGTATTATCGTTCTGTTATCTTTTATTTCTGCTATGTGACTGGCTAACTAGCTAACTGGTGTAATCCTCGAGTCTATCCTCGCTGTTCAGGCAGTTCAGGCTAAGGGCATCTGCCACCACATTAACCCTTCCTGGGTGATACAAAATCTTCCCTTTCTAAAGCATAAACTACTGCCGCTAACTCCAGATCAGGGGGTAAGGTAATTCTTTTCATGTTTCTTCAACTGCCTGAAAGCATAAACTATTACTTCACCATGCTGCATCAACCCTCTGTATCTCCTGGCAATACTAACACTGGAGCTGATGTTAACCTGGCTTTTAACTCTTGGAAGTTCTACTCACACACCTCAGTCTACTGAAACTTTGCTGCCTTCTGTGTCGATCTAATCAGAGGTGCTGCTAAGGTGGAAAATCCTTCCACAAACCCTTTGCAGTACCCGGCTAACCGCAGGGACTGCGTACTTCGATCGGAGTGGTAGGTCTAGACTATGTCTTCACTACTTCAATTTTCTGCGTATCTATCTGTACACCAGCCTCCGACACAATGTGACCAAAAAGACTACTAAACTCAACCAAAATTCACATTTACAAAATTTGACAAGTAGTCTACCGGTATAGCTAGAGCTTATCTGGCCTTCTGGCCGCATGCTAAGGCCACTTGTTGCTAAGGTAACCTTGAACGACTATCTGCACACCGTGTGCCCGTATCTGATCAGGGGGTCCTGATATTGTTCATGACCTCTAATGATCTAGCTGCATAACCCTACATAACTGAATAGTCGGGTTGAATGACCCGAACGTGGCAGTAGTCTAATAATGCTCTAACTGTACTACTTGAGTGCTTATAGTTCGTGCATAACCGCAACCTCGTGGGCGTCTAATTGCTCTGTTATTTTACTTGAACCACTGTAAGGCTGGACTTAATCAACTTACTCCCAGGCGATCAATCTCTGGATCATCACGGGGAGTCTACTGATCCCCTGATCTTAATAAACACTGTGCTAGCAGGGTATTATCAATTTCTTATGCCTTGTGTGTATCCACTTGGATTTATACTGCTATTCTGGGGGATTCTCAGTCTTATGAGCTATTCTGTAAATACTGGCCTTCTGCTAGGGCTCTGTATCTAAATATCTTACGAACACCAGCTGAAATACTAATCTATCGCTGACTACTGATGTGGACCCTTCCTTGGGGTGCCCACGGGTATTTTGACTGGGACGGCCGGCTGACTTATGGGGTGTTCTACATAACAACTGCTAGGTTGACTAAGGCCGACTGTCGCCCACAAGGCTGGAAAAACGACGTACGACCACTTAACATGCTAGAACAATTCTGATATTGCTAATCTCTGAAATTTGCCTATTCGGCCTCTAATCTTGGTTCTGGCACACGCACTACTGTTACCAATCTTCAGGGATGCCTCCCTGCTAACGCAGGTGCCAGCTGGTCGATAGACTGTCTAACTGCGCCCTTATCATCTAGCCATCTGCTTTAGGCCATTAACTCTGGTAAGCTCCTAGAGCCTAAATCTGGCAACAACACATAAGTCTGTTAATCTAATAACTGGAAACTGAGATAGTTTCTATGACTTCATACGTAACTCACACTTAATCTGCCCCTTCTCTTCTTCTTTTCTTTCTTTCTTCTCCCTCTTTCTTCTCTCTTTTTTTTTATCCCGCAATGCAATTTGTATAGGCTTTCTATTACTAATCCGCATTTGTGATTGTAGCCCTTATAGGCAGCCACTCACAACCTATCTATTATCTGTATATCTATATATCGCTGGCTACGTACAATATGTACTGATTCCTGCGGTAATTCATAACCTCTGACATGTTCTGCTGAGTCTCACATCGTACATGATACATTTCTTCTACGGCCTAATAATATCTCCTGCCCTGACTTATCATTTCATTGCATTGTCACCCCATTCTGAAAGTAACAAACATAAACATTCCAGTTATTGTCTGCTGTTTGAAATTCTGCCACTCTTGCGGTGTGGGGGTCGACGTTCAAATCCTGTAGCCTTACTAGGCATATATTGAGAGCCCATGACTGTCTGCTGGGCCTTATCTCCAGGCTACACTAAATTAGAATTGCTGTATCGGTAACTTCTTAACTTTTCCATAGCGGACATACTGCGGTATTCTGAACCGCAATCTTACTGTCAGCACGAAGCTTAATTCTTAATACGATACTTTATCAATCCAGGGTATTTCTAATTTCCCCACAAGATCTGACATTCCTGCTTCTTCCTCTCACTTTGCTTAGACTAAACTCTGGGGTTCAAGGTACCTGCCTTTCGTTGCTAATGAGATTACTGATCAAGCCTCGGCCTATACTTCTTCTGGCATATATGGCGGACTTGGCCTTTTTTGTTTTTACTCAAACTTGACTATTATTAGGCATTCATCACTAGCAGGTCTGTTACCCCTACTTCGGGTAAGCTAACAGTCTTACTTTCTTTACTGGCTTGTTATCATAAGGGTCTGCACAGCCTACGTAATCATAAGGGCTCTCTATATCTTCCACTACTTACTAGG
This sequence comes from Datura wrightii, assembly GCA_035772735.1. Taxonomy (NCBI): domain Eukaryota; kingdom Viridiplantae; phylum Streptophyta; class Magnoliopsida; order Solanales; family Solanaceae; genus Datura; species Datura wrightii. The sequence goes on along the minus strand of JASDFA010000029.1, from coordinate 7,610,593 downwards.
ATCAATCAACCCATCTTTACTTACTGCATGATTCGGCAACCCCCTCTCAAGTCTTATGCTCCTTTTACTATACTGACATCAAAACCAAGAGGTGGGAATAGCCCTTTTCTTATTACAACAAATAAAAGCACTTAACTGTACCATATCCAAAATGATATATTTAGGATTCCTGCATTTTTCTCTCTTTCTTATACTTACCTGATGGTCTGACCTTATCTGTAATCATAATTAGATCTTATGTAACTAATAAGTAAATCAACTCATATGTACATTATACTGCTGACTTCCTATTCTGACGTTGTCATCGTATACTAGGAATAATGCCAATAAAGGTATCACGCTGGGAGGTCTCTGATACCCCCTCCTGCTGCTATAGTTATCCTGTAACTGACTGAGGTTCTCTTCTGTCGCTATTTCTGATCTTCTGCCTGTGATAGGGTAATGCTGATCTGCCTTTGTATCTGTAATCAAAGAATACGGTAAGTTCTCAGGGACTCAACCCTATACTGTACCGCTCTAAAGCACGACTGACTGAGAAAGAAGGGTAACCATCATATCATGCCTCGCAGCCTCCTACCTATAGTATGTGGTGCACAACACATCCATAGACAAGACTCTACTTAGCACGACTTGCAGACTCCCTGGGATACGACCTACTCTGATACCAAGTTTGTCACGCCCCGCCTTGGGGGGTATGACTGGCACCTGGTGCCCTACTAGGACCTGAACTACTGGACTGCTAAGCCTAGGCACATCTGGTGCCTGGCTGGCTCTAATTCACATTTCTGGAAACAAAGGGCTATATAACGGCTGTAAACACAGCCCCCGGCCCATTGGCCTATAGCCTCCTGTACCTGTAATAACAGCTGACCAGAACAAGCAACTATAGGGAAGCCTATGCGGGCCGACGAGGCCACCATGCTGTCTAGTTATCTGCATTCAGCGATAAAATACTAGAAGGCTACGTGACCGGCAAGGTCACCATTACTGTCAAACTTATGGCCCCACACGGCCAACACAATAGAAAGAAGGAATGCTAACAACTATGCAATTGCACGGCCTCTCACGACCGGCTCATCTGACCACAGGGAATATAAACAGACTGCAAGCCTCTAGGAAGGATAATAGAAATGATCGGGACAGGGCCCCGACCTACCCGTACTGTACAACAAAAAGAACTGGACTACACCTCTAGAAATTCAGTCTCCGGATGACAGGAGCTGAATACTCAACCGCTGATGGGGATCACGTGGTATCGCCTGCTCGTCTATGGGTACCTGCAGGCAAGTAATGCAGCGCCCCACTGGGCGTCAGTACCGCTGGTACTGAGTATGTAAAGCAATAACTGAAAAAGATATCTGAAATCAATAACATAACTGACGAAACTGGAATGAGAAGAACAAGATTAACTATCTGATGATGTAGATCGTACCTGTTCTTAATCATGCTGAAGGGAATAGGAATCATACCTGGAGACGTATCATTCTACTATTAATCTGCTCGTATCTACTGTAATATAGCATAACATACATAACATAACATGGCATACACAACCTTACCCGGCCCCCATAAGCCGGGAGGTACAATCAACACAGAATCTATACCCCTACCCCGGTCAACCCATCTCCTATACTGGCTGTAAGCATCCTGCCGGTCCCCTGGATATGCACTTGGGCTCGCTGAGCCCCTGACTATAACTGCATCTGAGTCCGGAGGACTCCTGAATCTGCACCCGGGCGTATCCGCTCGACTGGGGTGTGTAAGGCCGATCAAGGCACAAATATGGGGAAAAACTGGCATCCCATCTTCGTCCCCTGGAGGGACGGCATGCCACTCCGTAGAGTGACGTATCCTCGTCCTCTGGTGGACGAGTCGATACAGCTATTAACCCTGGGCGGTCATGGATGCTAGGTAATCCAACCCCAAACAATACAACGGTCTCAACTGGTAATACTGTCTGTGTATCTCACATGCTGAGGCTAATAGGGGTAAGGTATCATATATATTACATGTTGGGCTAATGATAGTAATCTGTACGTATTTAATACGTGCTGAGGCAGGTAAAGATATATAAATATGAATATAATCTCCTGCCGGGCTGTACTGGGCAAATGCTATATAAGATAATGTTTCTACTGAAAACTCTGCTGTTTACTAAGTTTCTGTATACACTATATGCTGGACTAGTGATAGAAATAAGTACATACTTAATACATGTTGAGGCTGGAAGTACTATATATGTATGTACGAATATAATCTTTCTGCTAAACTACGTTGTATTCTGACTTTCTATAGTAACATGATTTACTAATCCTGACATGCTTTCTGAACCTCATTTTAGTCTGTCATTCTATTTCTGAAGTGCTTTACGGGTATTGCATTGCTATACGGGGTTTCAACTGAATACAACCATATCCTGACATGGCATATCACATTACATACTGAGTATACTGGGCAATCTCTAATACTTGCGTTAGAATCTGTATCATACTGATAGGTTTCATATACATTACAACCCAATGTTTCTCACATCGTACCAATATTCATAATAACGCAATACTCGACTTCTGAACATTCTACTGGTCCGTAATTTATTACACTATACTGATATTACTTAACTTGCCGAAGGAAACTAACTTTACATACCTTATCTTCGACTATTCGTCCGTCGGACGAGACTCGGCCGGTACTTCAACTATTTTCTCCCAACTGCATTCATAAATACGTCAATCAATACTAAATACAGCTTTATTGTAAAGAGCAACGTTACTTTCGATATAGTTTATAGCCTAAACTTAGGCTTATCGAAAGACGGTCGAAAACTCGCTATTTTTCAGCGGCCCAGAAGAGAGAAGTATTCACTTCTCAGCTAGGAACACATAGACATTAATTTAGAGCAATTCTACTTACTTTAGTTCGATGGCTCACCGATTCGTCGGCCGTATTTCGCGAAACTAATTCCGTAGAAATGCTCTCTGCTGCTAAATACTCGGGTATCTGGGATTAATTTGAGTTTGGGCAGCGTTTGGCAGCGTAATCGGACGAAAATATATAATTTTCTTCGTCTTCCTCGGCTTCACTGCGTTTCTCTGGAAATTTATAAGTGTTAAATGAATTTAAACCGAAGTGGGGGCTTTATATACTTGGGCCTGAACCTGGGCAACGTGTCACGGAGCCATCGCGGAGGCTTCACCTCCGTGACACGCTGCCATCGCGGAGGGGCTCTGCCTGGCTCCTCCCGCGATGGTTCGACGGGTTTCTCGTCCGGTCTTTTTCCCGGGCCTTTCTCTAGCACGTATGGCCTTCAAATATGCTTAACCAACGTGCGAATAGGTCATCTAGGTGATGGGAATTCTACGGGGTGTAACACAAATATATATTTATTATGTATTAATCAGGAGTATCTATGTAAATGAATTGAAACCTTTTAGCATGATTTCCTTATCTCCTTTTGATATTTTTTTCAATACATATAACTCTCACAAACTAGCAGTATATTATGCTTGGGAATTCAACAATGTAAAAATGTACAAGGCATCATTGAACTACATACTAGTGATATAACATTTTTGGACTTTGTTTTAGATCATTTTTTCTTCTTTACTATTTTCTTTCTCTATTCTATTATTCTCTTTGTTTTTTTTTCTTTTCTCTCTTTCGTTTTTTCTCGAATATGATATTCTCTTTTTTTTTTCTCTTTTAATTAATTATTTTTTGACAAGTTTACTTATCATCTTTTCTATTTTACTAATTGATTTAGTGACTTTTAATTACTTAGATAAAAAAAATCTTTATATGTTTGGCGTTTAAAAGTTAATTGGTTAACTTTTTTTTTTTAAAAATTATATGCTATTTTGTCGTAATTTCCTCTCTCTTCCAATCCATCCCAGTAATTTTCAAACCTTAGCTTTCCATCTCTGAATTCGCAGGTCCAGTATTTGATTTTTGTGCACCATCTGGTTGAGATTATGAATCTGCCTCCATTTCTACGTGTTATAAGAATTAATATTTAACTTTTTTTGTTTCATTTTATTTGATTCATGCTGATTTAACACACTTTTAAAAAAAAAGTATGTATTGAAAATATATTTTTATTTTTTTACTGTTTAAAAATAGATATTTATTTTTATTTATTCAATTTAAAAAATCAAGAGTTAATTTATCATGTAATTCTTAATTTATCCTTAATCATTTTCTAAAACATTAAATTTATTATATTCAAAATAGTAATATAGTAAAATTGTCATTCTATTTATTGCTTCTCAAGAGGTGTGTCAAGTTAATACTGAACAAATAAAAAATATACGGAGAAAAGTACTAAATTTATTGTAGGATGATATTGAATATTTTTAGGGTGTGCTGTCTAACAAATGAAACTGAAAAAGAAATTCAAGTAACCAAATAACAGTAGGTATGAAAATTTTGAATCATGAGGAGGAATGATGAGATATGAACACATATATACCTTGACAATGAAATTTTAGCAATGTCAATTTTATACATGCACTCTCTGTAAAGCACTTTTAAATTAATATAATAGCTAAAACTCTGGATAATGCCCAAAAAATATTACTTTCCTTCAATAGTCATGCCTAGACTTGAGTTTGTGGCCACCTCTTCCTCAAGATTCCTCTAAAATGAGGCACATACTTCATACACACATGCACATCTGGTAGATATCAAAAGGCAAATCATGATCAGCCATATATAAATCAAATACCTAAAAATATATTTATCTCAATTAAAGTGTCAAAGAATCAATGATCTTAGAAAATGTGTTCGATGCTTCAAAATATTTAACATATTGTTTAATACAGTGATATCAAATTGAGATAATGCATATAGTACGTTGCACAAAGAGTGGATATTCAAATTGTCTTAGTAAATATAAGAGCTCAACTATAATTATCACTTTTCGTTTTACCAAAAAAACTTTTCAACTATCGATATCTAGCCATACCAAAAGTTAATTCATACCTCATGTCAGTGATAAGAAAAACTATAATTGTTGGTTGCGTCAATATTATCAACCAAGTGCTGGAATGTGATCCAAATCTCATGAAAGCTAACCAAATCAAGACAGCATCCTGTAACATAATCATATTAAATTTTCATTAAGATTTCCATAAAAGCCTCACTATACAAGATCAAATAGCTCATTATGCCACTAACTGCTAGATGTTGCCAAGTAAAAAAGTGATTAAATAAGTGCCATCTGATTTATCACTATGAATATGAAGGCCAGCATTCCAGAGCAATTAATAAGATGAAATGTTTACCACCTAATAGTTATATAGGTTATAGACAATATAATTGGAAAAAAAGAAATGAAAGTTCTAATAATACTATATGAGGTGATAGTTACAATTTATAAGCAACATGAATTTTTTTTATTTTGATCCCATTTGTGGTATTATACTGAATATGTATATTCTTTTAATATCTGAAAAACTTGTGAACCTGAAAAGTTAGACAAAAGAAGCATATATTAACTTATTAAGTTTTTGTCAATATGTAAATAGTAGAAAGTTCTCTAATGTACAAGATTAGTCAAAAGTTTAGCATACTTAAAAAATAAAACCATCTATTTAAAGGATTGTAATGCTTATTATTGTCCTGAAGATTTGAAAAGAAATTATCAGAAGCATCAATTTGCAGTTACCAAAATAGTCAAAAATCTGTATTTGCCTTTCTAGTATAAATTATAACATTTTCACTTGTCCAACAGTTACTACAATAAATGAAAATTTCTTGTTGTTATAATATGTCACATTGTAGTTACACCTCACTTGCTTTGTTTTCTACACAAATTTTGGAAACAACCTATCCATTTCTTTACTTAAAAAGAACTACTTCTATTGATTTAAAGTATTAGAATATTGATTCTTCTGGAGACCCTACTAATGCGGGATGCGTTGTCATCGAGATGTTCTTTTTAAAATATTGATTCTAGTCCGACTTTCTTAATTCTATTTAATGACATCATGGAGAAGTATTTTTGTTTTCTTACTTCCAGGAGGGTTCTAAGTTTTTAACATCAAGAGCAGTGCAAATATAGAGATTCATACATTAACATCTCTAAAGGAGTTTAAAGCATCTGGTATCAGCCAAACCAAATATTATATGATACGGCAATAAAACCTGATGTTGTAAATTTAAAGAAAAGATTGATATTATAAAATATTCAATAATTTCATTAGTCATTATAAGTTTCATCATATAAGGAGAAATTTTAACCTGCAGTATCCTAAGAGAACTAAGCTAGCATTACTAACAAATAAAAAAGAAGTTTTAGAATTTTAGAATACATCGTAAGCTTCACGATGAGATACTCTACAAACTATCCAATCTGCAAGCAAAGACAAGCATGGGTGACGCTTTGCCTTCCTAAGCACTAATACCATATTGATCTCTTGCCAAAATGATTTATGCCAAAAAAAAATCAATGTATACTAAAGTAAAATAGAAATCCAAATTAAAAATAATTAACTTGATGAATATGTTATGGTTATTTTATTAGTAAAAGCAACACCAGGGGTACAACCTATAGAGTACACATATTCAATTACCCCCCCAAAAAAAGGCAATCCCCTAGACTCAGTTGATATTCCTGTTTATCATAATCTTATCATATCACATGATTCCTCAAAAGTGAAAGAAATGGCAGTTGATATAGGAATAAGACTTGTTTATAGCAGGTGCATATACTTTTAGGCTTATTCGACCATTATATGCCAATTAAATGAATGATTAAATAATAAAATATCATGAATTAAAAGAAATACTAAAATTCATGAAATTCACTCGCACAACCCGAGTCATAAGATCAATCAATTTCTTTCTGGTATAACAATATTTCAACTTTACGCTCAAGCTTATATGAGTCTTACCCTCTAAAAATTGCATTACCTTCTTGGTTACTATTCATTCAACTTTATTTAGTTTCACCAAAGTTCAAACGATAACCAGATAGAGAAATAGCATAATCTACCAGAACAACTATAGAAGTAATTCTAGAAGCTTAATACAATAAAGAACTTGTGAGAATCGTAGAACATGTTTAGAAAAATAATAGAAAACAGCAAAGAAGGTCATTAAATAATGCGATAAGCTCCTTTCACGGATAAGAGATACAGTAATGCGAAAAAAGAAAAATACTACTATAAATACACCTCGGTAGTTGGTACTCTACAAAGTCCATTTGATAGCTCAGGGACAACTGGTTGCAGACTAATGTCTGGAGGTTTATAACTCACAGAAACTCATAAATACAACATAGGGTAGAGACGAACTGGAGAGAAAATTGAACAACATACTAGAGCGAAGGCTAGAAATTGGAGTAGAGGAAACAATATATAGATCTTGAGTGAGAAACAATATCAATTTGAAACTGGATTTTGACATTTACAAATATGGAAAAGGATAAAAAGTCACATGCCAATACCTTCAATTACAAATCTTATCCCAAGCTACCATACTTGTCTTCATCACCTATCATATATATCCAAACAAAGGAACATAAGCATAAACTGAAAATAATAGAGGAATTTGTTGAACCAAACATAAAGAGAAAGAGCGCAACGAAGAATCCCACAATCAAATAACACAAAGAAAAATAATTAATGAATATGCATAAAATTTAGAATCATATCCAGAATGAAAAGAAGTAATCTAGTAATTTGACAAGATATTATACCTACTCACGACTACATTCAAATCTAATTTTTGCGGGTGCAGAAACTTCTTACTCAGTTGAAAATAGTCATATCTGACTTGAGATCCACTAAAAGAGAGTGGGAATGACCTCAAATTCGGAGCCAAAAACAGTATATCAAATCGGGAGCATCTCGGTGAGCAAACAAGAGATTCAGCGGCGACGCGTCAACTGAAAAACTGAACCAAGGACCAAAACCCGAAAGAGAACTCGGCGACACCTAAAGAAACTGAAAGCGGTAAATAGATGGAGTTGAATTGTATCTATGAAATGAGAATTTAATTAAATTGCACCAATTTTAGAACTTAAAAGATAAAATCATAAAAATTCTTACCTCATACAACACTTACCTGATATAAAAGACTAACAACCAGAGGAAGAAGGAAAAAATCACAAAGTAAAATAACGGGGAAGAATGAAGGAAATACAAAAAATGAGACACATGTTTAGTATCAAAGATGGAGGGACACGTATAATTCAGCTTTTTAAAGCTGGTGTAGTTACCTTATTATAAAGGTAAATAAATATGACCGAAAATTGTTTCTAAGTTGAACCTGAAAAAAGTTTCTATTAGACTTATCAAATTTTAATATTTTAACATTTTTGTTTGATCAAGTTTTTAAAATATGATTATAAAAAAAAAAAAATTCTTATCAAATATTTTTTTTGATTTTTTTAGAAAATAGTAATTCATATTTAATTTTAATTTAAAAAGTATTTTTATTAATATTGAAGCAACAATTTTTATTTACCCAAGTAATGCTGCTGGATATTTCTTTTTAAAATTTTTACAAAATAATTTTTATTACTATTCAGAAATATTTGTTATTGCTTTTAAAAGTCTGAACAAATACCTTAACTTTTTAAAATAAATATTTCTTTTAAAAATGATAATATTTGAATTTTTAAAAAATTTGTCCAAACAAGTTATAAATAATTTCAGAAAATTAAATATTTTAATCCACACAGAATTTGTTACAAATGAAATAATCTATAATCACCCTTAAATAATACTCTCTTTGTTCAATTTTACTTGTCCACTATATTAAAAATATAGTTTAATTTTTAGTTATAATTTTTAGCATATTATGGGATTTCTTTTTATGTTTTACCCTCAACGTTAATTACTTATTATCCAAATCATTTCTCAAGATCTAAGACTAAACATCCGTTAGTATGAATATTTTGAAAAAAAATACTCATGTCAATCATTAACTTTTAAGGTGCTTGAGAAATCTAAAGTGGTAAAATACTTATGTCAATCATTGGTCATACGCTTTTAGATGCCCTAAACACAATACATGTGAAAAATTATCCTATTAATCGGCTTAATTTAAGAAATACAATGAATTTTGCTAGATAGTGGAATGATATTTTTGTTACTGCTAATTAATATCCCGATTTTGTTGATCTTGCTAAGTTAAATGTTATGTTATGTGACAAATTCGGAAGGCACGAATTCATCAATTCAATGAACTTTAATAGGGTTACGTGTGAATCTAGTGATATTGTAAATAAGGCACTCTTTAATTTTAAAGAATATGAAAACAATTTGTTTATTACTTTTTTTCCTACGCTTGTACCTGATTGTACTACTAATAAAAATATTATTGTGACAAAAGATGATATTGCTATGTTTACGGATGCAAGCTTATAAAAAGAGAAGAAGACAACAAGTATTGAAATGACAGCATGAATAGTTTTCGTACCCCAACTTATTTGTTGAGAAGGTTATTACTGCTGAAGCGCTAGCAATTCCTGTAGCGTTAAAAAACACTATGAAAAATGAATGATTAAAGAGGCAAATCAAGTCCGATGCAAGAAATGTGGTGGATATAATACTAAAAAAAAGTTAGTTTTATATACTACAGAGACTACTTATAAAGATATTTAAAAGCTTATAAATTTATTTAAAAGATGTACAATTTTATACATATTTCTAAATTTTGGAATATGCTAGCGCACAATCTAACTAAAGTTTCTATTTCATTGCTACAAATAGTTGTTTGGGTTTCTATTTTCTCGGCTTGTATTATAAATGATATTACGTCTTTAATATTTCAAGACCTTTATCCAGTAATATACTCCATCCGTTTCTTTTTACTTGTTAGAATAAGGTTTATATATTTTTTAAGAAAAAATTAATAGGAGCTGTAATTTGACTAATATAACCTAATTATTTGATAGGTACTTTTTGAAAATATACAATAATCATTTTTTCAAATTCTAAAGTGACTTAAGTACTAAGGGTAGAGTTGAAAAATAAATCAATTATTTCTTGATTTGAAACTAACAACTATTTTAAAATAAATAGTTTTAATACGTAGCAATAAAAAAATTGAGGAAGTAGTAAATTTATTTATTATTAAATATTTTATATAATTACACCCAATTATATCGGAGTCAAATTCTGCTTTTCCAAACAGAGCCTTTCATTTTCTCAATTGACTTAGGATAAAAGAGCTAATATACCCTTCAACTTTGCGATTTAGAGCGGATATAACCCTCGTTAAAAAAGTAGTGCATATATACCCTTGACTTTAATCTTAAAATATCACATGACTTTAAAAAGTTACCCCACTCATTTTTTTACCTCTCCAGACTCGATCCAACTAGAAACAATTCAATTCATCTTTTATTTCAAATTCATTTTATGACTGACTAAAAAAGAAATTTAAGCATTTTTTTTATTTGTGTTAGGTTTAGAGGGGTAAAAAAATAAGAGAAGAAGTTTAATAAATCTACGTGATATTTTTGAGATTAAAAAAATAAATTTTAATTTTTTTAATTTAATAAATATAAATTAATTAATAAAAAAAATAAATTTATTTTATTTATTAAATAATAAAAATATATACGCACTATTTATTAAATAACAAAATATATGTGAACTATTTTTTTAATAAAGGTATATCCACGCTAATTGCAAATACGAGGGGGCTGTACCTTTTTCCATTGACTTCTACGTTTTTAAGTTAGGTTCAAGATAATAATTTTGTCTTTCATAGAAATGAACAATTAAATTACAGTTGGGTGAATATCACCACCTTGATTTTGTTGTCCAAAGATGCTAGGAAGAAATTCTGCACTCGTCACGATCTTGATATTGGCTCAAACTGCAAGTCTCGATTCGCACCACGAATCAGCTCACTGGAGTTGCGATTCCAACACCGACATCCATGTTCGAGCCGACTTCAAGCCAGGAACAATCACCCTAGATGGCCAGGTTGATGACTGGAAAGATATTGATGGCTCTGCATTTTCCGTTTTACCTGCCTTAGACCCAGATGCAGATAAGGCATACAATGGTGGAAAGATGACAGTCAAGGTATTTGTTACCCGATAACCAACTCACTCTGGAAGTAAAAACCCAAGTTTTTTTTTTTTTTTTTTTTGTAGCTTTAGATTCTTGTCGAAATTATCCATTGTGAAATAGGATCGAATGAAGTGGAGTGGTTACCGGTGATGCGTACAGCCACCAGCAGTTAGTTTCCGATTTTAGATTCATGTTACAACTTATTGCGGTAGAAAAGACTAATCTTTTTCTTAGTGCTTCATATTTTTTTGTTGAAATGAGCTCTGAATAAAAGTGGAAAAGTTAGAAATGATTTACGGCCGACACAATGAGCTTTTGATTGAAGCATAGTTGATTGATTGATTGATTGCATTTACTTATTGATTGAATTTACCGGGATGAGTTTGAGCACAGGATGCTTTTGTTCTTTTGCAGGCGTCACATGATGGAAAAGATGTTTTCTTCATGTTGCAAGTAGACGGGGATTACACATATTCTGAAGGGTATGGATTCTTCAAATGTTTGGACAACAGACCTTCATGCTTTATGACAATTTGTATTTCCTGCTTAATTAGGAAGGAAAGAAAGGATATAGGTAGATATTCAAAGAAATGTTATGTTTAATTCAAAAATGTAAAGGAGCATTGATGTAGTGGTAGATTGTTGATTTTATGACTTATATATACGTCAGTCATTAACTTGCAACATCCTCCTTTATCTGGACGAGGAACAGTAACATGAAGCTCGCATTGGTTGAGTTTGGGATTTGAAGCATAGTTGATTGGTCAATTGAATGATTGATTAATTTAGTAGTAAGACCAATTAAATTTGGTTAGATTGAAAGGGTAACAAGTAACTTGCGCAAGAGGCTGTATTTCCATGTCATCCAGTAAAGGTTTGAGTATTGACTGGAATAACAAAAGCTCATTTGTGCTTTCTTGCCTTCTTCGCCATCATCTATGCAGTTAATCTGACTGTAGGAATGTCTGTGATATTTAGTTGTTGCTTCTCAAACAATGTCTGACATCTTTTTCCTTGTTTGAAACCTTAATTCTCACATTTTTTGTTGCTAACTTCAGATGATTAATTTAGTAGTAAGACCAATTAAATTTGGTCAGATTGAAAGGGTAACAAATAACTTGCGCAAGAGGCTGTATTTCCATGTCATCCAGTAAAGGTTTGAGTATTGACTGGAATAACAAAAGCTCATTTCTGCTTTCTTGCCTTCTTCGCCATCATCTATGCAGTTAATCTGACTGTAGGAATGTCTGTGATATTTAGTTGTTGCTTCTCAAACAATGTCTGACATCTTTTTCCTTGTTTGAAACCTTAATTCTCACATTTTTTGTTGCTAACTTCAGATGATTAATTTAGTAGTAAGACCAATTAAATTTGGTCAGATTGAAAGGGTAACAAATAACTTGCGCAAGAGGCTGTATTTCCATGTCATCCAGTAAAGGTTTGAGTATTGACTGGAATAACAAAAGCTCATTTCTGCTTTCTTGCCTTCTTCACCATCATCTATGCAGTTAATCCAACTGTAGGAATGTCTGTGATATTTAGTTGTTGCTTCTCAAACAATGTCTGACATCTTTTTCCTTGTTTGAAACCTTAATTCTCACATTTTTTGTTGCTCACTTCAGATACAGTAACAAGACTGCATCAGTTGCTTTTATGTTCCAAATTGGTGAAAATGCATCTTATCATAGAGTAAGTGGCTCCAGATCTATTCTCTTCACTCAGAACCCCCCCCCCCCCCCCCCCCTTCTTTTTTTTTCCCCTTTCTTTATCCTACTTCCTGTTAAATACCATGAACTGCTATTGGAATAACAACTGAGATGTTTTTCTACTTAATAACTTCAAGATGGGAGGGTGTGAAGAAGGACCTGATACTTGCACGAACAAGTCATGCAAGGGCCATGAAGTTGACCTTATGCATTTCTCAATAGGAAAGGCAATTCCTGGAAGACTCTATGGAGGAAACCTGGTAGACAACAGTGAGGGAAATGGGGGTGACAGGTAGTCCTACTGGTTCTGCGCTCTTTATAGCATTTCACCACAAATTTTGTGCCATTAAATTAGTAAAGAAGTACTAATTCATATTTATTGGCACACTAGGACAGGTTTGGTCATTTGGTTGATCTATATGGTTGGAACCCACACTGCCGTTATTTGGATGGCTATGGTCCATCAGGTATGATTTGGAGATTTTTTTAAATACTTTTTTTTCCTTGAGAAACTTCAAGCTTGGTCTCACATATGTATAATTGGATAGTCGATAGTATAGCTAATAGTTGCTTCTTCGGTTTTCAATCAGTAGCATGGATACTAGTGTAGTGGTATCATTGCATTCTATTGTATTGAGACACATAAATGAATGTAGAACTGCAAAAGACTCGTCAAGTAGCAAGGAAGTTGTGGATATGCATAATAGCTAATTGCAATCATGATGTGCAACATTTTAACATGGATTGAGATATAGAACTTGTATTGCCAGGATTAAGAGATGCCTATTGTTTATAAGCACATCCGGTTATTTATTTGTTTTGCGTTTGTGTGTCTTTCCTTTTTATTAGATTTGTGTATTGTGTCATTTTTTTATTCTGCATTGAACTGTCTCACCACCACATTTTAAGGGAACTACTGCCAACGGTGTATATGTTGGTCCTTCCTTCACTGAGTGTCACTGGATCTACTTTCCATGAGGAAATAAAATTGCAAATTAAGACAGTCATTATTTTCAACAGCCTGCAAAATTTTGTTTGAGTAAACTTGACTGGGATGGAAGATAATTCTCCTGTCCAGGACGGAATTTTTTTCTGAATGTCTTGTTGGAAAAGCCAGTTTAGTACCAAACTGCAGAATTATATTGCTTATGTTTCAACCGACTTTTTTTTCTCTTTTTCTCTCTGGTCTGCCTATTGATTTCTCCTTGTATAACAGTGAATGATACTAGTGCACAGAATGATTGGAAAGGAACATGGTGGCACAGTAGCTTGACTCACTCAGGTAAACAGCGATATGGCTTCTATCCCTGAACATTTGTCCTTCTCTCACCTGTGTATATTTACTTGTTCTTCTGTAGTAAACAATATTAGGAAAAATTAAGCTGCTTTCTTCTCTAGCCTATAGCATGTGGCATAAATATATTAGGAAGCTTTTTAAATTTTTGATGAATCTAGAAGTTTCAAAAGATACATACAAGAATAGAACAATTGTGAAACCGTTGTGGTTGGAAGTTGATTATGTCCAAAACAACTCTCCAATTAAGGAGGTGGCTACAGTCGTTTGCAAAACAAGTACCCAATAAGAGTCGGGGTCGATTTCCCACAGAAATTGGAGGTTAGATTTACCAAAAATTGTAAATTAATTCACAAGAGCAAGTGTCATGTCTAAACATAAAGTAAAATTTGGGGGAATTGTTTTGAATAAGTATCAAATGAAAATTGAAATCAAAGCACGGGAACATGATTGTAGTTCACAAGATTAGAGAGACTAGGGTGTGCATTTGATGGGGCATCGTCTTGATAGGTATTCTAAGAGCCTTAGAATCAATTAGTGCATGGATAGTTTTGGTTTTGGCTACACTCTAAGTTTCTCAACCAAAAGAGTGCATATATTTTGGGTTTTCTCAAACCCCAAAACCAAGATCTACAAAACAACCAAACATTGCTTGAGTGGGCATAAACTATTTCTAGCTCTAGCCCTTAAATGGAGCTTGAATTGGGTATAGACTATTTCTAGCTCCAATCCATAGATCAAAAGCTCCAAATCCACACTATTGAAGTCTTACCCAACTTCAGTTCTCTTTCTCAAGCAAAAGAAAAGTTAGAGAACTCAATTAATGTTTGCAACCACTAATTTTCAGATCAAAACTCAAACAAATCAATAGATCCATGCATTACAATCAATTCTAAGATCAATTAGTCAATACCCAATCAATTCTAAGTACCTATCATTCACACACACCCCAAGAGAAGAATATGAACTTTGAAACCGTCAAGATCACTCAATGTAGTGCAATCATCTCACAAACCGGAGTCAAAAAGATGGTAGACTCGGAGGCATTCACTATCTATTGAGTTGACAAGTTTTGAACCTAGGCCTTATATGATTTGGGGGCAAGTATCAATTTGATGTCCTATGTCGTGTTCAAAAGATTGGGTTTTGGGGGGATTCGGTACCAACTACGATGAACTTGTTAATGGCGGATCACATACTGAAGAAACCATTGAGTGTCATTGATTATATTCCTGTTAAGGTGGATCGTTTCTACTTTCCAGCCAATGTTGTAATTTTGGATTGTGAGATGGATATTGAGATCCCAATCGTCCTCGATAGGCCTTTCTTGGCAATTAGCGAGCTATTTGTAATGTTGAAGCGAGCGAGCTCAAGTTTAGATTAAATATGAAAAGTAATATTACACATTCAAAAGTCAATGAAACAACCACATGATTATGGTATGATATCCGTAATTGATGTGATAGATGAGGTGGTGGTTGGTGACATGTAATACATTTGCTTTGATGAAGCTCTACAAATGGTTCTCCTCAATTCAAACAATGAGGCCATAAAGGGTTATCTTGAAGTTGTAATGGTTTTGGAGGGGCTTGGTTCCTACTCTTACAAGCCCTCCAAGTTATCTCTTGACTTTAAAGGGACTTGGTTCTTACTCTTACAAGCTCTCCAGATTATCTCTTGAATTAAAGAATTGGGTCACTCCTCCTACTAAGCTATCCATCATTGAGCCACCAAAAGATTGAGTTGAAGCCTTTGCCTTCATTTTTGACGTACGCATTTCTTGGCCCTAATGAGTCCTTATCCGCAATAGTCCATCCCAATGTCTACTTGTGATTTTTAAGCACTCTGAGCAATAGAGAAACCTGCAGACTTGACAAAGAAAATGAGATAATAATCGGTGAAGACTCATTAAGGTCAAGAAATGCATACCTCAAATGTGAATGCAATGGCTTCAATTCGAGTTTTGGTGGCTCAATGGTGATGGTTTAGTAGGTGGGGTGACCCGATTCTCTAAGTCAAGAGATAACTTGGCGGGCTCGTAAGAGTAGAAACCAAGTCCCTCCAAAGCCATCACGGCTTAAAAATATAATCCTACATGCCTCACTGTTTGAATCATGGAGAAGTGCTTGTAGAGCTTCATCCAAGCAAATGTCTTTCATGTCATCAACCACCACCTCATCAATTATAGATATCACACCATAATCTTGTGATTGTTTCGTTGACTTTTGAGCCATTCCAACCTTGGTTGGACCAATTAGAATTCCCTTCTTGCCGCCATTAGCCTTGGTTGTTAGATCTTTGTTAACCTCCTTGATAGTTACTCATATATTGAGCTTCCTCGTTTTGAATTTGATAACATTTTTCTTGGAAGTCACCATATTGATTAGAGCCTTGGGCAAAATAAATGCCCTATTGATATTGATTTTCCATTGAACTACAACCCTACCCTCGAACATTGTCCATGGCGTTGACTTGCCTTGGAAGTTGATTTTTGGCTAGAAATCTTAACATAGTTTTCAATCTGCAATTTGTTGGCTTTGAACTTGCATTTCCTTGGTCAATGGATCACCTTGGGCCACATTAGCTCTAGATTTCCAAGCGGATGATGTTTCTGTTATTTCATCTAAGATCTCATAAGCCTCTCTGTATGTCTTGTTCATTATATATCCTCCGGCCAATTGGTTCAAATAAGATTGATTGGTGGTGTTGAGACAATGGTAAAATGTTTGAAACAACATTCTATCTGTCATGTTATTGTTTGGGCACTCCTTCACCATCTTGCAGCATCTCTCCCATATCTCATGTAGTGTCTCGGTAGGTTGCCTTAATATCAATCTCTCATCAATAGTGTCATCCGCCGTAGTGAGAGATACTTGCCAAGAACTTCACCACCAACTCATCCATATATGGATAGATTGGCTCCAAATCACTTTTTTCAAAGAGAACGAAAACAACCTCAATTTTATAACTTCATCCGTAACATTTGGTTGGTTGTTCTTGTGGTAAACATCAACAAAGTGTTTGAGATGTTTGTTGACATTTTGAGTGGAATCTCCCAAGAAATAGTCCTCTATGTCAGCAAACATCTCAAACACCCCAAGAAATAGCCCTCTATCCTTGAGCATGTTGATTATCACCTTGGTGATTGTGAAACACCCCCCCCCCCCCATCCGCAGTGGCACAATAGCGTAGCATATCCTTGGTTGTGTAAGGCCACGAGGGAACTTGTTGAGGAGGTGGGGCTTGTTGGTTCCTCGTATTAGGAGGTTTTCATGTATGGCCTCGCCCACGTGCTTCTTGTTGAATTGGAGCCGCTCTATCCACAGGATCCTTATTGCTGATAGGACCCAAGGGCAACTCATTAAGTATGTTTCCTTGAACCAAAAATACACGTGTCAAAGTGTCAGGAAAAAAAGATAGGAAAACAAATAAACACACAGTAACACCATACTCTTTGGCAACGACTCCAAAAATTGATAACGTCCAATCCTACCCCTCGAAATAAATGTAGCACGCTCGTAGCAATAATGAACCTAACAGGGTTGGGGTCGATCCCACAAGGAATGCGTGTGTGTCAGAGTGTATGAATTTGAGAATTCCTAAAGTAATCTTCAAACAAAAGAGTTGATTGCAATTACTAACTAAATTACTTCCAAAGAATTTAACCGAACACGTAGAATGCAATAATATTTGTTAGTTTTCAAATATTGAGAAGGACCAGAGTTGTAACCTCAATACGGCGTAGCTAGTTTATTGGTATTCTTGCTTAAATAGTGATATGATCCAATTGTTAATTACCCACTAGAATTTTCCAATTCTAAGCTTATCCTTAAGACTCTTTCCAAACCCAAGTAGAAATCTTCCTATTCCTAGTTTGATTTCATTAATCAAGCATCATTAATTCCTTAATAAGCTCAATCCCTTACTTTCTTTCACTTAAGTCCAAAGCTTCCTAACTTGCACGGTTTTGTTCTTTTACGCTCCTTTGGATATTCAACACCTGAAAGTAAGCAAAATTATATAAGTTTTGGCTAGAATCATCACTTAGACTACAAAATATAAAGAAAAGGATGTGGATAAGTAATCAAAATGCCAACTTATCATAAAGTAGATTGAATAGAGAGGATTCATATAGTCAGCCTTGACTTATTTTGAATTTAGGGATAATTCATTGATAGATAGTACCATGGAGGAGTCTGACCGAACTAACTTTGAACATAATTACTAAAGTTCATCTCAATGTATATTTTTATCCACAGAGATCTACTATACTAAATGCTGTTTGTAAATAATTTAGGGCCTCATTGCAGAAGATGATAAATTGGGCAACAAAAAGAAATCTTAATTATTATATTGAAGCTGGATACTGGATACCAAACCTGCTTAGCCATCATGTGCTGTGAGTCAAATGGAATTCATCAGTAAGACCCAGGTTTTCCAAATCATGTGTAATGTAAGATAGTCCTTCTCGTCCTTTTTTGACACCTTCAATCATCATGGTGTCAGATGTTCAGCACGGTGCATTTTGGGGGTCTATGTAGAGTGTGACTAAACTTTCACAGGAGCCATCTGTCCATTAGATTCTTTTTGTGTTCCTACCTTGTGAAAGTCTTAGTAAAGTTCTTTCTCATCCTTGCTAATCCATGAATAAGAAAAAAACTCGTTCCACCTTTTCTGCATTTTGAAGATGGTATAGCTGAATGACTGGAAAGATTATTTTCCATAACCAGTAGAGATCTGCCATACCACAGGAAACTAGTTTAGGTTCCACTGAGATAGAATGCTCTTTCCAATGTTGGTCTCTTTGACTACACTAACTAGAAAATAAGAGGTATTTACAGGCCTTACTGTAATGATGTCAAAATATTCGCAGTTCTCGTATGTTAACCACTTTTCGGAAGACAGTATTTGGAGCTAGGAGAATAGGGGAAGATAATATTGCATCTTTACATGACTCCTTCAGTTACCAAAAGATTTAGCATAAGGCTGAGCTTTTGTATCCTTAACTTTGTACATACACCAGCACCATACTGTTTTCAGTCATTAAAATCTCTTACTTAACAAAGAAAGAGATTAGAGGAAGATAATCTTGTGTTGCAGGCAGTGCCCTTGGTTGTATCTATACCTCTATGTTGGACCACTGTGGCTTCTCATTGTGGAGGCTGTTGACTCTTCAAGAAATATGTTAGGAAGTCTATGTAGCAAAATCTTGATTGTTCGTTTGATAGTTATTGTGTCTTGAAGCTCTTGCCTTTTTACTACCTTTGTTCGAACATCTAATACCGTTGAAACAGGTTTTGTTAAGGATGACAGCCCATATGCGTCCAGCAACCAATCTGGTGCATATTACTTTGAATTTTCCAGGCCGCTGAGAACAATGGATCGCCTTCAACAGGTAACAAAATGCTAATGCGACATTAGTAATTGATGGAGATTTTGTAACAGTTGAAATTCCCTGTTAGTAGACTTAAGAGTAGTTCGTTCTTTCTGTGTACGCGCATTTCTTATTTACACAACTTTAACTTGAAAGAACAGAGGGTTGGCCCTTTGGGGTGGGTGGGGGAGCAAATAATTTAAGACAAACTGTTGTCGAACACCATCTTCCTTTTATCTGCCAAACAAGCCCTTTAATTTCTGCTGAGGTGTAGTTGATTGATTTCAAGGGGCATGGATCTTTTGCAGGATGCTCAGTTCACTATTGGCAAAGCAAATAAGATGTCTGTGGCATTTTGGTACCCCGTGGATGGAAAGCCGTGGCACGGGTCTGGTCATTTTTCAATTAGCTGTGATTGGATACTGTTGGATATCTTGCCAGAAAGTTTTGAGCTCACCAAGGTGCCACAGAGAAGTCCTTGGGATGCTGCTACAGCATTCTCTCTTCTCTTTTCAGTAGTGGCTTTTTGTATATCCATCTTTGTTGGGCATAGAGTCTCAAGAACCAAGAACATCCCTTTTACACCCATGAACAATCTTTAAAACTGGGGCAGGTTCTGCAGATGGGGAAAAAAACAATTTACACTTATCCTAGAACTAGGTAACACGTTTGCAACTTTGCCCAAGATGTTTGCATTTTGCACTTACAATTGGAATTCACGGTCAGATAACCTTTTTGCTTTCAAGGTGACGTTGACTAGCTATGAAGTTCATTCTTGATTCTAGTCCTGGATTAACACTCTTGGATTTTACAGCTTAAAACTATGATTGCTATGTGACTACAGATTTCAAGGTACAAAAGTGTAAGTTATCATGCAACTTGGAAAGGTTCTTTTGAGAACTCTGTCGTGCTTGTAAGTTATCACCAGCAGGAGCTCATATGAGTCAATCTCAACTTCAATCCAAGTTGGATTTTTCTGCATATATTCAAGTCTATGTCATTCCAAAATCAAATAATTTGTCAAAGCTAATTGGAGCTCTTTCTCTTTATGAATTGCCGCCTTTATATGTAACAAGCTTCTGAATACGACCACTTAAAATTATGTGTCTCTGCGAAAAGACAAAAAGGGAAAGAGAACTAATACACATTTAAAACTGTGAAAACTCCACCTACATAGTTTTCTTCCCTTTTTCCAAATCTTTTCCTATTTATTTTTGGCTGATTTGGACCTGTGATATGAAATTAGATTGATATGAAGTTGAAGTTTTATTTGGACGCGTAGTTTTAATTTCTTAAGTTGTACTTTTTTTTCATAAATATGAATCTCATAAGTTGCGAAAACTATCAAACAAATTTCAATTTTTACACAATCTTATCAAATGAAACAAAAGTTATAGTTCATAAACAAGATATCGAAATATCCTAAGACGCTTCATTCATAAGTCATATATCCTCATGTTTTTTTTAGTAAATAAATACTTGCTATTATAAACTTTCAAATACACATAATTTTATAAAGATCCACTAGTCAACAATAGTAGTAACTAGTTACTCTATTCTTTAATATAATCAGTTCACATGGTACAAATAATCTTTTCATTTAAAGCATGAGTCTATTTTTTTTCAAAATTTAAAATGATTGATCTTTATAAAATATAAACTTAAGGGTCAAGTTTTAAATTTACAAAAATTAGAAATTCCAAGTCGTGTTTTTTTGAAGAATTTAGGATATGAAATCATGGTTTCAAATTACATGTCCAAATGTTGATTTGAAATTATAATTTCAAATCATGATATAAAATTGCATGTCCAAACGCAGGCTTAAAATTGCCGTATATTCTCCACTATAGCTACTATTTTATTAGGTCAATAATCAATTGTAACACCTTGAATTTTGAACCCTGTTCCTACCCATATTTCCATGGACAACCTGATGGTCCATCGTTCAGAAGGACGAACCATCCTATCAACTGTGCAATAAGTTCAGATAGATAGCCTAGTTCAGAGAATATTCCATGACTCGGTCAACGAACCGTTGTTCAGAAGGACCGTCTGTCCTACCAACCATGGAATAACTTCAGAAAGTTTGCTAGGCTTCAGGGGAAAAAGACAAGCCAATCGACGGCCCGTCGATCTGCCAATCCCTCCAAGTTTTCCATACACAAGTCCACGGACCGTCGTTCCAGTTGACAGTCCATCCTATCAATCATGAAATATATTCAGAGATGTGACCAGACCTCAAGACAAAAAGAACAATCCAGTTGATGGTCCATTGTCCAGAAGGACGAATCATCCTCCCAGCCATGGGCCTTGATTTTCAGCTACTATAAATAGACTCCTAGTCGTTTTCAGATATTTTTTCAAGTCCAGACCGTTTCTCTCAACCCAAGGCGACGTGAAACATTTCCTAAGGCTAGGTAAGTCTTCCCCTTCATTTCTAAGGTTGAATTAACAAATCCGAACCCTAAAACTTATGGGTTCTAATGCGTTTCTTGATGCAAAACCCTAGAAATCATTGAAGGAATCAGTTCGTAAGGTCTCAAAATCAGTTTTCCAGATTCTCCATTTAAGATTGGAGTGCAAGAAAAAAACGTGTCTCCTTTTTTTTGGAGATATTTAATGTCGTCCACATATTTGGTAATAAATTATTTACCTTGTCTTCCAAGTAAATAATATATATGGCAGATAATATTTTTTATTATGCATACATAGAAGTTTTCTTGATGGAAGGAAACTATTAATTAGGATTTCTTAGGGAAATCATATTTTATGGAGAAGTCCCTAGGGTTAAAGTATTTTGCCTAAGAGTCCCTAGCCTACCTATAAATACGCCTGTGACTCCATCAATTTGGTATACACTTTGATAGGCATAGGCTAGAAGACTACAGAGTTTTTACTATTCTTTTTAGAGTTACAAGTTTGCTATAGACAAAGACGATTTTTTGACAACACTTGAACAACCATAGCTTAAGGTACGTTCCTATTTATTTTTTCGTTGCGTTTTGGCTTTACATATATGTTGAAGTTTCAACATGTGGTATCAGAGCATACTTTAGCCAATTGTTCAATATTTTGATACAACTCATATTGGAAGTATTGTTTAAGTTATTACAATATTTTATTTTGATGTTACCGTTATAATAAGAGATATGTAGGTTATGCCTATTCTCTTATTGTGCGGTCATTTTCCCTACTAACACGAGATGCTTTATACACCAGATTGTCTTTTATGTAGGCTCTGCCTATACAATCCGTTTTTGCATTTTAATAATTGACACTTTATTTAAGTTAATTATTAAATTTAACTATTGTAAGATGTCATTTTTGAGTTCTTCTACTGTATGCTTGGGATTAGCCACAACATCCTAGGTATATGACATAAAGAGAAATTATATTCTTTAATCACTTAAAGTTAAGTGATTAAGATATAATGATGACATCTAATAAAGTCTGATTATCTTATCAAAATGGTAACCCTACCCCACAGGGAGGTAGCTATTTTGGTTAGATTAATTAGAATAAGATAGTAAACTTTTCAGTTGAAAATTATTGTATCCCACATGTATGAATTATTTTCGAGATTTATTTTGATTTACTAGTCTAATAAAGTAAATTTTGTGCATGGGTTGCAACCTCTACCCACAGGAAGGTTTAGAATTTACTTAGAATTGGTATTTACGCGATTCACTTTTGATGGTTTGTACTTCATAGATTATGTATGTGTATCCTTGTTTTGATGTTTACACAACTTTTTCTAATGCTATTTTTTAACAAAAATGCTCGAAATCCAATGCTATCTGGTTACAACTTTACAGAATAGAAGGAGTAAATCCTTCTCACTTTAGGGTGCTCGGACTTGGATCTGGCTCTCCATGTGGAAGAACCACCTGAGCCCACGGAATCAAGTACGCCAGAGGCTAAGGCTTTTTATGAGCGGTGAAAGCAATCCAATCGTTTAATGCTCATAAAATCTCATATAAGTCAAAGCATTAGGGGTTCTATCCCTAATAGGGATAAGGTCAAAGCTTACATGAAGGCAATTGATGAACAATTTGTAAGCTTTAATAAGGCCTTGGCCAGCACCCTTATGAAGAGGCTCTCAAGTATGACCTTTGACAGAAGTCGTACAGTGTGGGAGCACATTTATGGAGATGAGAGACATTGCTGCTAAACTCAAGTCCCTTAAGGTTGATATGTCTGCACCATTTCTTGTGCATTTTGTCCTCAACTCTCTTCCTGCAGAATATGGTCCGTTCAAGATATCTTATAACACATATAAAGATAAATGATCAATCAATTAACTTTTGACCATATGTGTTCAAGAAGAGGAGAGGTTGAAATATGAGATACCTAAAAGTATAAATTTGGTGACTCGTGATAAGAGAAATGCAAAGACAGGCAAAAGTGTTCCTATAAAGAAGAAAGACAGTCTTGACAAAGATTCTTGTCGTTTCTGCAAAAAGAAAGGACACTGAAAGAAAGATTGCCTGAAATACAAGAAGTGAGTTGAGAAGAAATGTAATTTTACCTTTGTATGTTATGAATCTAATTTTACTAAAGTTTCTGATAATACATGGTAGATCAATTTTGGTTCCACAACTCACATTGCTAAAATCATGCAAAGTTTTTTCTCTAACTCTAAGGATGGGGACTTAGAGGCTCATGTAAAAGATGGTTTTCAATTAGATTTAGAAAATACTTTTTATGTTCCATCATATTCTATAAATTTAATTTCTCTTTCAAGACTATCAATTGTCGGTTATGATTTCAATTGTCATTATTCTTGGTGAAACTTTTGAAAAATAATAAAGTTATTGTCTTGGGAAATTTAGATGGAAAAGTTATTTAAATTTGAGCTAGACCCCACAATTGTATGTAATGTTGTAACCCTGCATGATAAAGAAATTGACACTAAGTGATGTATTATCAATGAGAACTCATCAAGTTTTTGGCACAAGAGTTTGGGACTCATCTCTATTGAAAGAGTCAAAAGGTTAGTTAATGATGGAGTTCTAGAAGCTCTTGATTTTTCTGACTTTGGAACTTGTGTGGACTGCATAAAGGGAAAGCAGACCAAGAAATCCACTAAAGGTGCCAAAAAGAGTTCTCAATTGCTTGAGATCATATACACATATATTTGTGGACTTTTTCCTACCCCTTGCTTGAATGGTGAGAGATATTTTATCTCATTTATTGACGATTATTCAAGACACACGTATCTCTATTTTTCTATTTAACAAATCAGAAGCACTTGATGCTTTTAAAGTTTTCAAACAGAAGTAGAGAAACAAACTGGAGCTCAGATCAAAATCGTTAGGTCTGATAGGGGTGGAGAATATTATGGTAGGTACACAGAAAAGGGACAAGTTAAAGGTCCATTTGTCGAGTTCCTTGAAAGTGAAGGTATAATTGCTCAATATACCATGCAAGGAATACCACAACGAAATGGTGTAGCAGAAAGAAGGAACCTGGCATTAATGGACATGGTAAGAAGCATGATTAGCAGATCAAGTTTCCCTTTATCTTTATGGAGTGAAGCCTTAAAAACCGCTGCGTATATTTTAAATAGGATTCCATCCAAGGTTGTTTTCAAGACGCCTTTTGAATTATGAAAAGGATGAAAACCTAGTTTAAGTCATTTACATATTTGGGGATGTCCAACTGAGGTGAGGGTTTATAACCGACAATTAAAAAAGTTGGATGAAAGAACAAAAAGTGGTTTCTTTATAGGCTATGCGATTAACTCTAAAGGATTTAGATTCTATTGTACTTCTCATTCTCCTAAAATTGTTGAGGCTAGAAATGCTAAATTCTTAAGGAACATGAAGTAAGTGGGATTGGTTTGACTCAAGTGGTGGAACTGGAAAAAGTAAGGGAACCACCTATGGTACCTTTATATATCGGAAACTTAAATGCTAATCAGACAAATTCTCATGAATTCTCTGGAGAGCAACAAGTTCAAGAGTCGCCACCACCTGAAGAGCCACATGAAGAACAACCCACTTTATCCGAACCCATTGAAGGAACGTCTGAACAAGTGGGAGTAAGAAAATCCTCAAGAGTTCATAAACCAGCAATTTCTAGTGACTATGTTGTATATCTCCAAGAGTCTGACTATGATATTGGACTTAAATATGATCCATGCTTATTTTCACAAGCCATGAGTGGAGAAAACTCCACATTTTGGTATGATGTCGTGAAAGAAGAGTTGGAATCTATGGCCAAAAATAAAATTTGAAATTTGGTTGAATTACCAGAAGGAGTCTCTCCTATAGGATCCAAATGGGTTTATAAAACTAAAAGAGATTCATGTGGTAATATTGAACAATATAAAGCCAGACTTGTAGCCAAATGTTTCACTCAAAAAGAAGGCATTATTTACCATGAAACTCCAGTATCTAAGAAGGATTCATCAAGAATAATAATGGCATTAGTAGCTCACTTTAATTTAGAGCTACATCAAATGGATGTGAAAACGACATTCTTGAATGGAGATCTTGAAGAGGAGGTCTATATGCGTCAGCCAGAAGAATTTTGTGATTTTGATATAAGTCACCTTGTATGCAAGTTGAATAAATTAATTTAGGGGCCAAAACAAGCTTCCCACCAATGGTATATTAAATTTCATAATTTTGAATTTATGGAGAACATTGTTGATCAATGTATATACCTCAAGATAAGCGGGAGCAAATATATTTTTCTAGTCCTATATATTGATGATATTTTACTTGCTAGTAGTGATTTGGGATTGTTGTATGAGATGAAATAATTTCTTATCCATAATTTTAAAATGAAGGATATGGATGAAACCTCCTATGTCATTAGCATAGAGATTCACAGAGATAGATCTCAAAGATTGCTTGGACTATCTCAAAGGGCCTACATTGACAGAATTCTGGAAAGATATGGAATGAATAACTGTTCATCAATAGCAACACCCATCATTAAAGGTGACAAATTTTCATTGAATCAATGTACGAAAAATGCATTGGAACAAGAGCAAATGAAAGGCATTTCATACGCTTCACTTGTTGGGAGTCTTAGGTATGCATAGGTCTGCACTAGATCTGATATTGCCTTAGTGGTAGGAATGCTTGGTAGATATCAAAGTAACCCTGGTCTTGATCATTGGAAAGCTGCTAAAAGGGTATTGAGATATTTGCAAGGAACTAAGGATCGTAAGCATATACAAATATTCTAACTCATTTGAGGTAATTAAATATTCAGATTCTATTTTGGGTGAATGCAAAGACAGTGGTAAATCTACTTCTAGATACATTTTTCTCCTTGCTAGAGGTATAGTGTCTTGGAGAAGTGTTAAGTAAACCATTGTTGTAATATCCATATTGAAAGCTGAATTTATAGTAAGATATGAAAATACACCGCAGGCGTTATGATTAAAGTATTTTATTTGGGGACTTATGGTTGTAGAATTTTGTTTCAAAGCCCATTGAGAATCTTTGTAATATCGACATAAAGTTTTGATAGTTAAAGAATGTGTGAGAAAGCATGATTGGGTTTTAATTTTGGTAGTACTTTGTCACACCCCACCTTGGGAGGCATGACTGGCACCTGGTGCCCTACTGAGATCTGACTGAGCCGACTGAGCCTAAGCACTCCTAGTGCAGGGCTAATACTAACTCTGGGATTAAGAAAATAATGAGCTATATCTCAGCTGTAAATACAGCCCCCGACCGACAAGGCCTTATAGCCACCTGTCATAGGAAAACAGCTAACCAGAAACACATAGCAACAGGGAGTCCTATGCGGGCCGACAAGGCCATCATGATGTCTAGTTATTACTGAAACTTAAATACGGTGCTAAACTAAGCTATAGCCGACAAGGCCGCTAAGTATCAACTAAATAGGGCCTCACGCGGTCAATATGCGAGATAAAATACATACGGGCCCCACACGGCCAACAACAGCTAACCACAAGAAAATAGAAACAATCTGCAAGCCTCTAAGAGTAATACAATGGTCGGGACAGGGCCCCGGCCTACCCATAAATTGTACAATCAAAAGAGTAAACCTTCTATTTATAAGCTCCGGAAGAAAGGAACCGACTCTTCTGCTAATCCTGACTGGAAGCTAAGAGGGATCTGCTCCTCGTCTATCCGTACCTGCAGGCAAGTAATGCAGCGCCCCCAAAGGGCGTCAGTATAGCATGTACCAAGTATGTAAGACCATAACTGTAAATAACTGAATATAAAAGATAGAACTGAAAAAGGACTGAAAGAAAAGGGATAGGAGTCATACCTGAGTAGCTGGATTCTCTATTATCTAGTCTATCAATAACTAAAGCAAACAAGAACCTTACGTGGCCCCCATAAGCCGGAAGGTACAACCAGCACAGAACAACTCACCTGGGACCCCCATAAGTCCTAGCAAGTACACTTCAATCTATATACCCCTAACAAGGTCATAATGGGTCAACTAGTAACTATAGTCGTCCTACCAGTCCCCTGGGTCTGCAACTGAGCCCGATCGGCCCCTGACTATAGTTGTGTCTGAGTCAAGTGGACTCCTAATATCTGCATCCTAGGCACCAGACTCGTCGGGGGTGTGGTGCCGATACAGCGTATGTATAATATTCCAACCATGGAATGGACTCTATAGGGACCTAGGACCCCATCTTCGTCCCTCGCGGACGACATGCCGTTCTTTCTGGAGCGACGTCATGTCGCCCCTGGCGGGCATCGACACAACTAATAACCCTGGGGTTGGTCATGGAGGGCTATATAGGCAAGTCAAACCCCAAACAAAGCATAGAGTACTGGTCTCAGCTAATAACAATAACTATTCACGATTAACGTACTTCTGATTCTCTTACTGGGATTTAGACTGAGTTACAATGATATAGGAACTAACTTGCCGAAAGGATTGGCCTTAACATACCTCAATCGTCGATTTCTGATTAGCTGGTAAGTTCCAATCGTATTCAACAGCTCTTCCCAACTGAGAACGTGTTACTGGGAGAATAGGACTAGTTTTAATACTAAATTCGGCGAAAAGGAAAACTTTATATATAAATATTAACTATATTTCAACTTAACGGAACACGGTCGAAAACTCGTTATTTATCGAAAGTATAGAAGGGAGAAATGCTTACTTGAAGTCTGTGATCGTATAGAAATTAGTTTGGCACAATTCTGACGACTTTGGCTCGGCGGGACGACGATTCGCCGGGCAAATTTCGTGAAAATAAGTCTGTAGCGATGCTCTCTACGGCCTTAAACTTCAATACCTGAAGTTAATTCGTATTTGGACAGTGTTTCATAGCATAAACGGGCGAAATTTGGTTGAATTCCTCGCCTTCCCTCCTCTCTGGCTGTGTGCACTATTGAAAGATGAAATGAAATGAGACAAGGAGGCCTTATATACATATTTGGGCGATGGCAGGGGAGCGCCCCGCGCCGCCCATCGCGCTGCCCTCACCCCTGCGTCGCACCCCTCAACGCACCAAGGGGCTAGCGCGCCGCACTGCCCAGGGCGCCAAGGTGCTGGCGCATCGCGCTGGCCCTTGCGGCCTGACCTTGTTTGACCCGACTTCTGAGGCTTCTCTACACGCGTCGTACTCTCTTTATTCATCTCAAATCCACGTGTACGCTTACTATTCGTTAACTTCCACTAGGTGTAACATCCTCCCCCCCTTAAGAACATTCGTCCTCGAATGTTAACTCGGGTTACAGGGGTTTATCTCTTTTAGGACTATGATTCTGGAAAATTTTTGGTAGAGTCTCCCCTGTAACATGGACTATTTGAAAATCCTAAAACATAGAAAAGTCCAACACAGGTACTTCACACAGTACTATAGCAACCATTTCACAACCAGACTGAAGTCAACTACATCAAATATACATATATGTAACACCATCATGAAACAGTGACTGAATAAATAGGCGTACCTTTAACTGCATAGTCTGAGCTAAGCCTAGAACAAATGAGGGTATCTAGTTCTCATATCATCTTCAGCCTCCCAAGTCATTTCTTCTCTATTCTTGTTCCTCCACAGTATTTTAACAGAAGCGACATCTTTGGTTCTCAGCCTGCGAACCTGCCGATTCAATATAGCTACGGAACCTCTTCATAAGCTAACTCTTCCGTGATTTGGACATCCTCAATTGGCACAATCCAGGAGGGATCTCCTATGCACTTTCGTAGCATCGACACATGGAAGACTGGGTGAATAGATTCTAATTTTGGAGGCAGATTTAGCTCATAAGCCACCTGACCCACTCTCCAGAGGATTCGATACGGTCCAATAAACCTTGGGCTAAGTTTTCCCTTCTTACCAAATCTCATCACGCCCTTCATCGGCGAAACCTTCAGGAATACCCTGTCACCTACACCAAACTCTAAGTTCCTCCGATGCACATCAGCATAGGACTTCTGGCGGCTCTGAGCTGTTAACAGGCATTCTCTAATAAGTTTCACCTTCTCTTCTGATTGATGAATAATATCTGGCCCAATCAATCCCGATTCTCCTACCTCGAACCAACCAACTGGGGATCTGCACTTCCTTCCATATAAGGCTTCATAAGGCGCCATCTGAATTGCTGAATGGTAACTGTCGTTGTACGCGAATTCAATAAGTGGAAAGTGCTCATCCCAGTTGCCTCCAAAGTCTAACACGCACGCTCGTAGCATGTGTTTGAGCATCTGAATTGTGCGTTCTGCTTGCCCATCTGTCTGAGGATGGAAGGCTGTACTCAGGTTAACCTGTGTCCCCACACCTTTCTAGTAGGATTGCCAAAATTTTGCTGTGAACTGTGCCCCTCTGTCAGAAATAATTGATACTGGAACACCATACGATCGTACTACTTCTCTGATATACAGTTCAGCATAGTCTTCGATTGAGAAGGTAGCCTTCACCGGCAGAAAATGAGCTGACTTGGTCAACCTTTCAACGATGACCCAGATAGAATCAAATTTATGCCTGGTACGAGGTAACCCTGTTACAAAGTCCATATTAATCGCCTCACATTTCCACATAGGCACTTCTATCTCCTGTGTCAGTCCGCCGGGTTTTTGATGTTCGGCTTTTACCTGTTATTAACTAGGACATTGCGCGAAAAATTGTTCTACTTCTTTTTCATCCCCGGCCACCAATAAATTTCTTTTAGATCACGGTATATCTTCGTTGAACCTGGATGAAGAGAATATCGGAAATAATATACCTCGCTCATAATCTGCTGATGAAGTCCTGCCGCATCCGGCACACAAAGGCAGCCCCTATACCTCAAAACTCTGTCTCCAGTTACCCTGAAATCTGCTACTTCCCCTCGCTGAGCTTTGCTCCTGAGTTGAACTAGGTTAGGATCTTCATACTGCCGCTCTTTCACTTCTACAACCAATGATGACACTACAGTATTCCGGATCACATACCCACTGTCTCCTGAATCTACTATACGAACGACCAGATTGGATAACTGATGTAATTCTCGAGCTAGTTCCCGTTGTTCTGGCCTCAGGTATGCTAAAGTCCCCATAGATTTGCGACTGAGGGCATCTGCTACAACATTGGCTTTTCCTGGATGATACAAAATATTTAAATCATAGTCTTTCAATAATTCTAACCAGCGGCGCTGCCGCAGATTCAACTCTTTCTGTGTGAAGATATACTGTAGGCTCTTGTGGTCAGTAAAAATATCTACATGAACGTCGTACACATAGTGCCTCCATATTTTTAAGGCATGGATGACCGCGGCTAATTCCAGGTCATGGGCGGGATAGTTCTGTTCATGTTTCCTTAGCTGTCTCGAAATGTAAGCAATTACCTTACCATGCTGCATCAGAACACATCCTAACCCGACACCCGAAGCATCACAATACACTGCATACCCTTCTGACCTATTTGGCAAAGCTAATACTGGTGCTGATGTCAGTCTATTTTTCAACT
Source organism: Datura wrightii (assembly GCA_035772735.1). NCBI lineage: Eukaryota > Viridiplantae > Streptophyta > Magnoliopsida > Solanales > Solanaceae > Datura > Datura wrightii. The sequence continues at coordinate 7,579,287 of JASDFA010000029.1, read as the reverse complement.
CCTGGAAACTCTGTTCACATGCTTCAGTCCAGTGAAATTTGGCTACTTTCTGAGTTAACTTGGTCAAGGGTGCTGACAGAGTAGAAAACCCTTCTACAAACCTCCTGTAGTAACCGGCTAATCCCAAGAAACTGCGTACCTCGGTTGGAGTTGTCGGCCTAGGCCATGTTTTTACCGCTTCAATCTTCTGGGAGTCTACCTGGATACCGTCTTCTGACACAACATGACCCAGAAAGGCCACTGATTTTAGCCAAAACTCACACTTGGAAAATTTTGCATATAACTGACAATCTTTGAGAATCTGGAGCATTGTCCGTAAATGATCCCGATGTTCTTCTTCGGAGCAGGAATACACCAGAATATCATTAATAAATACTATCACAAACAGGTCCAGATACGGCCTGAAAATACTATTCATCAAGTCCATGTACACCGTTGGAGTATTCGTCAACCCGAAGGACATGACTAGAAATTCAAAGTGGCCATATCTGGTCCTAAAAGCGGTTTTTGGAATATCTCTCTCCCGAACTCGAGTCTGATGGTACCCCGATCTTAAGTCAATCTTGGAAAAACACTTCGCCCCCTGTAATTGATCAAACAAATCATCTATTCTGGGAAGCGAGTACTTATTTTTGATAGTGACTTTATTCAGCTATTGATAATCTATACACATGCGGAGGGAACCATCTTTCTTTCTCACAAATAAAACCGGCGCACCCCATAGTGAAGTACTTGGCATGATAAAGCCCTTATCTAGCAGATCTTTCAACTGCTCATTTAATTCTCTGAGCTCAGCAGGAGCCATCCGCTATGGAGGAATAGATATAGGTTGTGTACCTGGTAATAAGTCGATTGCAAAGTCAATTTCCTGTTCTAGGGGAATATCCGAAAGTTCTTCTGGGAATACATCTGGAAATTCATTAACCACTGGAATAGACTGAAGAGTCGAAGATTCTGCTTGGACATCCTGAACCCTGACAATATGATAAATACATCCCTTTGCTATCAATTTTCTCGCCCGAAGATAGGAAATAAACCTACCTTTCGACGTGGCCGCACTACCTTTCCACTACCGTACTGCCTCCCCAGGAAAGTGGAATCGGACAATCTTGGTCCATCATTCTACATTGGCATAACATGGAGCTAGCCAATCCATACCTATAATTGCATCAAAATCAATCATCTCTAATTCTACCAAATCTGCTAAAGTCTGGCGACCAACGACCTCTACCGTGCACCCTCGGTAAACCCTCTTAGCTATAAATGAATCACCGACGGGGGTAGACACTGAAAAGGGTCACCGAAGTAATTTCGGCGTGATGTCAAACTTTCGAGCCACTAACGGTGTAACATATGATAAAGTGGAATCTGGGTCTCTCAAAGCATACACAGAATGAGAGCAAATGTCCAGCATACCTATCACAACATCCAGCGACGACTCCGACTCCTGTCGCCTCGGTAAAGCATATGTGCAATCTGGACCGATACCTAAACCTGAGACCCCTGATCTGCCTCGGCCTCCGCCGGCTGGAGCTGAGGGCCTGCGCCCTACTGGAGGGGCTGGGGCACATGACCCCACTGAATATCTATCCTGTCGATCCCGATCGCCCTGACCTCAAGCCGGACAGTCCCTCATTCAATGACCCTCTTGTCCACATGCAGAACATGCCGTAGAACCATACCTACATGCCCCAAAATGACGTCGTCTACAAATAGGGCAAAGTGGTACAATAAAACAGCTTTTCTCCGACCCCCTCTACTGTTGTGATCCTACTGACCGTGAGCTCTCGTCGGGCCCTGGCTGTCCCCGACGACCAAACCTGATCCCTAACTGCTGTTGTGGAGGTGGGGGTCTAGGTGGCCTGTTTGATAATAGTGGTCTAGGTCCACCCTAGGACTCCGTCTGCATATCACTGGGTCTAGTCCTGCGGCACTACTCCTGACTTGCCCTTTCTATCCCTCGCTGCCGCTGCTGGATCCCCTCAATATTCTAGGTAAATGCCTGAACACGAGCAATATCCATGTCCTCTCGCAAGGTAGTTGTGATACAGGTCTCCACGTATACTGGATTCAGCCCCATAATGAACCGGTGCATCCTGGCTAGCATAGTATCCACAAAGGCCGGTGAATATCGGGCCAAGAATCGAATCTCATAGCATATTCTCGAACATTCATCGAACCTTGTTCCAGGTGCAAAAATTGATCTCCCATGGCAAATAATGATCTAAGAAAGCCTATGAGAAGCTGGGCCAAGTCGGAGGGTGAACATCTTCATGTCGTGACCTTTCCCAACACTCGTACCATAGCACTGCAATGTCCCGCAACCGAAACACTACTAACTCCACTGATTCTATAGGGGGGGCATGCATTACCCTAAAAATTCGCTGCAACTGGTCCAGGATATCCTGAGGGTCCTCATCCCGTTCTGTCCTTGTGAATTGCGGGGGACTCAGTGCAAGAAACTCTCGAACCCTCGAGCTACCAGGCCCTCCTGAAGATTCTGCAACCACCGGTACCATAGGCTGACATTGTGCGGCCATCATCTGAGCTAGCATAACAACAACACTCCTAACCTCTTGATCGGATGGTATAGGTATAGGTACTGCTGGAGGGTGCCGACACATTTGCCGCTCCGAATGGCTCCTGGCGTGGTGGAGAATGCTGGGGAGATCGAGATGAAACCTCCCTGTCGCCCTCAGATCAGGCTGACTTTGACTGGGGCACCCTGCTAGTACCCTCTCCTGCTGCCACGTCCAATCTCCTGTCAATCGTGGGGTGTCGCGGTCCGACATTTATCTGTAGACAAAAAGAATACGGTAAGCTTAGGGATTCAACCCTATACCGTACAGCTCTATAGCACGACTGGATAAGAAAGAGAGTAACCATCCTATCATGCCTTGCAGCCTCCTGCCTATAGTATGTGGTGCACAACACATCCATAGACACGACTTTGCTTAGCACGGCTTGCAGACTCCGTGGGATACGACCTGCTCTGATACCAAGTTTGTCACACCCCACCTTGGGAGGCATGATTGGCACATAATGCCCTACTAAGATCTGACTGAGCTGACTGAGCCTAAGCACTCCTGGTGCAGGGCTAATACTAACTCTGGGATCAAGAAAATAATGGGCTATATCTCGCCTGTAAACACGGCCCCCGGTTGACAAGGCCTCATAGCCACCTGTCACAGGAAAACAGCTAACCATAAACACATAGCAACAGGGAATCCTATGCGCGCCGACAAGGCCACCATGATGTATAGTTATGACTGAAACTTAAATCCAGTGATAACTAAGTTATAGTCGACAAGGCCGCTAAGTATAAGCTAAACAGGGATCCACACGGCCAACTCACGAGATAAAACACGTATGGGCCCCACACAGCCACAACAGCTAACCACAGGGAGATAGAAAAAATCTACAAGCCTCTAAGAGTAATACGATGTTCGGGATAGGAAACCGACCTACCCATAAACTGTATAATCAAAAGAGTAAACCTTCTATTTATAAGCTCCGGAGAAAGGAACCGACTCTTCTGTTAATCCTGGCTGGAAGCTAAGAGGGATCTGCTCCTCGTCTATCCGTACCTGCAGAAAAGAAATGCAGTGCCCCAAAAGGGCGTTAGTACAGCATGTACCGAGTATGTAAGACCATAATTGTAAATAACTGAATAAAAGATAGAACTGAAAAAGGACTGAAAGAAAAGGGATAGGACTCATATCTGAGTAGCTGGTTCTCTATTATCTAGTCTATCAATAGCTAAAGCAAACAAGAACCTTACCTGGCCCCATAAGCCGGAAGGTACAACCAGCACAGAACAACTCACCTGGGGCCCCCATTAACCCTGGCGAGTACACTTCAATCTATATACCCCTAACAAGGTCATAATGGGTCAACTGGTAACTATAGTCGTCCTACTAGTCCGCTGGGTCTGCAACTGAGCTTGCTCGGCCCTGATTGTAGCTGTGTCTGAGTCTAGTGGACTCCTGATATCTGCACCCCAAGCACCAGGCTCGTCGGAGGTATGGTGCCGATACGGTGTATGTATAATAGTCCAGCCATGGAATGGACTCTATAGGGACCTGGGACCCCATCTTCGTCCCTCGCGGACGGTATGTCGCTTTTTTTGGAGCGACGTCATCTCGCCCCTGGCGGGCGTCGACACAACTAATAACCCTGGGGTTGGTCATGGAGGGCTATATAGGCAAGTCAAACCCCAAACAAATCATAGAGTACTGGTCTCAGCTAATAACAACAACTATTCATGATTAACGTACTTCTGATTCTCTTACTGGGATTTAGACTGAGTTACAATGCTATAGGAACTAACTTGCCGAAAGGATTGGACTTAACATACCTCAATAGCTGATTTCTGATTAGCTGGTAAGTTCCAATCCGTATTCAACAACTCTCCCCAACTGAGAACGTGTTACTGGGAGAATAGGACTAGTTTTAATACTGAATTCGGCGAAAAGGAAAACTTTATATGTAAATATTAACTATATTTCAAGTTAACAGAACATGGTCGAAAACTCGTTATTTCTTAAAAGTCTAGAAGGGAGAAATGCTTACTTGAAGCCTGTAATCGTATAGAAATTATTTTGGCGCAATTCTGACGACTTTGGCTCGGCAGGATGACGATTCGCCAGGCAAATTTCGTGAAAATAACTCCGTAGCGAGGCTCTCTACGGCCTTAAACTTCAATACCCAAAGTTAATTAGGATTTGAACAGGGTTTCGTAGCGTAAACGGGCGAAATTTGGTTGAATTCCTCGTTTTCCCTCCTCTCTGTTGTGTGCACTATTGAAAGATGAAATGAAATGAGACAGGGAGGCCTTATATACATATTTGGGCGGTGGCAGGGGACCGCCCCGCGCTTCCCTCACCCCCGCGTCGCCCCCCTCAATGCCAAGGGGCTGGTTCACCGCACTGCCCAGGGCGCCAAGGTGTTCGCGCGTCGCGCTGGCCCTTGCAGCCTGACCTCGTTCGATCCGACTTCCGAGGCTTCTCTACACGCGTCGTACTCTTTTTATTCATCTCAAATCCACATGTAATCTTACTATTCGTTAACTTCCACGGGGTGTAACAGTACTGCTTTTGATGATTGTTGTTCCTATGACTAAAGATTTATCAGCTAACATTTCAAGGATCATGTAACTCATATGGAGCTCACTAGCTCATTTTGTCTAGACACTATCATTTTTGATATATATGGCAGTGCATGCTTTGATTTTCATGTGTTATATTTGTGATCATTGGATCAATAAAGTTGGACTCTGAATGACTTATATTAAGTTCATTCATAAAGTTATTGGACACTTTGTTAAAATATATTATACATTGTAATACATGGAAGGAAGTGTTTGATTAAGAGCGTAACCGCCATATTTATGTAGTAATGTGATCTGATTAAAGTGGTTGTTGCATAACATTGAGTGAATAAAGTTCATGGCCGTATTTATCACTCATAAAGAATTATTTGATAGTAATATGTGGACCAAGTGGGAGAATGTAAGAAAAAAATGGGTCTCCTTTTCTTTTGGAGATATTTAATGTGGTCTACATATTTGGTAATAAATTATTTACCTTGTCTTCTAAGTAAATAATATATATGACAGATAATATTTTTGGTTATGCATATATGAAGGTTTTCTTGATGGAAGGAAACTATTAATTAGGATTCTTTAGGAAAATCATATTTTATGGAGAAGTCCCTAGGTTAAAATATTTTGCATAAGAGTCACTAACCTACCTATAAATATGCTTGTGATTCCATCAGTCTAGTATACACTTTGATAGGCATAGGCTAGAAGACTACAGGGTTTTTACTATTTTTTTTAGGGTTACAAGTTTGCTAAAGACAAAGACGATTTTTTGACAACACTTGAACAACCATGGCTAAAAGTACGTTCCTATTTATTTTTTCGTTGCGCTTTGGCTCTACATATGTGTTGAAATTTCAACATGGAGTGCTTGAGGTATGTAAGACTATTCATAGTGAGGAATTTTATTCTTCCTCGTGCCATACATGTCCAACCTCGGTTTTGAAAAGAAGTTAAGAGTTAAGATTTTGTTGAAAACTTGCGAATTTGATCTTTTTCCCTATAATCTGAGTTATATATTGTTGTTCCATTATTACACATGTTCTTATCTCTATCTCTCATGATTGTTGATTTATGATTCATGTCATTCCATCCCATGGACCTATATTTTTATCAAAAGTGATATTTTTGAAAACTTTGTGATATTACATATGCATTATTTTCATAACAATAGTAGCATTAGATTTTCAGAGAGAGCTTTTCAGAAAAGAGTTTCATGTTTAGTGAGCTTTAGCTTCAGCATATGATTTTTAAAAAGAAAGTAAAGATATGTTTTGAAACATAGTTTTGAGCATAGAGGTTCACCAAATAATACAGTTTTGAGCATAGAGGCTCACCAGTATCAATACATCTATATTGATTTTAAGCTAGAAAGCTCCACAGAGATGTTTTCAGTTGCCTCATATAGGCATATTTATGAGCATTATTTTGGGAGGATTATTTAGCATCGAGATGGGTACAAGGTTTAGATAAGCCGAAACCCCAAACTGCGTCGCAAGCGTAGGTTATCGTGTCGTTGGTTCGGGCGGCTCTTCATATAACCCCTGGAAAGGGCTTAGTATGGATCCACAGTTCAGTTTCATCCTCTGAACTGGCAAGTCTTTGTTCAGCTCTCCCAACCGGTGAGAGGTTGGACCAGGGGCAGAGCTACACTAGCGGAAGGGTGGTCAGCCGAACACCCTTCATCGAAAATTTATATTGTGTTTAGAGGTAAAATATTATTGTGTACTTTGATATATCATTAGATGAACACCCTGTTAACACTTTACAGAGTTAGTCCAGCAGTTAAGGGTGTTCAAAATGCCCTAAAGGTCGGTTCAATCCTGAATTCCCTGTTTTTTGCTTCTCCTATTTCTTTGTTTTCTATTTGGCCTACTTTTAAAAACGAAGTAGATATTTTATTTTATTTAAAAAAAAAAAAAAAGACAACTGTAGGGCTTGAATTAGTCACAACTTACAATACAAGAATTTTAGAATGATCTTATTTTTTTAATAAATTTACTTTTTAAGAAAACGGGACAACAAATTTTCTTGAGTTGGCTAGCTAACTATTAGGTAGTTAGTTTTAAAATTTTATGTGCACCCCTCGTTAACTTTTTAAAATTATTTAAGTATATAATTTGAACACCCTTAAAAGAATTTCTAGCTACTCTACTGGGTTGGACATTATGCACTCATTAATGGTGTATATCGATTAAGAGAAACTCCCAATTAAACTAAAGTGTTTTCAGAACTTATCTTTGATAAACAGTTTTCAGTTGCATAACAATTTTACACAATATCTACACTTGTGTTTTATTGCATTATTCAGAGCATTCTAATTTTCATTCATTCTACTCTTTCATCTCAGTATTTTAGTTTAGCCTGTTGTTTCATTCGATTATTTTGCATACCGTACATTCACACATAACGACGCCATTTGGCGTTGCATCTTTATATAATGTAGATTCTGGTATTCGGGATTGGCAGCAGACGCATAAGTAGGATCTCCTCCATTCAACATTGGTGAGATCTCCTACTTTCCGGAGGGCTCCAGTCTAGACCTTCCTATTGGTAGTTCATTAAGGTAGTCGGGAGGCCTTGTCCCAATACTCTATTATCATTGTTAGAGGCTTCATAGACTAGCCAGTTCAGTTATGTTTTCATATGTTTTCTGAACACTTTTATACTCAGATTTCAATTTTGAATTTATTCAATTTACTTATCTAAAAGTTCATCGAATTATTTCTAAAAGAGTTTTGCATGTCCACAATACTTATAACTTCCGCATAGTAAATTCAATTTAGCGGTAAGCCAGGCAAAGAATTCGCTCGGGCCATTAGTGATTTGAATGTAAGCCACGCCTAAGGTGCAGGCTCAAGGTGTAACATCAATGTTAGCCAATCTTTTTTCAAATGTAATTAGTAATTACTTTTTTTTTTTTTAATGATAAAGGTTTTAGTACGTCTATATCATTGCATGTTCCGGTATAACAAAGTTTGGGATTCTCAACTACACAACACAATAAAGCCCGCAACAAAAGATAACCTCAATCTTTATGTTCTACATATTTTAGTCAGAATAATTTGTGCATAATCAATGTGTATGCGTTATATGATTATATACTTATTATATACTTGGTATATGTTGAGTATATACTGGTGACAACTACAAATGATTGCAATTAGGCGGGTTAATCATTGGGCTAAAAACGTTGAGATCTCTCACTAGGACTTATTGTGTGTATATAGACATATTTAGTGAAAATTTCAAAAAGTAAGGTCTAAAAAGTAGAGTGTACGTGAACTTTACTTCTAACTCTCGAAGGTAGAGAGGATGTTTCCAAAAGACCCTTGACTCAAGTGAAGCAAATTAGTAATAACGGAAAGAAAAAAACGGCAGTGCAGAAAACATGACAACTAATAAGAAAGTAGTTCAAAGCATACATGCAAGGGACCGTAACATCAATAACATAGTGCAATACCCTAAACATAGTTAAAAAAACATATGATAACAGATACCAAAAGCCAAAAACTACATGAATAAGGCTAATCCTATGACAAACACGATGCTCTAGCCTGCCACCAAGCCCTATCCCGTTGAAAAACAAGACAAATGCCTATTCAACGGCAATTCAAGAACTAGAAGAGCAGAATTACTATATACAATGGCATAGCATGAATGTAGAAACTCAAAATCATTATATTAAAATTGCAATGAATGAATTTTGAAAAGAAAGCTGGAGAATTGAAGGGTTGAAACTGCCAACAAGTGAAGAATATTAATAACAGTTAAATAAGAGTGAATATTATCTGCTTATTAAGGCATGAAATGACACAAAAGTTGCTAATACAGCGTTTAAGTCACATGTCAAGTAAATGGAGAATATCCAAATCTGAGTAGAAAAGAAATTGAAAAAAGTGAAATGAAAAAATTACAATAGTATATTCTACCTCTCCAGACTTCACTTTGTAGGATTACACATGGTGGTTGTTGTTGTTATATTTGTGAAAAGGTCTTGGAATCCTTAATATACTTCTTCAAAGATAGAGAACACATATCTACACAAAATAGAGGATGGAAAAGAAGCAAAACCATATGCGTAGATCCTTTTAATTATGCAGGTCAAACACTTTTAAGCAATTCTTCAAGCTCGCAGCTCATCTCAACTCCATCTTCCTTAATTCTCAGTATCATATCTTCTGCTGTTCTGTTGGCAGCTATGTAAGTGCGAAGCAATGAACTATAGACATCACTACTAATGCAATTCACCTCCTTCAGAAACTTGCAGAACTCCTCAGCACCACCAACATCTCTCTCTTCTACAAAATACTCGAAAAAATTATTTATGGTTTCGTGTTTTGGTCGCCATTTACTTCCATTTAGCTGAGAGGCAATTGCTTCCATGCACTGTTGAGCAAGATCGATTTGACGCTTCCTCAAATAGAAAAGCATGAACATTTCCCAAGCCAAGAAGAAAGGTCCTGGTGATCTCTTCAAAGCACAATGAAAGACTTCTTCGGCATCTTTTAGCATGTCGTTTCTCAAATAAGCACCAATGACATTATTAGCCAGCCTCATATCATAAGTAGAGCAGCTTGATTCCCATTCCTCATAGCATTTCTTTAAACCATCTATGTCATTACGCTTACTGAGGGACTGAAGCATGACAAGATAACTAGAATTGGTTATTACCAAGAAACGCTTTAGAGAATTCCAAATACGATAAACCTCACCTAGATTAGATATTCTAGCATGCAAACTAATCAAATAGTGGTAAGCCTCACGGTTACGAGGTCCCATCTCTTCCTCAAGCTTCTTTAGAGCTAACTCAGCTTTTTCATTATGCCCAGCATTAACATAGGCAACAGCCAAGTTACTATATGTGGTCCAGTCGCACTCCTTTGCATTCTCCTGCTTTATCTCCTCAAAGACTCTTTCCACTCCTTCTATATCATCTAAACAAGAATAGCTTTTCATCAAGATATTATACGAAAATGTGCATAGTGGAACCTTTCTGCTCTTCATTTCCTGTACCAAGGGGGGCACTTTTTCTGGTTGCCCAAGTCTCATATATAAGGACATAATATTGTTGAATGCCAATGATTTAGATGTGAAATTCAATTGATCCATTTTCTCAAAGAGGGACAACGCCTTGTCTGTCATTTTTTCAACACAGTAGCAATTCAAGAGTGCTCCATAAGTGCTTTGATTCTGCATGGAAGGTGGGAGGCTGTCAAAGTATTTTTCAGCTGCAGTTATTCCTTGAACTTTTGCTATGAGATCCAATCGTACTCCATAATCACCAAACGACAAGTTTATACCTCTTTTCTCCGTCCACTCCATTATCTGCATCAATAAATTGGAATATCAACTCATGATATTCAAAATCATTTTATGTGGATATACTCCACCTGGAGGGCATAACTAAACGATGTCTGCACAAACATATTTCTGGCAAACAGTTGATAGAAAAATATAATGCACTTGCAGCAGGTAAATTATCTCTACTGTGGATATATAAGAATCTCATGTACGTATTCAGGTACCACTATATTCATTCCAATACCCCCAAACAATTTGTGTCTTAAGAGTTAAGACAAGCTTGTGTCTTCTTGATATTTTTACATCTTATACAAGAACTGGTTAAGCCTGAAAACATGCCTTGTTCTCGGGAAGGTTAGGAATGGGGAAGAAATAATGAGCCAATAACAAGAGCTTGGCAACAACTACAGATTGAGAGCCTTTTTCGCATAGGAATTGGAAAAGCTGAAGTTTGGCCTGCATTCTTTCAATAGCCTACCATTGTCCTTACCAAGCATTCTCTTTTCACCATACCATAAAGATTGTCATTCTAAACTTAATGTTCCAATTCTAAAACTATAGCAATCAATCATCCACCTCAATCCCGAATTAGTTAGAGTCAGCTATATGCGTCATCTATATCCAGTATACTCCATTTGAACTCATTTGATTCTAATACTAAATAACTAGTCCCTACACTCCACAAGTATGGCAAACACAGTATAAATTAGTTGGATCAGCAATGTAAAGTATATACATTCCATATGACCAGCTCATTTCATTATATTACTAATTAGTTTGTCCTTTGACGCAATTTTAAGGGTTCTGTAAAACAGTTTTCCTATATCTCACATTTTTTCTACGCTGACAAGTCTCTAACCAGACTTTTAAAAAAAAAAAAAAATCTTTGTAAGCACCTAATCAAAGAGATTCTACCTCAAGGGCATGTTGGTATCTTCGATATCTGCGCAGCTCCTTGATGCATTTTTCCAGTTCATACTTCTTCACAACTCGGCCTTCTCTCAAGTACGCATTTAATGTTTCAGTAACCGACCCCTTTGTGGCTCCTAAAGCCGACAATCTCCGGTAGAGCCTCGAGTCTCTTCCACTCTGCTCCGCCGCCTCCACCGCCGTGGTACATAGTCTTCTGACGTTCAGTCGTGTCCCGTTTGAAATCTGACGGGTCAAATTCCGGATCATTTTGGCCCGAAAACTTTCTCAACCTCGCATAAGATAGAATCCTCGCAAGGGGTTTATCTAGGGTTTAGCATTTTCTCTTTCTTTTTCTTCTTTCCATGTCCATAGTTATTTTACTCAAATATTAAAATTAGAAGATCTTTATGCAACTGACTTTTACTGCTATCCCCACTCCTTCATCCCATTTTAACTGTTCTTGTAATTCATTTTATGTATATTAAAAAATAATAAATATAAAATCTAATTTACTAAAGTAATATTCAAATGTGTTACCGAGACGTAAGTTAGATAACACTCCAACCACACTAACAATAATAATATATTCAGTATAAATATATAATTTTATAAATAAAATTTATAAAAAATAAAATATACGTAGATCTTATTCCTAGTTGACGATTCAAGAAAAAAAATTCAAAGCAGATCGAGAAAAGAATTAATAAGACTGAAGGAGTCGTAATAAAAGGAAAAGAGTCAAAAATATCCTTAAATTTTGTAAAATTAACAAAAATACCCTTCATTAATAGTTTGATCCAAAAATATCGTTGTCGTCAATATTTTAGTTGAAAAACACCCCTGAAATTTATAATTTAATTTAAAAATATCCTTTTCTAATACACATATATTTTTTTTCTAAATACATTCTTTTTATAATAAAATATTATTTTTAAAGAACTTTTTTCTTATTTTTCTATTTTAAAATTTTTTTAACTAATAAAAAAGTGAGAAGTAATCTTTTCTTCTTAATATGATTTTATCAATTAAAAATTTAAAATAAACAACCATGTGTATTTCTTAATTGATAATATACGTCTCATATATATAATTTCCAATAATTTTATCCTTAACTTTTATTTAAATAATAAAAAAAGTTCTTAATAAAATTGAAAATATTTTTTTCCTTAATCTTTTTTAAATTGAAGTAGCATAACCATTTTGTAATATATTTTTTTAAAATTAAAATTAAAAAAAAAATCAACAAATTTTTATCTAGCAATATTCTAAAGATATTTTGTGATTTGAAGTAATGTAATAATTTTTTGTGTTTTATGAAATTGTAATTGTTATATCTTAACATATATCTTTCTTGAATTCAGAAAAGATTAAAAAATAAAAATATTTCCTATTTAATTGAAATCTTTTTATTGTTATTTAAATAAAAATTAATAATGAATTATTGTGATTTTATATATATGAAATTAATGATGGATTATTGTGATTTTATATATATGAAATTAATGATGGGTTAAAATATTTTTATTAGAAAATTAATATACCCTAAAAAATATGTTTATTAGGAAAAAAACATTTTAAACTCAAAAATACAGTAAAAATATTTTTTAACCAAACTATTAATAGCAGAGATAATTTTAAATCAAAACATTAACGACAAGGACATCTTTAAATCAAACTAAAAAATATTTCTAATAAATTTCACATAATTTAAGGATATTTATATCCTCCGCAAAGGACATGTCAAAGCATTTTGAAATAAAAACATAATAACAACAAAATAATAATCAAAGCTTAAGAAAACAACAGAAAATAATGTACTTGTTACCAGTGTCATTGTGTCAGGTTTACTTGTTTGGAGGTTCGATAATGGAAAAGCAGAAGTTTGCTAGTGATTTTAAAAAAATAATATTTTTTTTTATATTTAGTAGTAACAGTTTTCAAAAAGGTACTAATAATTTAATTTTAAATTTTTCATTTTATTAAAATAATTTATAAGCATACAAATATTTATAATTTACTTTAAGTCACAAATTTTAATTTTAAAAAAGAAATTAATTTCCAATCAAACATATTAGAATGGAGAGATTATTACCGTTACGATGTAAACACTCCTGAAGAGCTTTGCTTGGAGATATGCTCCAATGCAGTTGGACAAATTGAAAGACAGTGTGCATTCTAGGTTCTAAATGCACCAATCCTATTGTTCATTTTTTCCCAAACATCCTATATATTCTCTTTTAGCTCAAAAAAATTCATCCCAACATAACTCACTTTAAGAATTCAAAATTAAAATTAGCAATTATTTCCAAGTGTACTCCTAACATTAAAGAAGTGATACTCTTTAATATTACTCAATGCTAAAGAAATATCTGATAAATAAGAATAACTTAGTAAATTATATATTATATTTATTATTATTTTTAACAAGTGGAAAAAAATTAAAGCACTAGTTAAAATGAGATGAAGGGAGTATCATTTTCTTGACTGATTATTGTCTTATACAGCTGTCTACTCTCGATGGGAAGTATCAACATCCACGCCAGCATGTGGTTCCCTACTTCAGATCGAAACACATCACCAATTCCCAAAGGCCAGCCATCGCCAAAAGTTGAATCAGTGTACCCCTTGAACCATTGAACCACATTTTCACGGAGAAAGCAGATATTTGATCTACAGTTTGATAGCATGATATCATTACAACACTTTGGATAGCTTTTGGCTTTACCGCAAGTCCGTGTCAACATAGTCATACACTCTATACTCATTTACACTTTTTTCCCCTTCTGATCAGCCTACACTTGCGCGCTCTATTAGAAGGTCATTATGACTAACGAGGCTTTACAAAAGTCAGAAGTCTAAAATACCTCCCATTATGAAGTTGAGCACCATGCAAAAAAGTGATTTCATCCATAAGCTATTTGCTTGGATCTTCCAAAACGCCGCCGCCCCATGCTGTATCTTCCAAAAATAGTGTTTTTGGAGGATTGGACATGGGGTGCAGCAGAATTTTTGGGAAGTCCTTACTACATAATCCACCAGTGGAAATTAACAGACCAATTGAAACAGCAGCCGAAGTGAATAATTTAAACTTGAGCCCCTTCCACACTTCGAGCCCTATGTTAAAATTTTCGAAAGACCAGAAAGGGATTATAGTTACAAGAGCAATTTTGATGTATCAAAACAATCAAATGCTACATATGTGAAGTACAGGCTTGGAAAATAAAAATCATTTTACACGAACCAGTTCAGAAGCAACATAACTTTCTCCCTGGCCATCTCTGCAGTGGACACCAATCTGATCGGACTTGCATACTCACTTCGTGTTATGGATATAACAATGGATCTCTTCCCTTCATTTCGTCAATCTGAATGGTGAGTTTGAAAGAAAAGCTGAGCCAACTTAGATCAGGATGGCGAGTGACACGAAAACCAAGTATATCCTATGGTATTGCATCACCAAAATTATGGAGAGGAATCAAACACTAACTAGACAGACACTACAAGTACATAAATCTAAACGAAATAACTGTGCAATAATTTAATACATTGAAGAAGAAAAAAACTTGAACCCCAAAAAAAAAAAAAAGGTTAATTTGAAAGCAAAAGTTCTGCCAACAAGCTGACTATTCCCGTATACCTAAATCAACGATCCCAACCAGAAGGCCGCCTCCTTTCTCTGGACTTCTCCTTTGAGCTGCACGTGTGAAAAAATAAAAGGAAAAATAGTTTGACAACTTTGATTAATTTAATGTTCAGGTACCTCATTTACACTAATTGAAAAACCAGATATAGATAATAAGGTAGGTACAGTCACCTCTCTGAACTCTTCTGGCTAGCTCCATCTCTAGCTGGCTGACTAGAAGTATATGCCCCAGATGTAGCAGCATTAAATGTGGAACTAATATGGGAAGTATTAGAATCTCCACCTATAGTCCCACCAGAGACAAAGCCCTGTAAAACCATTCTCTTGTTGGGATACGACCCAGCAGTGTTAATCATCCCTTGATTTTGAGAATTTGATGATGCAGCAACAAAGCTACTTTTAAATTGTGCCATCATGCCTGTCCTCAGGGAATTAACTGCTGCTGAACGGCTCGGAGCAGCACTTTGGGGAGGAATATTTGATTCGGGATTGTATCCAATACCTAGACCAAAATCCACACCTCGTACACCTCTATTGCTTCCTCCTCCCCTTCCTTTGGCCCTTTTCCCGCCTGGAAAAGGCATAAAATTCTCATTAATAGTTTGGTTAGGCGATCAAGAATCTAAAAGGAACCCCCACTTCTCTTCTTTCCAATCTTTACAGCTGTTAAAAGAGGGGGAGGGAAGGGAGGGAGATCAGTAGAACAAAATCCCCAAGAGTTACTGCAAGGAATTGTCGGTGCCATGTATTATTTTGGGGAAAATCCTCAAAAGTATCAACAATAACAATAAATTCATACCTCCTTTCCTTGCATCCCTTTTGGACCGGAACCTCCCGTCCTACGAGTTTATTACACACAATAAATTTAATCATGCAAACAGAGCAAGATCTGAATATTTCAAGCAATAACACAAAAAAGAAACACAGAATGAGGAGAAAAAAATGATAATGAATGTCTGAAATAATGCTATACCCAGAAGGTGCTTAAACAAGTAAAGGAAATTCACCAACCATCTAAACAAAAGAGTGACCATCCAAAAGAAAGAAGCCACTACAACAGTTAGCCTGATCTCTGCAAAACCTTATTATCCAAAGTGAAAACAGTAGTAGGAAATACAAAGAATGTTTCTCCTGTTTACACCAGTGAACAACATTGAGCCTATAGTTATGTACTCTAAGTTATGGATGAGCTAACTGACATATTATAGGATGAGGTCCCACTGTGTGTGCCACTCGCAGACAATATATTATGCTAATTGACAAAACTAGCAAGAGTGTCAACCCAAAGGCTTGGAATATGGAAAAGCACACCAGATAGTAAGAGTTTCAGGGTAAGAGAAAGACTAAATATGTGCACTACAAGTTTAGTTAGCATACAAACATTGAAGTTTGGAGTGAAATTCAGACAGAATTGAGGTGTCTAATTGCAAACAATTCAGATTATAGGCTCGATGTTCCAAGAGAACAGTATAATAAATGAGGATATACAGAGAATCAAAATAGGATGGTTGAAATTGGTTAAATGCTACCGATTTGTTATATGATGGAAGGAACCTACTAAATGAAAGCATTCTATACGACAATTGTAAGGCTAGTATTGTTGTATGGGAGTAAATATTACGTATCTAAAATCCAGCATATCTGCAAGATAGGTGTTGCAAGAATATGGATGTTAAGACCGGATGATATTATACATGATTAGGCAAAACTAAAAATGACCACATTCATCAAAAGGTGCAACCCACACAAAGAGGATAAATAAGAGATTGAGTGAAGGAGTTAGAAGGGTGTGAAGTAGACCTATAATCACATGAAAATTTATCTCAAAAGACCTATGAGCTATTGGGGCCTATGCAGCCATAGCAAAAAAACAATAGTTTTTTTGCCTCTGCTAGGATTTGAACCTGAGTCATGAGGTCCCGTGGTTCTCAACTCACTTCACTGACCACAAAGCCACATCCTTGGATGCCGTCTCTAGATACTTCTCGATATGTCTTCATATCATAACTTACCAGATGCTACTCGATACTACATAGTCTAATAACAATTCTACCAAGGTTTACATACTCCTAATTTTTTTAACTCACACCCATAAATAAGATAGTTAATATCCGATTTAGCTTGGCATCTCAAGGTAATCGTTCTGCTAGGTTTTTTAAGATGTCTACAATGAAGCTCAGCCAGACAGAAAGGTTTGACCTACATTTAGATAAGTTATAGATTTCTCGTATTGCAATATCTATGTCACCTCCAAATCACGATGAAGCATCTCTGATCCATCCTTCAAATGTTCCGGGTGTAAAAGCAAAGGCCTCTAATTTTTTTATTTTATTGGATACTTCAACATGAATGCTAGCAACCCATGACAGTGCTACACTATTGGATCTTAGCAAACCACAACATTACATCCTTGGACTCAAATTTCTTTTCAGATACCATAAGAAAAAATAAGCTTCTCTAATCTATGTATCACAGTTTTCTAGCAAGGAAAATCTCCAAAAGGAATGTCATTATAGATTAAGGAAAAATGCTTCTTTTGTTCTTGGTTTATCTTTTCCTTCTAGATAGGAGGTGTATTTGGAGGCGGCTACTTTAAGAAAACTTGCACACAGGGTGCTGCTGGGTTTTATGAAAAATCAAACACAAACTTTAGCAGTGGCAGTGAATGGAAGTGAATGTCAGGTGATGTAATGCACTTGGTGAAATTTAAGAGGCTAAAACAAAAAAAATAGAATCCTAAGCTTCAAACATTTCAAAAAAATTATAAAGTACCTTCATAGCAAGGTCCATTAGTTCCATGGACACAGTTTGACCGGCAGCAACCAAACTGTTCGCCAGTTCACCAGCAAAACGCGCTTCCTTGTGAGTAATAAGAGTGTAGGCCGTTCCATCTTTGTCACCAGCACGACCTGTTCTCCCAATTCTGTGAACATGCATGTCCATATCTTTAGCTATGTCATAGTTCACCACTGACTTAAGTGATTTGATGTCAAGACCGCGAGCAGCAACATCAGTTGCAATAAGAACATGATATATGCCAGATTTAAATTTTTGTAGCGTCTCCGTACGAGAAACTTGATCCTTGTCACCATGGAGAGCTGCAACTCTAAATCCCTTCTGAGCCAATTGGGATTCAATCTCATCCACTGTTGCCTTTTTCGAAGCAAAGACAAGGACATCACCATTGTCAATCAGTCCAGGGAGCTTTTCCAGAAGCCAAGGCAATTTTTCAGCATCCGAAGGAATCACTTCAACTATTTGTGTAATATCCTCATTAGCCATGCCAATCTCACCCACAGTAACTCTTACAGGATCCGTCAATATTTCTCTAGCAAGCTTTTCAACTTTGCGGGGCATAGTTGCTGAAAAGAGCAATGTTTGGCGATCAGGTCTAATTTGACCAACAATGGATCTTATCTGAGGCTCAAAACCAAGGTCAAACATCCGATCAGCCTCATCAAGTACGAGGTAAGTTGCTCTCAACATTGTAAATGCCTTCTTTCTAATCATATCTATCAACCTCCCTGGAGTAGCAACAACAATCTCACACCCTGCCTTTAGTTCTTTGTATTGATCCAACTTAGACATTCCACCATAAACTGCAGACACACGGATACCATGCGATTTCGAGAATTTCTTTGCCTCCACAAATATTTGATGCGCTAATTCCCTAGTGGGTGCACAAATAACTCCAATGGGACCTTCTTCCTTCTGAAGTTCAGGCTGATCCATGATGTGGACAATCATAGGAAGCACAAAAGCAGCAGTCTTACCGGACCCAGTTTTAGCAATACCAATAATATCTCTCCCAGAGAGCACAATTGGTAATGCTTGACACTGTATTGGTGTAGGTTTTTCATATCCCTGTTTACTGATGGCTTTCATCAACTCAGCAGAAAAACCAGAGTCTTCAAATGTCTTGATTGGCCTTGGAACATCAAAGCCTGATACACGAATCGCCAAGCTTGTCCTATATTCATTAACTTCCGGATCACTCATACCTGCATAGAGAAAGCATTAAACTAAATGAAGGGAGACGCTGATAGCGACAACGTGCAATCCAAAGAAGAACTAGCAAAACAATAACGGCTACATGCTATCACTGTGAAGAGCTAGGCTCCTTGTTGACTGCGCTAAACAACCCTAAATTCAAATTGCATACACGAATGCAAGGAGAAACAATAAAAATAAGCTAAACGGGGAATCAGCTCCAACCCCATACAAGTAGTATCAGATTACAACATTTCACCAACCCAACATTTCTAAAACGGCTATATCATTTTAAAGTCTAAACTAAGGAACGGAGCACCAGTGTAATGTTGGGGATTAGTACAACTCCATATAAACAAAAAATTCGATCTTGCTCCAAAAGAAACTAAAAATAGCATATCTCCGTCCAGTGCAACACTTGCTGCAAAAACACTAAAACCACCCAGCACAATTTTTTTTATTTGTAAAGCCATCCAACACAATTAATCTTCACATGATGTACTAGCAGACATTATTTATAACAAGCTCTAGAAAACCACCAGGACTGTCAGATCATGCGGCTGCCTCACGAGGCAAAACTTAGTGGCTCTAGTCTACCCATAGGCGGATGTAATATGCAGGCAGCTGGTGCAGCCGTACATTGTCCTCTGCTTGAACTATACATATAGTTAAGCAAGAAAAATTGTACTTATACTGAGTTTGCAAGTGCTGCTGCAAAGTAGCAGTAGATACGATACTTCTCTGCCCACTTACTTAGAATCCTGAACTCCCTTTTAGTTTCTCACCTCTCATTCTTATATAAAATTTGGCTTTTGTGCACGCTATGTTTTTTCTAACCAACAAAAGAACGAAGTTATATTGTGGACCTCGAGTAAACTAGATCAAGAGGAGAAACCAACTGGCAGAACACGGCATACCTGAAATAGAAGGCTTTTCCTCGTAGAAATCCTTGTTGAAGGGCTCATAGTCAATCTCACTATGATCCAGAGCAGGAATAGGTTCAATCTTCTTTTTATCAACAACAATAGGATTATCGTCGGAGTCATACTCAACTATTCCTGCGTCAACAGCCTTTGCTGCAGCATACACCTCCTCGTCGGAATTATAACCGGCGTGAAGAGCGTCAGCAGCCAATTGTAACCCTACATCCTTCTTGGCTTTCAGAAAACTCTCCATCGGATCATCGTCTATATCATCCTTATACTTGTCCAACTTCTCCTTCGGTTTCGGAGGCGGTGCAGCCTTCATCTCTTCATGAATCCCTTCCATAAACGCATCAAGTGGATCAATCTCATCATCTTCTCCACCTCCTCCGCCTCCATCATTGTTGTTGCCTCCGACAGCGTCGTGTTCATCGTACTCAATGTTATCTAAGTCGGTATCTTCGTAATTGTCATGGCTACCCCCGGAGCGTGAAGATGGCGGGACGTACAGTCGCTGAGGAGCTTGACTTCGCTCGAAATTATACGTCGTTTGCCGATTAATGCCAAATCCTTCGAATCCGAATTTTCTCTTAGACATCTCCGTTTGGTCCAAAGTTCAAACCCTAGTTTACTGAACCCTAAAACAGAACATACAGATATGGTTTTCCTTACAAACCCTAACAAATTTTGGACTACCGAAATTCTAAACCCTCCTGCTTACAAGTTACAATTCGCCTGTTTTTTGCCGCTAAAGGAAGCTAATATTATGAGTAGAGGCGAACGGCGACTGAACTAAGGTCGGCCCACGGGCTATTTCTTTCTGTTTTGTTAATCCTTTTTGGTTGGGGGTATTTATGTGCCACTGGAAAAGGAAAGGGTTGGTTTAAGCTATGGGTGGGCATCGTAGATTAGATATTTGTATCATATTCAACAGAAACTTTTAATATGATATTTTAACATTTTTTACAGTATTTAATATTTATAAAATATTAAATAACAATATTAAAATATATAATTTATATATATTATTATAATACTAACAAATATATAAATCATCATATTATATTATTACATAAGTAGGAAGTCCTCAAGTTAAATATTATTAGACTATTAAATTAAATAAAAAATTTATAATTGTCATAATAAAGAATTAATGTTTTCATTTAATTTACGTTATGTCACATTATTCAAATTTAATTGTAATTATTTATCGTCATCTTCGTCAGAATGTAAAAAAATTCGAAGCCATGGTCTTTTATGGTTATTTCCTTCATTTAATATTTTTATTTTTATTTTTTAAAGATTTATATCTATATTTTATACTAAAATATTTTGAAATACTATTTGGTTGAAGGGTGAAAATATCCTTTAATATTTGATGGGTATTTTAGTCATTTATTTTTTATTTCTTGACTTTTCACTTTTATAATTTAATAACTGTATTGAAATATGAATATTATAACTCATTATTTAACTTCTCATTCAAAAAAAATAATCAAATATCTTTTTGTTTGGTCAGTTATTATGCACTTATATATATAATGAGATTTTTTTACTGTTTGGTACAAAAAATATTATAAGAGTATTGTTTAAATATAGGGTAAAATGATCGTTCAATATTTGATGGACTGATACGTGGGACTTTCCACTTTTAGTATAATATGGTATGATATAATTCAAATATTATTATTTAATTAGATATTTAATTTAGTTTTGATTTAATAAATAATCAAATATTATTATCTAATTAAATATTTAAATATGATATGATATGATTTAAATATTACCGTTTTAATAGATATTCAATTTAGTTTTGATTCAATAAATGATAAAGTATTATTATTTTGTTAGATATTTAATTCGATTTTAATTCAATGAATGATAAAATATTAATATCTAATTAGGTATTTTATTATATTTTAATTTATTATAGATGCAAAATGGTAATCCAACTTTTAAGATAGGAGCTTCCCGCTTTTAGTATAATACGATGATATATAACTTTAACAAGAGTTAAAGAAAATATTATTTTTCTCATTGCCATAATAAATTTATATTAATGACCATGTGATAAAATATTTTCAGATAAATGACAATTATATAAGCAACTAATATAATTTATTTGGGTGCATATTAGAAAGTAATACCTTGAATTCCTGTCATTTTGTTTGATTATAAATTACATTTATCATTTGTCAGCAACAATATATTGTTCTGCATATATCATCTAACGAATCTGCACAAACTTGCACAAGACATACGTGCAATGCACGTGTCCAGGATTAGTAGTATTAATATAAAACTAATATTTTAGATGTTAGAATTTTGAGTACTCTATTTAATTGAAATAGCTAGGAGAATTGCTTGTATTTTTTTTTAATATTTCTACATGTTTAAGATGTTAGAACAATGAAACATTTCTTGAAAAGTCGAAGTTATAAAACTCCATTATATAAGTATATGTAAGTTGAAATCGAACAAACTATAGTTATCGATTTACCATACCACAAAATACTGAAATCAATATTTAAAATACTCAATCATCCGAATGAATTTAATATGATAATGATATAGTATTTTCAAATAAAAAATCAAAATTATCCAACTGAATTTTTCAATATCATGTTTGACCTTAGTTTAGGCGAATACAATTTGAAACAAACTATCTTTTTTTGAAACGGAAAAAATCAAAAATACCCTTAAACTATTAGAAATAGTTCAAAAATACCTTTATTTCATTTATTCATTCAAATTTGCCCCTCTTTTTATTTTTATTTTTTTACGGTAAATTTAATTCAATGAGTGGAGGAGTTTCTATTACATTGAGCCCATTTTTGATCCAATAATTATGAGGAAGAATAAATTTGATCCAATAGGTGGAATGAGATATTTTCAAGCCATTTTTATTAAGTTAGGAACCTTTTTAATCTTTTTTATTTTTGAAAAATAAAATAGAAATTTGAATAATGTTGAGCTTAAGAAAAATAGAATACAATAATATAATATATTTTTGCTCTAAAAATTAGTAGGTCTCGTCTTTATAAATTTCACCTTTGATAGTTGAAAAAAATATCGTCAAAATAGTCATATAAGCAAAACAAACATTTAAACAAAGCAATTTGTGATAAAACGACAAAAAAAAAAAATCATAACTAAAAAAACAAAAAAAAAAAAAAAAGAGAAGACAAGATAACTGATGATCGCTCAATTTAAACCTATCCTTGAAACTCATAATCATATGAAATTTGCCCTTTATATTTGTATGCCCTCAAACATCATAATTCATATATTACAACAGAAAAAATAATCCTTTTAACTGTATCGTATTATTCATTTGGGAATTATTTAAAGAAAAAAAAGTTCTCCAAAATTCTTTAAGAGTTGTACATTTCAAAGATAATTTTTTAAAAGTCATAAATAATCACAATATTTATTTATTATACTCTATATTTGATATCTTCAGATAAAGTATTTTGTTAAACTTTTTAATAAGAAATGTTTTTTTTAAAGAAAATTTAGTCAGGGAAAAAGAAAATATATATCTATGTATATATATTCTTGTAATACGAATAATTAACTACTTTATTAAAAATCTATCATTATAAAGCTAATAAAATAAGATCTCGATTAAAAGCTAATGGTGTTATAAAGCTAATAACACCATTTCAACATTTTTGTTAAAAAGAACTAAATTCTTGCTAATAAACTTATTACGAAAGCTATATCTTAAATTAGCAATATACTAATGTCCCAACACATTAAATTATGATGTTTCGGCATTCATAAATTCGTTTTCATTTTCTCGAAGCTGCAATGAATCTTTATTTAGGTCAAATAATTTTTAATTATTGGGGTACTCAGTATTGTGTTTATTAATGTACAATTATTTTAGAATCTTTTTTAATAAATTAGTTGATGGACAAATATTTATTTGCAAAATGTGCAATTTTGCAAAGTAAGAAATAAAATTCTCTCCAATATATCTAATTATATATTTTTTCATAAAGAATATATTTCTTTGGATCAGAGCCATTTATGAATTTCAATAAGAATTGAGTCATTAACATGCACAAGAATTATGAATTGAGTCGTTAACATGCACAAGAATTATAACAAGATAGGAGTTTTAGTGATAATCAAGTTATCATCATGCATAATAAATATATTCAGAAGCGGAACTATAGCCTGTTTGGTCAATCTTCTCAAATCAGCTTATTTTGAGAAGTATTTTTTTCAAAAGAGCTTATCAAAAAAGTATTTTTGCTGAAAAACAGTTTGTGTTTGACTAATAAATTTAAAAAGCACTTTTGAGCAACAATTAGTGTTTGGCCAAGCTTTTGAAAAGTGTTTCTAAGTGTATTTTTCTCAAAAATGTTTTTCAAATAAGTGCTTTTGGGAAGAAGCTACTTCTTTTAGCTTCTGAAAAACAGCTTCTGCTACTCCCTAAAAGCACTTATTTTCTCTCAAAAGCTTGACCAAACACCTCATTTTTTTAAAATAAGTGCTTGTTAAAAAAAATAAGCACTTTTGGCCTTCCAGAAATTTGGCCAAACAGACTACTAGAATTTTGAAGTTCCTGGTGCCACGCTCTTTGAACAGGAGTGTGGTTTCAATATATATATAGCAGAATAATAAATATCTAAAACATCGGTTTCATCAATAGGAAGAGCCATTGGTATGTTTGAGTCATTTATTAGCAAGGTCTTGGGTTCTTTTCTGATGAATTGCAATTTTTTTTAAAAATAATAAAGGCTCTGGCTTAAATATTTGTCAAAATAATGTCAAAGCAAAGACTCAAACTCACAACCCTAGATAGGAAAACTTGACACTTCGCCACCGGCATTATACAGTTGTTTGTTACTTCTGATGACATGCTTTATATTTATACAATTCTCACACATACACACACACACACACACACACACACACACACACATATATGTAATGTTATTATATAAGTGGGAAGCACCTAAGTTGAAAATTAATTACCATTTTGCCCCTCCACTAAATTAAAATTTAATTAATACATAATAATATTTTATCATATTATATCATATTTATATATTTATTACTAAGCCAAAAAGTCAAAAGTTAAAATAAGTAAATAATAATAAATAAATATAATAATAATAATAATAATGATAATAAATAAATATAAAATAAATAAATAATAACTAAATATAATAATGATAATGATAATAAATAAATACACTAATAAATAAATAATAATAATAATAATGATAAATAATAATAACGCCCGTTATTTGAAGTTGTTTAGGGCCGTTATTATCCCGGGGAGCCCCTAAAAAGGTATCCTGTGCACATGGTCTCAAGATCCGGCAGTATTTTGTCCAGACAGGCCCCTTGCTTCGGTAAAATTTTACCATACAGCTAATGATCTATATACCAAGACTTTATATAGTTCATATAATAATTCCTCCTTGTTTTGATTCTTGTTCGAAGACAAGGATATTATCTGAATAAGGTCTATCACCGCCGGCGGACTACCGCCGACGTAGATCCTGTTCACGATGGTATCAGAGCCTAGGAACTGTTTTATGAGATCTAAAGTAAGATTGGATTCAACATAGATGTTTAATTGATATGAATATTGGAGAAAGCAGTGTTAAAAACTCTAGACTGGAAGAGGTAGATATACCTCAAGATCTTGATTTGTTAAACAAATGGACTATTCCACAAGTCCCTATTCATAAGATTTATGATTATGGCCTTTTTGATAAAATATCTTCTAAACAATTGATAAAAACAACTGAGCAGTCTCTTGCTTTAAATTCTTCTGAACAGACTGTTCGTTTATTGAATGAACGTGATATTATGCTTTATAAAAAGAAGTATAGCTTCATGCATATAGGCTTAGTTCAAATTGCTTTTAAGCCTTTAACCCTTAAAGGGTTACCTGAATCTTTTATGGCTGCTTTAAGAGATGCTAGAAATCTTAATTTTAGACAATCTCTTATGGGTTCTATTGAATCTACGGTGGCGTATGGTCCCGTATATTTCAATACTCAACCTAATTTACAGTTATCTTTATCTGACGTCAATATTCTTGATGCATTAACATTAAATGTTAAAACTCATGGTTATAATTATGCTCCTGGATCTGAACTTATATGTTTATCTTATAGAATTTATTATAAATTCTTATCCACTCTTACTCCTCGATGCAAATTGACAGATATGTCAAATGAGACTATGATATTTGAAACAAATTTTGCTAAATCCAAAGTCACCACTAGGAGACTTATTGGATGGGATGAAATTAATTTTCCCTCTACTTGGATTTTAGACTCTGTTATATCTTCGAGTCAACAATCTGAGGAAATTACTAATCATGATTATTCGCATATAAGCCAAACCCCTGAAGGCAGAATTTGCATTCAATTTGAGGATAATAAATCCTTAGTGCCTTATAGGCATTCTCATACTGGTAGTAGAAGATTATCTACTTCTGCAGGTCATTCATATATTGACCCAATTGAACCGATCTATGGTCCGGCCAGATTAAATCGTGCCGCTTCTCTTCATACGATTGACACGACTGATGGTAAGATGGTAATAGGCGTGTTGACCGTATAAAGGTTTCAAATAATATTGTTAAAGATGATAATTCTGATAAGGATATTCCTACTGCATCCGATATGGATTTTGATTTTAACAAAACTTAAATGATTAAGTTCCAAATTGATTTTGGGTTCACCGGCAAGACAACATATTTTAAAAGAATTTTGTCAGGATAAATGGAAAAGTTTTAAAAACTGGTACACTGAGTTTTATAACAGTGATGATAAGAGAAATATTTCTCAAGAGTTTTATGAAACTTGTGCTTTGCATAACCAAATTATATATTTTGCTCCTTGGTTTATAACCACTTACATGCCCTTATATATCAAAGTTCTTGAAAGAATTTATCAAGAAAGTAATGGTAATACCATTACAAGTATTTATCCTCCTCAAAATCCTTTTGTTTTACCAAATAATACTGGTATTACTTTTGCTGCTTTTCAAAAATTTATTGAAGATGATGTCGCCAGCAACGGTATAAAGGAAATTAATAACTTGATTTCTCAAAATAATTATTTGTCTTTATATGTTAAAGTTTTGGGAGAACATATTAGTTCACTCGATTCTAAACTTGATTATTTAACTGAGTTGGTGAAGAAGATTGGTATTCCTTCTTCTGACATGTCTATGGTTGTTCACTCTGCTCATGTTATACACAGCAAGCCTGAAACTTCTACAAGGCTAGAACCTTCTATACAGAGACCTCCAGAGATTACTGGATTTAAGATCAAATCTAGGGAAGATTTGGAAAAGCTAGGTAATGACAAACTAGCAGAGTTAAGTCTTAAACCATTGGAACTAGCCTCTGAATTTGCAGATAATATTCTCGATCCGTCCAAAGATTATAAGGAAGAGACCCGATCTGAACTTAATAAACTCAGAAAGTTGGGAAAAAGATATGGGGATATGCCAAGAATGGATACATATTATTATCCTAGACCAACTCCCCAAGATGTTTTGGTGGAAGAAAGGGATTGGAACCAAACCAACACCAGTTATAACGGTGACGCCATCTATGAATGGAATTTAGATGGTTTAACAGATAGACAGATAAGTATTCTGGTTCATCGGATGTTGATGTACTCAACAATCTGCAAAGCAACCTCAGATAAAAATACAGAGACAGTAATTTGCAGAATGATAGTTGCAGGTTTCACCGGCCAATTAAGAGGTTGGTGGGATAATTTTATGACTGCTGAAGATAGAGCAGCAATCTATAATGCTGTTAAGTCAGAACCTGGAGTTGATAACCTAGGAAGAGCTCTAGTAGCAGGAAGACAAGATTGTGTCTACACTTTGGTACTTACCATTATTGAACATTTTAGTGGTAGATTCACCAACATGTACGAAAATATTCGTACTTTGTTAAATGGGCTTAGATGTAAACATTTAGGTGAATTCAGGTGGTATAAGGACACCTTCCTTAGTCGGGTAATGGATTTGCCCGAAAGTAACAGTGACCATTGGAAAGGTAAATTTATTGATGGTTTACCTCACCTATTTGTAGAAAGAGTTAGGAAAGCTCTTAGAGGGAATAACATCCAGATTATGTATAACAATTATACATATGGGAGACTTATTGGAGTTTGTGCCCAAGAAGGATTAAACCTATGTACCGAGTTAAAGCTGAATGCACAGCTTAAAAGGCAGAATCTAACTGAAAGAAACCAGTTAGGTGATTTCTGTCAACAGTTCGGAATGGAAAGAACTGTAGCATCTTCATCAAAAGGAAAGAACAGAAAAGGTAACCAGGATGATTATTACCAAAGGATAGGTAAAAGACGACATCGTCGATCAAAAGAGGAAAGATATTTCCAAAGAAAACACCGAAAAGAGAAAAGATTTGTAAAAGACAGATCTGGAAGAGATCTGAAAGATGTTAAGTGTTATAGGTGCGGTTAGTTCGGTCATATTGCCCCAAATTGTAAGAAAGAGCGGATCAAGGCTCTAGCTATGGATTTAGATGATAAGTCCAAAGAACAGATTATGAAGATCATGGATGAAACTTCAGTCAGTGAGAGTGATTATACTTCTTCTTCTGAATCTGAAGCCTCTATTAAATTATTTGATTTACCTGATGATAATACTTGTGATAATTGTGATACAGGTGCAGGTAATTGTTCTTGTAATAATCTAGATTTTTATAAACTACAATCCCAATTTCAGAATAATTTTGAAATCAAACCTATTACTTCTGATAATATTTTAGAATTATTAAAAGAAGTCACTGATAACGATTTAAGAGAAAATTTCGTACAAAGGATGTTGAATGCACAAGGGAAGAAGAAAATCTGAGCCCTTGTAGGCCCTTGAGGACCCCACCGACAGAGTTAGCTGTCTGAAGTGCAATAATAGAGCACTACTGTATAAAGCCACTGTAGATAGAAAAATTTTCTATTTAAAGAGGCCTTCGCCTCATTTGTAGAATAAGTTTTTGAGTAGAAGAAACTCTTTCTCTCTCTAGATTTTCGCTCTGCCTTCTCTCTTAAAGAAAGCAAAGCTTTTGTAAAGTTTTTGTAACCTTTTCAATTTTGTATAGAGAAAATCAAAATCGTCCAAGTTTGGGCACAACTTCCGGTGTCAAGGTATTTATTTTTAAGTTCTTGTTTTTATACTTCTTCTCCGATGGCCGTGCTTATAGCCGGCTAAAAATCTATCTATGTTGAATCTCCGTTCTACTTGAATCTTCATAAAAATTGAACTAGACTCTATTAAAATCGGGAGATTTTATTATAAGAACTAAAAAGACTTAGTATAAAGATTGATTGGCTTGGTTCGGAGATGGTGGTACAGTCGGAGAATACTGTAGATCTTGGATTTGCCTTAGTGGCTACGCACAGTTGCCCGGTGAAAAGGCCCATTATTTAGAGTTGTTTAGGGCCGTTATTATCCCGGGGAGCCCCTAAAAAGGTATCCTGTGCACATGGTCTCAAGATCCGGCAGTATTTTGTCCAGACAGGCCCCTTGCTTCGGTAAAATTTTACCATACAGCTAATGATCTATATACCAAGACTTTATATAGTTCATATAATAATTCCTCCTTGTTTTGATTCTTGTTCGAAGACAAGGATATTATCTGAATAAGGTCTATCACCGCCGGCGGACTACCGCCGACGTAGATCCTGTTCACGATACAATCCCAATTTCAGAATAATTTTGAAATCAAACCTATTACTTCTGATAATATTTTAGAATTATTAAAAGAAGTCACTGATAACGATTTAAGAGAAAAAATTATCAGTATGGCTTCTATTTCAAAACCGGCTGATAAGCCTATTCAAAAGAAAGACATTTTAGAGGAAACTCCATATTCTATGGCAGAAGTTCAAAAAAGACTTTTGCAAAGGAACTCGCCACAAAATATGAGTTTTCCCGGTTATTCTTCTTCAATGGATGATTTAAAATCTGAAGTTGAAAAATTAAAAAATGAGATTAAATCTCTTAAACAAAATCAAATGATTTTCGACCATCGTATGAGCCAAATGGAACGTACTATGGGTCATGATAAAGGAAAAGAAGTTTTAAATGAGTCAAATGATTCAAAAGAAATTTCTGATTTTGCAAAAAAGGCTATTTCCTCCCCAAATGATGATTTATTCATAGGGATGATGCAAATAGTAACTTCTCATAGATGGTATGTTAAGTGTACTATTTTGATTGACGATAATTTTTCTATTACTGAAACTGCTCTTATTGATAGTGGAGCAGATATGAGTTGCATTCAAGAAGGGATAATCCCTACCAGATATTATCAAAAGACTTCTCATAAGATTAGTTCTGCATCTGGTAATAAAATGAAAATTGATTATAAATTGCCTAAAGCATATATTTGCAAAGATAAAGTTTGCATTCCTCATTTTTTTATTCTTGTTAAAGATAAAATGTTCCCTCCTATTATACTTGAAACTCCTTTTATTCAAGCTATTTATCCCCTTACCTATGTTGATGACACAGGCTTTCACGCTACTTATAATGGTAAAAAGATTTCTTTTCAGTTTATAACTGAACCTCTTACTAGAAACATAAATTCTTTGATTGATAAAAAGATTTTTCATATGAAATCTTTACAACATGAAATTTATAGCATGTCTATTGATACTGTTTTACAATCTTCTAAAGTTCAGGAAAAAATTAAACTGATTTCTGAACAATTTTCTGTGTCTATATGTGCTGACCATCCCAGTGCCTTTTGGAATCGAAAAAGGCATGTAGTTTCTCTTCCATATGAAGATTCTTTCTCTGAGGAAAATATTCCTACTAAATCTCGGCCTTGCCAAATGAATCTGGAACTACTTGAAATCTGCAAAAAAGAGATTGATAATCTTTTGCAAAAAGATCTTATAAAACCATCAAAGTCACCATGGTCTTGTACAGCTTTTTATGTCAATAATGCTGCTCAAAAGGAACGTGGTGTACCTAGATTGGTAATTAATTATAAACCTTTGAATAAAGTTTTAAAATGGATCAGATATCCGATCCCTAATAAAAGAGATCTTTTATCAAGATTATATGATGCCAATATATTTTCAAAATTTGATTTAAAATCAGGATATTGGCAAATTCAGCTTTTTAAAGAGCACACTTATAGGACGACATTCAATGTCCCATTCGGGCAATACGAATGGAATGTTATGCCTTTTGGTTTAAAAAATGCTCCTTCTGAATTTCAGAAAATTATGAATGATATTTTTAATCCATATATGGATTTCATCATTGTCTGTATCGATGATATTTTAGTATTTTCGAAAACTTTGGAAATGCATTATAAACATTTAGATATTTTCAAAAAGATAATTATTCAAAACGGGTTAGTAATTTCAAAACCCAAAATGAGTCTTTTTCAGACAAATGTCAGATTTCTTGGTCACTATATTTGTCAGGGAAAAATAGTTCCCATTCAGAGATCTATTGATTTTGCTGCAAAATTTCCTGATATTATTAATGATAGGACGCAGTTGCAGAGATTTCTAGGGAGTTTAAATTATATTTCTCCCTTTATCAAAGATTTATCTACAGATCTGGCCCCCTTGTTTGAAAGGCTTAAAAAGAGTTATAATTTGCCATGGTCTGATTTACATACTAATATTGTTAAAAAGGTAAAAGAGAAGGTAAGCTCTTTACCATGTTTAACCCTTGCCAATCCTAACTGGCAAAAAATTATTGAAACCGATGCCTCTAATATAGGTTTCGGTGGGATTCTGAAGCAGTTTAACCCCCATGATAAAAGGGAGTATTTAATTCGTTATCATTCGGGTAAATGGACTGAGACCCAGCAAAAATATGCTACGGTGGCCCATGAAATGCTTTGTATTGTTAAATGCGTCTTAAAATTTCAAGACGATCTTTATAACAAAAAATTTCTAATTAGGACTGATAATAATGCAGTCAAATTTATGTTTAATAAGGATTTTAAACATGATGCCTCGAAAATTATATTTGCGAGATGGAAGGCCCAATTAGCGCCGTTTGATTTTGATATAGAATATAAAAAAGGAAGTGATAATTCACTACCAGATTTCCTAACAAGAGAATTTTTAAATGCAAACTAACAAAATCTGTTTTTGTTGTAGAATGAGGCCACAATGGCCCTTCCCCCATGGAAGAGGTCGAGGAAGAGGTACTCCTGGAGGATATAGCCGAGGGAGCTCAAGTTCAAGTAACAGAAGTTATACTTCTGCAGCATCAAATTCAGGAAGTAATACTTCCAGAAGTACAATCATCAGGAGAGGAAATCTGACTCTAACAAATGAGAATATTTCTCAAAGAAGAAATGATGAAAGCTCTTCTTCTATTAACTTGGAAGATATTCCAAGAAACAGCCCGTTACACGAGGCTTTGCAACAGCATATGGCCAGTAATAATAATAATAATAATAATAATAATATATTATACTAATTAAAAGTGGGAAGCCCTTCACCACAAGAAATTCCACTTTTTGTGGCGATTAATGTCGCTGTTAAAGACTAAAAATATCACCAGAAAATGTTTTTAGCGGCAACCTTAGGATCGTTCCAAGTACTTCCATAACTAAAAGAGTCTTGTGGCAACTCTTAAGAGTCGCCACAAAAGATATCTTCTGTGGCGACTAAACTTGCCACATAAAGTAAGAAAATATGCCACCAAAAATTTCACAAAATTGATGTTAGGACGGTCACCACTGAAGATCAGGGTTTTAGAGGCAACCTTGTCGCCACAAAAATTTTAGCTGCGACTTTAAATTGCCACAAAAAGCTTTAGAGGCAACCTTAGCTTGCCACGGAAGAAATTAATATTATTTTTATAAATATACTTTTGTATAATACTAACATTTTTTACAAAAGAAATATATAAATTATATTTTACTACTAAATTGCCCAATAGTAAAACAATAATACTTTACCTACAAAGATAATATCTAATACATTTCTCAATAATAGTATAAAATATTCCATCACATAAATGTCATAATATAACATACACTTCATTGTACATTGTTATGGTATTTACACATAATAAGAAAAATACACAAAATATCTTCAAACTTTTGCTGGCCAACAATTTATATTATAGAGAATAATCTTGTCCCTGAAATTGAAAAAAGAAGCAAAGTTACACTTCTAACATGATAATAAACTGGAAAAGATTTATCATCTTGAAAGATATGAGAAGGAATAGAAGTTTATACATATCATGAGTGAGAACAATTATATTTTTTTAGTATCATCTTATGGGATTCACTACTATGTATAATTTTAATATGCATAGCTAGTAAGAAAGAATAATTTCAGATGAAAGAATATCAGTATTACCATCTCAGGATAGATTTTAGAGAAAAAATTAAATCAAAGAAAGGTGTTATCATTCATTCAAATTCAGCGAATCATATACATCAAACCATCAAATTCCTAACTGAGAGCACATAGGATATGCTTGGCACCAAAAATAGAAATATACCTAGGCAAATAAATTGAGGTGAAATCTGAAGAAAAAAAATGGACTTCTACCAGAAGTTAGATTAGAACTAATTAGACTCATAATTTCAATAACTATGTTTTCCCAACCATATGTTAATCTGAACTAATATTTTTAGGATTAAAGATGACAAATGCGACATAGCAAAATTCATGTGTCTAACACTAACTCCAGCACCTTAAAATTACAAAAATTGGAGGATCTATACAAATAACAAAAATATAGCATGGCAATAATTAATCAGCAAACAAAGAGAAAGATAAGCCCCTTAAACTAAACATGCATAACATTGGTCACATTATTACCTTCCTAGTTTTCTATTTTCTTACCAAGAAAGACAAGTTAGGCTAAATGAATTAAAATAACATGAGAAGGGAAGTCGAACTTTTGTTCCTCCAACATATCTTAGAATCTCAAATTAGTCATTTGAGAAAAACAAGGGAACAATATGGATTTTGAAGATAACAAATCATGTAGAGTTAATGTAACATAAAATTAGAGAATGAGTGAATTATTTTTTTGTATATAACACCAATAGGAAGCTAATGAAAAGTTAAAATCTTAACTAGAATATACCAAATAAATTTTGTGCAAATATGAAGAACAATTCAAGGCTGATAAATAGCTAGTTTAAGTTAGTACAATCCAAATATATATAGCATACTTGACTAAGAAGTAGCGCATACAACAATGGATCAATTCATTCTACAAGATGAACTTAAAGCTCTTCACCTCCCTCTCTGTACCATTCCAACGAACTCTATTCATTATCCCATATTAATTTAGTAGATGAACTGTTACTAGATGTCAACTGTAAACAACATGGTATTCTCCCCTTTTTCCTTGATCGAGAAAATGTTCTCTTTATTATCTTGGTTATCAAATTTTTTTCTTCTATTTTTACCCCATAAGAGTAGACTAGGCAAAGCGCTGTTGTAATCAAAATGCCTCTAAATATCCTGCACATAATTCACTTATAATCCAAAATACATTCATGCCCACGAAATTTAACAAGAATCCTAAAATAGGTTGTTCTGATGCTGATTGAGTCTGGTGAGCAAGAAGAGAACTTTTTCTCATCTCCAGTTTATGATCTCCCTCTGAAAGATAATTCCTTCTAGATTCATGTAAGATGTATATCTCAATTATCTTCCCTAAATTTTTTAGTATTAATTTTTCTTATATATTTTTTTATGGTTAAATTATAGTTGATATTCCCATGTATATTTCTCATACTGAAAATTTCATCAATCGCTTTCTAGAACTAGTTTGGAGGTGATTGATGCTACCTCAATAGTTCTCCATCTAAAGGTTATGGAAAATAATATGTTTTATAATGTTCTCCTAGGACCAACTATATATTGAGGGCTACTTAGATCCATCAATAGGAGAATTTCCTGCACTAAATATAGGTTAAAAAAATGTGAGCTTGAAACAACTTCAAATCAAAAAACACGTAAACCTATCACAACACTCAAAATTTCACAGAGAAAAAATAAAATTTCAGTAACTACCTGAGAGTTTTCAAATCAGAGATATGTAATTAGTGTAGTAAGTAACGCCACAATATTAGAGAAAAATTCCAAATCAGAGACTAAATTGAGTACTCCTCTGCCACAATTAAGTAATTTATCGACTCCACAACAAAGATTTGAAGGATTAGTTTTCAACTTCACCATTCCTTTCATGGAAATACAATTCGAGATAATAGACCGGACCAGCCTACAAAAACGAAATGGTCCCTCCGTAACCAGTCATCCATAATATCAAATAAATCATTTTCGTCTTTGGTAAACTTACCAATGGCTATAGTCACAGTGATCCTCCTATTCAACTACTTCGATCATTTCCGAGCACCTCATATTTTATTTTGGGTTAATAACATATAAGAATGATAAAATAATAAGTCTAACAAAATAGACCATACCAAGATGGATCTGTAAAATTCATGGTTGTTAAAATTATTACATTTTCACATGATTTAGAGAAAATCCATCTCAAATAATTCATTACTTAACCAAAAATTAACAAAAGTCTTGCACAATCGGACAAATTAATGAAGAAAACTAATATTAGCAAATAAATAGAGTGGGGAACCTGATAAGAAATTAACTGAAAGCTTAATATGAGGTTGAATAGTGAAAACTGTGATATGATAATGGAAATGGAGGGTCTATTTAAGGGTGGTTGCAGTTGAGAACTTCGATCTTTGTGTGGTCAAGGGAAAACAATATTGGTCGGTGGTGAAGATATTCGACAGTTGAGATGATAAGCGGCTTTCCGATGGTGGTTTTGGCCGAGAGAAAAGGAGAGAGCAGAGAAGAGAAGAGCTTCAACGGTGTTTGTGTGTATAATGAGAAGAGATTGGAGAGTTTTGGGTATTGAGGGTAATTAAAAAGGGAGAAGTAGGGGGAGAGAGCTGAGAAGAGAAGAGCGTCGGTGGTGTTTGTGTGTATAATGATATAGATTGGAGTGTTTAGGGTATTGGGGGTAATTAAAAAGGGAGAACTGGGTGGATTAATCTGGTCGGTTAGATTTAAGAGACAAACGGGTAGGATTAAAAAGAAACAAGTTGGGTCACTTTTGGGTTATTCTCACAGGTTGCTGGTGGAATTTTTAATTGGAATGAGTTGAGAATTAAAAGTAGGATAATTTGGCCTACTTATGCTCCATTTTGCTATAATTGACATAATGTAGGTATATAATGGTTAGAGTTAAAATAAAATTGGGATGAAAATTGAATTAAGATGCTATTTAATTAATAAAATGTCATATTTATATAAAATCAAGTATAAATGATAATGTCAGATAAAATATTATTACTTAAATTAATTATAAATACTTGGTAAAAGTTATGTAAAATTACGTTTTTAATAAAATGTTTATTTAACTCTCTCACTCACTCACTCTCTCTCTCTCTCTCTCTCTCTCTCTCTCTCTCTCTCTATATATATATATATATATATATATATATATATATATATATATATATATATATATATATATATGTCTGTGTGTGCGCGTGCACAATACATATATACACACACACGATATATACAGATATAAAATAATATTGTGTAATTATTAATAATGTGCAATTATTAATAAAATTAGGGTAATTAATAATGATAATTATTACAATAAAATATTTATATTATAAATGTAAATTAAAAGAATGCAGGAAAATCGTAAGATAATTATGTAAAAATAAATAATTTTAAAAGTATTTTTTAAAGAAAATTACTAAGTCAAAATGTTAATAAATGCTAATTCTTCTATTTATATTTATTTTATTTTTAAGTCCTATAATAAAAATTGTTAGATGAGTTAAATTATTTCAAGTATTTATTATATAAGTTCATAATAAATAAAAATTTCAACATATGAAGACTTATTTAAATATGTTTTTAAAAATATATGTACTTGTTTATCACTAATAAAATACCAAATACATGTAAGCATTTCTAAAATTACTAAATAAATTTTGAGTGTCCATATAAAATCATATTACATGATTAAATAAAAGATTAGTATCCACCTAAAATACTGACACAAAAGTTCCACTCTTAGTGGCGACCCAGTCGCTTCAAATAATCTTTTGTGGCGACATTTTCTCAGTCGTCAATAAAACAAAATTCAGTTTTATTTTATTAAAAAAACTTCCCCATATTAGTTGCGACTTAAAAATAGTCGGCACTAATGTATTATTTTCTGTATCGATTAAAAAGTTTGCCACTAAAACTACCATCTTTTGTAGCGACTCTTTCGGGTCGTCTCTAAAACCTCTATTTTAGCAGCAACTAGATAAGTCGCCACAAAAGGTCGCACAAAAAATCATATTTCTTGTAGTGCTTATCTTAAAAGTTAGATTACCATTTTACCCCTGTAGCAAATTAAAATATAATAAACTATCTAATTAAATAGTAACATTTTACCATCAAATATCTAATATATATATAAATATATGTATGTATGTATGTATATATGTATGTAAATGAGGAAGATTATTTCACCTGCCAGTAATTATTGTAGGTTATACTTTTATATTTTTTTAATTATTATTTCATATACTATCTTTTCACATTCCAATTATTTCATCTTCTAAGTTTCTACCGGTTACAATAATATTTATACATAGTCCTCTAATGAAGATTTGTACCATTAAGCAGACTCAATATGAAAAATATATGTCTTTTGTGTCATGATCATACTCTACACCTTTTAATAGGTAATATGAAGTTATTGCATTCTTTCTTCTTCTTTTTGATAGTTTTTCAAATATTTTATGATTTATCTTCTTGTTTCGTTGTTGTTGGCATTTTGAGTTTATATGAAATGTCCATAAACTTGATAGAAGCAGCCTCAAACCTGCAGATTAAATTTTACTCTTGCCTTGTGGATTATATTTATGTCATCATGGTAACTTATATTTTATGTAATTCTTGCACTTTTCTGCGTAAGTGTTGAAATTTTTTTGTTTTCATTTTGTTTAGGTGATCTTGTCACGCTTTATATTTAATCTTCATCAAAGCATGATTAGCAAACTAAGATAACCAAAACGCCAGTTCAATCATTTTGAATATATACTTATCGCAACTCTATATTTAATTATTTAATGTGGATATACACGTGCGAATCACGTGTCCAGAAACTAATATATATATATATATATATATATATATATATATATATATTCAACCAAAATATCACGATGTCGTGACACCCCCATTGTTGTACATCCATCCGCCTTTGATTATATCAAATTTAAATTCAAAAACATTTTCATAAAAAGAAATCAACAAGTTACATTATTTTATATCCTTAATTTACATACTCTATAATAAAAAAATCATATCAGAAAAATATTCTACAAGTATCCTAGTTGTTTTATTAATTCAGATGTTTCAATCATTTTGAATCAGTAACAATCTACTTATAAATATACTATTCAGGAATCATATAAATAAATTGTGACAGTATTCGTTAAATAACATATTTTCAAGTATTGTCCTATTGATAAAATGCACAAAAGTGATTGCACGCACAAGGCAAGAAGAATATGTCTCAATATAAAAAAAAATATTAGGTATTTACAAAAATAATAATTTCATAAATCATGCTTTATATCATATTACGTTAAATATTTTCATTTTATTTTCATATAAACACTTATTTATACCTTGTTGGCTCTACATCTACTCAAACTAAAGATTATAAATTTTTAACTTGAGTCAACTTATTTTGAATTGTGACTTTTTTTTTTGATTAATTATTTCTTTGCATATTTTATTGGATAGATTTTGATGCAAAATCATCGACATGTCACATTATTTTAATAGCAACAATATAGTAAAGATCTTTTAATAATGATATTTTTAATGTGTTTTTTCTGAATTAAATTTTGGTACTTGAGCCTCTTATGATTTATTATGTTTAAAATTTTTTTTAAACATTTGCATCTATATTATGATAGTGTTCATAATTTATTTATATATTTTTTAATATTTTTATCTTTAAAACATATTAATTTATCATATTCCAGATGATTTTTAAAAACATACATGAATGCATATTAACATATTATATATTATATATATTTAGAAATGAACTATCTTTTGATAAACTTTCATGAATACATATTAACATATTATAGATTATTTATATTTAGAAATGAACTATCTTTTGATAAACTTTCAAATCACATTGACTTGTATGAATATTTAAAAAGAGAGTGATAGTTTATCTCAAATAAAATTTTTAATCCATTTTCATCCTCTTAATGTTGGAAAAAACTAGTTCATCAAAAAACAATCAACAAATCACACTATGAATAGATCTCCGATCACAAGTTTAATATATTAGATTGTTAAAAGAGATTAAATTATAAAAGTAGAAAAATAAACAACATATGTTTCAGACTTCTCGTGGGACACAATATTTATTCTAGTGGTGCAATAATTATGACATATAACGTGCATTTAAAATTTATAAGATCGAAAAATATTTGTTCATGACTAAAAACTTGTAATATAGCGATTTTATGAATAAATATTGTTGCATGTAAATAGCGGATCCCATATCAAAAGAAGAAGTTTTGTTCTCATTAAAAATAATCCAGATATTCATTGAACACATCTAATAAATAATTCAATTGTATGAATATAAATAACAAAATGTCCACCTATGATTTAATATTTGGTTACGCGTATTGCACATGTATTTTATATCAAATAAAAATATAAAAATTTATTAAATCACATAAATATTATGAGTATTAAATTTGTGTTCGAGTTGACAATTTAATTTTTTTTTGAATATCAAAAATAGAGTTGTTCATTGACTTAGCAAAAGCAAATCAGTATACATATGTGCTTGAATAGAATAAACGCAAATCAGATTTATAAAAGAAATAGATGAAAAGTTGTCGACATTACTAAATTCCTCGAAAAATAATTTCAAAAAATATACGGTTTGTAAATGGCATCGCCGCCATTCATTCAATTGACTTTCTTCCATATGCTAGCTCTTTCTTGACATGCATTTCTGTCTTTGTGCCCTAGACGTGGATATATTTAAATGTAAATTAGACAACATAATAAGTTAATAAAAATATATTAATCATGAAACAAGTATTTTCTGATAAAAGTGATTGTTTTAGTCGCGATAAAATAAATATGATGTAACATGGCAAAATAAACATTGTTTAGCAAATAAATGAGGACAATTGAGAAATAATTAAATAGAAAAGTAATTAAAACACAACTTAGAAGACTTCACAGGCTCAAGATTAATGACTTGATTAAATCATAACATCAACAGACCTCAATTGCATCATCTAAACAAAATGTAACCAATTAAATTAATAAAAGAGAAGACTAACCATCACCAACGGGAGAACACTTTGAACATGAATTCATTGAGCTTTTTCTTTAAGTAATGAATGAATTAATATACTTTCCATTAGGAAGTTGAAAGATGAAGGAACTAAATATTGAATAGACATATTAAAGATTGATATTAACAGACATTTGTTAATTGTAATATATAGGGAAGATTAAAGTAATTCTAAATTTAATTGATTACAATAAATGACGTTAATTTTAGAAACATGAACCATCTTCATATTATTCATTTTTTACATTTATTATATATTATAACTTTATTATTTTTTGAAATGTAAATTATATTTTAGTAGATGAATAGGTTTGAAGCAAAGGGTAAATATGGTCGTTCAATTTTTTTATGGATATTTTGGTCTTTTAACTTTGGACTTAAGCGCTTCCTACTTTTAGTATAATCATATTATTATACAAGTGGAAAGCCCAAAAGTGAAAAAGATAGATTACCATGAAAGTAAATTAAAGGTATATGATATATAAGCAAGTGTTCATGAAATATTGAATGACTATTTTACCCTTCAATCTTAAACTATTCCTATAATGTTATATATACTAAAAGCTAAAATTGCATTAAAATAAATATTATTAGACCATTAAATATTTCACAATGAATTATTTAGATGATGATGAAGGAGTAAACCTATTTATTATTTGAAGGGTATATTAGTCTATCAATATTTGGAGGTTATTTTAGTATTTTAACTTTTCACTTTTTGCCTTCCCAGTTATTATTATTATTATTTTTTATTTATTAGTTATATTTATTATTTATTTATTTATTTATTTATTTTAACTTTTTATTTTTTGGCTTCTCACTTATATAGTAATAAATATATAATTATGATATGATATGACAAAATATTAATATTTAATTATATACTTAATTAAATTTTAATTTAGTGAAGGGGCAAAATGGTAATCTAACTTTTCACTTTTTGGCTTCCCACTTATATAATAATATGATATGGTAATGATTTTTATATATTATATTATTTTTATTTTATTTATTTATTTTATTTAGTGGAGGGTTAAAATGGTAATGCAACTTTGTAGTTAGGAATTTTTCACTTTTATTATATTTTAATTTAATTTATTATTATTATTATTTATTTATTTTATTTAGTGGAGATGTGTAATGACATAACATTAAATGACATTAATTAAATAAATGAAATAAAAAATAATTTTAAAATAGAAAATAAATTCAAAAAAACAAAAAAAAAAAAATAAGAATGGAGGCCTTAGAGGCATGCCACATAATGTCTCTAAGTCTCCTATATATATATATTGTCTTAATCGCACAATATGAAAGTTGTGTTCTCAATCGAATTATTAAAGCGGGCAATATGGCAAATATAAGATTACTAGATAAAAATAACCACACACATTATTATCAAGTAAATGTATTTATTAATTAAACAATATAATTTTTAAATGATTCACATGGGTGGTTAATAACCTCACATATACTACATTGTATACGTTAAGCGTTAAAAATCAATTTCTACTTTAATTGTTAATAAACTAGTAATTGATATATATTAGGAGTAATAATTAGGCGGGTTAGGTCAAATCCAACTGGTTATGTCAAACCTTGGGAGATGTGGTCGGCACCCGGTGCCTCTTGGCCCTAGCGAACCACATATTACACCTATAGACAATCTGCAATATAAATGAGCCGGCAAGGCCACCTCACGACACCAAATAATAACATAATAACCCTCTGAATGACAACTAGCTAACACAAATATATAAAACACAAGGTCGGCAAGGTCATACACTGACAATTCCATCAACAAGGTCGGCAAGGTTATACAATGTACCTACAAAATCCACTGTCTAAGTCTAACAAGCTTTTACAAGATTATAATTGATAACTGGGTAAGACAAGACCCTACTCTCCCCAAAACATCAAAAAAAAAAGAATATTAAATCATCAGCTTCGAAAGACATGGAGCTTACCGACTACAACCTGAGTTGAATATACTCCTATCGAAAGGGTTTGTCAGAAACTCTACCTAAACCATTAGGCATAAATGGAGTGCCCCAGGCAACGGGCGTCAGTATAAAATAATGTACCGAGTATGTAAAGCAGGTAATAAAAATAGAAAAAAGCAATAATGACAACAATAGTTGAACAATTAAGAGTCATTTGTGTATCTTGGAAACCACTGCGGGTGTACGATAATAAGCAAGACAATAGCTGAAACTGACCTCTAGACTCAACATGAATATACCGGTGGTATAACCATACCCGTCAAAAATCTCATCGGGAGTGTAAATCTATAGTATACCCAACCGGTGGTATATGTGATGAATGAAATGAATAATATAGATGCATATGGTTGTATTAGTCCTTGAGTCACACCCATGACGACTATATATATAAACATAAAGACATACATTATGAATCTCACTAATAATTAGCCGACTCCTTGCCAACTGATTCTGAAGACTGTGCGACCTGCCGGGCCAACTTACTACTGTCATAAAATTAGGCTATATGATTCTTAGCCAATAATAATATATAAAGAATGCTAATACGATATCAAGAAAGGAAATAATCATAAAGGCACGACCTGTGCAAGAACTTATTAACATATACATTTACTTTGGCACACTAAATCTTTCAACATTTGCTTGCTTGCCTCGTATAAGCATATTCACTTTGGGGATGACTTCTTTAACTTTAAGTAATTATAACTATTCCCTTAATTCATTTTGACTATAAGGCTACCCAAGATGGGCTCACAAGATTATGTCTAAGGATTAATAACATAGCGTAGTCGACGAGGAAACTTATAACAATTATTGAAGGAATATATATTCGAGTGCAGCGTTCTCAAACTATAAGTTCATATGAATAAGGAATCATGTCAAAAGTGTATATAAATTCTAACACGCCTTTCAATACACATTTCGTTGGAGTTGTAGGAAGAACACAAAACTTAACTGTACTATTATATTCACGTGAAAGACATTCCATCAAGGTTACAATAAAATGTATCATAGCCAAACGATAAGGCGTTAATCATTGTTTCTAAATGACTAGCCACGAATATGCTCCTTTTCTAACTACGCCGATGACTTTA
This sequence comes from Datura wrightii, assembly GCA_035772735.1. Classification (NCBI taxonomy): domain Eukaryota; kingdom Viridiplantae; phylum Streptophyta; class Magnoliopsida; order Solanales; family Solanaceae; genus Datura; species Datura wrightii. The sequence goes on along the minus strand of JASDFA010000029.1, from coordinate 7,535,890 downwards.
TAAGGTCCTTTCCAATTCGAATTCATTTTCCTTCGTTCAATATCAGGTATTCAGGGTCATTTTTTGGAGGACCAATTCTTCGATTCTGATATATCTAAGCTTACCCCACAGGTTGTAATATCTTTTCATTCTTTGTTTTTGAGCAGCTATCCGAATGAGAGCTGTTTCTTGATGTTCATCTAATAAATTAAGATGGATAAGCATGGCTTCGCTGTTCTCTACCTCATTAGTTTGTTTGAACTTGACCCTTGGTTCCTTGACTTCTACTTGTATCAGCACTTACGCCCTACAAAGTATAAACCAGGGAAAATAGGGTTTTCTTCGATGCTGGACTTTATTTCGTCCTGTCACATAGAACTCTTGTAACGACCCACACGTCATTACGAGGGGAATAAGTCAAAACACCCTACTGGCCTAAGTTGTGGATTGGATGGTGTTGTTGAGAGATAGTGAAAATTTTGAACTGGAAAGTAGTTTGATACCAGAACTTGGGAGCTACTGGTTATGGAGACCGCTTCAGTGGGGGTGGGAGGGTGGGGGATTTTTGCTGCAGCGAGACCGTTATCACGGTCAGAGTCCCACTATACGGACCAGGAGAATAACTGTTGGATCTGCCCTGGCAGTGTCCTGACCGCCATAGCGTGTCCACTGCAGCGGACAAGGGGAATCAGAAAGTGGATTTTAAGTGAAAACTAAAGGGGTCATATCCTCATTATTCTGAGGCACAAAGTTCTGGAACTAGAGGCAATTTTCCTAAGAGTAGAGTAATTCCCCTTCCCGGGGTAAGAAACTTGATTTGATTCTTCTATTAATTTGATTCCCTCGCTCCATAGAATAGATAGGGGGACCTGTTATAGTGGAAATTCTAGGTTGAAAAGCTTTAAAACGATGAAAGTAAGGGAAATTAATTGGGTATCGAAGGATGATTGATTCCTGGGTCTATAATCATGTAATTGTTGCTTCCTATGACGAATATGATATAGAATTTCATATATTTGACAGTTTGAGACCTAGAAATTAGTAAAGTTGGGTCCTTTAACTTTAAAAACTACTTGAGGGGGGCTTTAGAGGAGTAGAAAACTCCATGAACTAGGTTGGAATGATCATAGAAAAGTTGGGTTATGATAATTTAACCTTGGAATATTGAATTGGACCATATAATGGTGGAACCGGATGGGTTTGAATTTCCAATCCCTTGATCGAAGAATTGAATGATGGAATGTTATCTTATTATTTGTTTTAGACTTTGAACATTTGAAAGTGTTGTGGAAAGGTAAGGCTCCAGCGGAGTGATTGAAATTCGATCTTCTAAATTGAGTTAAGTTATGGTTTAGAAGGAGTTAGACTTTTCATAATAAAATGTATATATGTGGAATGATAATGTGTATATTGGTCTCTAGACATTAAGTATTTTAAATCTTCCTTGTTGAATGCCTTGATTGAGTGATCCTAATGCGATGTTGCTATCTGTGTAATGTGAAAGTGAATGTGGATAATTTGTTCATGCCCTTTTATATTTATTATGATCTTGAATTGTTTAATGTTTAAGTTAATGGAGGTAAAATGAGGCCTCCTAAAAGTCGTGGGAAAGGACTTAATGATAATATATCGATTATGAGAATAAAAGTGGATACTATGAATGTCCTAAGATGAGTGAATCGTCCCCTAGGGGAGCATCCGAGCGAGGAATGATGATTGAGTGTCTCATGTTCGAGGGGAGCATCTGGACAAGCAGATGAATGGGAGTGGGCACCACACCAGTACAGTACATGAATTTCTAGAGTCCCCTGCAGGTCGTGACTAGAAGGGCAGAAATAAGACCCTCTAACATGTGTGTACATCGACGCTTAGTGATTGGGTGTTCGTAGTGATATGTTAGAGGTGTCTGTCTGGCATGTCATCATTCGTTGTATTATTTGATTTACTATAAGAATGTAAGAATCAAACTGAGTATATGAATACCTGACTGAACTGAACTTGTGGTCATGTGTTTGCCCGTCCGAATTATTGAGGCATTGTAATGACTTTGGTTGGAATTGTTAAATGAGGAATCGTGATTGAGTTGTGCAATCTTCTGTGAATGATTCATTCTATATTCTATGTGATTATGTGGTGTCAATTATCTATTGAGGACTGTGAATAATGTGGATGATTATAATGATTTGTATGTTGAAAAGAGTTAATAAAATATTGGGTGTGCAGCTAAGTCGAGCTATTGCCAAGGCAGTACCGCTGCAACGAAACTTGTTTCGCCGCGTCGAGACCACGGCAGCAGTCAAGCGACCGCTGCAACGATGACCCAATTCAGTGAGCAGGCAGTTGGCACCTGATCAGATTTAATTCTTGAATGAGTATTGTCTATATATAAAATGATGTTCTGAGCTAATTGCATATTGTTGTTTACATGTATGTATGTTATTATTTATGGTCGGCCGATGATGCCTATCAGTATTGTGTTTATACTGACGCTACTCCTGCACTTCTTTTCTGAGTACAGAATTCGATCCCAAAAGCTCATCTTGACCTCACCTCTAAAGCAATAGCAGATTTACAAAAAGGTGAGCGGTGCAAGATGTGCTATTCTACTCCTCTGCAGATGATTTCGCTCGTACAAACATTGATAATTACTTGTAGCAGTGGACATAAATACCGAAAAATCAAAAAATCAGACCAAACTGAACTAATTCGATTTTTCAATTTTTCATTTCGATTTTGATTCTATTTTTCTAAAATTGTGCGGTTTTAGGATTTCAATTTTTCGGTTTATCCGAAATTATATATATATATATTTTTTTTTTAAAAAAAAAAATAATAAATAAAATCATAACTTAATTTCAAAAAAAAATACTATACCCAACCCAATCTCAAAGCCCATTCAGAGAATTATTTATATAATTGATACAATTGTTTAAGTTTTTTACAAATAACAAGTTTTATAATAGTTTTAGAATGTTAAAAAAATTCATACAATTACTAATATGTTTTGAAAGAGGATGAAATATATAATATTTATTTAACAAGAAATTAGAGACCATAGATTATTGAAATCTTTAAAGACGCTTAATTTTTTATTGGGTTAGTTATAAGCATATTAAGCAGATGAGAAAGTTTATTATGAAATGCTATATACGTGCAATTAAATGTAAATCGACTAATCCGGCTAAGAATCTGTAAATACAAATTTAAAATATTGCCTAGTTATATTTTTTTACTTAAAATTAATCTTAGCTTGAATTATAGTTAAGAACTCAAAACTTAAAATAATTTATTTTAAATTTAAAAAAATAAAATAACTCATTTTTAATTTAAAAAGTAGCTCATTTTGTAAGCAGAAAAATAGCCCATTAATAAGGCTCATAATCGAAAAAATTGAATTAGAAAAATTGAATCGAACCTAAACGAATTTTAAAAAAACTGAACCGCGATATTTGGTACACATAAATAAAAAACAAAAATTGAAAAACCGAACCAAAAAATCGAATGGCCACCCCTAGTTACTTGTCCTTTTTTTTGTGAGATATTCTTAGACAATGTTAGGTAGATGTCTTCATGTGCAATGACAATCAGATTTTAGGAGTGTGGTTACGGTGGATTAATTTTGGTTTCTCTAATTGTAACGATGTTCCGTCAGTTAATTTTCAAAATATGTTTTATTTCTTTTGAATGTCGATGGTTTGGGCGTAATTAGTTGAAAAATATTGGTTCGCCAACAGGAGGGGATAATGTGGGTGCCAATCACGGCCATTTGAGTTGTGACAACTCTGGGTAACTGGTTCAATTCTCTTTGGCATCCTCCAATCTCTTCTTGAGACTCATCATTACTAACTTGTTGGTGGACTCGACTTGACCATTTGCATTTGGGAGATAATGGGATGAGGTGATCCTCTTAATTTTCAAACCTTTAAAGAACTGGTTACCTTCGATCCGATGAATTAAGGTCCATTGTTAGAAGTGATTTCCTTTGGTATCCCAAAATGACGAATTATATTGTCCCAAATAAAATCTATTACTTCTTGTTTTAGGTTCTTTTTGTAGGCTCGTACTGTAATCAATTTAAAAAATAGTCAGTCATTATAAGAAAAAAATCTTACTTTCCTGGGAGCCGAGGGTAATGGTCCAGTAATGTCCATTACCCATTTCATGAAATAACTAAGGAGAATTTATTAGATGCAAAAGTTCCGCTGGTTGATGGGTTATTTGAGAAAATCACTGACACATGTCACATTTTATAAAGACTAACTTTAAGTCTTGCTTCATTCGGGGCTAATAATATATAACTATTATGATCTTAAGGACCAAAGAATCGGCCCGAAATAGTTTCTGCATGCTCCTTCGTGTATTTCTCTTACAACATAGTTGGTTTTCCCTTGGTTCGAGACATCTTGCCAACGGTCTCGAGTAGGTTCTCTTGTATAAATTTCCATCTACTAAGAAGAACCTGAGAGCTTTAGGTCGGAATGCACTGGAAGCTTTAGAGTACTCTGGTAGCTCCCCGTCTTTTAGATATTTAACATACTCAGTACACCAATCCCAAACTAGATTCTTCAAATTTGCTTCTTTGTAACGGGGTGCGTCCAATGTGGAATGCAACAAATGTACTATTGACCCATTGGTAGGTTCGTCTATCTTTGCCGATGATCTAAAATTTGCCAGAGCGTCTGTGCTCTCTTCTCTCATTATTTGCGACATCATCCATTTTTTGAACTAAGAAAGTGATGCTCGTGTTTTGTCCAAGTATCTCAACATCCTATCATCTTTTTCCTCGTAAGCTCCATGAACTTGGTTCACCACCAATTGAAAATCACAATTAATCTGAATGACATCGAAGCCCAGTCCGCGAGCTAGCTCAATTCCTGCTAAAACGATCTCATACACCAAATCATTATTAGGAAGTAGAACATAATTTATTGCTTGTCTCAATTTTTCTCCATTCGAGTGATCAATACTATCCCAATTGGTGTGCTTTATATCTGAGGGTTCATCCATATATAAAGTCCATATATCGGATACGGTCCCTGAGGAAAGAACTGTCGCTTTCTCCGCTTGGGGAATCATCCCTGGACTGAAGTCAACAACGAAGTTGGCTAAGACTTAAGATTTGATGGTTGCCTGAGGTTTATACTCTATATAAAATTCACTAATTTCTACTGCCCATTTTTCAATTCCTCCCGATAGTTTGGGCTTATGAAGGATGTTCCGCAGAGGGCACATTGTTATTACGGCAATGAGGTGACTTTGGAATTACGATCTTAGTTTCTAAACGGCTTCCACAAGGGCTAAGGCCAACTTTTCTAAGTGTGAATATCAAGCTTTTTCACGTAATAAAGTCTTTCTAATATAATAAATAGGACATTGTGTATCTTTTTCCTCTTTGATAAGTACAATACTTACTGCTACTTCAACTATAGGCAAGTACAGCAGCAACAACTCTTTGTCAGATGGTTTTGATAATAAAGGTGTGCTTGATAGGTATGATTTAGATATTGCATAACTTGCTGACATTTTAGTGTCTGAGTGAAATGATTCTTCTTCATAAGTAGTGAGAAAAAGTAATGACATTTTTTTGACGATCTCGATATGAAGTGACTGAGAGCCATCACGTGTCCAGTGATTCTTTGCACAACTTTTATACCGCAAAGCACTTAGGGAATATCCTTTATGGCCTTGATCTTATCTAAATTTACTTTAATTTCTCTGTTTAACACAAGAACATCTAGGAACTTCCCGGATCCAACCCCGAAAACATATTTTTCGGGTTTAATTTATGTTGTGCTTTTTTAGAATATCAAGGTTTCCGGTAGATGACCCAAATGATATTCTGTTTATAGAGACTTGATGAACATGTCATCAATACAAATTTCGATAGTCTTGATGATCTGTTTCTCAAACATTCAGTTCATTAGTCTTTGATAAGTGATGTATGGCGTATTTACACACTTATTTATCATATTTTGTCCATACTTAGCTATGTTTTGAGAATAAATAAGGTGTGATTTCTTGATTTTATATGATATTTGTGAAAAAGAGCTAACACACATGATTAGATATTTGCAGCATGAAAAATGATGGGTTTTGACTCATTTGGGCTTAAAAAGCAAATGTCACTAAATCTGACTTGACAAAGACAAGATTAAAAGCTGAAATAGAAGTTGGCATCACACAGACAAGATAGTGCAGTAAGCCCCGCATCCCGCAGGGCAAATCAGTGTAGCAAGCTCCGCGTCACGGAGCTGGATTATCGCACAGGGCCTCGCATCGCGGACCAAGAATGTTGCGATGGGCCATGCGATGTGGACTAAGGTCGTCCAACAAAAGACATAAAAAGTTGAATTCCACTCCATGTAGGAGAGATGTCGACTTATTCTACTATTATAAATACCCCGTAGGACGTTTTTGTTAGTAGTTTGCATATTATTTCAAGTTGTGGACTGCATTATTTTATATCATTGTTGGGAGAAAATCATCAAGTTCTTGTGATTCTATTTAGCTTTCAAGATTTGTCAAACGATTTCATGTTATTGTAAGTGATCATTATGACTTCTTATAAATATTATGTTATTGTTTCTTCAAACATGAACGGCTAAATTCTTTAGCTAGAGTTGTGAGAACCGTGATGATTTAACGGAAGTAGGCAAATAAAATAGTGATTCTTAAATAGTGAAATTGAGTACATTGTTATTCTCTTCATTTTAATTAGTTTTAGTGGTTGCAAACATTTAAACGTGCATGTATTATCAACTTGCTTAATCAAATAGGTTGAAGTTAGGAAAAGAGAATAATAATAAAAATTTGAGATTACCAACCCTCATCTAATTAACTTGAGCTCTAACCGAAGATAGTCAGTCCAAGACATATGACAAGGGTAAATATGAACACCTAAACTCTGAGAAAATTTAGAGTGAAATTCGTCTATGTAGGTCGAGAGACATTAGATGAACATAATCGTCAGTCCTGCATGAAATTCACAAGGATAGATCACTAATAGAATAAGTTTACGATGTTATGAAATTATGGGGGAACATAGTCCTAGTTTCTTCTCATATATTTGAAAGAAACAAAATCATAGTTCAAATTACTTCTTTTTATTGCAACCCCTCTTTGAAATACTAACTATTGGTCGAATTAATCACTGTTAACGTAAGAATTCTCACCTACTCCCCGTGGGATCGAACCCAAGCTAGTTGGGTTACTATATTTGATAGTGATCGCTTTGTACTTCATTGCAAGGTGTAATTTGAGCGTGATCAAATTTTGATAGTTAAATAGTGTTTAAATACTCTTGTAGTCTTTATTTCCTACTTGTATCACTTTTTTTCTTTTTTTTGGTTTTATTTTGTGTGTGTTTTAGTTAGTTTTTATTATTACTATGACATCATGAAATGAAAAGGGGTTTGGTGGTGGCAACTCATATCTTGATGACTCTTTTCCATATTGTGGAGGACGAAATATTGTGAATATGCCCCTAGAAGAGAGATGTGTGCACCTTCTCAATTCTATGATGAGTATAATTGCACTTTATGTGGTGGTCAAGGTAGATATTAGGGTGATTGTCCCAATTATTTTGCTTATCGACCTAGTTGCTATATAAAAAATACTAGTTGTGTTTTTGAGTTTGACAGAAATGATGACATGGCATGTGAAGGACAAAGCACTGCATATCAACGCATGGAGATCATGCTCCAAGCTTTTTTGGAGCGGGAGTCTAACTTGGAGAAGGATGTCGACTCCTCAATGCCCATTGAATTATCTACCTCTCAAGAAGAAATGGTTGAAGAAGAGACTTCAATCTCAAAAGATGAGCCAAAATATCTTTATGACCACAATGAAAATTGTGGAATTGAAGAAGAGCAAAAATTTGAAGAAAAAATATCATGCTCTCAAAAAGAAGAAGTTGAGGAGATATTGAGAAGCATAATGGGGAAGAGTGAACAATGGGGCCGAGTCTGACTAACCGGTGGAAAATAGTGCAACATGACAATGAGTGAGTAATGGGGCTGAGTCTTGACTAACTGATTTGGATTTTTCATGGGAGGATTTTTACAAGTCTTACAAAATTTTCATCAGGAAGCAAAAACTTGACCAGGTAAATTATGAGCGACGATTGACTATCGAAACAAGCACAACAACTTGAAGTATATGGGGATCACCGTAAAGACATTTCATGGCCGACAGAAGACTTCTTAAAAATGCATGCTGAACGAAGTTAATAAGTGGAACTATTAGAAATTGCTACCCGAGAATTGGAGGAAAAATTAAACAATGCTACGATGGAGACATGCAATGCTCAACATCAACTGCTTATGGGTAGTAGTTTTGAGTTAGCTTCTAATGAACAAGAGGTCAAGATTGACTTTGAAGATCTAAAGATAATTTGCTAACCAACTAATCCAACAATAGTGCAAGATGTCGAAATTGAAGAAGTGACACTAGAGTTGCAAAAAAAAGAGTCTATCAAATCATTTTTGAGGATTCTAGTGCATTTGAGAGAGAGGATGTCAAGAAGCAAGCATGCTTGAAAATGGAGCGACTTAGACTGCATTTCAATCATTTTTCAATATTGTACTTGGTTAACGATATGGGAATTGAGGCAACCGAGTCTATGGATAATTTCGAAAAAAAGATCAATGTGACTTCATTTTAAACTTTATCATGCCAACAGGGTAAAATCACATCCCTCATTTAAGGGCCAAGAGTGCAAGATGTGACATCTGTTGCTTGGTACCTTAATTTTTACACCACAACCCCTCGAGCGGAGTAGAAAATTAAAAAAGAATTTAGGGGTGTAATTCATGAGTTCAAAGAGGAAAAAAGTGGTAAAATTGATGATGTCATGCAGTGACGTTAAATCAAGCGCTGCTTCGGAGGAAACCCAAGGTAATTTAATTTAATTTTTATTTTTTATTTTTTTTTTAAATTTGAGGTGGGTGTTCTAGTCTGCAAGAAATAAATCATAAGTACAGGGAAAGACTCGCACGGTGGAGAATAAAACAGGGTAGCAAGGACACAACTTCACATGAAGCTGCGTGATGCGGTGGCCCATCAGCACGTACAAGTGCGCCACGTGGAGCATCATGCCCGCACCGAGCCGTACGACATAGGCAGGGTCATCTGGGTAGAGGTTGTTCCCACGGATGACGAGGAATAGGACCGGGGAGTTCTTCTTTCACACTTTTACTTGTAATTTATTATTTTAGCACTGAGGACAGTGCTACCGATTAAGTGTGGAGTGGGAGAAATTAGATTACCATGTATACTTTAATTTCTAAACCTATTCATGGTGGTCCTAAATTGTTTGTGATATGTGACTTGATTCCTGCTAGCTTGTAGTATTTTGGTATGTTTTTATTTGGATTCCCTCGATTTTTATTTTTGATATTTTTCTGGTGGATAGTTCCTTATAACTGACTAGAGTGCGTAGATTTTTTTTAGTCATAGTCATGACTTTTTCTGATGATGGATGGATGACAACCATATTAAGTATAAATTAGTCATTGGTAGGAGAGCAAAAGCTTGTAACCTTACAAATGTTAGGTGCTTCACTCAGGATATCATTGAGACATTATATGAATTCACTCAAAAATGCATGAAGAGGTAGAAACACTTACACTTTTGGAACTTGACTCTTATGCTTGAAAATTTGGGCTTAATAATGTGACACATTAATATATATGTGTTTGTGTAATCTTGATTGCCAATATCAAACCATTTGTGTCATTGTGTGCGTGAGATAATTTTACATATACTCCATGCTTGCAATTGGATGACTGAACTTACCCGGTGTGTGCGCTAAGGAAATGAGAATGTTGATTCTAGAAAGTGATATAGGCAGTTCTTTGGTAGCCTATTTGCATTCCAATTTTATCTTCCTTGATGTAATTATCTTAGTTAGCCATTTTGAGCTTTAGCCTATTCTTTTGATAGCCATATTACAAGTTTAATCTCTTTTATTGTTTTTACATTTATTTGATCCAAATGACTCCCATGGCACGTTAATTGAAAATTTTTGCATAAAAGGAGCACAAGTGAAGAAACAAAAAAGCTAAAGTGTCAAAATTAGAAGAAAAGAAAAGGGCGAAAAATGTAAAATAAGTAGGATAATATTATTAGGGAAAGAAAAAGAAGAAAAAGTTAGAAAAGAAAAAAGTGAACGAAAAAGAATGGAAACCAAAGGAAGAAGAAGAAGAGGAGAAGGAGGAGGAGGAGAAAAGAAAAGAAAGAAGTAAATGAGCTTAATGTCAAGAATTCCCTACCAATAGCCCATTTGGCCAAACTTCTCAAATCTACTTATATTGAGAAGTGCTTTTTTCAAAAGTGCTTATGCAAAAAGGTACGTTTGGTGAGAAGCAGTTTGTATTTGGTCAATAAATGTAGAAAGCACTTTTGAGAAACAATTAGTGTTTGACCTAGGTTTTGAAAAGTGCTTCTAAGTGTATTTTTCACAAAAGTGCTTTTGAAGAGAAGCTACTTTTTTAGCTTCTGAAAAACAGTTTCTGCTGCTCCCTAAGAACACTTATTTTCTCTCAAAAGCTTGGCCAAACACCTCGTTTTTTTAAAATTAGTGCTTTTTAGAAAAATAAGCACTTTTGGCCTCCCAAAAGCTTGGCCAAACAAACTATAAGTCACTTAAGTTGCAAAGAGTCAATAAAAGAGGAGGTATAAGGAGAAAAATAAGAAGATAGAAAATGTGCTAAAAAAGTAAAAGAGTGTGAAGTATTAAAGTGCTTAGTGAGATTAGTCACTATTTTATCCAAATAGTTCCTACCCGTCCCTTAGCCTACATTATAACCATCTCAAGTACTTATTGATCCTAGATTCGGTATTTTATATTAGTGGAGTATTTACACCAAGGACAAGCATATGATTCGTCTTTTGCAGGAATGTAGAGTTCTTTGTGAAAGTGAGCAATATTATTTTATCTATGCTCAAGTCAATTATATTATGCATCATATGAGTGAAAGGACATTTCTCTAAATAGTGAAGGGCACATAATGGTAAGATTTTGCTGTATTTTTTATTGCTAGATTATACATGTTAATTGGCCCAAATATATCTTGTTGAGTTAGTTCTAGAAGCTAAGTGATTTCGACATTTGACCTTTAAATGTTGATCTTATATGCATATTGAGTGGATTGTCGGAATTTGATTGAATTGTCTAATGGACCTGAGTGTAAATAGACCTATTCGTGAGGTGAATTTCGTGTGTGAAACTTGAGTGGGGAAGTAATAAATTTTTCTAGGACAAACAATAGTTTAAGTGTGGGGTGGTAATGTGAGTGTATTTACGACTTATTTACCATATTTTCCCCATACTTACCTGTGTTTTGAAAACAAATAAGGTGCGATTATATTGATTTGTATGATATTTGTGAAAATATCTAACACACATGATTAGATATTTATAGGATGAAAAATAATGGGTTTTGACTCATTTGGGCTTAAAAAGCAAGTGTTGCTAAATCAGACTTGAAAAAGACTAGATCAAAAGTTGAAACAAAGGTTGGTATTGTACAGGCAAGTCAGTGCAGCAAGCCCCCGTTGTGCAGAACAGATCAGTATAGAAAGCTCCTCCTCACATAGCTAGATCACCATACAGGGCCTCACATCAAGGACCAAGAATGTCGGGATGGGCCATGCAATGCGGACAAAGGTCGTCCGATACAAGACCTGCAAAGTTGAATCCCAGTCCAAGTAGGAGAAATGCAGACTTATTCTACTACCATAAATACTCCCAGGATATTCCTTAGAGTTGTCTAGGAAGTCCTTAGAGTTTACCTTAATGTTGTTTACTAACAAATATGGATACCATAGACCCTTTTGAGATTGAACCTTCTGTAATGCCCCAAAAACCCTAAGATCAGACCTGAGGGTACAAATAGAAAATTTTTGCACCAAATCACAGGACGAGTCATTTAGTGACCAGTGATGTACCCCACGAGTCGTTAAGTGACTTGTGAAGTAAAGGGAAGAAAGGCAGGAATTCATGGTCAAGGGGTGAGCACGAGAGGAGCAATGACTCGTGGTTAGGGCAACGAGTCATTAGGTTGGTCGTGGTCCGAGGCCAGCATGAATGTTGAAATTTTGGGCAATGTTCTTCACGACTGGGTTACCACGAGTCGTTAGGTACACTATGAGTCGTGGTGTCCCTCGTGGTGACTGAAAGAATAAGGTTTTCCAGTGCTGTCAATGGGACAGCAGGCAACGGGTCGTGGTCAGTGGTAACGACTCGTCCAGTCCCTCATTGGGACTAGTAGTGTGATTTTTTCTGCTAATTTATTAAGGGCTTTTCCGTAACTTATAAGTTTCTAAGGCCTAAACTACGTAGTTTTAAGCTCGTTAAGATTATTTTATGAGGGTTTAACTCATTCTAAACCAATCCCTCTCCATGCATGCAAGACTAGTGAAGTTCTAAGGTGATCAAGTCTAGAATTCATCAATTCTTCTTCAATTCCTTTGGGCATTCAAGAGGGTTGTGAAATCAGAAGTACCCAGGTATGTAGGGTTATGAATGAGAGTATTCCTTCAGTCCCATGCCCAAATACTTTTCTAAATTCATGAAATTCTTAGTTGATGAATCTATGAAGTTTTAACCCAACTTGTGAAATTCTCTAAGCATTTATCATGGGTAAATTCTATTCATGTTTCTAATATTGAATTCAGATTCATGGGCATATTTTATAATGTTTTCAATGACAATTCATGTTTTTAAAGTCTTACAATTATAATGCCCAATTATAAAAGTTCATGAAAGGTTGAGCTTATGATCCATGTCTTCAAGTATGACAAAATGTCTATGATGAAAGTATTATTTCAAATTACCCATGTTTATATCCATGATTTTGACTATCTAAAGTATGTATAAGTTTGGTCAAGCCCATATGATCAAGTATGTTTCATGATTTGCTTCAATTTCATGTTATTAACTTACCACATGGTTTTGGAGTTTAGCATCCCACTTTTCAGCTTGTGGTATAGTTTGAGCCAAGGATGCTCATGTTATGTTTCTAAATTATGCATGTATTATTATGATTTAGCTTTATGGAAAGACGATGGTTAAACTTCGTTGAAAAATGTTGGAGAGCATATGTATGTTTTTGGGAGTAGTGTCTAGCACCGAGTAGGCTAAGGGTTCAGTCAATCCTGTGCTCAGAACTACGTGCCGACGTAGGTATGTTCAGATCATTTGGGACCTCCAACTTTCCCTGCCCCCAAGGGTCCTTCAGCTTGATATTGATATCATGGTAATGCCCTTAGCCCTGGCAAGACTTGGGACGGCTCTACCCACTTGAGTGTGATAGTAGGGACCACGTAAGCTCTATCGTGGTAATGTCGGTTATATGACGAGTCTTCCATTGTTCCTCATGATTTCAGTAATGCATGTTCAACAGTATGATATTATGTTTTCAGTAGGTTTGACCCAATGTTCAGTTTTACTTATGATTATTAGTTTCAGCTTTGGGTCATTCGATTCAGTTATGATATTCAGTTAAGTTTAAATCCCGTTTTCAGATAATAGCATGCAATTCTTACTCTCAGAACCTTATCTTGAATATATTTTATGATATGCATGATTTTAATTTTACTTACTTAGCGGTTTTACTTATCTTGCATACTAGGTACATTCCACGTACTGACCACACACTCTATGTTGTATCGTTTCATGATACAGACTCAGATGTTCAGGTTCAGTCTCGCCGTTATCCAGATCCTCAGAGTTAGCATTTCTCAGCCTATTGGTGAGTCCTCATCCTTCGAGGACTTTTTTATCAGCTTGTGTTCAGTACTTCCAATTTTAGTATTTAGTGAGTTAGTTGGGGTCTTGTCCCATCAACTCTTCAGTATGTAGAGGCTTATCAAACATAGTATGTTTTCAGTTTTAGATCAGTGTTATGTATTCATATATTCGATGTTATTAGATTTTCAGACTTCCGCTATTTTATATGTTAGATTTCCGCATTAATTATATTGAGCTTTAGATGTCATGTTCATGCCATGGGTCGACTTTGAGCCTCTCGGGGTTCTTTGTCCCGTGTCTTGATTCGGGCCTATGTTCAGGTCGTGATACCTTCTTGGACCCGACATATGCTTTTATGAAGCAATTTACAATCATATTAAAAGAGTCAACTGAGTTTCAGGGAATAAAGAGTACTATATGAGTGCTCCTCCAGTTAGGTTTCTCCAAACTTGCTAATCATAACCGACTCAGCCTCATCTTTAGTCAGATTGTTCCCTTTAATGGTTGTGGTGAAAAAGTAAAATATGTTCATGCGGTCCCTTAGTTCTATTGTATTTCAGAATATCCAACATCCAAAAGCTTTTTGGGATGGGCTTTGGTATCGGATTGTCCTCGTAAGGGAGTTGGACGTAACTCCTTTAGTTCGATCCCTTTAATGCAGGCACGTTCCCAGAATGTGGTTCATTCAGGTATGTAGCTCTATGAGTCTCGACTTGAGTTCCTTCCTAAGAAAATCCACAATGGGGATGACAAACTCGTGATTGAGCCCCAATGCTCCCACTTCACACTCCTCTGATCTGGTGTTCGCCGCGTGACCGATCCTTGAATCTCTTCGCAGGAGAAAGTTTCTAGATGGTGTCGGACCACCTTCTCCCACATTGTTAAAGACCACATTCGTCAACGTTTTCTGCAACTCTACCACCCTTATGTCTTGCCGAGTCAAGCAACCTATTAAGGATTTCTTTGAGCGGTGAGAAGCAGAAAAGCCTTCTTGAGGCAATCCATTTCTTTGAAACTCTCTTCTCCTGCTGATTGTTCGCATTAATTGAGTTTGAAGCATAAAACTCTATTTCTTCACCATAATGTTCAACTAAATCAAAACAAGGTCAGATCTTCCATCCCGTTAATGACCCGTGCATCAACGCAGTTCTCAATGTTTTGGTTCTCATTTGCCATAAGTAGTTCCCTAAAACACAAACAATATTCAAGATAATAAGGAGGTAGAGTAATGAATTAAACCAACACACAACTATCCTACCCCACAAGTTGGCACCAAACTATTTACCCTAAAAAATAATATAGTTAAATTTGTATGAGGCCAAAGACACGCGTCTCAATAAAGCTTGTTAAATCAAGTTATTAGTAGTTTAACTATCACTTGAATTAGAATATCCAAAAATGAGTATAATGAAGGTAAATAAACAAAAAGCTAATGAGATCAATAAGTTCAAAGGATGTTGTATATGTTGGATCCGGTGATACGGAAGCTGAGTGTACCTCTCTAGGTCTGCTTAGGAAATAAAGATAAAATAAAGACTTGATGAATAGTATAATGAGAGTTTGGAGCACAAAAAAGGTATTATTGCCGTTTGTATTGCTTGAAATCTCATCCCTCTAAAACTGTGCCAAACTACTATTTGTATGCTACAAAGATAATACATTAACAAATAAGAATGTTCCATGTAAGCCCTAAAATTTTACGCCTAATGGCTGCTGTTACACCCCGTAAGATGTTAGCGGCTAGTGTGCGTGCACGTGGGCTTGTGGTGAGCAATGACATCTAGACGCGTACGGGAATAGCCTCGGAGGCAGGATGAGCGAGGACATTGTCGAGTGGTTTAGTGGAGTTGGGCGAGGCTAGGCCACGAGGACCTGCGCGAGGGGCGCCGGCATCTTGGCGCATTGGACAACACAGGGCGCCACCCCTGCCACCGCGTATGCCTATATAAAGTGATCCTTAGTGAATTTAAATCATTTTCAAAATAAACCTCGACCAAGAACAGAGAAGGCACGGGAAGTTCATCAAATTTTCATCAAATTACACTATCAAACACCGTACAAATGCAAATTAACTTTGGGTAACAAGTTCTAGGCCTATGGGAAACATCTCTGCCAACTTATTTCTTGAAAATTCGCTTGGCATAGCGGAACCCCGCCGAGTAAAGGTTGTCGGAATTACTCCAATTGAATCCTAAATGGCCATAGGTAATAGGTAAGCATTTCTCTCTTCTAAACTCTCGAGAAATTGTGGCTTTTCGGCCAAGTTAAATAAAGTTGAATTATAGTTATTATTATTATCGAAAGATATTGTTGTTGCCGAATTTAGTATTGAAAATATCCCTATTCTCTCAGCGGAAGGGCTGAAATTGAGTGGAACCACCGGTTACAGGTTGAAACTCATCAGTTAAACGAGAATTGGCATTTGAGGTATGTTAAGGCTTATCCCTTCGACAAGTTATTCTTGTCGTATAATGATACGACCTAAGTTTTTGAACAAAGATAACGATCCTATATGTTGTGATTAGCTGCTGTTAGTAGATTATGATTATATATGTTGTGGTTAGCTGCTAAAAGACGTATTGAGAGTATATTGCAGTATCCCTCGTCGCGAAGGAATATGTTAAGTGTGACTCACGCTAGGAGCGTTATAGAAACTCCTCTGTTCTTCTGTTCATTGTATTAGTAGAATTCTGATGTTTTGCTATCATGCCAAGGCCTCAGAAGGTTATGGTTAACTATTGGGCCTGATTTTGTAAGTGGACAGCATCGGGCGCAACCGAGCGATATAACTTTCAGTTTGACTCTTATATTGTCAGTAAAGCTCGCCCGGAGGACATTGACGTACCTTGACACTTCCAGGGCCAGAATTTGAATAGGATGGTCTTACCCTAGAGTCAGCAGCAATA
The DNA here is from genome assembly GCA_035772735.1 of Datura wrightii. NCBI lineage: Eukaryota > Viridiplantae > Streptophyta > Magnoliopsida > Solanales > Solanaceae > Datura > Datura wrightii. The sequence goes on along the minus strand of JASDFA010000029.1, from coordinate 7,519,252 downwards.
AGATTTTCCCAATGAAATGAGTGACAGCCTGCCATCTAGTTAGGTACTGCCAGTGACTGTTAGTTTTAGTCGACTTAGTGCATGCCATACAGGTCGCTCAAGAAGCCATCCCAGTTGTACAAGTCAGATAGACCCATGGGTACCCTAAGGAGGAACCTTATCAATAGTTGAATGTGGGGCAACACCCCGCCTTCTCGTATAGATACTCAGGTACAGGTTGCCGCAAATGGCTAGGTCTAGGTAAACTTACCTACAAGGTTAGGAATCGCCAGAGGAGATATATGAAATCTGAAAGAACCAAGTTAAGATCTAAAGGCTTAGAACCACAGTAGTACAATATTACCTTCAAGCTAAGAATTATAGTAAACCACCTGGGGAAGGTTAGGGGATGACTGCTCAGAAGCATGTCCGATTAAGTAGCATCCCTAGTTGTTCTAAGCGAAGGAACTAAATAGTTGGTCGTCCGCGACCTTATAGTTCGCTTATGAGCTATTACTGTCCTAGCATGACATTCAGAGTATCATTTAGGGCACTCCAAATCTCGCCCTAGCCGGTCTATACTATTAGAGATTATGATCACTATCAGGATCCTCTGTTCAAATATAGGCACACGAGGTATGCCTACTGGCAGCTATACAGACTATTTTAGGGGCGAATAGCGGCCGCGTTAGACCTTAAGAACCAAATACGCCTTCTGAGTGGTTATATTGAGACTAAGATGCAATATATTGGTTGGGATTGACCCTACCTAGGATAGCCTTCCATTGACCAACTTCAAGGTCGCTAATTATGTCATCGCCTACGAGGCTATTGATCGCTTAGAGGAGCTATATGATAATATCATCGCCTATGGGGCTATTGATCACTCCAAGGAGCTATATGTTGTCCAAAAAGACTATATTCAGGCCCAAGGGCCATATTATAGCCCATCCATGAATGGTCTTCTATTCTAATACCGTATCAGCATCACTGACCCTCCGTCGAGCCTTGTGTGTCCAGGGTACAGTTATACGAACCCACCAAGCTCAGACACAGTTACAGGAGTCCAACAGGCTCAGATGCGGACCTAAAAGCCAGGTAGGTTGGCTATAGTACCAGTAAAATCAAAGGAACCTGGATAGGGGTATATAGATTGGATTGTACTTGCCAGGGCTTATAGGGGCCCCAATAGGTTATTTCTGTGTTGCTTGCACCTTCCAGGCTTATGGGAGCCAAATTAGGTTCTTGTTTGTATACTTGCTTGTTAGCTGTAGCCTATGAATGTATTGTCGTACAGTTTCAGCTCATATACATGTGGTGATTTACTGAATGCAGGTTATGAATAAGAAAGTTTACAGGTTATCTTTTGCCCCTTCTTGCTACTTACTTTCAGTCTTTATCAACTTCTATTCAACTTCTTAATTACTGTCTTACATATTCGATACATATTATACTGACGCCCAACTATGGGGCGCTGCATACTTGCTTGCAGGTTTAGACAGACAGATTGTGAGATCCCCTAGCAGCTATTTAGAGTCAGCAGTTTGGCCAGCTCATTTCATTCAGAATTGCCAGGTTGTAGAGGTTTATTTGTCTTTTATTTGTATAGCTTTTGGGTAGGCTGAGGCCCTGTCCCGACCAATATTTTCACTCCTAGAGGCTTGTAGACACCGGTATTCAGTTAGTTGGTTGCTGTTGGCCGTGTGGGGCTCATGTATGTATTATTTTATGCGTTGACCGTGTGGGGCCTAGTATGACTGCTTGTTTTCATTCTTGTTATAACTAGACAACGTGGTGGTCTTGTCGGCCCGCATAAGATCCCTTTCATTATTATGTTGGCTGGGTTAACTATTTTTTTTACAGGTGTTGCCTGGCCTTGTCGGCCCGAGGCTGTGTTTAAAACCGAGATATAACAATTTATTTTCTTGATCTTGAGTCGCTGGTAGGCACCACAGGTGCCTATGCCCAGCCAGATCAGCTCAGATCTCAGTATGGCTTCAGGTGACAGTCATGCCTCCCAAAGTGGGGCATGACAGTCGCCTTCCACGTGTGAATATTATTATTAGTGCTAACTAATATTTCTCTGTATTTTGCAGAGGATCATACGAGCTACAAGATACATCCGTCCTTTTTTTTTTTCTATGTACAATATTATTGGGGCACGAGTTTCCTGTTGTCTTCGGGCCACAAGTTGCCATTTTTTACCGAAGATGGTCATCTCAGATTGTTGAAATGTATCGGCATCTTGTTTTCCTGAATACGTCTTTGAAGATTGATCACTTTTCGAAACTGATTTTCTTTGAGTACTTCTTGTCTATGCCACATATCTTATCCTTTACCATATCAGGTGTACCAATCATTTTTCACCTATAGAAGTATTTAAACATTCATTGAAGATATTGTAGCTATCATCATATAGAAAATTTTCCAACGATAATTTTGATAAAAAATCAATCCAAAGAAACCAAATAATCTCAAATTTTGTATTTAACCTCCACATATTATTTACACTAATTTGAAATAACGGTATACTTTAAAACAACACAAAAATCAAGTCCAAATTTTTAAACCACCTTAAGACTTGAAGGTTGATTCAATAATAGTGAACTTTAAATTTTAATCTAAAAGTGCTATAAATTACCTAAAATTGACCCCAAATTTACACACTCCTTCGATAATTTCTAACAGTCACTAATAGTATCCATTCTATAAATAACACCAATTTTTAAATCCGAATAAGAAGAACAAACAAGACTAAACCTCATTTGTTTGCACTTAATGGAAGTCTGAATTTGAGGTTCAGACCTTAGACTATTAAGTGCATTTATTTTCATTAAGATTTAAACACTTATTTAGTCTGAATAGGCCTAATCATTAAGATCTGAAATATAGTCTTAATACCATTAAGAGACATATTTGTATGGATAATTTTCTCCATTAGTGTATCCAAAACTACGAGCCACCACCAATATATTTGAATTATATATTTAATATATTTATAAATAAATAAAGTATGCACATTCAAATATTAAAAAATAAATAGTCTTAATTATTTAATATTTAAATCTAAAAATAATATTTTAATGATCCAAATACGCATTCAAATTCGAATATTTTAATTTTAATGAAAAGAAATGAGGCACAAGAAGAAGAAGAAAAAAGTTTGGCAGGTGGATAGTTTTCCTTCTTTTTTTTTCGATAATATTTTCTTACTTTTATATGTAGGGAGCCTTATGTAATTTTTTTTAAGGCTTTTTAAAACAAAACACCTTTTAGCCTCACTAGCACTAATACAAAGTATATCTTTTTATGGATTACTAATAATTAAATTTGTTCTTTTTGTTTTTTTATTAAAAAATTTGTAAGACTCACCAGTACATAATCAATTTCACTAACATTTAATGAAAATCTCTAGATTTTTGTGGGATCTCACCACAAATCCATCATCTTATAAATTTTAAAAATTATATTAAAATATAATAATAATCTATAACCTTTCAACATGATGAGATACTCGAGTAAAACTTTTAACATTTTCTGAAAAAAGGATTCTCATAGCAAAATGCATTAGTCCTTTTTTGGCTATTCAAATTATGGGAACGATTGCGATTGTTGATAGAAATTGTCCTAGAAATAAAAATTAAAATATTACCTGTGTTCATTTTTATTTATTCACTATTAATTAGATATATTTTTTAAAAAATAATAAATAAAATAATTTTATAGTATTATTTTTTTAATATATAAATTTAATATTTTAAAAAAATAATTATATTTTAATTTTAAAAAAATAAATATTTATTTTTGATATAATAAATAAATAAAATTAAATAAAAGGAGTTGAATATTATTCAAATCATATACTTCAAATAGTGACAACATTGAGTGTATGATATGATTTTCACTTACCGTTATGGTAAGATTTTGCTATCAAAGGTGCACGTTAAATTTTCAACAAAGTCGTCACTCGTCACAGATACCGACAACTCGAGCGGAGGAAAAAGAAAAGGAGTAAAAGCAAAAAAAGAAAAAGAAAAAAGAAAATGGAACTAAAGCTTTCATCAGTACTAATTACAGAGTGAAGGCAACGACAACTCCCACTCCCTCCCCGTACCCACCCACCCACCCCACCCAACTCGCACAGAGTGAGATTTCCGGGCCCAAAAATGGCCAAGGACACCTCTGGATATCAAATTTATTCTTTGAGAATTTCGTTGTTTGGGTTTATGGTTCCTCATTTGATGGCTGATGCAAGTTGGTTTTGCTCGTAGTCTTGTTTGCTGTTGTTCTACTCTACTGCTTTTTCGATCTAGCCGTTGGTTTGTTCAATTTCTTCAGATCCGAACGGTGTTCATTTTCATTGGCGTCATTGATGTTGGACTTAACAAAGCTACTGTTCTTCCCCCCTCGTGCTAGTGAGTTCTACTGCTTCTCTATGTTTTAGGTTTTCTAGTTTTCCCTGCAGCAGTATTTCCATATAATTTGTGCAACGGGAACTGTTTACTGATGCCTTTTCGACCAAATTTTGTGGTTTGTTGCTGATTTAGTTGGTTAATTTAGGGTTAATTACTAGAAAATTAATCTGTCTGCAAATTTTCTGAAGTATTAAAATTGAAGCTGGGAGCTTCAGGACAAATGATCTCCTGCTTTCTTCTTTGCTGAAACTAGTTATTGACATCCAGTATTTCTTCTTTGAGTCTTGAGCTGGCAACGAACAGCAGCAGCATAGGTAATGTCAGGTCTAGTGACAGTAAGATATCTAAGTTTTCCCAGCTGGCAATGAACTGCAGCATTCCATTTCCAAATTAGTAAAATGAGAAAATTAATGCGAAAGAAGAAGAATCTTAATAGATGTGTGTGTGTGTGTTTATGTGCAAACAGAAAGTACCTATGTGAGCAGATTTGAAGGAAAAGCAGCAGCAGGTCATAGTTTGGAATATTAATGCCTGTTACTGTCCCAAATCTCTAAGGAACCAAGAAAAAGAATTGTTCCCGAGGAAGAATTGCAGGAAAAAGTAAAAGAAGAAGCTAGAGAGGGAGAGAGATGCAACAACAATATACTCAGTATAATCCCACAAGTAGGGTTAGGGGTTGCAGAGGGTAGGGGTGTTCATGGGTCTGTTTGGGTTGGTTCTTGGTTAGAACCAAAATCAAACCAATTTAGTCAGTTTTGGTTTTTAAGAAATCTAATGATATTTCTTTCTTCCCCTGATTAGGAAAGACTTTTTCACCTTATAATCCATTGTTACTGATCACACCCAAATTACACATCGCAATGAAGTATAAAGCGGTCGTTGTCAAATATAGTAATCTAATAAGGTTGGGGTTGAAGGAAATAAGTGAGAAATAATATGTTAACAGTGAGTAAATCAACCGGTAGTCAATATTTCGGAGGGGGGTTGCAATAAAAGAAGAAATATTTTAAACTAAGAGTTTGTTTGTATCCAATATATGAGAAGAAACTAGGATTGTGTTCCCCTTGATTTCATAACTAAATAGGCTTATTTTATTAGTAATCCATTGTTACCCTTCGATTGTGGGAGCTATAATTTTCTTGGATTATCGAGAAAATAACTTAAGATCTCTAAACTTTAATCAAGTGAATAAAGTTTATAAGAAAAATAATCACCAAAAGGTAAATCTCATAGTCATTTCTTAAATAAATGAGTTTGGATTCAATGAATTTCTTTTAAGAAATAGGCTTAAGGTATAAAGTTCATTATCATATTAGAGATTAAGAAAATTTTGATGAAAAAGTAATTAAAGTATTTAAACTCATTTCAAAGATTAACATATTATATAAATATAATTATAAATTGTGTATATATTTGTCGATTCGGTTTTTTCTTCGGTTTGTTTTTAGTAAAACCAAAACAAATATTATCGGCTTTTAAAAATGTAAAATCAAACCAAACCAAACCCAAACAACTATAGGTTTATTTAATCGATTTGGTTCGGTTTTCGGTTTGGATATGTTTCTAACCAAACCATGAACACCCCTAGGGGAGGGTGGGGTGTACGCAGCCTTACCCCTATCTTGTGAATGTTGAGATGCTGTCTTCGGTAGATCCTCGACTTAAGTAAAACATATAAAAGAATCAAGTATGTGAAACAAACATAGTCAAAGAAGTCATGCCCAAAACAATGTAGAAAAGAATAGTAGCAACGATATATAATACAATAACTGAAGCAGAGGAAACAATCAGTAATATTAATATCGAAGAATAAGACAGTAGGAGAGTAATAATAACTATACTGAAAAGAAAACTTGAGAACTCTCTACCTACTAACCTTCTATCCTAATTTTCGACCTCCATATCTTTCTATCTAGGGTGAGTCTTCAGTGAGTTGCAGGTGCGTCATATCTTGTCTAATCACCTTTCCCAATACTTTTTTGGCCTATCTCTACCTATCCTAATGCTTACTATTACCAACCTCTCGCACCTCTGGGGCATCTATGCATCTTCTTTTCATATGCTCGAATCATCTCAGACTTATCTCCTTCATCTTGTCTACCGCGGAGGTCACTCTCACCTTGTTCCGAATAGATTTGTTCTTGATCCTATTTCTCCTAATATGCTCACACATCCATCTCAAAATCCTCATTTCTTGGGGATGACTTGTGTCTCAATCCTTCTACATCTTCCACGTGAGTTACATTATTAAACTTGCACTTCAAGTAATTTGTCTTATTCCTGCTCAGCCTAAACTCTTTAGACTCCAAGGTCTGTCTCCAAACCTCCAACCCATCATTAACTCTGCCGCGCATCTCGTCAATCAAAACTATGTCATCTGGGAATAGTATACACCATGGCATCTTTCCTTAAATATGCCGCGTAAGTACATGCATCACCTAGGAAAATAAAAATAGGCTAAGAGCTGGTCCTTAGTGCAACCCCATCACCATTGGGAAGTGATTTGATCGCCACCTACTGCCTTCACTTTGGTCTTGGCTCCATTGTACATATCCTTAATTGCACTAATGTAAGCTAAATGTACATCTTTAGCCTCCAAACATCTCCAAAGAACCCCTTTAGGGACTTTGTTGTAGGTTTTTTTAGGTTAATGAACACCATATGTAAATTCCTCTTCCGCTCCCTATACTGCTGTATCAATCTCTTTACGAGATGAATAGTTTCTGTAGTCGAACACCCCGACATAAATCCAAATTGATTCTCGGTGATAGATACATCCCTTCTCATCCTAATCTCTTCCACCCTCTCCCAAGTTTTCATAGTGTGACTTAACAACTTGATACCCCTATAATTGTTGCAATTCTGAATATTACCCTTGTTCTTGTACAAATAGGATCATTGTACTCTAGCTCCATTTTGCGAGCATTTGAAACGTCCTGCAAATGACATTAAACAACCGAGTTAGCCATTCCATACCTGCTATACCTGCACTCTTCCAGAATTCTACTATGATCTCATCTGGTCCGGTCACCCTCCCTTTCTCATCCTATGAATAAACCTCCTTAACCTCCTCAAACTTGATATCCTTACAATACCCAAAATGTCGATGATTATCAAAGTGCTCTAAATCACCCAGTACAATATTTCTTCCCCCTATTCATTCAAGAGTGTATGAAAGTATGTTGGCTATCTTGGTCAAATGTGTGCCTATTCCACCGATGCTGTCTTCTTTATCTTTAATGCACTTCACTTGGTCTAGAGAGGGAGAGAGATATTGATATTATTTCACAATAATCCCCAATGTACAAGTCTCCTTCGTTTATACTGTGTAATCAAGCAGCCAAACTTCTCATATGACTTAATTCCCCTCTAACAAATTAACTAATCTGTTATTACATTTACAGGGTATGTCAATTACACCTCAATACTAACAACTTATCTCGTCCTTGAAATTGAATATAACATATGTAAATTGGAAAACGTATACAAAGTGAATATATTGATAGCATTTCTCAAATCCTCATAGGCTTAGGTTGAATATCAACTGCATATACTTTTTGTACACTCAATGTTATCTTGATGTTGGTTTTTGTTGTTAGTGATATTCTTAATTTTAGTATGAAAATGTGACACAAAATTAGTTACTTCTGAATTTCAAAACAGTGTTTCCTCATAGAATTGAAGGTTTAATTAATGTGATTCTTTGGGAAGACGTGGACATTGTCTCACTTTCCTTCCTATTGTGAACAAACAAAATATTTAGGCCTACATTTTGTAGATTTGTCTGGAACCAGAGTGGATTGTGCAAGGTATTACCCTTCATTAAGGCTTGCTTTGCAGTAATTTTCTTTACTTATTTCTCATCCACCAAATACACACTTTAGTGGGGCATCTCCATTTGTCATCTTTGCCTCTTATCTCTCTCCTTTTTTTGAGGAGATTCGTAACGACCATTAATTTCTTCCTTTTAGATGCAAACTCGTAAATTTAGAATGGAGTAATTTTTTGTGACCAACTTGACTATTTAATCCCTGATAGATGTTATTTTGTTGTATTCATGCTGTTTCTGCTGCAATCTCTGCTCATTACTCAGTTCTGTTGGTGTTAACTTCATTTATCTAACTTCTTGTTAAAATGAATTTCAGGGGTATCACAGAGGGGCCAATCTTTGACGCTGAAGCATTTAACCATTTTATTTTATGTCTTGTGCATCAGTAATGCCGAGTTGCCTGATAAGCCATTTGAGCAACAGCCTGTTTCTCCACTCATCAAACCTGTTGAAGCACCTGGTATACCTGATCTGCCCCTGCCGGTGAATGTTCCTGCTTTTCATGGGCAGCATAGGAAACATTCTCCTCATGGTGCACCATGGCTTAGGCTAGCTCCAGCTCAGCCTCCTGATTATGGTCCTTTAGTAACTGCTGCGCACCCTCCTTCCAGTTCCAGCTTATCGAAGCCATCAATGAAGAAAAATGGATTGGTGTCTCCTAGTACTGGCCTTGCACCTCCACATTCAGCAGATATTGCTCCTTCACAATCCAGTCCTAGTACTCTACCCGCCGGTTTGGCTCAGCCACCACTTTCTCCTCACACTTCCAGTAAGAATCTTTCTTCTTAATGAATTTCGACCGAAGACCTGCTGTGGCCTAGCATGTACTGGTTTTAGTTTTTTTTACCGGAAACAATTGTGAGTGATTGGATTTATGCTCTGGAAGAACTGGGTTAGGTGATGGTATTTGGACTTGTTTCCAGAATCCATGAATTATAAGCTTTTGAAACCAATCTCTCAAGCCGAAATATTTTACACTATTCATATGGTTAGAAATTACTAATAAAAATCAGCTACTCTTAAATTGCTGCCAAATTTACCTCCTAGTAGGTGATAAATATTAGAACACTACTTTCCATCTATATGGACCCAATGGAGAGAAACAACAAAAAAGTGAGTTGGGGGGTTGGGGACGGGGATGGGACATGAATCTAGAAAGAGTTCGCTATTGAAATGCAGGGACCTAAATGAAAAAGAGGCCATAGTTTAATGTTGAGAAATCAGAACTGATTGTTGGTTTTGTTTGGAAAAGCTGATTTCCAAAAACACCCGCTAGTTTCCAAAATGGTGTTATTCCCAAACAACACTAGTTTTTGGTTTCCAAAATCAATCCTTTTGGTTTTGAACCCAAAAACAGCTTAAAAATACTGAAAATTGTGTTTACAAAGTCAAAAGAAACAAGTTGATTATCCAAGTTATAATATTACATAAATAAAAATAATGAGAGTGTGATATTTCAAATATATTCCCACTGGTAGAACTTACAGGATGCATTTAAATACCGACTCATTAGCTAACTATCCTTTGGTGTGGCTAAGTTCAAACATATGTAAGAATCAAAACCTATCTCTTTATAATGTGTCAGTGAAGTTATCGCTCTTTTCCCTCCTCCATGAAGATAATTGTGTACATTTTTTTCTTTCTCATTTTGGCAGACTGTTGTGGACAAGATATGGTGCTCAAACGAGGAAGCCAGGACTGCCAGTGTGTTTACCCATTAAAGATTGACCTTCTTCTCTTGAATGTCTCATCAAATCCTAATTGGAAACTTTTTCTAAATGAATTCGCTTCACAATTAGGTTTAAAGGTGTCTCAAATTGAGCTAATTAACTTTTACCTGGTGGATCTTTCAAAGCTAAATATATCCATGGATATCACACCAGACAAGGGAGTTAGCTTATCATCTGATCAAGCTTTTGCAATAAACGCTTCGTTATCGATGCATAAGATCCAACTAGACCCAACACTAGTGGGTGGATATCAATTGCTCAACATTACCTTGTTTAAGCCACCAGTTTCATCACAAGGTACTTGCTTCTGGTTATATTTCATACCTGATGTGCAGATAGTTTTGCTAGCACAGGCTGATTGGTTGTGGGGTGTGGGGGGTGTAGGATTGTTATCAGCCTCTCAATTCGAAGGTCTTTTCATATTTCTTGAATAACTTTTTCTTTGATATGCAGCCCCTCGTTCTGCTATTTCACCAGTTGAAGCAGCTCCGAAGCTGCCTTCAGCTCCTGCAGTAACAGTGTCTTCGGATAAAGGGAGACATCCGAGTTTAATTCTTATTGTTGGAATTGTTGCTGGCATCTTAATCATCACTATCATATCAACACTCTTTATTTGTTTCTGTGGATCTAATCATGGACAGAAGAAAGACTCCCATAAAGAAGCTGGTGAGTGAATCCTGTATATTCCGTGGACTTATGAAACTATCCTGGATTTGGACTGTCTTCTTCTTAAAGTTCCACCCACTAGGAAAAGAAATTTGGATTGGTGAACAGAAGAAACAATAAGGATGAGAAAGGTTCTCTCTTGTTAACTAGGACTAGAGTTACTTGAGGATTAGTAGAAGCTTGATCAATAACTCTAGCAAACTTCTAACTTCTGGTCAAATAAGACAAAGAAAATGTCTGTAGAAGGCTTTCTTTGATCTTCCATTCATAAGTAATGTTATTTATGAGTTTTCACCCTATCTGTGAAACTTTGGGTTGCATATGGCATTTTAAGCTCTCATAATTTCCTATCTACGAGCTACTTAAAATGGTTAGTCTACGTGAAGGTGGCTTAAACCCACAATACTGGTGTTATTTAGCACCCACAATGCTATACTTTACCAGTTTCCTTTGAACCAAAATATGTTAAATACTGTTAATAATGAAGAAATTGGAACTTCATGAAGCTATTTATCTGCTAACCAGAAATAATTTTATTGGTTCTTTATGTGCACAATATCGAAACTATAAATGAAATGTTTTTATTTTTTTTATTTGTTGCACCACCTAACTCTCTAGCTTTATAAACTTCCACTTGTATATCAATTTTTGATAGAAAAACCGAAGCGTGTGGATGCTGTTCCAGCTCAGGGATCGTTTCCCCATCCAACTAGTACACGGTTTCTTCCATATGAAGAACTGAAAGAAGCTACAAATAACTTTGCACCATCGAGTATACTTGGAGAGGGCGGCTTTGGCAGAGTTTTCAAGGGTGTGCTTAGTGATGGTACTGCTGTTGCAATAAAAAGACTTACTAGTGGAGGCCAACAAGGAGATAAAGAGTTTCTAGTTGAGGTTGAGATGCTTAGTAGGCTGCATCACCGTAATCTTGTGAAGCTTGTTGGTTACTATAGCAGTCGGGAGTCCTCACAGAACCTACTGTGTTATGAGCTTGTTTCAAATGGGAGTTTAGAGGCTTGGCTTCATGGTAAGTTCTTTCGTGACTTTATCCTCTGTCGATTTAACAACTAAAGAGCTACAACATCTGCCTTGCTATTTTAATTCGTAATTTGCTTATCTGGTAAGAAGTCACATAAAGGAAAGGTAACTTTCAGCACTCCTTATATGGCCTGTATATTGGAGATGCAAATAAATATGATTTAATCACATATGTTGTACAATGGTTCTGAGGTATTCTACCATTACCCTAAAACTTGGAGTGAATATTTAGAATCTATAATGTGGTACTAGAGTATGTAGAGATTCTTCAAGTCTTGTCCCTCATAAAGAGTGAATTTACGTGTCTCCGGCTCAGGAAAAGATATCAGGCCTGCACCCGAGGAGGTGTTTAGAAGTTTAAGTGAACAGTTAAAAGTTTCCTCTTTCTAACAGTTTTAAGTTTCTAGACTCTAGGTGGTTGTACAAATCAGTGTTGTGACATATTCAACTTATGAAGTAGTTTAACAATTGCACTTGTTACCGTTATTAAAAAAAATGTAGTTTAACAATTGCACTCTCTTTCTGCAGGCCCCTTAGGATTAAACTGCCCACTGGATTGGGACACAAGAATGAAAATTGCGCTTGATGCAGCGAGAGGACTTGCATACTTGCATGAAGATTCTCAACCTTGTGTTATCCATAGAGATTTTAAGGCATCAAATATATTGCTCGAGAACAACTTTCATGCTAAAGTTGCTGATTTTGGCCTTGCAAAACAGGCCCCGGAAGGCCAGACAAATTACCTCTCAACTCGTGTTATGGGCACATTTGGGTTAGTGTTTCTTTGTTAATACATGCTTATCTAAGATATAGCATTGACTAATTTGGGAAGCACTGTTTTGCAGGTATGTAGCGCCTGAATATGCCATGACTGGGCACCTACTGGTAAAAAGTGATGTGTACAGCTATGGGGTTGTCCTCCTTGAACTGTTAACAGGAAGGAGGCCTGTAGATATGGCACAGCCGTCAGGACAGGAGAATCTTGTCACTTGGGTAAGTGTTATGTTGTTGGTACTTTCTTATACTATTACATTTCTTATCTCAGATCATACAAGTGTAGTTGTGCATTTACTTATCTTCAGAATTCAAGTCTCCATTTTGTTCCCCTTTTGGTTACTTAACAATATTAGAAACTTATTTTGTCATTGGACTCTTGAAAAAGGCTGTAAAAGGAAAGGGCTCTATTTTGTCTTCAGGCCAGACCAATACTTAGAGACAAGGATCGTTTGGAAGAACTTGCTGATCCAAGGTTTGAAGGGAAGTACCCAAAGGAGGATTTTGTGCGGGTTTGCACAATTGCAGCAGCTTGTGTTGCTCCAGAAGCTAGCCAACGGCCTTCAATGGGAGAAGTGGTTCAATCGCTCAAAATGGTTCAGCGGGTAACTGAGTATCAGGATACTACTGTAAATTCAGGCGCTCGACCTAACTTAAGGCAGTCATCTACAACCTTTGAATCAGATGGGACCTCATCTATGTTTTCTTCTGGCCCTTACTCTGGTTTGAGTGTCTTCGAGAATGACGTATCCAGGGCAGCTGTATTCTCAGAAGATCTTCATGAAGGAAGATGAACATTGCTGGAAGGCCTTCCAATGCTCTGATCTTTCGATCGTAATGCAGCAAAACTGGAGAATTTGAAGTGGGTTGGCCGAAGTGAGACAGACCCCCTGCACAGTGGATCTGCCAATGCTTTGGAGAATCTATTGGTTTCTTTCATCCCCTGTAGAGAGCCCACTGTTCAATTTTCCATGTATGGCCATTCTCTACTTGTTGGATGAGATCCTGTATATATGTATGTGGTTGATATTTGATGGCAGTGATTCCAGTTCAAGTGGGATAAAAGTTGAATTTCTTCTTGAGTATTTTTCATTTATCTGTCTGATGCCCCTGTTGTAAATTCCTCTTTATCCTTAAATTTTATAACTTTTAAGGCCTGTGTCACTTACCTTACAGTATCCTGGTAAGATAAGCAAAACTCAACTGGATAAGGCACTGTTTATGTTTTAAGCGTGTAAGAAGTCAATTTTTTTTCTTTTGGGTAACCGTTGTGAAATCACCATTAACAAACAAAACAGTAACAATGAGTATCATGCCTCAATAGGAAAATCTAATTACATAGCCTCTGCCAAAAAACCTCTACATCTATGTGCACGTTTAGAATGACTATAAATCCTTTTTAATTTGTGTCACTATATCAGAACTCTGTACATTTACTCTACATTTACTCTTTTGAACAACCTCCAATTCCTTGCTTTCCGTGTATGATATGTCAATCCTCCAAGTAGAGCAGCCATTACTTTTTGTATTTCTTCCAGTGTCTCCTATGATAGCCAGAGTCTGTTTCAATCCTCTTGAAGGTAGACCAACTACAAGACACAAACAAATGGTGATCTGATTTCACTGCTTGTGCATCATATAGAAAACAAGTAGGGTCTTCTACATATATGTGCACATTCGCTAGCCTTTCGTCAGCGAGTTAATCTTTGATGAACAACTAGTCAGAAAATAAATTTGTGTTCTGATATTAAAACTGAGTTCTAAATAAGTTCAGCAACATGCAATCTAGTTTGGATTTCTGATAGAGCAATAAAGCTTCTAGCAATGGAATAGTTACCACTAGCAGTTAAGACAACTTCCTTCAACATACCAGTCCTTCACTCTATACTTCAAAGCATTTAATTTCTTTCAATACCAACTACTATCCCATGGGGCCTTGTGAGTCCATATACTAGTATCAGGTTTTACATAAATTTCATGTACTTATTTCACCCCTGATGAGTCTTTTTGCATGACGATTTGCCACAACAGCTTACCAACAGAAGCAAGTTCCATAACCCACAACTTTTAGGGGTCATTTGGTAGGGAAACAGATAATCCCGGGATAACTAATCCTGGGTTGGAATAACCTGAGATTGTTATCCTACCTTTAACGAGGAATAAGGAATAAACAATCCCGAGATTAATTTTGGATGGTTTATCTCACGTTTGGTTGGGATAAAATCCCGGATAAGTTATCCCGGGATTATAGTGTTATTTTTATCTCACCCTCAATGTGGGATAACTAATCTCGGAATAAGTTATCTCGGGATTAGTTATCCCGGGATTATTTATTTCCCTGCCAAATGACACCTTAATATTAAGCCCTCATTTCTTTTTAGGAACACAGACTCTGTCAGACTATCGATGATACCTTCCTCTTTCAGCTGTGCTACCCTATAATATTCTCTACACACTTCCTATTTACTTTCTTCACTACATCCTGTGGCAAGATAAAAGCTGAAGCCCAGAAATTGTGTATAGTGAACAGAACAACAATGACCTCCTGTAGCCTCCCTGCATAAGATAGTTGCCTAGCATAGGTTGTTTTGATCCCCTCTGTGATCTTCTCAACGAGGAGATGACAGTCTAGCTTGCTCCACTTTTTACAATATAGGGGCATTCCTGAATATCTAATAGGAAACACCCTCTAAGAGAATCCACTTATTGAGAGTAACTGTTCCTTCATTTAGTCATCCATCCCTGCAAGGAAGATATTTGATTTGTCCATGTTTGCTATTAAACCAGTGGTTCCACTAAAGTGTCCCAAAGCTTCTTTAATCCTGGTCACTGATCCCACATCTCCTTTATAAAATACCATAAGATCATCAATAAAAATTATATGAGTAAGTTGGAGGACCTTACACATAGGATGGAACTTGAAATTTAATAGCAAACTCATACATTTCAGAATTCTTGACAAATACTCCATAACTAGGACAAATAATACTGGTGATACAGGATCATCTTGCCTAAGCCCCCCTTTTCCTTCAAAACATCCATGTTCCTCACTATTAATTTTAGCAATGAACTTTGGTGATGTGACATAGGTCATAAACAACTGTATGAACCTTGCTGGAAATTCATAGTCCACTAAAGTCTCCTCAAGGAACTCCCAACTTACCATGTTATAAGTTTTCTTAAGATAAATTTTTATGAGGCATTTAGGTGTAGTTTTTTTCATTATAGTGTCTCAACAGGTCATAACATATTAGCACATTGTGCAACATTTATCTTCCTTGAACAAATGCAGCCTGATTATCAGCAACTATGTGGCTCACAGCTTTCTTCAACCAACCACAGATTAACTTTGTAGGCATTTATTGACCACATTATAATACAAATTAGGTCTATATTGATTTGCCATTTCAGGATTATCTATCTTGGGAGTAAGTGCAGTATTTGTTGAATTGAGTTGCTTCCATAACTTCTTATTTTGAAAAAAACTCCAACACTGCTTTAATGATATCCTGCCTTACTATACTCCAAGCTGATTTGAAAAAGAATCACCTTTATAGGCCATAACCATCCAGTTCTGAACTCTAGTACTGTCTATCTGGAACATTGTCATTTTGACATCCTTTTCGGTGAAGGAGACATAAGCTTCAATTGTTGATCACCATTTAAAATTGCTTCATTTCTCAAGAAATAGTCATTGACTTTCATCCTAGTGATAACCTTTGTTCCGAACAGATCTATGTAGTAGTCCATAAAACTATTTGCAATAGTACTTGAATCAATCTGCCAGATGCAATTATCGTTCTTTAACTGAATAGTAGCTTGCTGAAGTCTTCTATGCTTTATCACTGAATGAATATATCATGTTTTATCATCCCCCAATATAAGCCATGAGACTTTATTTGTTACTATAGATGCATTTCTGATGACTTCCTAAAATTCAAATAAATCTCCATCTCAGACTGCTGAGCCTCAACACTCAAAAGGTTGAGCCTGCAAGTTGAGTTGTACCCGTTTCAATGTTTTTCTATCATCTTCTGCCTCATTGACTATGTTCCTGAAGTTCTGGACATTAAACACCTTCAACTTTGCCTTCAAGTGCTTCAACTTCTTAACAACTTGAGATATTTTGCAACCTTGGATAGGAACTGCCCAACCATCTTTAACATATCAAGGAACTGAATATGTTGGTCTCAAGTATTACGGTATTGAAATGATCTCTTCTTCCTCGTTCTTTCCTCTAATAGTATTACTTTAACATAACAATGATGACTTATTCCTTTAGGAACAGTTCTACTAGAGAGAATAAAGTTTAACCAATCATCATTTATACATACCCAGTCTATCTTTTGAAAAATTCTCTCCTCACTGCCTTTATCATTCTAAGTATATCTATTACCTTGGTGAGGCAGAGGAATTAAGCCACATTCAATCTACATAGTTGCCAAAATCAGCTACTTCAACTCATAACACAGGGTTGTCACCTATGATATCATCATCATGCAATACTGAATTGAAATCTCCTAATAGCAGCTAAAACAATGTTACTGTTTTATTCAAATTAATCCAATACTCCCTTAAAGCCTTTCTTTTCTGTCTAGTATTTATCATTCTAAGGGCCTGTTTGGCCATGTGAGATGAAATCATGACATGAAATCATATGAGATGAAGTTGAAGTTTTGTTTGGACATGCGATTTGGAATTCATAATTTGTATTTTTTTCTCATGAACATAAAAATCCCATAAGTTGTGAAAACTATCAAAATTCTCCAATTCTTATACAATCTTGCCAAATAAGTAAACTTTCATAAAAAAGTATAATACAATATCACAGTCATTCTAAAAAAGAATTACAACATTTATTTATCGAACTTTAGTTCAATAAAAAAAGTAAAATTAAATATGAGTTGTAGTGTACTACTCTTTAATATAATCCTTCCACATGGTTGACAAAGGTTGGTAAAAGTGATAATACCAACAACAAATTTTGTTTACATCTAAAATAAATGGTTGGTATACATAAATTGTTTTTTTTTTTTAAATTTTTTACAAAATATAAACTTGTGGGTCAAATTTTATATAAAGTTTATATCATGATTTGGAATTCCAAATTAAGGTTTTTTGAGAATTTGAAATCGCATGTCCAAACGCTGATTTCATCTCATGATTTCAAATCACAAGATGTAATGGCATGTCCAAACGCCTACTAAGTATATCTATTACCTTGATGAGGCAGAGGAATTAAGCCACATTCAGCTACATAGTTGGCAAAATCAGCTACTTCAACTCATAACACAGGATTGTCACCTATCATATCATCATCATGCAATACTGAATTGAAATCTCCTAATAGAAGCTAAAACAATGTTATTGTTCTATTCAAATTAATCCAATACTCCCTTAGCCTTTCTTTTCTCTCTAGTATTTAAAGTATATACAAAAGAGACCAAGAAAGTAACTTGCAAAGGGATATACTTTACTTCACAGGACCTGAGCATTCATACTAACAGGAATCACCTGATAATAGTCATGTCTCCAAGTGAGCCAAATTCTAACATTATAGTGCTATCCAGACTTGTAATGTATTGCCATCCACCAAGCATTCTTTCAGTTATTTGACATAAACTGTTCTTCTTTATTTTTATTTCTAATAATCTAATCAAACCAACCGTTTCCTCACTGCAAAGAAGTTTGACTTTCTTTTACTTGTTAGGGTCATTTAGCCCCTAGTGTTCCAACTTAAATTGTTAACCATTCTCAATTATAGGAATGGTACTGCTCCCCTTTTTAAAACTATACCATGATTAGTTTGAGGGCTTGATGCACTAATTGGCTTAGTCAATGCCTGAAAAGTATTCTTGTCCATAGCTTGCTGTAACTTCTGTATGGACTCTTTACAGATCTCACTGGTGTTATCCAACCTGGGATATATTTGTTACAATATTTACACAAAGTAGGCTACCATTTATAGCTCACCTTTTGCTCAATCAAATGTCCTCTTTCACTCATAAACATGATAGTATCTGGTAAACTGGCATCCATTTTTTACCTTCACTAAAAGTCTAACATAATTTAAACCAACTTTCCTCTCAGTGTTATGGTCCACCATCAATGATTTTTTCACAACTATCAATCTTACTTGATCCTTTTTTCACACCATCAATGATCTTTTCCCTAGAATAATTCATTTCTGGAGTTCAAGCCTTGAACAATAAAAGATTTGCTATCAAAGTGATATATACCCCCTTCTATGACATTATTTTTGTCCGCAGTGTCAAACCTGACCAGAATTACTTCATTCTTTAGCATAAAAATTTTATTTTATTTCATGTTTCGTCCACAGTCATTGAATCAAAGCCTTAATAACAGTAAAGGGTGGTATGCACCTAGCACATAACAAACCACAGTGTGTTTTCAATACTCTTACCTTTGAACTTATTTATATCTTTCATGTAAATTTCAAAAATAGATGACTCACATTGATTAGTAGGAGCCAAACATACTCAAGTTTGAATCCACCATTCACAAACTTACCATATGGGAAGGACAATAAGCTTCTTCAACCTTATCTGCCCAGGATTTATTACTATTGCAATATTCAATCATAGCTCCTTGCTGTTTGAGGAAAAGACGACCTCTGTCCACTGTCCTTGGCCCTTCATTTGTTGAGTTTTAGTACTGGTTTTTGTTTCTCCAGCTGCCTTTCCTTTGGATTGAACTGCAATTCCCATTGGTTAGAACTACTTGTACTGTTTCATCAATTAGGGTTCCAATTGCTACAGATCGGTTTCTTTCGGTTGTTGCTGAGGTATCTTTTTTTCCCTCACTGAGCTATTACCTGTGAGGTTTGAGCTTCCATTGCCATTAGACTCTTCTGAGATGACACTCTAGTCCTCTTATCCATGACCCACGCAAGTTAACTATAACGTGCTTCGAGAGAGGAAGGGCCATCGACAAGGCTTTTTTGAAAGCCAACACTAAATATTATTATTATTATTTTAAATTCGTGATTGATTATAAATATATTTTTAAAATTTATAAAAAATAGAATTAGAGATGAAATTGTTTTTAGTTATACATTTTTTACAAATATTATTTAAAATAATATTAATGTACTTAAATATAATTTTAAAAGTAAAAATAAGTTGGAAAAATATGTTATAAGTCATTTTTCAAATTTAAAATATAATTTCAAATTAAATTTGAAATTTTTTAATAATTAAATACTAGTGCTTATTTTTAAATAAGTGATTGTTTAGTCTTTTGATATTTTACGTAATAATCAAGAAAACTTTAATGATATTTTTTAAATTTTACTCTTATTTAAATAAAGACATAATTAAAAAAAATTAAAAAATTAATTTTTTTTTAAAAATATTTATTAAAAATAAATATATAAAAAAAATATTTTTTAAAAATAAATAATTTTTTCGAAAGATATACCCAGGCCAAAAGCATAACTGATTTCAAACAATGATGGTCACCTTTTTGTGAGATTGAGGTGAGGTTCCATGTAGTCGCCCAAGAGAACACGTGCGTGTAGTAAAGCTGAAGCTAACGTAAGCCGAAGAGTGCACTGTGTTAAAATGCGCACGTTTTGAAGCACAAAGACGTATGACCAACGTATAGAAGACGAGGGAAATAAACAGGATTATCGAGTCGGATTGCTAAGGCAAAAAGAAAAGGCAGTCCAACAAAACAAATTACAGGGTTGTGAATGTGAGAGAGAGACAGTCTGGGTGTGTGGGTCGGGGTGGGGTGGGGGGTGAGTAAGAATAGGAAAGGCAAAAATGGAGAAGATATTGAGAGTCTTCTTTGGCTCTAACGCTACCAACGAGACCCTTCACTTCGCTAACCCTAAATACTTGCCCAAAATCCCATCTTTTTCCCCTGTTCTTTCTTACCATATATCTCTCTCTTCTTCATCAACCCTTTTATACTCTCTTTATCAATTGCTGTATGTTGTCTTTATCTTTCCTTCTCTTTATTCCAATTTCTCTTCTGTTCGCCTTCTTCGCTGCCGCTGCGGCTGCTGCTTTTCGGTTCTGTGTAATTCTTGAGGTATTTGATTCTCGCTCTCTTTTGGTTCATGGGTATGTGCTGGTTGATTGATATATTAGTTAACTGGGCGTCTCCCGGTGTGAATTTCTTTTCGTTTGCTCTTTTACTGGGGCGTGTAATGAATTGGAATGATATATGATTAATAGTTCGGTATCAATTATTTAGCTTGATTGTAATCGGTTGGTTCATCTGGAAGTGTCTGTTTTGACAATGTTTTCTGCTTTGGTCCGTCTAATGGGTTTCTCTTTTTGCTAATTCAGTTAACCCCAAGTTGTCTATCAAACAATCAGTTAACTCAGTTTTAATTTTGTTGATATTTGTCTGTGTGAACCCTCTGTATCTATTCAGCTCATTACAAAAGTGTTCATTCGTAGGTTCGACTAGTTTTTTATTTAGAGGATTCATGGTAGTTTGACTATTTTAAGATGACTGTTAATCTACCGCAGCTCTCATTTATTCGTTCTTGGGATCAGCTATACTTTACATATAGGCAGAGTTACTTAAGCCATTAATTCATTATTAAAATCCTATGATATCTTGTTGATGATTTTTCTTGCATATAGGCAGAATTGTTGGCTCTATATGACATTATATTGATACTTGCATTTTATTGATGGTACATTCATTCCCCGTGATGTGGAAATTTTGGATATTCATTTTGATTTCAGTATCATGTTTCTTAATTATTGTTAAATCCATGGAGTGATACTGTATCAAGATGATAGTTTTCCTTACTGTTTTGTTTGTTGCTTGATATGTTGAATTCCGTTTGATGTTAAAATGGGTGATTGTGCGACTGTCTAGGTAGCGGGTTCATGTGTGCTGAATGTATGTGTGTTGCATCCCCTGGACGCATCTTAGGATAAATTAAATGCTGAATGAGAGGAACTTTTTGTTAATTGTTTTTACTTATTGATGTTTCTCTGCACAAATGAATTAGCAAATAAAGGACATGTCTTTGAATGCTTGCAGTTTCCAGTTTGGTGCAGCAATTACCAAACTAACTTGGCAAGTGTCATCTTTTTGCTGTGATTAGTACACGTGCTTCTGGTGGCCCCTATCATTTTACATGTCATGGATGAGTCTGGTGGAACTCGATTTGAAGGGCTGAATGCTACTACTGTTAGAAAGAAAAGAAGCCACATGTTGCGGCGGCCTAGACCAGAGAAGCCCTTTTTTCATGAAAGCCGTGATCAGTCTCCACTAACACCAGTTTCAGATGATTTTGGTAGGGTTTCCAGTGATGAGAACACTGATGATGCCAATGCTGGACGGAAAATGTTCAACCTTAATCATTGCATGTCTAGAGGCTTTGCTTCCAGAGCGGATGATACATATAGTAATGGAGACCCAGGAGATGGTACATATCCCCAGCATGGCTCCTCCCTTAGGCAGCCAGGAACTATTCAGGATGGTGTTGGCAATGATAGCAAGCTGAAAAAGGTTAAGCTGAAAGTTGGGGGTGTGACACGCACCATTCAAACCAAAACTGATTCTCATGGTGCATATGGTGGTGGTTTGTCTACTACAAGTGCACGAGCCTTGGATGGCTCGCTGCCACGTCAGAAACTCACTCCGCAGGTTTATCACGTGTTTCTTCTCAAGCAGTTGGATATTTGGGTTTCTTAAATTCAGTTGGATCTTTAATTGTGTTTTTAAAAAGTAGCCTCCCTCAGAATTATTTGGTCTCATAATTTTGAAAAGGAGGCGAGCCACATAAGATTTTCTATTTCACTGCTCTACTTGCTCCTCTCTAACTTGCTTTCCAAAACTGAAAAGAAAAACATGTAAATAGATGTTGTGCTATTATAGGTTTATTAGGGAACAAAACATTGAAGTGAATAAGAATCAAAAGTTTCACGAATGAGTTAATAGTTACTCACTTTTGCCCCAAAGGATTAGCAAGGGATTTGCACTTTATGATGGAAAACTAGCGATTTTAGGTCAAACCTTTACCTTGTGTTGGATACAGTTTTGAAAACTAACGTCAAACTCTCGACGTTGCTAATCATGATTTACCAAAGGAAGAAATCTACTTTTATTGCTAGTAAATCTTCGGCATTTATTATTATATTTTTTTTGGTCAGATTATTACTGTAATAAGATTTAAATGCTATCCAATTAACCTTTTCCTCGCTATTTTAGGACACTTTGAGCAAAGACAGTCTTTTAGAAAAGAAAAGTGGGTTGCAAGGAGTTATGTCGAGAGATTCTCCCAAAGGCTCTTTCGCTGCTGGCAAAGACGATATGGGGAAGACGCCAGTGACGAATGCCTTCGAAAAAGGAGGTGACAAGTCAGATCCAACTCGTAAGAGTAAGAGGGTGCCAAAGAGGCGTGTATCGGAGTGGTTTGATGAGGATGACAAAGATGACGAGATTCGATACTTGGAGAAGCTTAAAACCTCGAAGATTGCAGGATATAAAGATTTTGAGGAGGAATTGACCAAGAAAAAAAGTGTTTCCCGGGTTTCAAAGGTTTGCAAGTATGAAAAGGATGAAAATGTGGGAAGGTCAAGGAAAGATGGTAGGAAGAAATCTGAGCAAGGTACTGAGGACACTGCTTATGAGGTGGAAGAGCTCCTGTCTGATGGTGAGCCTGAAGGAAAAAAGAAGCAGAAACAAAGGAAGGAATCCTCAGATTCATCGATTGATACGATGAGAGGAGAAATGACTCTTACAACACGACAACGAGCTCTCCTATCTAGCAAGGATTCTTCTGCTTCTTCTGTGAGTCAGATTGAGTTCCCTAATGGTTTACCACCGGCGCCACCTCGAAGTAATACCCTATAGTTATTTATATGTTCCAGTCTTATTTCTTTGCTCTAGAACTCTTTCCTGATTTTCAATTTTGTCTTGCCATCTTTGCTTTTTGACAGAGCAAAAGGAGAAGCTCACTGATGTTGAGCAGCAACTGAAGAAAGCTGAGGCTGCTCAGAAACGTAGAATGCAAAATGAGAAGGCTGCTCGTGAATCAGAGGTTTCGCTTGTTCCTTTTCCTGCTTTTACTGTATGTGCTCTTTTAAGATCATATGATGATGAAATGAGCATAACCTTTTGGAATTTGCAGGCTGAGGCAATTAGGAAAATCCTAGGTCAAGATTCTAACAGGAAGAAGCGAGAAGATAAAATAAAGAAGCGGCAGGAAGAGTTGGCTCAGGTAAACTGCTTGTTGGTAGGTACATTGCCTTTTACAGCGAAGTACAAAGCTGACAATTGATTAACATTCTATCTGGCAGGAGAAGGCTGCCAAAGAGCAGATGCTTGCAAAAAGCACTGTCAGAGTGGTTATGGGCCCTACTGGGACGGTTGTGACATTTCCTGAAGATATGGGTTTACCCCATATCTTTAACTCTAAACCTTGCAGGTAAGGGTTTTCTTCACCCCCACTTTTTGTTATGTCTTCTGTGAAATTGGAGACAGGAGTTGGAGCCTGGATATCTTTGGTTTGCTACATGAATGAAGCACTACTTAAGTTGCTAAGGGGTTCTGGATTGTGTTTTTATTGCTAAATTGCAGTTACCCTCCCCCTCGTGAGAAATGTGCTGGTCCTTCCTGCGTGAATCCATACAAGTATCGTGATTCTAAGACAAAACTTCCGCTTTGCAGTCTCCAGTGCTACAAGGCAATTCATGAAAAGGGACAGGCTTGAAAGCCTGCTAATATGATATATGCTGTTGGACATTGTTTAAATTTTTAAGCAAGTATAATGAGGATATCTTTTCCGTATGCAGTAATCAGGACCAGAGTTATCTGGGAACAAATTGTATACAGGGATATTTTGGTGTCTCATAAATGTGTGCTGCCCTGCCCCTAGTTTACTTTTTCATTCCTAATTTTTTATTTGGTTTATATATATAGTTTCTTCTAATTACTGGCCAACTCGTTGCTGCGTAGTCAAGCCAGTTTTGGTGATTGTTTTCCTTTTCTTTAGGAGTACATTCTTAAGTGAATTTCATATTTTATCTTTGTGTTTTTCTGCTGGAAGTTTTGTAATAGGAGGGTTTTATTACTTTGGCAGAGAGTCTCATCTGTCTGAACCTCTGATAAAGCTTTTCCATTCCTCAAGTGGGAATCACCAAATGACTACTAGTAATTAGTTAGACCTTAATAATTCTGCTGTTTGACCTTGTTCAACTTGTTGGTTCCAAGCCTTGATAAAGGAGAAGGGTTGCGGTAGGTTGGCGTCCAGCGCAAAACTAGTCAATTGTCTACTTGGGTACTGTGCAAGAGGAGGATACCTACCAAAACAAAAAGCAAGTATAGTGAAACAATTGTAAGTTAGACAATGCTATATGAGAGTGAATATTAGGCCTCTAAGGCCCAACATATTGGTCATACAAGACTAGAAATGACCACCTTTGACGGAAGATGCAAGTAGCATCCATAGAAGATAAAATTTTAAGGTCACTAGAGATCATTTGGTCATGTCATAAATAGACTTTTCCAGATGCACCAAACTTTAGGTGTGGAACAATAATGGTTGAGGGTGTTAAAGGAGACGAGGTAGATTTATAATCACAGGGAAGGAAGTTGTCTTGTCTGGAAGAAGTTATAATATCTTGGAATTCATGTAGACTTGGCAAAAATATTGAGCACAATGGAAGTAAAAGATTTATATGGGTGATGTTACTAGCCAAGATTAACGCTAAGTCGGGCATCCCTGGCCGACCCAATGACACCAGTGGTTTCTTGGTCACTGCCTTTTTAGACTAAAGTTCTAATAAGAGCGTTTTTATGTGGCAGAACCAACGAATAATTATTTAGATTGGATCTTTCTTTTTCATGCACTACATAGTGTTAAGATTGTTTTTGTCGAAAATTTCTTGCCATTCGTAAATGCTTGTTTTTCAAACCTCCTTGCTGCAGTAGTGGCAATTTTCTGTGGGAAAGTCTTTTCCCTCGTCTTCTGTAAGATGGAGAGGGATGGGCTCTCCGCTAACATTCTTTCACATATTATCTCTTCTAAGAATGCTTTCTCTAACATAAATTGATGTTCCTCTGAAGAAAAAAAACTCAATGCATGCCAGGGGACTTGTTACCTATAAGCAACAAATGTATAAACAGGCTGTACACATAATTGATTCCTGTTGAATGTACTGTCACTGTATGTGAAAAAGACACTTTGATTAATTGAAAAATATCCCCAATCCTTATCCTTTGGGTCCATGTGTGTATTGGCATTTTTAATGGGTATGTAAACCTCCCACAAGACGCAAATTCTGGATAACAACATATTCCCAAGTGCCAAAGAAGCAACATCTACACTGCACGCACCTATATGCCTATTACTATAATGTATATCTTCCCCATCAGATTAAACCACTCATGAAAAATGTGTGTAGCTTTGGACACTATCCTCGTGTTTCTAGCTATCCCTCTCAGATATGTGCAAAAGAAGACACTTTGGGACTTGGGTGCCTCAGTGGTCCCAAAAAACCAAAAAAGAAAGAAAAAGAAAAATAGCATCTAACTTGATGTAATGGTCGAGGTATGCACAAGCTTATCCGAAGCATCACCAGCTCCTCCATATTTTAAATTTTGAATATGAAATTTATTATCTATCAACAAAATATTTTCACGTGTTCTCATAAAAAGGAATCAGGTCAGCGCAACATGTTGCAGACTTGAAACAAATAAGATTAAGGGTGTCCACCCCGTTCTTTTTTTTTCTACAACACTGTGGTGTTCGAGATAGATTGCACTTCCCGTGAAAAGTCATCGTATCCAGCCTATTGATTAAGCAGAGCACCTGGTTTCCTTTACATGGCTACAGAGTGAAATGTTTGATGCTCCTTCTGTGAGTATCTTTCTTACTTACAATGTACCAAGTGACATGATTTGACGTCAGGGGATGACAGCAAAACCCATCAAGAAATTAACAAACCTTAAGATATCACTACTACCAATGAATTTTGGTTGCTATAGATATTTAATACCTGTACCAGTCAGAAATTGATAGTTTCCTATTAAAATAATATAAATGAAGTGTTTGCAAGCAATTGGATGCTTGATTCTACCAACATAGCACCAGAATAAACAAAAATTCTGAGTTAAAAATTATATAATCAACAAAATCTTTTCATGCACAAAAGGAAACAGGTCACCACTATATGTTGCAAACTTAAGAAACAAATAAGTAAAACTGTCCATCCTATTGAAAAGAACAAAGAACCGAGCTTCCTTTACATGGCTAAAAAAGTACAAATGAAATGTTTGATGCTCCTTCATATGATATCTTTATATACAGTGTGCCAAGTGACATAATGGCAACAAAATCCATCAAGGAATTCACAAACTTAATAGATCACACTACTATCTGTCAGTGAAACCTATCTGAAACTGTGACTGATATCTGCATTTTTACTAAGAGGGATCTACAAGGATTGCCTCCTCAAAAATGCCCGCGAAGGACGTAGAAGATGCAGGTAGCTGCAATTCTCCTAATTCATCATAGAAGTCATTTTCTTCTGACAAGTCTGATTTTGGGAATTTCATTAGTTGAGGGTAAGAAAGGGGCAGAAAATCATCATATGAAATTGTTCCCAAGAAACTATCAGTGAACAGATTCTCTTCAAGTATGCCTAGGGAAATACTGGTAGTAGTAGTACTACTACTATTCAATGGGGGTTTGCAGCTTTGTGGGTCGTCCTTGTCGTCATCATCATCATTGTCTTCGAGGGACACGTGTTGTTCCACTGTTGGTTCTTGGTGTTGCTGCTGCAGTGTCATGGCAGAATCTTGTATAACAGAGTCCTTATTGATAGGCAAGTTTGGACCTGGATGATTATGGCTGGATGTGTATGTGATGATGAACAAGGATGCATCTTTGCTGGACCTTTCTACTTGTTTTTTAGCTGAACAGCCCTTTGAGCTGCTGCATCTGTAGTAACCCCTGTATCCAAAATCATCCATTTCATGTTTGGTGATAAGATAAAATGTACATTTCCCACCAAAAAGGAAGAAAATGATTCCCCATCATAGACAAATTCACCAAGACTATCCCACTCTTCTGAGCTAAAAGTCATTTTCCTTCAAAATTATCTCAACTCTTTTTTTTGTATCACCATTTAATTAACACTTAGACATTATTATCAATCTTTAATATTTAGAAATTTCATCAAAGATATTTTCTACCCTTCAAACAAACACCGGAAAATATTTTTCAGGAAAAAACTAATAAAATCATAGCAAATACACTAGCATTACGCTCATTGCGAACAAAAGAAACTTGAAATCTTGAATCCGCCACTACATGTAGAGTTAGCCTGGCACCGTAGCTGGATAACAGATAGTTTAACTAAAGGTAATAGTAAATCTACCTGGGATAAGGGGATCCTTTAATAGGTTTCTGTCCATATTTTCTCCAGGACCAACAATCTGAAGGAGGCCCTTCATTTTTCTGCTTTAAAGCTTTTGCTTCCATTTGCACTGTGATCACAACTTTTTGAGCCATCTTTCTATCATGAGAACACTCAGAGCTGCCAGAAAGAAAACAGAAAAAAATCCCCTTTTTATGCTCACATATCTCTGTGTATGAGAAACAAAAAGAGATGCCAAAAACCCACCAAGCGATAAATATATGCTCATTAGCTTCTGTTTGGCCTTAAAAATTTGAAAATTATATTTGAAAAAAATTTAAATTTTTGTGAGTGAAAACTTGAAAATATCTAAAGAATCAGATTTTCAAAATATATGGCGAAGCGCTGGCTTAGAGATTATTTGGGAAATGAAAGCGTGCTGAATCACCTCTTTTTGGAGGCAACAAATTGTGGGTGTAGCAATCTTGAAGTTTTTGACACTGATATTGGTGGCCTACTTTTACCCATGACTGTATATATGATCTTCCTTCTGCTTTCTTTGTTTTATGTTCTTGGGGAAGAAATATTGGAGCTCTCCAATTGATTAGGAGGGAGAGAGAGAGAGAGAGAGAGAAAGAGGGGAAATGGATGAAGTAGGCTAGAGAGAAATGACAAAACTATACGTTAAACAAGTTGTTTTCACTCCTATCTTTATCAATGACATTAATTATAGAGCTACACCTCCACTCAACTGTAACTGGTGCCTATATGGAATATTATTATTGATTCATTCATTTTCACCCCCCTCTCCACTATCCTCTGTAACCATAAACTACTCTATATTTGCTCCTTTTATCTAGAGCTAGAATATAATATAACTGACCAAACTTCTTTTTTTATATATATAATCATTCAATATTTTATTTAATCCAAATTCATATGGGATAAATACAAGATAAAATGCTTTGTACATAAAGATTCTCCAACGAAATTTTGATTAAGGGTAAAGAGATTTTTGGTGGAATGACAAATTAAAGTTACTGATAGTTGTCCGTTGAAGTTAAACATGAAAATAAATATTTGAAAGTTAGCAAGAAAGGCTGAATATTTGTGAGTGAAATCTATTACTATTTCACTTTAAATAATGGATAAAATAAACACTTATTTCCAAATAATATATAATATATATGGCCAAATTAAAGCCTACTAAAACATAGATAGAGTCGCTATCCCATCAAGTGGTGTGGAGGCTTCATTTTTCAAAATTTGTGCCAAATATTCCAAACTCCTTTTATTATGGTTGTTTCACCTTTACAACTTCTTCCAAGGATAGGGGGATAGAGGGTTGGGGGGACTAAAGCCTAAGAACAATGCCCCTCACATATAAAATTGGACTTTTAAAGTAAATTAACAAAAATCTGTGACTGGAATTCTTTATTCTGAAGTTGAAGGCAAGGTGAACCAATCAATGCTGAATATTACCATTATCAAACCAAAAAAAGAATACCCACTCCATTACTTATTAGTTGATAGGTATATTAAAAATATTTGTTCCACCATAATTGTTAAATTAGAAACTCAAAAAATAATTTACCATATTTTTCAACTCTATTTTTAGTACTTAAGTCACTCTAGAATGTGAAAAGAATGATTATTATATATTTTCAAAATATACCTATTAATTAATAGAATTATATTTGTCAAATTACAATCTTTATCAATTTTTCCTTAAAAAAACATGTAAATCTCATCCTATCGAATAAAAAGGAATTGAGGGAGTACAACTAAAGGACACCTAATTTCAAAAACAGAAGTTAGGCCAACAAACATAAAAAATCTAATTACATAGTATTCCCTCTCTTATCTTGAGTTTATCTTTTAAGAAAAGTACTCATTCTTAAAAAATGAAATATATTTTTACAAATTTACTTTTAATAAATACTCTGAAAAAGATGTAGCTCTTTGGTAGTTACTTGATTATGTAAAACTTTTTTTGTTTAAATAAGAGTAAAATTAAAAGAACATCATTAATGCGTTCTTGATAATAAACACTATTTATTTTAAAATAAAATAAAAAACTAAAAACACCACTTACTTAACTACACTTCTACATTTATGTGCTCTCTTTGAAGTTCTAAGTAAATCTATTTTTTCTACAATTTGCTTTCTAATTTGTAACACTACATCAACTTTTATGTACAGTTCTGCCTTGGAACAACTTTCAAATCCGAATTCTCCGGGTGTGATATAACATGGCTCTACATAGTGTAGCTACCAGTTCCTTCTTGAATTACTTCCAGTGTTTTTGTTTTATGCTTTTCGGTAATTGCTTGATGTTCCCTGGCTATACTGTAATTCCCATGCCTTACTGTTTTAATCCAATCACATTTACAAATAAATGAGAGTTGATTTTCGTGGCTTGAGCATCACATAAACAACAACTTTCTCCCTTGAATTGCCAATCATACTATAAATCTTTGTTTTGATTGAGCAAGTACAATCCATAACAAATTAGCTATTCCCAGATTGTATCAAACTTTGAATTGAGGAAGATTGAAGACCTCCGTGTCCTCTTGAGCTCAACCAGCAGAGAGATCAAAGAAGAAGACAAGAGAGACCATTTTTGGTGAAAGTATTACTTTCATTTCATTGTGTACAACACATTTTATAGCTGAAAGAAAATGTACCTAACTAATTTTAACTACCTTGACAGCTGGCCTATAACTTCCATTAACTAAAACTAACCGACCGACTAGCGGAACAGTAAGCTAACTACAGTGACTAACTAATTCTTAACTAACTCTAGATAAAATGATAAATATACAGATCAATACCCCCCTCAACTTGGAGGAGGTGGAAGGACAGCCAACTTGCCAAGAATAGTGGCATGCTTCACACCAGTGAGGGCCTTGGTCAAAACATCAGCAAGTTGATCATTAGTAGAGGTGTGGTATAAGGAAATGAGCCGATCTTGTAGCTTGTCTCGCATAAAGTGGCAGTCTACTTCAATATGTTTGGTCCTCTCATGAAAAATAAGATTTTTAGCAATGTGAAGTGCAGACAAACTATCACAATGCACTGGAATAGGAGTACTGAAGGGAACAGTGAGTTCCCTGAGGAGTTTGTCAAGCCAAACCAATTCTCCAACGACCTTTCTTATGGATCTGTATTTTGCTTCTGCAGAGGATAATGAAATTGTTTCCTGCTTCTTAAACTTCCAACTGATAAGGCTGTTTCCCAAGAGAACCAAGTAGCCCAGAAACTGATTTTCTAGAATCTGGACATGAAGCCCAATCAGAATCACAAAATGCTCTCAGTGTGCAGCTTGGATCCTTGGACATGAAAACTCCTAATATGGGATCACCTTTCAAGTATCTCAGTAGATGAAATGCAGCCTTTAAGTGAGGCTCTCTAGGATCTTGCATAAATTGACTGAGGTGTTGAACACTGTAAGCTATATCCAACCAAGTGTTAGTCAGAAATTCAACTTCCCAATGAGTATCCTGTAGTAGGCAGGATCTGTCAACACTGGTCCTTTTCTTGCCTTTAGTTTTTCATTGGGATCTAAGGGAGAAGGAAAACTACTATAGGAAAAGCAATTATACTCTTTAAGTAGGTCAAACACAAATTTTCTTTGTGAGATGAGAACACCATCATCTTTATACAATATTCAAGACCAAGGAAATAATGTAGATTGCCAAGATCCTTGATTTTAAAAATTCTCATGAAGAAAGGCCTTGAGTTGTTGAATTTCTTGAATGTCAGTTCTAGTAATGAGAACATCATCAACATAAACTGCTATAAAAATTGAAGAACAATCTGTTTTCTTGTAAAACAAGGAAGTCATTGAGAGAGTGAGAATAACCTTTGGAGCAGAGTGATTGGGTAAGCTTGGCATACCATTGTCTGCTAGCTTGCTTAAGCCCATACAAAGATTTGTTTAGCTTGCATACAAGTGAGGAATCTGGAACAATTAAACCTTGTGGAACCTGCATATACACCTCCTCATGGAGGTCTCCATGTAGAAAAACATTATTTACATCTAACTGGTAGATGCCCAACCCTCCTTTACTGCAATAGCAATCAATGATCTAACAGTGGTTATCTTAACCACAGGAGAAAAAATTTCTGTGTAATCCACTCCAAATTGTTGAGTGTGCCCTTTAACTACTAATCTTGCTTTAAACCTTTCAATGCTACCATCTGCCTTGTGCTTCACTTTATACACTCATTTACAACCAATAGCCTGTTTGCCTGCTGGTAAGGGGACAAGGTCCCAGGTTTGGTTCTCATACAAGGCTTCAAACTCTTTATTCATAGCCTTTTGCCATGCAGGGCTGAGGGCTGCCTCTTCATATGAAGAAGGTTCACTATCATGACATATGTTCTCAACAAGCCTTTGACTATTATGACTTAATAGATCAGGTTAATATGATGTTTAACAAAAAACAAGGCAGTGAGGGAAGTGTTGGTACCATAAGAAGGTTTAGTAACAGGCAGGGAAATAAGGGATTTCCTCACCCCTTGAGTGGGAATAGTGTTGGAAAGGGGAGGCTGGGGAATCTGTAAGTTAGTGGATGTAGGTTTAAATGGATCTGAAGGACCCAAGGATGGTTCAATAGAAGAGTCATGTGCAGCATGAGGCATAATGGTTGACACCTGTGTTACTTAACATAGGATCCCTTGTCCCTCTTCATATACAACATCATACTTGAAAATAGTATCAGGAAAAAAAATTAGAAGTATCAAAAAATGAGGTAAGCTTGAAAGGAAAAATGCTATCATGAAATACCACATTCCTGGAGATCTGTATCTTCTTTGTAGCTTGACTTAGAACTTTGTATCCTTTGGTTCCAAAAGGATATCCAATGAAAACATGTGGTGAAGTCTTGGGTTTAAATTTGTGTCTAAGGTGTTTGGGAGTAGTAGGGTAACACAAGCATCCAAAGCCTCTCATGTGTAAGTAGTCTATTTTCCTTTTGTATAGGATATCAAGAGGGCATTTGTTTTTTAGATACTTGTTGGAAGTCTATTGATTATGTATGTGGTTGTCAATATGCATTCACCCTAGTATTGAATTGGTAATTTTGACTGGAATAGAAGTGCTCTTGTTGTTTCTAGGAGATATTTGTGTTTTCTTTCCACTACACCATTTTGTTGTGGTGTATAAGGGAAACTCTTTTGGTGGATTGTTCCTTTTTCTTGAAAAAAAATATTGGCTTTTGTACTAGTGAACTCCAGACCATTGTCAGATTTGACAGTTTTAATTTTCATGTTGAATTGGTTTTCAACCAAGGTGATAAAGGCTTTGATCACTTGAAGTGCATTACTTTTGCAAGATAGCAAATGAGTCCAAGTGCACCTGCTGTGACCATCTACTATAGTGAGGAAGTATTTATAATGATCATGGGTGGTTTTGTGATAGGGTCTCCAAAGTTCAATGTGCAGTAATTCAGATATTTGTTTGCTAATACTAGTTCTTTCTGGAAATGGGAGTCTGGTTTGTCTGGCCATGGGACATATATTGCACAGAAAAGGTTGTTTAGAAGAGAAATGAGTTGGAATAGATTGAATACCCTTCATTTTTTCAAAGGGGACATGTTCAAGTCTGTTATGCCACATCAAAGCTACATTATCTTCATGAGACATAAAGGAAGTAGTGAGTGAAGGAATGTGCATTTTATTCATATTCAGAATGGTAGAGAAAT
The DNA here is from genome assembly GCA_035772735.1 of Datura wrightii. Taxonomy (NCBI): domain Eukaryota; kingdom Viridiplantae; phylum Streptophyta; class Magnoliopsida; order Solanales; family Solanaceae; genus Datura; species Datura wrightii. The sequence continues at coordinate 7,485,757 of JASDFA010000029.1, read as the reverse complement.
TATTGCAATGCACTTTGTTGGAAGGGGAAACAATATTTCTAGCTATCCTACTATGAATTTCATTATTCACAGATTGTCAGTAAAACAAGTGATTCCTTTTAGGTTAAGATTCAAGCAATTTACAGAAATAAGATTGTATCTGAAAGAAGGGACAAAAAGAACTTTATGTAAAAAAATTTCAGGTGTCAAAATCACATTACCGATCTCAGTCACCTTTACTTTATAGCCATTTGGAAGGGTAACTAGGATAGGATAAGCAAGATGTCTTATATTGGTTAGGTGGGATCTATTAAAGGTCATATGGTTTGTGACTCCTGAATCTATGATCCATATGTCTGCACTTGTTTTTGAACATTTGCATGATAGTTTTCCAAAATTAATAGAAGAAATGTTATTAGAATAAGTCATCATACCTGCAAAATTGGCAGCACCATTCACAATATTCTGTGAGGATTCTCCTACATTATCGGCATGAAACTATTGAAGTATGCTCATCAGTTGTCCATATTGTTCCTTTGATATGTTGACGTTATGCTACTCTTCTCTATGGTCCACATCATCTCCCCTCACAGACAACATATTAGTTGAAGGACCTTGAGCATGAGTCACCTTTTTTCCTTTTCAATCTGAAATGTTCTTATGATTCCTTAAGTTTTGATTCTGATTGTAGGAATCTTGAGAGTTTTGATAGCCATGAAACTTAAAGCACCTGTCCTTAGTGTGTCCCGGCTTCTTATAATACTCACATATAACTCTATATCTATTGTTATGTGAAGATTGGCCAGTCTGTGGAGAGTAGTTGGTTCTATAACCACCATTTCCATTTTCACCTCCATTTTTACCTCCAGATGCAGAATAATTTGCCCTAGAATTGTTACTGTCGCCATTATTTCCTCCAGAGCTAGAAGCATTCACACTTAGGGAAGTTGAATCAATCTCTATCTGGCTCCCAGGCCTGATCTCTCTCTGCCTCTCATCTTGAACAAGAAGTGAGAAAGCTTGTGCTAAAGAAGGCAATGGATTCATCATCAAGATACTGCCTCTAACTCCAGTGTATACTTCATTAAGTCTCATTAAAAACATAAGTCTTCTGTCCTGTTCTCCCTTTTGCAAGTTCTTTTTTTCAGTATAGGTGCATGCACAATTGCATAGAGTCTTAGTGTTCAAATTATTCAACTCTTCCGAGAGTTTTTTCATCTTAGTGTAGTTACTAGTAATATCCATAATCCCCTGTGATAAATCATTTATTTCTTTCTGAATCTGATATAATTTTGCACCATTGGTTTGGTCATACCTATCCTCCAATTCCTTCCAAAGTTTCGCGGCATCCTTCACATACTCGACACTATCAACAATCTTCTTAGTTAATGAGTTTAAGATCCATGATGTGATCATATCATCACAACTTTCCCACAGTCGAAAAGTCAGGGAATTTTCAGGTGGTTTCCTACGCTCTCCATTTATGAAACCGACTTTGTTCTTTACAGACAAGGAACGTAAAACTCCTCTCCTCCAAGATCTATACCGACTCCATCAAATGGACTTGGCACAAGCATAACGCTCGGGTTATCGGATGGATGCATGTAAAGTGGATTGGATGAATTCATCGTAACCTGACTTTCTCCCTCAGTGGCATCCATTGATGTAGCAGTAAACCGACGAGTTATCAAAATAATGAAGATAAAGGTTTCACAGATTGCAAATTCGAGATCGAATGTGGAAATTCACAATTGTAACTCAGAGGATAAACTGGAGAAATGAATTAATCTCAAGTTCTGATGCTAAAATAAAACTCAGATCACAGATCTAAAATTTTGTTCGAAGAACTCGTACATAGATCACAACTGAAAAGTTGAAACAGAAAAAAATCGATTTAAGAGAAAATAGAGTTGCAAGAGTGTAACCTTGCTCTGATACTATATTAAACTTTGAATTGAGGAAGATTGAAGACCTCCATGTCCTCTTGAGCTCAACTAGCAGAGAGATTAAAGAAGAACACAAGAGAGACCATTTTTGATGAAAGTAAAATTACTTTCATTTCATTGTGTACAACACATTTTATAGCTGAAAGAAAATGAAGTACCTTACTAATTCTAACTACCTTGACAGCTGGCCATAGCTGGCCTATAACATCCACTAGCTAAAACTAACTAACCGACTAATGGAACAGTAAACTAACTAATGAAACAGTAAGCTAACTACAGTGATTAACTAATTCTTAACTAACTCTACATGAAATGATATATATACAGATCAATAGATTGATTTCTTGACCTATGATAGTAGTCTCCTCAACTAACAAATGACAATCTAATTTATTCCATTTGTTAGGGAAAGAGGCAGGCCTGAGTAACTAATGCAAAATTTATTATTGTTAATAATTGTTTCTTGATATAATCATGCATCCACTCCAGCTAGGAAAATGGTAGATTTATCCATATTAGCTATCAAATCAGTAACTTCACTAAAATGGACTAAAGCCTTTAGTCTCAAGACTTTAGTGACTGAACTCATAATACTTTTGCAAAATATCATCAAGTCATCTGCAAAAGTGAGATGAGTTAGTTTCAAGGCCTCGTACATGAGACGAAATTTGAAGTCCGGCAATGTACTCATTGTTTTCAAAATACTAAATAAGTATTTCATCACAAGGAAAAACAATTGCTTATGCCCACTTTTTCCTGCAAAATATTCATGACCTTCTCCATTAACTTTGACTGAAAACTTTATGGAGAAACAAAAATTATAGTCCATTATATGAATCTATTTGGGAAGATAAATCCTTTCAATGCTTCTTCAAAAAATTTTCAACTCACCTTATCATATGCTTTCCTAAAATCAATTTTCATAAGACATCTTGAAGATGTCTTTTTGTTATAGTGTCTTAACAGGTCATGACAAATAAATGCATTATGCATCATATATCTTCCCTACACAAATACCAATTCATTATCTGCCACAAATACAGCTCACAACTGCTTTCAATCTACTACAAATTATTTTAGCTATACACTTATATATAAAATTGCAACATAAAGCTGGTCTGTATTGATTAACATATTATGGTACCTTCACTTTAGGAATGAGGGCTATACTTGTTGAGTTGATTTATTTTAGAAATATACCATTTCAAAAAAAAATAACTCAAGCACTGCTACTGTAATATTATGTCCGATAATCTGCCAAGTTGCTTTGTAAAAGCCACTATCAAAATTTTTAGTCCCTGAGCTTTTTGTTGCTATCAATTTGAAACACTACCTCCTTCACATCCTTTAGCAGCAAAAAGTTTCAATAGATTAATCTGCTATTCTATTTAGAGAATTCGGTCATGCTTACAAAAGACTTGCAAATGCTTGGACTCTAGATGTTGACTTCTTTCTGAGCAATTTTTTAAAATGTATTTTTGGGGCGAATCTGGGCGAGTTTCTAGACGTGGCGTATAAAAAATATCCTGAGGCGCAAATGAAATGTGTAGATCCATATATAGAGCATATTTCCTAGAATTTTGGGGCATAAGCTCTAGGCGTAAAAACATAGCTCTGAGCATTAAATTTGATTTTTACTATTTTAAAGATATATTTGGTGTAATGATATTTATACTTTATGCTATCATGTTGTTGTAGTGATTTTTTCGAAAATGTATAAATAAATAAAGCAGCTCTCGTAGAAAATGACATAGCCATAAATAATTTTTTTATATGATTATGCCTTAAATTAATAGGATAGAGATTTCATAGCACTATGTTTCTGAGACAATTTTATCCATTTTTTGTCAGTCCTCTCACACTTTTTATCCTTTTCCTTATTTGAAATATATAAATAATAGTCCATGCAAATATTAGTTGAGGATGAGAATGACTAGTAGATGTGAAACATCAATAATAAAATGGATGATAATTTCATTTTAAAAATTATCTCGATTATATAATTATCATTGCAACAACTTATAACTTTTTTATGTTGTTGTAGAATCTGATTCCCGACTTATCATTGACATGATTAATAACAAATTGAATACTCCTTGAAAGCATCCAATATATTATGAATCATATACCTATCTATCTCGAAAACGCAATTTTATTGTGTTCACACTTTCAGAAAAGGTAATAGAGTCAGCTTGCCAATACGGAGGAAAATGATTAAGCAACAGACCTTTTTGAAGACAATAATCACCTCCCAGTACCTATCAAAACTACAAGGGGATGCTCCCAATTAATCCTCTGCTTTTGTATATAGGAATTAGTCTATATCATTCTTCTTCATGTTTGGAACAACTAATTTTATTTGGTAATATATGTGTTAAGGTTCACAATTGAACCCCAACCACCACTAAAAAATTATCGTGAAGAGAAATTTTATAAAATTACATAACTATTTTAGTAAAATAAAGGTAGATTTCAATATATATATTAATATCTTTTATAAATTTATTGACTAAACTGACATTTGCAAAGAATCAAAGAGAGTATTAACAGAGAAAAATATTTTTCGCTGTTTGGCGATCCACGATTCACTGGTCCAAGGTCAATCAGATCATCTAACCAAATCCAAATTCAAATCTGAAGCTGAGCGATAACGACAATGTGAGGGGAGACTTTCTTCTCAACTCTTTAATTGCTTTTCAACATAAGCATAAGGAAATCCCTTTCTCCCGTCAATGTGGGACAAAGTTCTTTTACAAAAAGAATTTAAAGAAACTTTTTCAAATTTTATTTTCCCTTTAATTTATTTCCCTCGATTTTTCAATTCACATCACCTTATTCTTCAAGACTTAATCTTTGAAGAATTCCCAACAAGAGGTGTTCCATATAATGTTTGTTGACATATTAATAATACAACGCTTAGGGTGTCACACCCCACCTTGGGGGGTATGACGGGCACCTGGTGCCTGCTAGACTCTAGACTGCTAAATGGTCCAGCTGAGCACATCTGGTGCTTTGGCTGGCTTTGGCTCTATTTCAAGAAACAAACCGGCTATATAACAGCTGTAAATACAGCCTCCGGCCAACTAGCCTGTAGCCATCTGTACCTGTAACAACAGCTAACCAGAAGCAGACTTGTAACAAGGAACCTATGCGGGCCGACAAGGCCACCATGCTGTCTAGTTATCTGTAACTCAATACAAGACTGCTGTAAAACTACGTGACCGGCAAGGTCACCACTACTGTCAAACTAAGGCCCCACACGGCCAACTCAAATAACCACAGGGAATATATACAAACTGCAAGCCTCTACGAATACTGTGAGAAATTAATAGAAATGATCGGGACAGGGCCCCGACCTACCCATACTGCACAACAAAAGAAAAGGAGCTACACCTCTGGGAATCAGACTCCGGATGACAGGAGCTGATGACTCACTGGCTGGCTGGAATCACGAGGGATCGGCTCCTCATCCGTGAGTACCTGTAGGCAAGCAATACAGCGCCCCGCTGGGCGTCAGTACCACAGGTACTGAGCATGTAAAGCAAACTGAAATATGCAACTGAAACGAATAGCACAATAACATGACATTTAAGCAAGAAGTAGCTGAGTCTATCTAGCTGAGGATAACTGGGGAGAGTTTATACATTCTGTAACTAACTGAGCGTACCTGAAGACGTGTCGTCTTTCTGTCTATCAGTATCTACCGGCACATATCAATATACATAATAATACACACAATACCTGACCTACCCCCATAAGCCGGAAGGTGCCAACCAAGCAAGCAATCTATTTACCCCTACCCGGGTCTAAACCAACCAAAAACAAGTCACTCCACTCATCTGATAATTGTGAGCTCCTCCTACCGACCCCCTTGGGTACGTAGCTCAGGCCTTGGCCTCTGACAATAAACTGTGTCTGAGTCCGAAGACTCCTGCCTCTGGGCACAGGTGTGCACACAGAGTGGTCTGCCCCTGTAAACAGGGTGTGCTAGCTCTGCGCAGAGTAAACTGAACTACCCCTGCAAGCAGGGTGGTCTGGACCGTATTATCATGGTGGTCGACCATCATCGTCCTTTAATCGGACGACATCGCCCAGCTGGTGGCGGTATCTAAATCTGGTATCGACACAGCTATAACCCAGGGGCGGTGGGGATGCTAAAGGGTGCCCACATGCCACAACAAGTCTCAACATACAAAACACATACACAACAAGCATGCTCAATGCAAAATACTAACCATATTCTCTTCTTGTATCTCAAGGCTAGTTTGTATTAAATAACTGAACTATATTCTGTGTTACACTATTCCTGATTGCTGGACTAACTACTACCTGGCCTTTATCTGTCTATCTGATTATATTTGGATATAGCTCAATAACATAAAATGTACCACCTACTACTGGATACAATCTCAACAGATGCAATACGTATTGCCTGAATATCTACTATTCTAATTATCGCATGATACGTAATTAATATACTAGCATGCTTGCTGGAAATTGTACTAAAATCGTTCCTGTACGCTGGGTATCGGTTAATAGCCTTTATTCTATTTACTTTCTAAGCTGTACTTCCTGGCTTGCCGAAAGAATAACTTTACATACCTGGTTTCTAAGTACCCGACTGACCGATGTGATTTCCGTCGGTACTTCTGCTGTTTCTCCCAACTACATTCATTTACACGTCAATTAGAACTAAATACATTAATATTCGGGAGAAATTATCACTTTTGATATATATATTTATCCCAACTTTAACCTTTCAGAAAACGGTCGAAAACTCGTTATTTCTCGATAGTCCAGAAGGGATAAATGCTCACTGCAACGCTAGGAACACATTGGTACTAATTTAAAGTAATTCTATTTACTTTACCTCGGTAGCACGACGTTTCGCCGGCCAAATTTCACGAAACCAACTCCGTAGGATTGCTCTCTGCAGCTTTATACACCTGTACCTAAGTCGGAACGGAGTTTAGACCGCGTTTCATCGCGTAATTGGAAGGAAATTTATATATATTGTCGTGGGTTTGCCTAACAATGGCTACCCTCTGTTTTCTTTAGTATTTTGTGAATGAAGAAAGGCAAGGGCCGACCTTGCTATTTATAGCAACTTTTTTTTTTCTTTCTAAATCCCTTAACCAACATGACATTAGGCTATTTATTTATTTAAAATTTATGGGGTGTAACATCCTCCCCCCCTTAAGAACATTCGTCCTCAAATGACATTCTGTCTAGAGGACTTTCTCAACTTACTTAACTTGTTTCTAGAAAAAAAAATTTTGGCAGAGTTTCCTTGTATTATGGACTATCTCATAATTTCTGAAAAGCAGAAAAGCCCAATACAGGTACTCTACACGATATAATAACATTCATGTATAAAACTATCTATAATCAATCGCCTGCCTTCATATAAGAAGTATAAGCATTAATAAGGAAGAACAGTTTTAACATACCTCCCGTTTGCCTATGCTTGGAATAAGTGGGGATATCTGTCTTTCATGTCCTCCTCGGCTTCCCAGGTCATTTCTTCTCGGTTCCTGTTACGCCACAATACTTTGACTGATGCAATATCTTTAGTTCTCAATTAACGGATCTGTCTGTGTAAGATAGCTACTGGAACCTCCTCATATGCTAATTCTTTGGTGACCTGGACATCCTGAACTGGAACAACTGTGGAGGGGTCTCCTACGAATTTCCTCAACATAGATACATGGAAGACCGGACGAACGGATTCTAATTCTGGAGGCAAATTCAATTAACGGTAAATGCTCACTTTGGCTACTACCGAAATCTAGTACACACGCTCGCAACATGCCTTCGAGCGTCTGAATTATGCGCTCAGCCTGCTCATCTGTCTGAGGATAGAATACTGTGCTTAAATTAATCTGTGTTTCCAGACCCCTCTGGAACGACTGCCAGAATCTAGCTGTAAACTGTGCTCTCTTATCAGAAATGATAGATACCAGCACTCCATGCAATATAACTATTTTTTTGATAGATAACTCGGCATGATCCTCAGCCGAGAAGGTAGCTTTCACTGGCAGGAAATGAGCTGATTTCGTCAGCCTGTCAACTATTACCCATATAGAATCATTTCCACATCCGGTACAGGGCAACCTTGCCACAAAATCCATATTCACTGCTTCTCATCTCTAGAGAGGCATAGCTATGTCCTAAGTTAACCCGCCTGGTTTCAGATGTTCTGCTTTCGCCTGTTGGCAGTTAGGACACTGGGCTACAAATTCAGCAATTTCTCTTTTCATACTTGGCCACCAGTAGTTTTCTTTGATATCATGGCACATTTTCATTGCGCTTGGGTGGAGAGAATCGCGGGAGTAATGCGCCTCGCTTATAAGCTGCTGGCGATGCCCCCAAAATATCTGGAACACAATGCGGCCTTTATATCGTAACACTTCATCCTCGGTTATCTGAAAATATGTCACCTCTCCTTACTGAACCTTATGTTCAAATTGGACCTGGCTAGGGTTTCTATACTGCCGTTCCTTTACTTCCACCATTAACGATAACACTGCGACATTCCGTATTATCGCTCTGTTATCTTTTATTTCTGCTATGTGACCGGCTAAATCGGCTAACTAGTGAAATTCTCGGGTCTATTCTCACCGTTCAGGCGACTAGTATGCCGACTCCCCATAGATTTATGGCTAAGGGCGTCTGCTACCATATTAGCCCTTCTTGGGTGATACAAAATTTTCACTCTCTAAGGCATAAGCTACTGCAGTTAACTCCAGGTCATGGGTAAGATAATTCTCTTCACGCTTCTTCAACTGCCTGAAAGCATAAGCTATTACCTTACCACACTGCATCAACCCTCTGTACCCCCTGGCGATACTAACACTGGAGCTGATGTTAGCCTGACTTTTAACTCTTGGAAGTTCTGCTCACATGCCTCAGTCTACTGGAACTTTGTTGCCTTCTGTGTCAATTTAGTCAAAGGTGCTGCTAAGGTGGAAAATCCTTCCACAAACCCTCTGCAGTACCCGGCTAACCGCAGGGACTGCGTACTTCGATCGGAGTGGTAGGTCTAGGCTATGTCTTCACTACTTCGATTTTCTGTATATCTATCTGTACACCAGCCTCCGACACAATGTGACCAAAAAGGCTACTAAACTCAACCAAAATTCACATTCACAAAATTTGACATATAACTGACGGTCATACTGGTTTATTATACCGGAGAATCTGACAAGTAATCTACCGGTATAGCTAGAACTTTATCTGGCCTTCTGACCGCATGCTAAGGCCACTTGTTGCTAAGGTAACCTTGAACGACTATCTGCACACCCTGTGCCCGTATCTGATCAAGGGGTCCTGATATTGATCATGACCTCCAATGATCTGGCTGCATAACCTTAAATAACTGAATAGTCGGGTTGAATGACCCGAATGTGGCAGTAGTCTAACAATGCTCTAACTGTTCTACTTGAGTGCTTATAGTTCGTGCATAACCGCAAACTCGTGGGCATCTAATTGCTCTGTTATTTTGCTTAAACCACTGTAAGGATGGACTTAATCAAACTTACTCCCAGGCGATCAATCTCTGGATCTTCATGGGGAGTCTACTGATCCCCTGGTCTTAATAAACACTGTGCTAGCAGGGTACTATCAATTTCTTACGCCTTGTGTGTATCCACTTGGATTTATACTGCTATTCTGGGGAATTCTCAGTCTTATGAGTTATTCTGTAAATACTGGCCTTCTGCTAGGGCTCTGTATCTGAATATCTTACGAAAACCAACTGAAGTACTAGCCTATCGCTGACTACTGATGTGGACCCTTCTTTGGGGTACCCACGGGTATTCTGACTAGGACGGCCGGCTAACTTATGGGGTATTCCACATAATGACTGCTAGGTTAGCTAAGGCCGACTCTCACCTACAAAGCTGGGAAAATGGCGTACAACCACTTGACATACTAGAACAATTCTGGTATTGCTAATCTCTGAAATTTGCCTATTCGGCCTCTAATCCTGGCTCTAGCACATGCACTACTGTTACCGATCTTCAGGGATGCCTCCCTGCTAATGCAGGCGCCAGCTGGTCGGTAGACCGTCTAACCGCGCCCTTATCATCTAGCCATCTGATTCAGGCCATTAACTCTGGTAAGCTTCTAGAGCCTAGATCTGACAACAACACATAAGTCTATTAACTTAATAACTGAGAACCGAGATAGTTTATATGACTTTATACGTAATTCACACTTAACCTGCCCTTTCTCTTCTCCTTTCCCTTTCTCTTCTCTTCTCTTCTTTTCTTCTCTTTTTATTTTTGACAAGGGGTCCTGCAATGCAATTCGTATATACTTCCCAGCACTAATATGCATCTGTGTGATTGTAACCCCTATTAGCAGCTGCTCACAACATATTTATTATTTGCACAGATATATATTAATAAATACGTACAATACATACTGAATTCTGTGGTGATACGTAATCTCTGACACACTTTGCTAAATCTCATATTGTACATGATATACTGCTTCTATGGTCTAATAATACCTCCTGCCTTCTCTTAACATTTCATTATATTGTCACCCCATTCTGAAAGTAACAAACATAAACACTTTGGTTATTGTCTGCTGTTTGAAAGTCCGCCACTCTTGCGAGTGGGGTCAACATTCGAATCGTGTGGCCTGACTTGCCATATATTGAGAGCCCATGACTGTCTGCTGGGCCTTATCTCTAGGCCACACTAGATTAAATTCGCTGTATCGGTAACTTCTTAACTTCTCCATAGCGAACATACTGCGTTATTCTAAACCGCAATCTTACCGTCAGCCCGAGGCTTAATCCTTAATACGATATTTTATCAATCCGGGGGTAATTCTAATCTCCCCACAAGATCTGACATTCCTGCTTCTCCCCCTCATCTTACTTAAGCTAAACTCTGGGGTTCAAGGTACCTGCTCTTCATTGTTAACAAGATTACTGGTCAAGTATTAGTTCATACTTCCCCTGACTTGCAGTCAGACCAATCTGATTCACATGACCTCTCACCCTTTCAATATCACAACTGAATCATATCTATAATCTTGCAGGTATATCTTACTGTCTATTAGCGTATATGGCGGACTTGGCCTTTTTCTGACTCAAATTTGACTATTACTAGGCATTCATTACTGACAGGTCTTTTACCCCTGCTTTGGGTAAGCTAAAAGTCTTACTTTCTCTTTACGCTCACTAACACTTACTGGAATTAATCAATCTATCTTCACTTACTGCTTGATTTGGCAACCCCATCTCAAGTCTTATGCCCCTTTACTATACTAAAATCAAAATCAAGAGGTAGGAATAGCCCTTTTCTTATTGCAACAAATAAAGACATTTAACTATACCATATCCGAAATGATGTATTTGGGATTCCTGCATTTCCCTCTCTTTCTTATACTTACCTGGTGGTCTGACCTTGTCTGTAACCTTAATCAGATCTTATATAGCTAATAAATAAATCAACTCGTATGTACATTATACTTCTGACTTCCTATTCTGACGTTATCAGCGTATACTGGGAATAGTACCGATAAAGGTATCACGCTGGGAGGTCTCTGGTACCTCCTCCTACTGCTGTAGTTATCATGTAACTGGCTGATGCCCTCTTCTGTTGCTATATCTGATCTTCCACCTGTAATAGGGTAATGCTGATCTGTCTTTGTATCTGTGATCAAAGAATACGGTAAGTTTTTAGGGACTCAACCCTATACTGTACCGCTCTAAAGCACGACTGACTGAGAAGGAAGGGTAACCATCCTATCATGCCTCGCAGCCTCCTGCCTATTGTATGTGGTGCACAACACATCCATAGACAAGACTCTACTTAGCACGGCTTGCAGACTCCCTGGGATACGAACTGCTCTGATACCAAGTTTGTCACACCCCACCTTGGGGGGTATGACGGGCACCTGGTGCCTGCTAGACTCTAGACTGCTAAATGGTCCAGCTGAGCACATCTGGTGCTTTGGCTGGCTTTGGCTCTATTTCAAGAAACAAACCGGCTATATAACGGCTGTAAATACAGCCTCCGGCCAACTGGCCTGTAGCCATCTGTACCTGTAACAACAGCTAACCAGAAGCAGACTTGTAACAAGGAACCTATGCGGGCCGACAAGGCCACCATGCTGTCTAGTTATCTGTAACTCAACACAAGACTGCTGTAAAACTACGTGACCGGCAAGGTCACCACTACTGTCAAACTAAGGCCCCACACAACCAACTCAAATAACCACAGGGAATATATACAAACTGCAAGCCTCTATGAATACTGTAAGAAATTAATAGAAATGATCGGGACAGGGCCCCGACCTACCCATACTGCACAACAAAAGAAAAGGAGTTACACCTCTGGGAATCAGACTCCGGATGACAGGAGCTGATGACTCACTGGCTGGCTGGAATCACGAGGGATCAGCTCCTCATCCGTGAGTACCTGTAGGCAAGCAATACAGCGCCCCGCTGGGCGTCAGTACCACAGGTACTGAGCATGTAAAGCAAACTGAAATATGCAAATGAAACGAATAGCACAATAACATGACATTTAAGCAAGAAGTAGCTGAGTCTATCTAGCTGAGGATAACTGGGGAGAGTTTATACATTCTGTAACTAACTGAGCGTACCTGAAGACGTGTCGTCCTTCTGTCTATCAGTAGCTACCGGCACATATCAATATACATAATAATACACACAATACCTGACCGACCCCCATAAGCCGAAAGGTGCCAACCAAGCAAGCAATCTATTTACCCCTACCTGGGTCTAAACCAACCAAAAACAAGTCACTCCACTCATCTGATAACTGTGAGCTCCTCCTACCGACCCCTTTGGGTACGTAGCTCAGGCCTTGGCCTCTGACAATAAACTGTGTCTGAGTCCGAAGACTCCTGCCTCTGGGCACAGGTGTGCACACAGAGTGGTCTGCCCCTGTAAACAGGGTGTGCTAGCTCTGCGCAGAGTAAACTGAACTACCCCTGCAAGCAGGGTGGTCTGGACCGTATTATCATGGTGGTCGGCCATCATCGTCCTTTAATCGGACGACATCGCCCAGCTGGTGGCGGTATCTGAATCTGGTATCGACACAGCTATAACCCAGGGGCGGTGGGGATGCTAAAGGGTGCCCACATGCCACAACAAGTCTCAACATACAAAATACATACACAGCAAGCATGCTCAATGCAAAATACTAACCATATTCTCTTCTTGTATCTCAAGGCCAGTTTGTATTAAATAACTGAACTATATTCTGTGTTACACTATTCCTGATTGCTGGACTAACTACTACCTGTCCTTTATCTGTCTATCTGATTATATCTGGATATAGCTCAATAACATAAAATGTACCACCTACTACTGGATACAATCTCAACAGATGTAATACGTATTGCCTAAATATCTACTATTCTGATTATCGCATGATACGTAATTAATATACTAGCATGCTTGCTGGAAATTGTACTAAAATCGTTCCTGTACGCTGGGTATCGGTTAATAGCCTTTATTCTATTTACTTTCTAAGCTGTACTTCCTGGCTTGCCGAAAGAATAACTTTACATACCTGGTTTCTGAGTACCCGACTGACCGATGTGATTTCCGTCGGTACTTCTGCTGTTTCTCCCAACTACATTCATTTACACGTCAATTAGAACTAAATACATTAATATTCGGGAGAAATTATCACTTTTGATATATATATTTATCCCAACTTTAACCTTTCAGAAAATGGTCGAAAACTCGTTATTTCTCGATAGTCCAGAAGGGATAAATGCTCACTGCAACGCTAGGAACACATTGGTACTAATTTAAAGTAATTCTATTTACTTTACCTCGGTAGCACGACGTTTCGCCGACCAAATTTCACGAAACCAACTCCGTAGGATTGCTCTCTGCAGCTTTATACACCTGTACCTAAGCCGGAACGGAGTTTAGACCGCGTTTCGTCGCGTAATTGGAAGGAAATTTATATATATTGTCGTGGGTTTGCCTAACAATGGCTACCCTCTATTTTCTTTAGTATTTTGTGGATGAAGAAAGGCAAGGGCCGACCTTGCTATTTATAGCAACTTTTTTTTTTCTTTCTAAATCCCTTAACCCACATGATATTAGGCTATTTATTTATTTAAAATTTACGGGGTGTAACATAGGGATATTAATTATGATTTGGTTAAAAATTGGTTCACGTCGAAAATTGAATTAATTAGATTAAATAAATTGATATTTTCTTGGATTTGATTTTTTTTGATTAAAATTTTTAAAAACCGATAATGTTTGGTTTAACTTTGATTTTAATAAAAAAAATGAAGAAAAAATTGAACCGACTCAACAAATTATATATACAATTTTCATAATTATATATATACACATAATATATTATTTTTTGTGAATATTTTAAATATCGTTACATTCTTTCATATTTTTTTTTATGTTACCTATAATTATGCTATCAGTTCTTGAGTGAAGCATGCACAGTGGTTGTTTAAGTAGACCTGACTTCTTTTTTTAGATGGTTGTGCAAATCTTTTTTTAACTTGTGCAAGTTTCATTTGCAGACTTATTCTGAGCTCTAACTTATCTATAACTTTTTAAATTAATTTGAAATTACCATGAAATTCACTAAGTTTAATTACATTTTTTTCTTCCACAAGGATTAGACAATCTTTTTTGTGCCATAAGGAAGATAAAGTTTCAAAAATCTTTAGCTTTTATAGTATTTTCACTTATACAAAATTATCATATACTCAGTATATTTATATTGAAAGTCTCCAATTCTAATTAAGACATCGCATAGTTAAATATATTTGACATGTTCTAAGTACATTTTAACGAAATGATTTTATATTTACCTAATAAAAATTTGATCACTTCATTTGTTTGTTTAATGTCAAGAAATAATGGTAGAGAAAAGATGAAAAGAGTATATATTTATGTATGGTTCAAAATAGAACAACTGAATCAAAACCGATAACAATTAAATCGATAAATATATATTATATTTAGTTTGGTTCGATTTTAGTAATTTAAAAACCAACTAAAAATTAAATTTGATTTTAACTAAAGATTTTAACCCAGATCGAACCGTGAACACTCCTAAATCGATGCTAATCATAATTCAATTAGGATAATATGATGACGTTTGATTAGATATAAATTTTAAAAAATAATTTTTTTTAAAATATAATTTAAATAAGTCATAACATGTGAATTATTATAAATTATCTCTTTAAAATTGAAATAAAAAATTTAAATTATATTATTTTTAAATAAAATGTATAATATCTTTTTTGATACAATCACTAATAAAAAGTATGACACATCAAGTGACAACATAAAAGACTCGGTTTAAATTGATAGATAGTGGCTCGTCACATAGTTCGAGCTTCATACAAAGAATGAAAGAAAATAAATATTATTTTTAGATGACTTAATAATAAAAATATTTTTTATTTCATTCGTATATAAAAATTAAATAATTTGGGATTATTTGATAAAAGATATTACAGAAAATAATATATGTATTAGTTTTGATACCTTTTAATTTCTTATTTGGTAATCACTTCCACAACTAATATATATATATGTATTATTTATATATTCTATTCAGTATTATATGTTACACCCCGTAAATTTTAAATAAATAAATAGCCTAATGTCATGTTGGTTAAGGGATTTAGAAAGCAAAAAAAAAAAAAAAAATTAATTGGATTGATAAAATGGTTGACCCCTTCATCAAGAGCAGCAAATTTCCAGCAAAGAAACAGGGGACCAAGTAGTATAGAAAACCCACGACAAAAATATATAATTTCCTTCCAATTACGCGATGAAACGCGGTCTAAACTTCGTTCCGGCTTAGGTACAGGTGTATAAAGCTGCAGGGAGCAATCCTACGGAGTTGGTTTCGCGAAATTTGGCCGTCGAAACGTCGTGCTACCGAGGTAAAGTCAATAGAATTTCTTTAAATTAGTACCAATGTGTTCCTAGCGTTGCAGTGAGCATTTATCCCTTCTGGACTATCGAGAAATAATGAGTTTTTGATCATTTTCCGAAAGGTTAAAATTGGGATAAATATATATATCAAAAGTGATAATTTCTCCCGAATATTAATGTATTTAGTTCTAATTGACGTGTATATGAATGTAGTTGGGAGAAACAGCAGAAGTACCGACGGAAATCACACCGGTCAGTCGGGTACTCAGAAACCAGGTATGTAAAGTTATTCCTTCGGCAAGCCAGGAAGTACAGGGTAGAAAATAAATAGAATAAACGCTATTAACAGATACCCAGTGTACAGGAACGATTTTAGTATAATTTCCAGCAAGCATGCTAGTATATTAATTACGTATCATGCGATAACCAGAATAGTAGATAATCAGGCAATACGTATTACATCTGTTGAGATTGTATCCAGTAGTAGGTGGTACATTTTATGTTATTGAGCTATATCCAGATATAATCAGATAGACAGATAAAGACCAGGTAGCAGTTAGTCCAGCAATCAGGAATAGTGTAACACATAATATAGTTCAGTTATTTAGTACAAACTGGCCTTGAGATACAAGAAGAGAATATGGTTAGTATTTTGCGTTGAGCATGCTTGCTGTGTATGTGTTTTGTATGTTGAGACTTGTTGTGGCATGTGGGTACCCTTTAGCATCCCCACCGCCCCTGGGTTATAGCTGTGTCGATACTAGATTCAGATACCGCCACCAGCTGGGCGATGCCATCCGACTAAAGGACGATGATGGCCGACCACCATGATAATACGGTCCAGACCACCCTGCTTGTAGGGGTAGTTCAGTTTACTCTGCGCAGAGCTAGCACACCCTGTTTACAGGGGCAGACCACTCTGTGTGCACACCTGTGCCCAGAGGCAGGAGTCTTCGGACTCAGACACAGTTTATTGTCAGAGGCCAAGGCCTGAGCTACGTACCCAAGGGGGCCGGTAGGAGGAGCTCACAGTTATCAGATGAGTGGAGTGACTTGTTTTTGGTTGGTTTAGACCCGGGTAGGGGTAAATAGATTGCTTGCTTGGTTGGCACCTTCCGGCTTATGGGGGTCGGTCAAGTATTGTGTGTATTATTATGTATATTGATATGTGCTAGTAGATACTGATAGACAGAAGGATGACACGTCATCAGGTACGCTCAGTTTAGTTATAGAATAAATAAACTCTCCCCAGTTATTCTCAGCTAGATAGACTCAGCTACTTTTTGCTTATATCTCATGTTACTGTTGTTATTCATTTCAGTTGTGTATTTCAGTTGCTTTACATGCTCAGTACCTGTGGTACTGACGCCCAGTGGGGCGCTGCATTACTTGCCTGCAGGTACTCATAGACGAGGAGGCGATCCCTCGTGATTCCAGTCAGCTATTGAGTATTCAGCTCCTGTCATCCGGAGTCTGAATTCCAGAGGTGTATTTCGTTTTCTTTGTTATACAGTACGGGTAGGTCGGGGCCCTGTCCCGATCATTTCTATTGCTATTCCTAGAGGCTTGCAGTCTGTATATTTCCATGTGGTTAGATGAGCCAGTCGCGTGAGGCCGTGCAGTTGTATAGCTGTTAGTACTTTTTCCTTCTTTTATGATGGTCGTGTGGGGCCATAGTTGCCAGTAGTGGTGACCTTGCCGGTCACGTAGCTTTTTAGTACTTCATGATTGAGTTGCAGATAACTAGACAGCATGGTGGCCTTGTCGGCCCGCATAGGTTTCCCTGTAGTTGCATGTTCTGGTTAGCTGTTGTTGCAGGTACAGATGGCTACAGGCCAGTTGGCCGGAGGCTGTATTTACAGCCGTTATATAGCCGATTTGTTTCTTGAAATAGAGCCAAAGCCAGCCAAAGCACTAGATGTGCTCAAGCTGGACCATTTAGTAGTCTAGAGTCTAGCAGGCACCAGGTGCCCGTCATACCCCCCAAGGTGGGGTGTGACAAACTTGGTATCAGAGCAGGTCGTGTCCCAGGGAGTCTGCAAGCCGTGCTAAGTAGAGTCTTGTCTATGGATGTGTTGTGCACCACATACTATAGGCAGGAGGTTGCGAGGCATGATATGATGGTTACCCTTCCTTCTCAGTCAGTCGTGCTTTAGAGCGGTTCAGTATAGGGTTGAGTCCCTAAAAACTTACCGTATTCTTTGATTACAGATACAAAGGCAGATCAACATTACCCTATCACAGGCAGAAGATCAGATATAGCAACAGAAGAGGGCATCAGCCAGTTACATGATAACTACAGCAGCAGGAGGGGGTATCGGAGACCTCCCAGCGTGATATCTTTATTAGCATTATTCCCAGTATACGTTGATAACGTCAGAATAGGAAGTCAGAAGTATAATGTACATATGAGTTGATTTATTTATTAGCTATATAAGATCTGATTACGATTACAGACAAGGTCAGACCACCAGGTAAGTATGTGAAAGAGAGGGAAATGCAGGAATCCCAAATACATCCTTTCGAATATGGTACAGTTAAATGTTTCTATTTGTTGCAAAAAAAAAAGGGGCTATTCTTACCTTTTGATTTTGATTCTAGTATAGTAAAGGGGCATAAAACTTGAGATGGGGTTTCCAAATCAAGCAGTAAGTAAAGATGGGTTGATTCCATAAAATGTTAGAAGGAGTAAGGAGTCCCTGTGATTACGTAAGTTGCGCAGACCCTCACGGTAATAAGTCAGAAGAGCAAGTAAGACTACTAGCTTACTCAAAGTGGGCATAGAAGATCCAGTAATAGTCAAGTTCGAGTCAGAAAAAGGCCAAGTCCGCCATAACACGCTAACAAGAGCAAGAACAGGTACCTTGAACCCCAGAGTTCAGCTTAAGCAAGATGAGGGGAAGAAGCAGGAATGTCAGATTTTGTGGGGAAATTAGGATTACCCCCGGATTGATAGAATATCATATTAAGGATTAATCCTAGGGTTGACAGTAAGATTGTGGTCCAGAATGCTGCAGTATGTTCGCTTATGGGGAAGTTGAGAAGTTACCGATACAGCGAGCTTAATCTAGTGTGGCCTAGAGATAAGGCCCAGCAGGCAGTCATGAGCTCTCAATATATGCCAAGTAAGTCCACAAGATTCAAATGTTGACCCCACATCGCAAGAGTGGCGGAATTTCAAATAGCAGACGATAACTAAGGTGTTTATGTTTGTTACTCTCAGAATGGGGTGGCAATACAACGAAATGATAAGTCAGGGCAGGAAATATTATTAGGCCGTAAGAAGCAATGTATCATGTATGATATGAGGTTCAACAGAGCATGTCAGAGATTATGTATTACCGCAGAACTCAGTACATATTGTACGTAGCTATTGATATATATATATATATATACATATACAGATAATAGATATGTTGTGAGTGGCGGCCTATAAGGGCTACAATCACAGATGCTGATTAGTAATGGAAAGCATATACAAATTGCATTGCAGGACACCCCCTTGCAAAAAAAAAAGAGAAGAAAGAGGGAGAAGAAAGAAAGAAGAGGAGAAGGGAAATGGGCAGATTAGGTGTGAATTATGTAGGAAGTCATAGAAGCCATTTCAGTTCTCAGTTATTAAGTTAATAAACTTATGTGTTGTTATCAGATATAGGCTCTAGGAGCTTACCAGAGTTAATGACCTAAAACGGATGGCTAGATGATAAGGGCGCAGTTAGACGGTCTACCGACCAGCTGGCGCCTGCATTAGCAGGGAGTCATCCCTGAAGATCGGTAACAGTAGTGCATGTGCTAGAACCAGGATTAGAGGCCAAATAGGCAAATTTCAGAGATTAGCAATACCAGAATTGTTCTAGTATGTCAAGTGGTTGTACGCCATTTTCCCAGCTTTGTAGGTGAGAGTCGGCCTTAGCTAACCTAGCAGTTATTATGTGGAATACCCCATAAGTTAGCCGGCCGTCCCAGTCAGAATACCCGTGGGTACCCCAAAGAAGGGTCCACATCAGTAGTCAGCGACAGACTAGTACTTCAGTTGGTTTTCGTAAGATATTCAGATACAGAGCCCTAGCAGAAGGCCAGTATTTACAGAATAGCTCATAAGACTGAGAATTCCCCAGAATAGCAGTATAAATCCAAGTGGATACACACAAGGCGTAAGAAATTGATAGTACCCTGCTAGCACAGTGTTTATTAAGACCAGGGGATCAGTAGACTCCCCATGAAGATCCAGAGATTGATCGCCTGGGAGTAAGTTTGATTAAGTCCAGCCTTATAGTGGTTTAAGCAAAATAACAGAGCAATTAGATGCCCACGAGTTTGCGGTTATGCACGAACTATAAGCACTCAAGTAGAACAGTTAGAGCATTGTTAGACTACTGCCACATTCGGGTCATTCAACCCGACTATTCAGTTATTTAAGGTTATGCAGCCAGATCATTGGAGGTCATGATCAATATCAGGACCCCCTGATCAGATACGGGCACAGGGTGTGCAGATAGTCGTTCAAGGTTACCTTAGCAACAAGTGGCCTTAGCATGCGGTCAGAAGGCCAGATAAAGTTCTAGCTATACCGGTAGATTACTTGTCAGATTCTCCGGTATAATAAACCAGTATGACCGTCAGTTATATGTCAAATTTTGTGAATATGAATTTTGGTTGAGTTTAGTAGCCTTTTTGGTCACATTGTGTCGGAGGCTGGTGTACAGATAGATATACAGAAAATCAAAGTAGTGAAGACATAGCCTAGACCTACCACTCCGATCGAAGTACGCAGTCCCTGCGGTTAGCCGGGTACTGCAGAGGGTTTGTGGAAGGATTTTCCACCTTAGCAGCACCTTTGACTAAATTGACACAGAAGGCAACAAAGTTCCAGTAGACTGAGGCATGTGAGCAGAACTTCCAAGAGTTAAAAGTCAGGCTAACATCAGCTCCAGTGTTAGTATCACCAGGAGGTACAGAGGGTTGATGCAGTGTGGTAAGGTAATAGCTTATGCTTTCAGGCAGTTGAAGAAGCGTGAAGAGAATTATCTTACCCACGACCTGGAGTTAACTGCAGTAGCTTATGCCTTAGAGAGTGAAAATTTTGTATCACCCAGGAAGGGCTAATATGGTAGCAGACGCCCTTAGCCATAAATCTATGGGGAGTCGGCATACTTGCCGCCTGAACGGTGAGAATAGACCCGAGAATTTCACTAGTTAGCCGGTTTAGCCGGTCACATAGCAGAAATAAAAGATAACAGAGCGATAATACGGAATGTCGCAGTGTTATCGTTAATGGTCAAAGTAAAGGAACGGCAGTATAGAAACCCTAGCCAGGTCCAATTTGAACATAAGGTTCAGTAAGGAGAGGTGACATATTTTCAGATAACCGAGGATGAAGTGTTACGATATAAAGGCCGCATTGTGTTCCAGATATTTTGGGGGCATCGCCAGCAGCTTATAAGCGAGGCGCATTACGCCCGAGATTCTCTCCACCCAGGCGCAATGAAAATGTGCCATGATATCAAAGAAAACTACTGGTGGCCAAGTATGAAAAGAGAAATTGCTGAATTTGTAGCCCAGTGTCCTAACTGCCAACAGGCGAAAGCAGAACATCTGAAACCAGGCGGGTTAACTTAAGACATAGCTATGCCTCTCTGGAGATGAGAAGCAGTGAATATGGATTTTGTGGCAAGGTTGCCCCGTACCGGATGCGGAAATGATTCTATATGGGTAATAGTTGACAGGCTGACGAAATCAGCTCATTTCCATTCCAGTGAAAGCTACCTTCTCGGCTGAGGATCATGTCGAGTTATCTATCAGAAAAATAGTTATATTGCATGGAGTGCTGGTATCTATCATTTCTGATAAGAGAGCACAGTTTACAGCTAGATTCTAGCAGTCATTCCAGAGGGGTCTGGAAACACAGATTAATTTAAGCACAGTATTCTATCCTTAGACAGATGAGCAGGCTGAGCGCATAATTCAGACGCTCGAAGGCATGTTGCGAGCGTGTGCACTAGATTTCGGTAGTAGCCAAAGTGAGCATTTACCGTTAATTGAATTTGCCTCCAGAATTAGAATCCGTTCGTCCGGTCTTCCATGTATCTATGTTGAGGAAATTCGTAGGAGACCCTTCCACAGTTGTTCCAGTTCAGGATGTCCAGGTCACCAAAGAATTAGCATATGAGGAGGTTCCAGTAGCTATCTTAGACAGACAGATCCGTAGATTGAGAACTAAAGATATTGCATCTGTCAAAGTATTGTGGCGTAACAGGAACCGAGAAGAAATGACCTGGGAAGCCGAGGAGGACATGAAAAACAGATATCCCCACTTATTCCAAGCATAGGCAAACGGGAGGTATGTTAAAACTGTTTTTCCTTATTAATGCTTATACTTCATATATGAAAGCAGGCGATTGATTATAGACAGTTTTATACATGAATGTTATATCATGTGGAGTACCTGTATTGGGCTTTTCTGCTTTTCAGGAATTTCGAGATTATCCATAATACAGGAGAAACTCTGCCAAAATTTTTCTAGAAACAAGTTGAGTAAGTTGAGAAGTCCTCTAGACAGAATGTCATTCGAGGACGAATGTTCTTAAGGGGGGGGAGGATGTTACACCCCGTAAATTAAATAAATAAATAACCTAATGTCATGTTGGTTAAGGGATTTAGAAAGCAAAAAAAAAAAAAATTAATTGGATTGATAAAAGGGTCGACCCCTTCATCAAGAGCAACAAATTTCTAGCAAAGAAACAGGGGACCAAGTAGTATAGAAAACCCACGACAAAAATATATAATTTCCTTCCAATTACGCGACGAAACGCGGTCTAAACTTCGTTCCGGCTTAGGTACAGGTGTATAAAGCTGCAGGGAGCAATCCTACGGAGTTGGTTTCGCGAAATTTGGTCGTCGAAATGTCGTGCTACCGAGGTAAAGTCAATAGAATTTCTTTAAATTAGTACCAATGTGTTCCTAGCGTTGCAGTGAGCATTTATCCCTTCTGGACTATCGAGAAATAATGAGTTTTTGATCATTTTCCGAAAGGTTGAAGTTGGGATAAATATATATATCAAAAGTGATAATTTCTCCCGAATATTAATGTATTTAGTTCTAATTGACGTGTATATGAATGTAGTTGGGAGAAACAGCAGAAGTACCGACGGAAATCACACCGGTCAGTCGGGTACTCAGAAACCAGGTATGTAAAGTTATTCCTTCGGCAAGCCAGGAAGTACAGGGTAGAAAATAAATAGAATAAACGCTATTAACAGATACCCAGCGTACAGGAACGATTTTAGTATAATTTCCAGCAAGCATGCTAGTATATTAATTACGTATCATGCGATAACCAGAATAGTAGATAATCAGGCAATACGTATTACATCTGTTGAGATTGTATCCAGTAGTGGGTGGTACATTTTATGTTATTGAGCTATATCCAGATATAATCAGATAGACAGATAAAGGCCAGGTAGCAGTTAGTCCAGCAATCAGGAATAGTGTAACACAGACTATAGTTCAGTTATTTAATACAAACTGGCCTTGAGATACAAGAAGAGAATATGGTTAGTATTTTGCGTTGAGCATGCTTGCTGTGTATGTGTTTTGTATGTTGAGACTTGTTGTGGCATGTGGGTACCCTTTAGCATCCCCACCGCCCCTGGGTTATAGCTGTGTCGATACTAGATTCAGATACCGCCACCAGCTGGGCGATGCCGTCCGACTAAAGGACGATGATGGCCGACCACCATGATAATACGGTCCAGACCACCCTGCTTGCAGGGGTAGTTCAGTTTACTCTGCGCAGAGCTAGCACACCCTGTTTACAGGGGCAGACCACTCTGTGTGCACACCTGTGCCCAGAGGCAGGAGTCTTCGGACTCAGACACAGTTTATTGTCAGAGGCCAAGGCCTGAGCTACGTACCCAAGGGGGCCGGTAGGAGGAGCTCACAGTTATCAGATGAGTGGAGTGACTTGTTTTTGGTTGGTTTAGACCCGGGTAGGGGTAAATAGATTGCTTGCTTGGTTGGCACCTTCCGGCTTATGGGGGTCGGTCAGGTATTGTGTGTATTATTATGTATATTGATATGTGCTAGTAGATACTGATAGACAGAAGGACGACACGTCATCAGGTACGCTCAGTTTAGTTATAGAATAAATAAACTCTCCCCAGTTATTCTCAGCTAGATAGACTCAGCTACTTTCTGCTTATATCTCATGTTACTGTTGTTATTCATTTCAGTTGTGTATTTCAGTTGCTTTACATGCTCAGTACCTGTGGTACTGACGCCCAGTGGGGCGCTGCATTACTTGCCTGCAGGTACTCATAGACGAGGAGGCGATCCCTCGTGATTCCAGTCAGCTATTGAGTATTCTGCTCCTGTCATCCGGAGTCTGAATTCCAGAGGTGTATATCGTTTTCTTTGTTATACAGTACGGGTAGGTCGGGGCCCTGTCCCGATCATTTCTATTGCTATTCCTAGAGGCTTGCAGTCTGTATATTTCCATGTGGTTAGATGACCCGGTCGCGTGAGGCCGTGCAGTTGTATAACTGTTAGTACTTTTTCCTTCTTTTATGATGGCCGTGTGGGGCCATAGTTGCCAGTAGTGGTGACCTTGCCGGTCACGTAGCTTTTTAGTACTTCATGATTGAGTTGCAGATAACTAGACAGCATGGTGGCCTTGTCGGCCCGCATAGGTTTCCCTGTAGTTGCATGTTCTGGTTAGCTGTTGTTGCAGGTACAGATGGCTACAGGCCAGTTGGCCGGAGGCTGTATTTACAGCTGTTATATA
Source organism: Datura wrightii (assembly GCA_035772735.1). Lineage (NCBI taxonomy): Eukaryota > Viridiplantae > Streptophyta > Magnoliopsida > Solanales > Solanaceae > Datura > Datura wrightii. The sequence continues at coordinate 7,461,123 of JASDFA010000029.1, read as the reverse complement.
GCCTATTTGTTTCTTGAAATAGAGCCAAAGCCAGCCAAAGCACTAGATGTGCTCAAGCTGGACCATTTAGTAGTCTAGAGTCAGCAGGCACCAGGTGCCCGTCATACCCCCCAAGGTGGGGTGTGACATTATATTTTTATACGTATATAGTAAAATCATGACATTAACAATACTAGTCTATATGTACGGGCCTTGCGCGTGTCCCTCAATTAAAAAAATTTAATTTATAAAATAGCATAAATAATATTTTTAAAATGTGTTTATAGAACAATATAAAAAGAAAATTATGAATTTCAAATTGATAAATAATTATGTTTGAGAGTTCAATCCAATTAATTTAGTAGTTCTTTCTTCAGTTTATTCTAATATTTGTTTCAATGAACAAAAATGTCACAGAAATGACATTTGATTGAAAGGTGAAAAAATCGTTTTTTTTTACATGACCACTTAAATGCATGCATTATATGTATATATAAATATTAATAGTTTCTATGTATTTCAAATAAGGAAGAACTTAATACATAAAATTTAGTTAATTTTAAAATTTTAAATATTAAAAAATAATTAAATAACTATCTTGTCAAGTGCAAACACTATTTTTAAAAGGGTAAAAAAGTGAATGATATTTTGCTATGAGACTTCATACTTTAAATATTTAATAATAACTCGTGATTATCAAAAAAAGAAAAAAATGGTGTAAATTTTTTATATATTTTTTTATATTTAAACCACAAATAAAGTTACGCCATAAGTAGAAAACTTAATACGATAAAATAAGGTGATGAACTTAGAAATAATAATTTTAAATAATAATTACGTAAAAATAGTAAGTTACAATTTTGTCTACCTCAATGTCCATGATAGAAAATTAGGAGTAACACCATTAATGCGTTCATTTATGATGTAACAAATCTTGTCCTATTGTAAATATTTTTTCTACTTTTCAATACAATTATTGAAAAAGTAACATGAACTTTTGTACCCTATAAAATATTACACTTTAATGATTGAAAAACATAAATATAAAAATGTAAACAATATAAAATATAATACGATTAAATAAGAACTCAAGTATATATTTTAAAAATATAAAACATAAAATATAAATATAAAATATACTATGAAAAAGAAATATTATCTCTTCATCAACTAATGCTATAGTCATTCTAGTGCCCTCCTTTGTTCCTTTTTATACTCTTTTACTAATCAAACTCCAATTACTAAAACTTTTATTATCGAATGTGAATCATATTGCGTTAAGTTCTTAATTGAAACAATTTCCTTCACGAAATTCTTTTCAGATTTCATTACAAGTCATCTAAAATAAATTGTGAACAAGCGTTATAATTATAATAATTTATATGTTTACAAAAAATAAATTATGAGATGAGGAGATTACTCTACCTGAATAGCTGAAACTTGTAACGATATGAGTAGATGAAGAATGTTTATTAGAAATAACACAATTTTAAATTCAATCAAAGAAGACAATCTAAGTTAAATTATTTTGAATATAAATAACTTGAGCTGACATAGCAATTACAATTATCTTTTTCAAAGCCAAAACATGAACATAAAAAAAGATAGATTTTAAGACAACTATAAACGTATAAGAGCCGGAGATCAAATAAAAAATATTGATACAAAAGAATTGATGAATTAAATGATGCAATAAAGATCCTTTTATAGAAGTGTAACATTACTATCAAAAAGAAAAAAAAAAGTTAAGAAAAAAAAAGATGAAATTTTCAGTAATAGTAGATATGAAAACTGTGAATATTATTTTCCAAGAGAAGGTATGGAAATTTTTAGTTTTAAAAAAGTAGGTGCATAACTTTTGTATGGTAATTATTTTTAGTATGGAAATTTATTTTAGTAGGCGTAACAGGGAATTTTTTTAATGGAAATTTTTAGTTAAAGAAAAGTAGGTGTAAAGGAAAAAAAGTAGGCGTAACTTTAGTATGGTAATGTTTTATTTTCAGAATTATTTTTATTATGGAAATTATTCTTAGTATTAGAATAAGTTACGGAAATTATTTTTAGTATTGGGAAAAAGAAGGATTTTTAAAATAATAATTTAAAAAAATAATAAATAATAATTTTATTTATTGTGAAATATTTAAATGAAGAGCGAAAAGTTCAATCAACATTTTTAAGGGCATTTATAGTTTTAATATAATATAGATATAAATGAGGTAACAGATATACCCCCTTTTCAAAAGTCATGCAAAATGAAAGACCAGGAGAGGGACATACTTGTTACACTCTAAGCGCTCCTGTCGTCATGTGAAGACAGGTGTGTGAAGGCACTATTCTTATTCTAACACATCTTATTCTATATTATTTCTATTATAATAAATCATATTAATTTAATACAACAAATCAAACAGTCGATAAAAAATAATATCAACATAACTAATCTCGATATTATTAATACACTTTATTTAATATAATTTTTATACACTCCGTCAAACGATCATTTTATATTGTTTAACAGAGAAAATTATGTAAATAAATAAACACAGCTATTATATTTAAATTATATAGTCATAGTTAAAATATTATTAAATATAGCAATAGTTACAATTTTGTAGCAAATTCCGCAGTTTAATTTCACTTCCTTTTTTCAAGTCTTAAAACACTCCGGGAATCTATCACTCCACTTCCTCACCAAATCTTATTTTCCTTATTTTGCTCCTATTATCTCTCAACATTACTTACGATTTTAATTCTTCCTCATTTAGCGGAATTGAGCTGTGTGTATCTAATATTTGGTTTGAATGAGTCTTTAACCATTAAGATCTGGAATAAAGTCTTAATATCATTAAAAGATATATTACTATCATTTTGCTCACAACCACCAGCTGCCACCATTAATCACCTCTATCATCACAACCACCATCACCATTACCATCACCAACCACGAACCACCAACATCACCAACAATAATCACCTCTGCCACCATTGTCAACCATCACTACCGTCACCAACTACCCCTGGCATCACAACAACTACTGGCAACCACCACTGTTACTAACCACTATTGTTAGTCGTTAATATACATACCACTTTCATCACTATAATTATGTACACTACCGCTACTACCACCGTTGTCACCGTCACGACCACCTCTACCACCACTATAACTCACTAACACTACTGCGACTAATCCCTACTATCAAGTATCTTCACCAATCACAAATAACACCGCCACCAACTACTACCAACATATCGTCAACCACCATACATTCTTCAGTTATCACCATCAACACCATCAACTACTTACATCAATCAACTTCATCATCACAACCATCACTATCAACTGTCATCATCACGTCAGTTACTACAATACCTACCACCCCATCATTATAACTATCACCACCACCAATACTTAACTATCACCACCCTAATTACTAGCCAGAAACACTAAGCATTATAACAACCACTACTAAAAGCCATCTCTACCATAACTAGCAAACATAAATATTTTATATTTTATCAGATAATAAATATATTTTATTAAATTAATATTTTTAATATTTAATTAATTTGCAAATAAATAAAGTATGCATATTCAAATGTTGAAAAACAAGCAGTCTTAACCATTCAGTGTTAAGATCTAG